>OY734946.1:21644933-22844933 GCA_963457585.1 Spergularia bocconei
GAATGTAAAGAAGACAAGAGACGTACCACTTCCATGGCCAAAGTATAGGAACAGGTCATGGTTTTCCAGTGCTGCAGCCCAGTCTGTAGTCGACGGAATAACTCCAGCCATTCCCTGGAACAAGGTCACGTTGCAATTTTTTTTTTATGACAAAGAAAAGGGAAAACAAAGACATGAATTTGGATCTCATGTTAAAGCAATACCTAGGAAACACGACCAGCAATACAAATTCTGTTGCATTTGAGCTTTGATGTATACTAGTTTATCACAACTGCACAACTTACAAGGTGACTAAGCTTACCTGGATGTTCTGGGATTTAAACCAGTCTTCAAATAAAGCTTGTGTGCCACTGAGGTCACCACTGGGATTCAGTAAATAAAATGCATCCAATGGGTCGATTAGTGGAAACTTGGCAGCAAGCCTCCCAGCTTCCTCTAGGACAGATCTCCTCTGTAGTGCCACAAATATACTGGCAACAGAAGGCATGCGGTACACTTCCTGCTCTCTCATAATAGGCATGCTCTCCAAAGGAAGCATCTGTAAAAAATAATTTAGTAATGACAGCTTGTCCACATTATACAGAAAAGAAAAAACCACTAATTGACTAGTTGAAAACGGATTTGAAATGATGATATTTAAGCAGAATAGCAAGATGCCCTCAAGTTGTCACTTCAACCAGAAATATTAAAGGCCAAGATTGAATACTTGATCGCTGTTACGACTGGTCAGCTAGCATATCAATCATGCTCGCAAGGAGTCCGATATGAGAAACAAAATACTGGGGTCGACAAAAGAAGTGTTTAATGAGTTTACTAGAACAGCATATTGCTAACTGTCATTCAACAGTGCATATCTAGTTTACCTACCAAAACTCCAAAATTTAGAAACCCCCAAAATCATAATTCCTACCCACTGAACTTCTGTAAGGAATGCTAGATTTTTTATTCTAATTCCTGAAGAAATTTAAGAAAGAATAGACACAAATCACAGACCCACCTGAACATTGCTGTCTAGCACAAGAACAACAGGCTCCCTCCGTGTACAATACTCTACTTCATGCCTGTTAACTGCAGCAAAGACTGAGCCTGGAATATAATCAGCTCCAACACATGGCATTCCATTGCATCTTGCTTGACTGATATCCTCGAAACTGCTAATATAGCAGCCTTTCTCAAGAAATACGCTTGGAATTCTTTCTTTATCCAAATTGGTAGACTTAATGCCACTCATTACCACTTTAAACACATCTTCATTCACACTGATTTCGAATTTCTCTTGTATTTCTTGAATCAACTGCTTCATAGTAGGAATCAAGGACACGGCATCTAACCACCGGCCCAGAAGCAAATATTTCCAATGACCAAACCACGAATCTTCTATTTCCCTGATACATAATAACCGTAACAATAAAGCTGATTATTGCCACCACAATAGCTAATAAGTTAGTAGTTCTTAAAATTAAAAGGTCAACAAAAGACACATACCGAAGTAACTTCTGCAAACCATTATCAAGACTAAATCTTTTATCCCACCACTTTTGAAGGCCTTTACCAGTCTCTTCCTTGTTTATATAGCAAGATAAATAATTGCCTCTTAATATTGATTTGAATAGCGGAGCTATATCATCAACCAGAGCATTGGGACCCCAAGGAGAGCGCCACTCCTTACAAGCATTATTTTTTCCAATCGTTGAGCAGCTAATGCCCGTTTCTTCATCTGGATTCTCACGCAAATATCAGAAGAGTAGTGAGACAAAGGTCATCTTGATTTGTGAATTTTGAATCCGAATGGAAAAAATGTTACCTTCAACAAGTGAGTTCACAGGCAAGAGTATCACCACAGGTTCATTATCAGCACTCAAATGGGACAGTAACATCAATCCATGAATAGTAGAAGGACAGTGCAGCAGTCCTTCTAAAAGGCTGGAATAAGACTTCCCCAGTAAGCTTATACAGACAACTGCACTATCGGGAAGGCTTTGGAAAAAGTTCCTCATGTACTTTTCTATCTCTTTAGTTGACTCAGGTACTATACTGCAACGAAGTTGCCCACCAAGAAAATCAGTAAAGAGCATAAATGCCTAAGAAGGTTATTTAATCATCGTCTTCCTTATAGGAAAAAAAAGTCACCTAAGCAAGGTGCACATCTCTACTGACATTCCTGAGGTAGCAGCAGCTTGAGAACCCTGCATTAGCATGAGAACAAATTAATTTGATATTTAGAACAACTGTGCATGATGGAGAAATATTAATTAAAGCGCACAACAAGCCCACCAGCAAGCTTTTGCAGAGTAATTATTACAACTGAGAACTCATAACTTAGGACTTAGGACTTACAGGACTGGTCATCCTATGTAAACTGACAGTTTCATATTTAGAAGCATAAAACCACCAACAACTTACATGAGGATGGCTGAAAAAATCAACCCCACTTACTAAATTAATAGCAGTGAAGACTAAGTCAAACTCACTGATTTGAACAATATGGTGTGCATGCAAGTTAATCAAATTCTTCATTTATCAAAAAATGGGAAATAGTGAAACTTGTTAAAAGTCAAGAGACAATAAGCTGATAAATGCACATGTTTGCTGCCTATACACACAATAGGACTAAAAGATAAGCTGGAAGAAAGAACAAACTTCATCAAACGGAGAGGTGATAATAAAATTACTTCTTAGAATAAACCGCTAATAGCTAAAAGGAACAACACCAGAACAAAGTTAACGGCAACACTACACACCTGCACTTGGGTAAGCAAGTGGGAATTATACTTCTCCGTAAAAGCTGAAAGGAGCTGCAGGTTGTAATGAGTGCCCACTGCAGCTTGGTGAAAGTAAGCAGCCCAATAATTTTCAGAAAGCAGATTTCCAGAAGACAAAAGGTTTTCTCCAGAAGCTGAGACAAGATATATCAAAGCAAGCAGCCTCGACACCTGATTACATTCAATTGCACTATGCTGTAAGTTCACAACAAGAAACAGAGCCAATAGAAAAGTTTGGTCCACAGATATGCACATAAATGATTGTAAAAGAGAAATAGCTATTATGGCATCAGAACTTGATACAAAAACCATGTATCAGAAATTTACTACCAGTGTTTGCTACTTAGCTCTCTATCTACCGCTACGAAAAATTGTTGGATTAGCATCTCACATCTAAACTAGATTGAAGTGCTTAATTACAATCACAGAAAGAATTGTTTACAATTAACAACATATAAATTTCGGGACCCCAACTCCAATGCATATTCATTGAATGGGTGACTTCTCGAGGCTTGTAATCAGTTTATGCAGCATAGATATAACATCAATCAAGCAACGGCGAATATAGATCCATAACTCAACTACTCTCTACTGTTTTTCTCTTCATAAGAGATTAACAACTATGTCTGGGCCTTGAGGAAGGTAGCATGCAACAGAAGCTCGCCAAGTAATAACACAGATTGGACTTTCTTAAGTAAATTCTTTAAGACAAGATGGCAAGGCCCATGAGGTTAAACCCAAATACAAATAGAAGATTAAATGGTATTACAACTTCCTAAAAGGCTAAAACACAGATAACAAACATATCTAAAAAAGTTAGAATTGTCATATGTGCTTGATTAGGATGCTAATTGACCCACTCCAAAAAAAGAAAAAGACGCTAATGGACCAGTCAGACATTTCTCTACTGTACACCCAACCATCCACCCAGATTATATATTATTTCATCCAAAAAAAACACTGCAGTTTGCATTTTACAAGGATTGAAAACCAAAAAGATGCTAACAAAGTTTGTTGATGGCAACCTTCTGAAATAGCAGCGGAATCTCACGACTCAGCACAAAAGCATGCTTTAGCAATGTAGTTACTTGGGACATTTGGACGGAGCTCACATCATGGTGAACACTCCTGCAATAACACATAGGAAAACAAGAGAAATTAATTAATAGAACATTTTGCTTAAAAATATAGTAATTGAGCTTCATGCGCTCTCAAATAAGAAATACAAACATATAATGTGCATATGTGAACTAACTCAGTCTCTGCCTCATCATCAATTTCTTATGTGTCAGATCCATACAAATTTGAATAAGACACAAAGCATATTAAGAATACCAGAGTAAACAGATGGGAATCAGCTAAATCAGAGCTCATTTGATCTTCAATTGGAATAAATTGCAGAGCCTGTATACTCATATAGACAATAATAGACTTGTTTAACATAAACCGCAGTTTAACAACAAGGCTTAACAGTCTACAGCATTTAAAGCTTGAAAAGTTGCTAAAAAATTGCCAATTTCCAGTAGCTTAATCGGCTACATACAATGAACTTCATTATCAAGGGTTCAATTGAGTTCTTTTCCCATCCAAGTTATTCTTCATTTTAAGCCACAGTTCAACGAACACATTTACCAACTACAGAAGGTCGCACGCTAGAATAAATGTTAGTACTTTCAAATTCTGCCACTACTTTAGAAAAGGGAAGGGCGTTGCTAAGGATAGTTGAACTTGTAAAGCTTATACTAAATTACAGACTATTTGAAATAAAAGGTCAGCTCCGCACCCTTATTAGCCAGGTAAGAGACAAAAAAAAAAAAACAAGAATCAAGTGTCTCGCGATTGTCACACTGACCAGCTCTCCGCTGAAAATAAGCCGGAAAACACTCTGTCCAGAACCATCAGCTTAAAAAATAAACATAAGAAGTGATATCTGAATGAGAGACTAATGGTGCACCTGGCCACTCCATAAAAAATTGTATCTATTACCAGGAATATATGTTTGCCCTAGCAGGCCAGTACTCTCAATCTAAAGATTCTAGCACCATCAAAAGAAATAGAAATATCTCTTTCTCTGGTTGTAAACTAAAAGATGCACATTCCCCAACATACGAATGATCTACTACATAGCAATATAAAGATTAGAAGTAAAACACAGCCTAAACAAAAAGTCAATGACAATCACAACTGCACAGCCAACTTTCAACCTCCTGCAAACAACCACAATTCATCACAAGTTGAATGGCTTCAGCAATGATGAACAAGTATAACTCAAGAAGACTTGTGAACAACATCAAGGTTTCTAATATTTACAAACTTTATTATTTACAAACACAATTTCATCTTTGGTGACTCTTGAGAATCCAACGTAAGAACAGAAGAAAAAAAGAATGCAATTAAAAATATATGTTTGATCCATACCTGCTGTTCGGAGAAAAAAACGCTTCTGAGAAATACCACCCAAAGGTGTACAATACTTCTGCGCATTCGTGTGCCAAACTATCTCCAGGGATTCCACTGCCTATAAAGTCAAGCTCAAATGCAGAAGAGCTTGAGCAGTGACAATCGTTACCTCCCTGAAGTATAGACATGCATTTCAAGTAGATCTTATGCGGCAGGCTATTTGTAGGGGAAGCTCCGTGGCATTTACCTAGCCAAATTAGAATTCTAATGAGACGCGCAAAAATAAAGAAATCCATAAACCGAAATTACTTGTAAGCTTTCAACACGTACAAAATAAAAGGAAGTGGAAATGATAATGGTAACACAGGATCTCATGAGCTCTAAAGCATCTTGTTTATCTTATAATTGTGTACTTAAGTGGCACTTTAACTTCAGTCAAAAGCCTCAGAGATTCAGCCTGTGCTGATATTATTGGAACATTCGAATATTTCAATGCAATCCTCGCAAGGGTTAGGTCATAAAAAAACCCTGTTCACACCACATCAATTTGACAGACATACTTCAACTAAAGAGGACAAAACTTCATGTAACAAAAAGTGCTAATGTGAATTACTGATGTAAATACATTCACTCTTCTAATTTTGCAAGACCTTTATATCTATAGTCATGCATCACATACCAACAGAAAGCATTTTGGATTCCCTATGCCGTACAATCTTGATAACAAATTTTCCAACTTTACCTAGGCCAATGAGAAGTCTCAGAATTTGACGGCGGCGGACATACTCCCACTTCATTCGAATTAAACAAGTTAAAGATCCTAAATCTTTAAGCTTGCCTAAAAGACATTTCTCACAATCAACCTTATAAGATACACTTGTGACTTCACTTTCTATCTGGCAACTGGAGTAGTGATTAGTAACAGTTTGTACCCCTACATCACATCTGATCCCATCAACCTGAGAAGACTGCTTTCTAGACCGAGTCACCCTTGTATTTCGCAAAGCTGCACAGGGTTCTACAGTTGCCTGAGATTCCAGTTCCTTCTTCACCTTTCTGGACTTTTTAGCATCTGCCCTAACTTTTATCCTCTGATTTTTAATACCAGAATCAGCTCTATCATTCCCAGTATCTCTTTCCTCAAGCCAGACAGTTAGATCACCCTTCTCAAGTGAAATCAGGCTTTTAAGAGATAACTCATACAGTGTTACGGCAGCAGAAAGGACACCTTTTCTGCATATGTTACCAAGTTGCTCATTTAAATTACTTTCCACCATGAGAGAGCATCTTGAGCAAGTGTCAGGGGTCCTTTCAGCAGCCGAGACTTTTTGTGCAGATACTAATTCCTTTTGTGCTAGATCCAAGAGGCCCTTTCCACGGTATACTTTTCCTGTATTATCAACCCAAGAGCACTGTCAGCATATCTCTTGGTATCACAAAAGCAGCAATCAAACTAGAACAATTTGAAGTTTTTCCTAATCTATTAGTGGGAACGATGTCTGAGCTTTGAACGGAATACACATAGACAAACCAAATTTCACATGCCTAGGCAAGATGAAAAGGCGATGATGAACAAGGGCAAGTTCTGCAAGCTGGAAATACCCTTGCCTACTACGAATAGACTTTGTGCCTCAGCAACATTTCCAAGTGCTTCATAAATAGTGCCTAGCTAAAAATTATATTCATCATTAAGCCAACATATATGAGGTCAGTAATATAAAACAACAGTAGTATAAAGTTGCTTTTCAGTAGCGTACAAACATAAGCCAAAATAGAAAAGTGAAAACCTGCAAGGTGCTCTCCAGATAACTGCGAAGCACATTCCAGGGAGTCAGTAATAAGCCCTCTGATTTCTTAAGAGATTTAGAATGATTGGGCCAAGCCCTCATAGCCACTTGACCCAATACTGAGCACTGACAAACACAGTTTAGCTTCTGGGTAGCTTCCCCAACTTCATCATGATACATTTCACGTTGTTCACACTTATACGAGAAATGCTCCTGCAACTGCTTCCCTCGAACCTTATGAGCTTCTTTGGCATAAAACAAGGCCTGCGGCGATTTTTTTTACAAAAAATGGTGAATCTTATAGACAATTTGACAGAGTGGGATTAAGAAAAAACAAGAACACCCACTTCAAGTTTCAAAAAGTGTTAACTATCTATGTCCTCGTTTAATTGCGTTACAATAAGGCCTTCATGTGATGGTTCATGTCTGTTTAGTCAACCACACATTATTTAGGACTAAGGCTTATCTACTGCTGCCGCATTTATAACCAACAATAAAATAAGCTTTACAAGGAAATGTATTTCAATCTTGGAAAGATAATGAAGAGTTGCGTGTCATTTGATAGACGAAAGGGTCAAAGAAGCTTTCTGAAATAGCGTTTGCATTTCAGTACAGTAATGTGGAGCATTTAGGAGGAAAAGACACAAAGGCAGAAAATGTACCTCAATCATCTTTCCACTGGCACTAAGTCTTTCGCTCAAGTCATATAATATATGTCCCCCTAGAAAAGCTGAAGAGCTGGATACAGAAACCTACATGAAAAGTAATCAAACAACAATAATATAAAGTACAAGTAATTATAAGTCCTGTTTTAATGAGGCAATCAGGGACCCTCACATTTGAAATAAGCTCTGAAGCAACCTCTTTCATTTCATCAACAGAAACCCCGGACTGAAGAAATCTCTTGTGCTGACGAAAGGCCAGGGGAAAGAAGGACGGCAAAAATGAAAAGGTCTGCTTAAGCCCAACTGAAAGTGTCCTAGAGTCCTTCACACTGTTGATCCAGAACTCAAGTGACTCAGCTTCTCTACCATAGCAATTTGAGAGAGCCACAACTAAAGCCTCATTAAGAGGAGTAACACAAAGTGCATGATTAACCCTTCGCGATTTCCACAGCAATGCCAAACACTTATCTAATGAGACATTCATTTGTTTCAACACTTTGACAATCAGTTCAAGTATATCTGAATGAAGCGCCGTGTCACCCTGAAGTTAAGAGATGAAGCAAAGCGGCAGGATCAGAAGGAAAGTCCATCGAAAAATGAATTTACACACAGAAAATCCAAGTCTCACCACACCTTAATTGATAAGAAGTCGGCAATGTGGTACAGAAGCAGCAAGACATACTCACATCCCATATCACTGTTACATTGTGAAAAGTGATCAAGAGCATCAGGCTTCAGCCAAATTCTAACAGCTTTGCGGATATCAGCGAAAATCCCCTGCTTAGAACATAAAACCAGATGGTTGTTAGAAAGGATCAATACACACTTGAAGTTTGCATGAACCCACATCATCAATCCTACCATTACCCTACTAACTCAGAACAGTTACTCTTTTACTGTCGCACCTTTGAGCTTGGATCACATTCTTGAGTGCTAAGTGCACGTAAGCAATACAGAATAGCTAACTGATGAGATGCTTTAGTAACTTTGCCCTGAGTCATGCCATATGAACCATCCTGTTGAATGACCTCATGTAAGTCAAAGAAATGGAAAAAAAAAAACAGCTTGAAATGGAAGGAAACGGCCAAAAATGGACAAATACAAATGTAATGCAACAATAGACTTATATCACTCACAATGGATTTAATTGCTTCTGACAAGCAATCTATACAGCTCTCCAGACCTCCAATTTCACAACTCCGCAATAACAATGCTTTCTTAACTAGAACGATCGATCTCTGCATGCACTTGTTCAACGTGTGCACCTTCTCCAGCAGAACGTCAATGATTTCTAATTGCATTCTCCGACAAAATTTAGGGTAATGGCTGCTCAACTCCTGATACAAAAGAAGTTCCTGCACATGATTTAAGCTCAGTAAAATCAATTTGACGGTCAAGAATCAGAGAGAACAAATGAAGCAACCAATAACCAGAAAGAACACATAAAGTAGTGCCCAAACCTGCTCCAATATTATCCCTATAGTTTCAAGCGAGACCTTGTGTTTCTTTATATTAGCAGAGCAAAGGAGATATAAACCCAAGATTGGGGCACTCACATTTGCATTTGCACACAAATTACATTGTATCTGGATACAAAAGACAAATGGAGGTTAAAAGGCAAATTACATGAAATTGGCAATAAACATGAGTAGATCAGTCGTTACCTTGACCCAATCTGTTATCAGTGCATTAGGACACAAAAGCACCGCAAAAAGGTTTCTCGCAAGACACCATTTTTCAACAGCATATACCATCATATAGTCTATTTTACTGCTACCAATTTTATAAAGAATACCCAAAAGAAGAGAGCTCTCTTTGCATGCTCCATTAACAAAGTCCGGTGTAATGTTTTCTGATAGCTCGGCCTCTGATCCTTTCAATTTGCCCGCAGCTCTCTCACAAAGAAGTATACAACGATTCCACGATACTTTACAACAAAATTTTCCAGCTTTCCCAGCCTACAAAGGAGCAGTTATTAAAATCAAACCTCGGGACAATTTATATAGAGGCTCAAAAGGTCTGCGTCCCATAAAAACTGTATGTACGAGCTAGCTCACAAATGTATACTAACTTATAGGAAACATGAATGAGTTAGCAAGAATTTTTCAAATGATTGTGAAGAAAACTTAACCCTCATGAACAATATAATAACAGCCCCTGGACAGCAACATCAAAACTTTGAAAGTAGGACCGTCGATGAAATACCTAGAGTCCAACAACCAATGGTATTTAAAGCTGGAGTTGATGTCTAGGAAGTTGTTAAATGTTCCGCACAGTCACCATTATACGGTACAACCCTTTCTTGAAATACAAGACTGTGATTAGGAGTCTAAGGTTTTAAGTAGGTTTTATGTTGAAGTTTTACTGCATCGTTAATTTCAATGAGAAACAAAAAGGCTACATATTTGTTGGAATAGTCTGCAAAAAGATAGCAAGGTAATTTTACTACACTGCATGAAATCGAGAAGCTCATGCTCCTCTACCTGCTTACTGAGAATTACAGAGAAGGTCATTCAAGCTATTGGAGATGATAAGGGTTTTGATACAAGGTATGATAACAGCCATCTTCTAGCAACGAAAATCTTTCTAAAATACAATCTGGTCTTTGCTGGGCTTGTCTACAGAAAGGTTCAGTTGGGAACAGAGCTAAAATTAATTTTCTAATCTAAGGCTAGCATGCAATTGTATTCAATTGATATTGAATCTGCGGCTATCATGTAATGGCATTCAATGTGTTTTGGGGTATCCAATGTGTACCGTCACATATAGACTCGGGAACAAACAGTAGGAACAAAAAGGCACAACACACTTGTGAATTGGGGTGGTAAGGGAGGGAGTTATAATGATGTTACAGCAAACTAGCAGAGGTAAAACATAAAGGCACTAATTCAGATGACAAGAGATAAACCTCTTTTAGTCGTTTTTCTCGGTGAAATTCCACAAAGAGGTTGTGAAGCCTGCCAGCAAGGTAATCCAACATTTGAAGTTGCAGCGACGGTGGACATTTCTCAGAAAGAACATGGTTCACAAGCATTTTACTTCCCTACAATAGAAGGTGTGACGCAGTTAGCAGAAAAGGAAATCAATAAAGTAAAAAACTACCCTTAACTGCAATAGGAAATAAACCAGAACAAGAGTGATAAATTATGCTACTTGCCTTCTGGTTACCTTGGTGTTTTGAAAGAGCTTTAGTGAGAGAGTGAGAGAAGCCAAAAGAATTTTCAGCACAAATTTGTCGATGTTTTCAAAACCACCTTCCTTCCTGCTGCATGAGTGACCAAAAGTATTAGAAATAGAGATACCATTGTGAGCAATTCCCATCCTTTACCCAGTTTTGTCACAAAGATTAACCCATTTATCTGCAATAGTGAAGTGCAGTCAATCTTTGCCCATTAAAATGTCACATAAAAAGCGGGAGAGAGAGAGAACAGCAACACATCTTCAACATCTAATCCTGTTCAGTATGAAAAGTTTGGACATGATGAAACAAGTAGTAAAAAGATTGCCTACTCTGTACCAAAACTTTCCCATGTTAAGTTTAGACCACACAAATCAGCAGCTGAAAGTGAATCTCACTCCCAAGAAGAATAATCAAAATAAACACTAATACTTACTCATGGCACATAAGAAAGAGAGAGCAGTATTCAGAGAACACCTCCAGGATAGCCTTGAATGCATTTCCCAAGGCCAAGTCTATGTCTTCCTTCACTATCTTACTCATTTCACTACATATAAGTTGAGCAAGTGGACCACACACGAACTTCAAGGCATTAAGATAAAAAGTCACATCAGCTTCTGAGTTGGAATGGTAGTATTTCTTGCAAGATTCCAATGTGAAAGAAAGATCTTGTAGCTTATCCCAGCCTTCTGGCAAGAATCCAAAAGAAGAAGCACTCGCTGAGCCCCTTGCAACTCTGAACTCAGAAAGGTACAGCCCCAGTGCATAAAGTCTTTGAACCAAACTAACGTAAATCAAATCCTGGTCACAAGTCAAGAATAAACTTTAAATCTGTGGCACATAATGGTTTCACAATTCACCAATTGCATATTAAGGTATGTAGGACTTCAAAACCTGAGAAAATTGGCTCGCAGGTTTGTACAGATGCATGGCAACAGCACATCGCAATGTTTTACATGCTGATTGGCATATATCTGAAAAACTATGCAAAAATTGTACAAACTCATCCACTTCGTCCTCCATGCTGCCCTACAGTAAGCCAGCAGATAGCAATATCAAACTCTGAAAATTAAAAGGCTCAAGTGGAGAGAGGCACAGACATCAGCTCTACACCCCACCCACACACAGCTCCGCAAAACAGCAGAGAAGGAATCAAATTTCAGTGAGCAATGCAACAAAGAAGACTTATATATGAGTATTTGGCTTACAGCCTTACACTGAGGCAAGCAAGTTCCTACATTCATCTAAGTTACCCCACAATAACAATGCATAAGAAAGCAAGCGGTACTGAATGATTAGCAGACACTATAAGTCTATAAGGGTTTCAAATGATACGGCCGCCCTTGTTAATTTCTAGCTCTCATAAAAGAAGACATCACAGGCAACAAACGCAACCTAATGACTTCCAATCTCAAGCTATAGTCCATTTTCAGGATCTGAAGAAGTTTAATGAAAAATATGAAGCTCGAGAAGATGAAGAAGTTTGCCTCAATTTCATCAGCAATGCTGGAGGATTGTGACAGATGAGCTAAGAAGATGAAGATGTTTCCATCAATTCCTCTAACCACTTAAATCACGGCATGACCAGTCAATTTAGCAATGTCCTTTCTTTTGTAAACTATCTCAACTTTTTTGATAGGTCATCTGCCATAGCCTTTCTAGAAAGACACATGGCGCATAATTAAAGAAGAACAAAAGAGGTACTCACAACTGAATACAATCACATAGTATTAGGCATCGAATAAATCACCTGAAGGCTTCCACTATTCAGCAACTGTGTATACTCGTTGAATGTAGCTCGACAGAACCCAGATACCAAATCATCTCCAAAATGCTGAGCTTCTTTGATCAAGAACTTTGATACATTCTTCATATGAGCTAATAATTTGCATTGCAATTTACGCCTTTCACTACCTCCCAAATGCCTGGAACCAACCAACAACCATCTCAAATAGGCAATAATAGCTTAGGAACAAACCAACCTATTCGTTCAAAATATCGATTATTTCTGTCAATTGTACATCCCTACTACGAAAAACACAATAAGCCACCCCATGAAGCAACTACCAAGCCATCCACTAATCAAGTAATGGACCGAAACAAACTAGAAAACTACAAACAATCACAAGCATTATCGAGATTTCATATCATGTACTTCCATCCATTTCGGGTTCTTTTCAGTTATCCTTTGCCAAGTTTATTAATTCCGAAAACTTAAATTCTACACTTATCTTCAATTCCACATTTCACAACCACAATGTAAATACAATACACAACATAAACCAACTTAACAAGCTTAAAGAATACGCAACAAACCTCAACCAAGGCCGAATCTCCCGCAACAAAACCAAAAACTTAGAATACATCCCAGCATCCTTACTCCGACAATTCGACACGCAAAGCGTGGCGGCCATTACCACATCCACAAGCAACCTCACAAACTCAGCACCATCTTTATCATTCCCACCACCATCATTACCACTACCACTATCACAATCAACACACTCTGCAATTTTCGGAACAAGTTCGCCTTTCGAAATCGTAACCCTAAACCTAAAACCCTCAAGATCAATCCTACCTAAACTGTCTAAAACCCTAATTGCCTCATCAAACCCTTCCGCCCACATCTCCCACGTCGACAGACAACGCGCATACCTCGCCCAGTGCACATGCGCGTAGTACGGCTTTCCTGCGAGTTCCGACGACGCGACAGCGAGACAATCTAAACAAAGCTTGTAGGAGAAGAGTAATTGGGGGAGGAATTCGACGGTTTTGGGGTTTCTCGGCGTTTCGAAGAGGGGTTTCGGGAGGGGAACGAGGAATTGGTGGATATATGGTACATACGTCTTCGCTAGTGACCTAATTGACGGTGGTGGTGGTGGTGGTGACGGTGGTTTTTTCGATTTTGGGGGTTTTTTTTTAGGGTTTTGGGGAATTGGGGAAATGTAGGGAGAGAAAGGTTGTAAGAAGGTGGAGAAGAGGGTGTCGATGTTGGCGAAGTCGTAAGCTTCAAGTTTCGCGAAGAGTGTGGATGCCTGAGTTGCGACGGTATCCATGGCGGATGAGATAGAGAGAGATGGGGGGAAATGTGGGGGGGGGGAATGAGCGGGAATTTATAGAGAGGAAGTTTGAAGAAGAAGAAGATGGTGACTGGTTTGGTGGTACTGTAATGAAGAACTGTGTGTGTTGGCTTCTTCGGTACGCTTTGCTGTAATACGGGTTCAGATCAAAATGGGTTCAGAAGAAAACGGGTGTGGGTCTGTGGGTCTGGGCCTTTATCAGCTTTGAGTTTGACCACCGGTCAATCAGTTTGCCTTCGGCTAATTTGCCAAGGATCGTAGCCTCGTAGCCTCGTAGGACATGGGCCGAAAGGTGGTGAAGATAAAACCTGACTCGGCTTTAACTTGCACATGCGAGTTTGCTCGTTTGCTCGTTTGCTCGTTTGGTATCAAGATCCGTTTTTGTTTTTGAACTTTTTGTATCCTTCATTTTTGTAAGGGGATAGAATAGTTGGCCGCGAGCGGCAGGACAAGTTGCGCGCAGCGGCGAAGCCAGCTTTGGGGGAAAAAAATTCTGAAGTTATATATGCAGAATCCCTTTATATATATTTTAGAGCACCAATTTATCATATGATGTTGTTAATTAGTACAGTGGTTGGAGTGTCATCCTTGCACGGGTTCAAATCTTCTTAGTACCAAGTCTCATGGTTTGAACTCTTGACATAAGGACGGAGTGGTTGTTTATACCAACCAGCAGGCTACAAACATTCCATGCTACATAATGCATGTCTTTAATATATATGCTCATTTAGATTGTTCCTTACTCATTTGCCACATTCCTCTGCTTGCGCGGCACATCATGGCGCAAAGGGACGGTAGACTGATCCTAGCTCGCACGGCTAGTAATTCAATGGATCTCCTAAATATTGGAACACATATAGAAGTACAAGAAAATTGGCCTAGGAACGAACACAAGCTCGGCGTGGGGCGGCTTTTGGAAATCTAGCACGATACGATGCCACTACTAAGGCAAATGGTCGGATACTCACCCGGAGGCTATGAACAACAGGCCGAGGGCATGGTTTGACTTGTGGCCTGCTCTAGAGCGTCCTAATTAAATTGATGATCACCTCCAACTTTCACCATTTTTTTGGTGAAACCACCTTATTAATTTTTTTGTTTGTGGAGAACCACCTATCTTTCCCAAACTACCCTCTAACACGTGCACCCCCATTAATCTTCGAAATTGTTATATAGTTTTAACATGTCCATAGATATTCATCGCTGATACTGTAGAGTAATGGTCATGTGAATGTGATTTGGGGGCAGGATTCGGTTTCAAATCCCGCCAACAACAATATTTGTTGGTTTTCTTAGCTTTTTTTTCTTTCAAAATCCCCGTTTGACGACCACTTTCAAAACTGTAAAAACACGCGTTGGCTATCGATTTTGTGCAACCCCACTCGCCAAATCCTGAGTCCGTCACTGCCCTCTAACCACCTCTAACCACCACCATTCACGCCGCGATTACCACAATTCACCGCCAACAAGGCCACGCCGACCACCACCTTACCCGCCTCCTTGTCCTCCACCCTCCATCTTCTCTTTCTTCTCGGTTTTTGGGCACTCCAAGCTCTCTCGCACCCATTCTTGTTCTCGCCGGCCGATCTACGACTGTCGCCACTCTTTTTCATATGTTGCCGATAATTGTTGGACGTGGAGAGATCGAAAACCAAGGCGAGAGAAATAATAAAGGAGAATAAATAGAGGGGGGGTGAAGCGGGTGATGTGGAGCATGGTGACCGGCGATCGACGACCATGTTGGTGGTGTTGAGAGTAGCCAAGGTGGTGGTTGGTGTTGGTGGGTGGTGGTGCGTGGTGGTTAGATAAAATTGGAGACAAGCTTTGATAAGGAGGTGGTTCTACCCATGATACGAGTGCAACCGAACATATGAACATAGCCTTATTGAAACACATAACGTCATACTTTTACATCATACGAGCGTACGACATACAAAACAAATCAGACCCACCATTTTTGAAACAAAATTGCTCTTTTTATCCTTTTTATGTATGAAGAAATTGTTAGGGCTCGTGTGATATCATTTATTATTTTCAATAGTCAAAGGCACAAGCACACGAGTCATAGGTACCAACGAAAACCTAAACCTAAAGACCGAAAAAAGCCTAGCTGGCAGGCCAGCCGGGCCGTGAGCGCGGTGGGAACGGGCTTCCAACCGGATTGGATCACGATCCAGTACTGTAGGAAGAAGGAAAATCTCTCTGAGGTTCGAAGAGCGCAGTTTCCTTCATTAATGAGTGAAGCCTTTAAAATAAATTTAAAAAACAATAGTTTAGGGAACGTTCGATATCACTGTCGTTTACAGTTTTTTTTTTCACGTAAAAAATTTAGGACCCGTTCGTTATCACTGTCATTTTCAGATTTTGATTTTTTTTTTTTGCGTAAAAAATTTAATCAAATAAGTTAAAAATTTAACCTTAAATTGTTTGATTTTATAATAGTCATATAGAAAATGAAAACTGACAATTGAGGGTCTGTTTGGTCTCGTTTTTGTTTTTTGTTTTTTGTTTTTTTTTTTAAACCAAAGTCCCGTTTTTAAAAACCAGAAAAAGTGGTTTTCAGTTTTCAGTTGTCAGTTTTCATTTTCAGTATGTCTATTATAGAAACATACAATTAAAAATTATTTTTGCAACTTATTTAACCAAATATTTTACACAAAAAAACCAAAAACTGAAAACGGCAGTGATACCGAACGGGCCCTGAAAAGTGAAAACCATTTTTTTGTTTGTTTTAAAAAACGGGACTTTGGTTTTCAAAAAAACTGAAAATTGAAAACGATACCAAACAGGCCCTTAGTTAAATAAGTTATAAAATGAATTTTAAATTGTTTAGTTATGTAATAGTCATATAGAAAATGAAAACTGATAACTGAAAACTGAAAACCACTTTTTCTGGTTTTAAAAAACGGGACTTTGGTTTAAAAAAAAAAACTGAAAACTGAAAACAGAAACGATACCAAACAGGTCCTGAAAAATATTTTTTCTGATTTTAAAAAACGAGACTTTGGTTTAAATTTAAAAATAGAAAACGATACCAAGTAGATACTTACTATGAATCTATGGTTATGATGACTATTACTAAAAGAATCAATTTGATACCACTCACATTCTTTTATCTCCCCTTCTTGTTTTTATGGTTTGACTCACCATGATGGGATCTACAACCTACGAGTACTTCTATGCCAAATGATTTATTTGGTCTAAAAGTAGTTTTCAACATGGTCCGTCGAAACTGTAGAACAAACGGGGAGATATCTTTAGGTAAATGCACGTGTGTATTTATTTTATAAGTGCTTAACTAAATGTTATACGGACCAATAATTCAATAAACCAAAATCGGAAAATGACAATAACATCAAACGATCCTTTAATTGCCTCCGTTAATCCACTAAAAGAACAAGTTTTGTGCGTTTCTTTTGCAACAATTTGCATCTGGCATTGGCAATGCAATTCAGGACAAGTCTAGAACTTTCACGATCAAATATTAGTAGGAAGAACCGAACTCTTAAAATTTCTAACCTTAACTAAAGAACACGTCTCGTGAGGGTAAACTCGTCAATCAACATATTAAATACAATAAATTTCACCCGTCAGATCCCAAACTAACGGCCAAGATCATCCCAACCAATAAGACCAACTTCATTGGTTCATCCTCATCCTGCTTAACTCTCATTGGTCCACGTCATTTCATATGACGCTTTCCACCAATTCCCCCGCATTTCCCTTTTCTTTTTAAAATAAAAACTCAACCCAAAAAAAGAAAAAAGAAAAAAACAACACACCATTACACAGAAAAAATAACAAAATTAACCCTGATTGGCTAAACACCATCCTCCTCGCAATCTTATTGGTCCACGTCAACATTTCTGACACGTCCTCTTCTTTATAACTAAAACTCGACTCTTAAATCTCCGTGCTTTATAAAACCCGCTCTCCCCCCCTTTCTCTCTCTCATATCACTCAGATTTGTATAGAAAACAAAAAAAATCACACACACGAACGAAGAAGGAGATCGGGAAAATTAAAAGTAGCGTCACCGGGAAGTTACAAGGATGGCCGCCGGAGCGTGGAATGCGCGCGCTTCTTCTATTCTATTCGGGATCATCTTATGCGGTAAACTTTCTTTCTTTCTTATATCTCTCTCTCTCTCTCTTTTTCAGTTAGATCTTATATTGTTTAGTTATTATTATACATTTGATTTTACGAGATTTAAATTGCATTGTTATGATTAGATTTGTTGATTGATTTTGATTGAAGCGTGAGAGTGAAGGAATTAGTTTAGTTGAGATTGTATTGTGATTGGAAATGTGAAGTTGTAGATCTGATATATCATGTTTATCGATGCAATCTGGAGTTTAAAGTTGTGTATTGAGTACGCAACTTTGATGAGGGATTTGATATTTTGTTTGAAGCTTGATTGAGAAGATTCATGGTTTGTTATTTCGATCTGTGGAATTGTTGATAAAAGTATGAATCATGTTAGTATTTTTGAGTTTATCTGAGCTTGAATTAGATCGTTGGCTTCTCCTACAAGTGATTAGGAATGAATTTGACGTGTAATTGATAGCTCAATTTGATCGAAGAGAACACGCTAGGATCAGTTTAATCGTCGTGGAATACGATTTCGATAGATGTTATTCGGTTTATGAATTGTATGGATTTTACGATTAATCGAAACAAGCTCGTTGTATAGATGATAATGTATCACACACTCCTTCGGTTTCGTTTAATTCGTTACGTTTGGTTTGAATATGTGCGAACTTTGGAGTAACTGATGTTGGTTATTCATCTTTGCAAATTGGGAAATGCTTCTTAGATCAGCATAAGTTTTTGGAGCTGATAATTAGGAGATTGCAATGCTTGTTTACATGCTTAGCTATGTCTTTCAATCGTTTTGCGCGAATTATAGTGTGATTATCAAGTGTGTTTACAGAGTTTGTGAATGGTTTTTGGATTTTCAGGAAGTCTATTCGCTTTCACGATTGCGAAAGATGAAGCTCCCAAGCTAGGAACAGTCATTGGTATTGATCTTGGTACCACCTACTCTTGTGTGGGTGTGTACAAAGATGGTAAAGTGGAGATTATCGCGAATGATCAGGGTAACCGTATCACCCCATCGTGGGTTGCGTTCACTGACAGCGAGAGGCTGATTGGTGAGGCTGCCAAGAATCAGGCAGCTGCTAACGCTGAGAGGACCATCTTCGACGTGAAGCGTCTTATTGGAAGGAAGTTTGAGGACAAGGAAGTCCAGAGGGACATGAAGCTTGTTCCTTACAAGATTGTGAACAAGGACGGAAAGCCTTACATCCAAGTCAAGATCCAGGAAGGCGAGACCAAGGTTTTCAGCCCCGAGGAGATCAGCGCTATGATCCTTACCAGGATGAAGGAGACCGCCGAAGTTTTCCTTGGAAAGCCCATTAAGGATGCTGTTGTCACTGTTCCAGGTGATTTCTCAAAACAATTATCTTTTATTGATTGCTTACTGTCGATATATAAACTACTGCGTAGTGCTTACATGTTGTTTGTACATGTGCAGCGTACTTTAATGACGCCCAGAGGCAAGCTACCAAGGATGCAGGAGTTATCGCTGGTTTGAATGTTGCTAGGATCATTAATGAGCCTACTGCAGCAGCCATTGCTTACGGTCTTGACAAGAAGGGTGGTGAGAAGAACATCCTCGTCTTTGACCTTGGAGGTGGTACCTTTGATGTCAGTATCTTGACAATCGACAATGGTGTTTTTGAGGTCCTTGCAACCAATGGTGACACTCACTTGGGAGGTAAAAATCGCCCTTTTCACATATCAACCAAGCTTTAATCAACTACTTTGACTGCTGGCTGGATGGAAAGTTTAATGGAACCACATAATTTACGACTTTTGTTTGTTTGTGTAGGTGAGGACTTTGACCAGAGGCTCATGGAGTACTTCATCAAGTTGGTGAAGAAGAAGCACAACAAGGACATTAGCAAGGACAACAGGGCTCTCGGAAAATTGAGGAGAGAGTGTGAACGCGCCAAGAGAGCATTGAGTAGCCAGCACCAAGTCCGTGTTGAGATCGAGTCTCTCTTTGATGGTGTTGACTTCTCTGAGCCACTCACTAGGGCTCGTTTCGAGGAGTTGAACAATGACTTGTTCAGGAAGACCATGGGACCTGTCAAGAAGGCCATGGATGATGCTGGCTTGCAAAAGAACCAGATCGACGAGGTTGTTCTTGTTGGTGGAAGTACTAGGATTCCCAAGGTCCAGCAGCTCCTGAAGGATTACTTCAATGGCAAGGAGCCCAACAAAGGAGTTAACCCTGATGAGGCTGTTGCTTTTGGTGCTGCTGTCCAGGGTAGCATTTTGAGTGGAGAAGGTGGTGCGGAAACCAAAGGTAATTCACTTGCTTATGCCTTTTAAGTATGACGATCTGCGGCTAACGTGTAGTTGTGAACATTTGACTTATTGCATTACACTTCTTGTACAGAAATCCTTCTTCTTGATGTCGCACCTCTTACCCTCGGTATTGAGACCGTTGGAGGAGTCATGACCAAGTTGATCCCTAGGAACACGGTCATCCCAACCAAGAAGTCTCAGGTTTTCACCACTTACCAGGACCAGCAGACCACTGTCACCATTCAGGTATCTACATGCACATGCACTCTGTTTGGAACTGGATTTGCAACTTAACAGTGTTGTTCTAACATTGCTTTGAAATTTTTATAACAGGTCTTTGAAGGTGAAAGGAGTCTCACCAAGGACTGCAGACTTCTCGGGAAGTTTGACCTCACCGGAATTGCCCCAGCTCCAAGGTTCGCTCATACTGATGTCTTGATTTAATTGTGCTTATATCTGTATATGTGTTGTTTGCAGTTTGCTGATTGTTGTTTATCTATATGGTGAACAGGGGAACCCCTCAGATTGAAGTCACCTTTGAAGTCGATGCCAATGGTATCCTTAACGTCAAGGCCGAAGACAAAGCCTCTGGAAAATCTGAGAAGATCACCATCACCAATGACAAGGGCCGCCTTAGCCAGGAAGAAATCGACAGAATGGTCAAGGAGGCTGAAGAGTTTGCTGAGGAAGACAAGAAGGTCAAGGAAAGAATTGATGCCAGGAACAGCCTCGAGACTTACATCTACAACATGAAGAACCAAGTCAGCGACAAGGACAAGTTGGCTGACAAGCTGGAGTCTGACGAGAAGGAGAAGATTGAGGCTGCTGTTAAGGAGGCTCTTGAATGGTTGGATGACAACCAGAGCGCAGAGAAGGAGGACTATGACGAGAAGCTCAAGGAAGTTGAGGCTGTCTGCAACCCAATCATCACCGCTGTCTACCAGAGGTCTGGTGGAGCATCAGCTGGCAGTGAAGACGCTGATGCAGATGATTCTGAGGATGGACATGATGAGCTCTAAGTTATCTCTGCCTGCTGGTTTATGCTGTGTTAGGATTAGACTGTTGATTAAGAACTCTCTTGAGGTTTTTTTTGCCAAAACAAGATGATGCATTAGATCATGACGGGAAATTAGGGGAAAATTGGGATACGAGAATCGATTCATTCGATCTCCTTTCCCTAAACAAGTTCAATTTTTGACAGACATTGTATAGGTTATATTTTCTACTGTTTTTTGCCTGTAGTTTAAAATTCACATGCTGCTGTTTATCCTTTACTCGCTTTGGGTCTCTGTTTCTGAAACTGCTGCATGAAATGCCCAACATATGAGTATTTTAGGAATGACATGAAGCAGTACATCAAATTTAGTTCCACTCTTCAGTTATTGCTCTGTTTGCATCTTGCTTTCCTATGTTCCGGTAAATGCTTTCGATTAAGCTCGGTTTAGCTGTTTGATTCGGGTGGCTCATTGATGCATCCTGTTGTTTCAGACCATGTTTGTCTGAGCCTTCGGACTTCTGACTGGTCGGGAGTGAACTGTAAGCCTGCTGTCTTCCTGGTCTTCAATAGTCTCTCTCTAATGTCATACTCATCGTATTAACCTTGGCTCATTTTTCTACTTGGGTCTTCAATATAATTCTGACGCTCCTGGGTCGTATGGTTTCTATATCACCGGTTTCGGTTTGATCAATGCTCGGAATAACCTGGCTTTGTACAATTATGACTTCGTTTTCTCGTTCGACGTCTATTAACGAGTGAATGAAATTGAATCGGTTTATAACCAATAATATTATTGGTATCCTATATCTCTATATAGTAAGGTTCAAGTGATCTAAGTTGAGTTCACACACTACACATCAATGTTCCTAGAAAATTGTGCACATGCTAATCATCATGTAGAATATGCATGAATTCAAACTTCAAAACTAATTTATGTTCTAAATATACATGTAGTGTATCAAAGAGAATAGTAAAAGAGGTCACATGAATGCGTACACACACTTCATAAATCAATGTTCAAATGCCATGTACATTCGGTTTGTACATGAATCTTGAAAATGTCATGTACATAAGTACATTCATTGTACTTTTTTGTAATTACGTATCCAAATGAGAGGAACACGGTAGATTGAGAAATGAAGGTCAATTTGAGATATACTATCAATATGTCATTATTTTTCTCTCAATTCCCAAGGTTCATGCAAAATTCGATTACCCAAACCATAAGTGCATGAACACAAGGCTAATCTAATATTATTAAAACCACGGTATAAGATTTTCGACCGAAATATAAAACTGATCGTGCGAAGATGTTCTTAGTGCTTTTTGAATGTTACTACGGAGTATATGCGAATAAATAAAGATGCGGCCAACCCTAACTACTTATATATTCATTACTTGCTGCCCGCCGAACACCTACATAAAACAACAGCCTCGAGCATCTAATCTTAGCGTTTTCTAGAGATGAGGAGGAGCAAGAAAGCCACAAGCAGCTGCCGCGATAGCGACGGTTGCGTCGGCATACCCCAAGACCTTATCGACAGCGAAATATTACCGCGACTTCCGGTGCAATCCCTCGTTCGATTCAAATCCGTGGCGAAGCACTGGCACTCTCTGATCTCGTCGGATGCGTTCGTTAAACACCATTATCTCCAGTCTCAAACTAACACATCATTAATCATCCAGAGACACGGACGCCTTTCGAACAAATGTACTTCGTCAAGGCTGTTTATCCTCGACGTCATACTCGATCACAATGCAAAGATGGAAAAGATCGAAGCACGTAATTTGGTGCTACCTGAGTTCGATGACGAGTTTAAGAAAGTGAAGGAAAGCAAAGTCGTAGGCTCATGCAATGGGTTAATCTGCATGCAACTGGTCGATGGATATAACAAGTTTCGTTTCCTTATCTGGAATCCCATGACGCGAGAGACACGTCTCGTCGAAGGTCTCCGCCTTCCAATTCTTCGCGGTCATACCCTGTCGATAGGGTTTGGGTCCGATTCCTCGTCCAACGACTATAAGATAGTGGTTCTATGTCAAGTTTGGACGATGGCGCCAACGATTTATAGCCCTCTTGTTAAGTTGTACTCCCTCAGGAATCGACAGTGGAAACCATTACATGGTGCAGATTGTTTGCCGTTATTACACACTCGTGTCCATACTGATCAGGCGCGGCTGCCTGTTTTGGTGGGTGATACCTTACACTGGCTGTTCCGAGTCCCCAAACAGGGTTGGACTGTGTTAGCCTTAAATTTGTGTGAGGAGTCGTTTTCAGTATTACCTCAACCAAACTGGTACGTTTGTAATAAAAAGATCCCAAACGTAGCAAGGAATGGGGATGTATTCCTTTGCGAAATTCGACATCGTCTATGTGCTTGTTGGATGCGCAAGACCGGCCCTGAAAGAAATGAAGATGGAATGAGGAATCCGGACAGGCCTGTCGATCTGGAGGTGTGGATGTTAGAGCAATGTGGGTTGCAGAATACATGGCGTAAGTCGGTCCATCACCATGATTTTGACAAGCATTTCCAAAGCATGTTTCGTAGTAATCATGCGTTTCATCTTTATGTTTACCCCAATTTGTTTGAGCTTCAACAACACAAGCATAATAGGGGCATCTTCCTACCCGGCAACTTCCACTACAACAATAATTTGGTTTCAATTTCGATTGACTCGAGCGAAGATCATCAAGATGCGCTTACATCGATGCGCACACAATTCCCGAAGGAATATCAGCGTCACTTTGACCGAGCATTTAGTTATAATGAAAGTCTGGTTTCACCATTCTTCTTCACTTCTAGAAGTTTAAGGCCTAGATGGGCAAGAAAGCAATACTTCGAGCTAGACGAAGACGCTTAAGTAATCAGGCATCGGCCTGCCCTTTGTGTTCGAGAAATTAACCTCGCTTTTAATTTCTTGGCATAATTTGTTCATATACATTCCTATTTCCCTCATATATACATATCGATGATAGTAAGGAAAATTAGTGTGAATGACAGGAGATGGATAGTAAACCTGAACTAGAGCTTGTTCTAGACAGAAAATCTAGGTTATAAATGTTTTGGCTGCAGAGCCAAGTTTTTAGCAATACAATCTACTTCCATTTTCTCAAAAAATAAATAAAGATATATCGATGATTGTAACTTTGTAAGGACGATAGAGATAAGATCGTTTTTTTGGAATCGTCCAGTTTAGCGAGCCCCTTCCCTGTCTGATCGAAGAATAGAGGGGGAGATCGAGTGTTCCGTACTTTGTCTATTATTGCCAAAAGTTGACTCTTTCTCTGTGCTGTTGTGGCCTAAGCCCGATTGTAATTTAGGATTTCCACGAGTTAATTTCACACTTTTGCTGTCCAAGCTCGAAACCTCGATGTAAGTTGGTCCATCGAGTTTTGAACAAACAACTCAACCATCCTAGTAGATGTATAAGTGTTTCGCTGAACTTAAACTCGTAATAAATACTCCCTCCATTCATATCAAATCTTCCTGTTGACTTTTGCACAAAGTTTTAGGCAACTTTTCTTTAATAATAAACCCCACCCAACCCACATGGGGTACTTGCTTAATCAAAGTTGGATTAATTTCTGCTTTTCTTAACCTTTCCCTCTCTTTGAGTGCAATTGTTATGCAAATGAGTGCAACTAAAAAGACATCTAATCTTTATCCATTAGAGATTAAGATCGAAATGGACTTAAATTGAATGCAATTCATGTAAAATACTAAAATTTCACCTAGAGTTTGGAGTTGACTTGAGTACCAAACTACCAATATGCAATAACTCAACTAATCCCTAAAGACTAGCTTAGCTCTTCGATTGTAAATTGTTATGGAATTTCTGGATCTATGGTCTCCAAGGTGTTTTCTTTTTATTATTATTTTTTTTCAGAATTTTTCTAACGTATGTCCATACTGTGGATCACTCGTCCCACTTTCGTGTCCCACTCCGTGTACCCCTCCAATCACATGTTACCATTTCATAAATCTTTCCAAAAAATATAACCTTTAAAAGATAAAATAATAAAATGGTGACACGTGATTGGAGTGGGACACGAAAGTAGGACGGGTGATCCGCACTGATGTCGATATTGATCATGATAAAACTCAAATTTCTTCTGTAAATAAGTGATATTCTCCAAGATTTTTGGTTTGGTAATTTTCTTCCTTTATTTTTTATTGTTTGTTTTGAGGTAAGCATTTTTTTTTTTTTTTGAATCAATTGAGGTAAGCATTTTGGTATTCTTGGTAGAGATTATTTCATTATAGCTAAGAATCTCTTGATTTATTGCTATCTTTATTTGTTTCCTCATTTATTTTGCAATAATGATATTATTACTACTAAATGAGGCCCAACAAGAGATACTTTTTCCCTCATTGCGTATAAAATTAAGATCACTGGCCTATCTTTCATTTTGTAGGGATGAAGCGTAAGAAGAAAGCCACAAGCATCCGTCGCGATAGCCATGGTCGCGGTGGCATACACCAAGACCTCATCGATAACGAAATACTCACGCGACTCCCCGTCAAATCCCTCGTTCGATTCAAATCTGTATCGAAATACTGGCACTCTCTCATCTCGTCCGATGCGTTCGCCAAATGCCATTATCTTCGGTCTCAAACTAACTCATTATTCATCCAGACAGACGGATGGAACACATCATATATTCCGTCAAAGCTGTTTACGGTCCGTGTCGAACATGATAACAATGCGACGATGGACAAGATCGAAGACTGTAATTTGGTGATAACTGAGTTCGATAATGGTTATAAGCTAAGGTAAAGCCGGAAAACAAGGTCATAGGCTCATGCAATGGGTTAATCTGCATGCAGCTTCTCGATGAGCGTAGGAAGTGGCTGTACCTTGTCTGGAATCCCGTGACGCGAGAGAAAGTTCTCGTAGGAGGTCTGCGCCTAAGTACCTCTCATATTCTGTCGATTGGGTTTGGGTTCGATTCCTCGTCCAACGATTATAAAATAGTGGTTCTAAGTCAAGTTATGATGGAACCAACAATTTTTAGCCCTCTTGTAAACATATACTCCCTCAGGAACCGAGAGTGGAAACGAGTTGGTGGTTTAGATTGTTTGCCGTTAGGCCCGTTACACACTCAAATGGTCTACCAACAATGGGTTCGACTGCCCGTTTTAGTGGGTGAGACCTTGCACTGGCTATTTGGGATCCACAACATGGGTTGGATACTGGTGGCCTTAAACTTGTGCACGGAGTCCTTTTTTAGAATACCTTTACCAAATTGGTATGATGCTAATAATAGTATCCCAGTAGAAGCATGGGATGTATTCATTTGCGAAATTCGACAAAAATTATGTGCTTGTTGGATGCCCGGGGCAGGTGAAGATGGGAAATGGATACGGAACAAGCCTGCTGATCTAGAGGTGTGGATGTTAGAGCAATGTGGGTTGCAGAAAACATGGCGTAAGTTGGTCAATCACCACAATTTCAACAAGCATTTCGAAAACAGGCGTCCTAGTGATGCTCCACCTCCAAAATTTCTTTACCCTAATTTATTTGAGCTTCAACATCACAACATAATAGGGGCTTCTTACTTACTCGACTCTTGCCGACCTTGAACAAATTTGTTTCGATTTCTATTGACTCGAGCGAAGATCATCAGGATGGACATACATCGATGTGCAAGGAAATCCCTGGGGTTTATGGGCGTTGCTTGGAGCGTGCATTTAGTTATAAAGAAAGTCTGGTCTCACCATCCTCTTTCTCTCCTAGAATTTTAAGGGCTAGAAGGGCAAGAAAGCAATATGTCGACTTAGAAGAAGGCCTTTAACAAGGCTAGGTATGTCGTTCGAGAAATTAACCTTATAGTCTAGGCACATTCTGCTCATTTAATCATGCATTTTCATTTCTATATCTTTCAACAATATCAATGAATTGTATGGATGATGATCAGTTCGATTTTTTGTAGTGTGTGTGGGGGAAAATTGTTCTACTTGACTCTCACTTGTGTTTTTATAATCGGAGGTTTCATTCTAAAACTGATTATAATAGGAGTAAATAATATCTCGTTTAGTAGATAAGAGTAATTACAATTAATTCACTTATCTTTATGGATTGTAAATAAAAAGTCGCACACTTCTAACTCACGTGTTACAACAGTCAGGATTTAAGCAAGGCAAGGTCTCAACGTGCGACAAATTATATGTTTGGCCAAATTTTCCAAAGGTGCTTTTAGTTCCTAAAATTATAAACTTGGGAAAAAGTATAGTTTTTTAGAAGGTATAAACTTCTCCCTTAATATATAAAAGGCTTATGGTTTATCACTTTTAAAAAACTTTTCACCATCGTACCCTAATAATAATAGGAAATTTTGTGTTCCTTAGGTAGTTAATTAAGAGTTACGACTACTTACGAGTAGCCTCACCAAAATATAAAAACAAAGAATAGCATGGCGATAGATAATCATAATCAAAGCCACGAATATGATCGCCATATACCCCAAGATTTGATTAGCAATTAAATCCTCCCAAGGTTGCCTATCGAGTCGGTGCTCAAAGTCCAATTCGTTTCGAAACAATGGTTTGCCATCATCTCAAGTCCAACCTTCGCGAAGTTACATCACAAGCATGTAATCTCGAGTCATGGCCACCATTCTACGTTGTTAATCCAATCATCTAGGGAAAAGAAAAGGTTGATCCTTTTCAACTTCAAGGACAAGATACCGCTGTTCCATTTCAACTTGAAGAAGGATTTGAAATACTACAAGTTAGGAATCTCCGCGATTTATCTACCAGAAATAGGTTCGGAGGGGATAAGTATTGTAGGTTCGAGTGGTGGTTTAGTCTGCTTCGTTACTCCGAAATCGGAACAACAAAGACTATGTTTTTGGAACCCGGCAATTGGACATTGCCGAGAAATTGAGCTTCCGAAAGAAGTTGGGCAAGTTAAAGGCCCGCCAGATTGCAAATTAGAGTTGTGGGCATTCGGGTATGTATCCTCTTTGGATGACTACAAGTTTGTCTATATAAATCTTGATAAAGAGTCTTCTTCGTCACGCATCGTTTATGTGTCTACATTAAGGACTCATAATCACACATATTGGAGAGAATATGATGCTCAAGCCGTGCTCGGTCCTAATACACGCAACACTATTGGCTCAAGTGCCATAATCTTGTCCAACAGAAAAGCGCATTGGATTATTGGTATACATCTTGGTGATATTATTAGAGAAGATCAAGACATATGTGTGCTAGCATTCGATTTGGTGGACGAGACGTTCACGAAGATCTCGCTTCCACCAGGATATGTTAATAATGATACAATGTTCCTAGGTGATGCAGAGGATAAGCTGTGTTTTTGTTGTCGGGAGCGACCATATGATTCTTGGCCATGGTATCAACAAGTATGGATAATGACACAATACGGAGTAGCTAGTCGAGTCGTGGACTAAAGCAGTGTTCAAGATTGAAGCTGATATAGACTGGATCTTCATGTGTTCCGATGACTCGTGCGTGTGTAGAGAGGGAGGAAATCCCTTGTCGTGGAACCTAAGTATACACGATACGAGGCCAAAATTAACCTCCGATTGTCTTGCTATATCTCAACCCGTTGGCAATAAAACTGCAATTTTCGTTCAAAGATATGTTCCAACTCTTGTTTCGCCTTTCCTTTGTTGACATCTGATCATGATCACAATCATAGAGATCGATACCCTTAATTTTACAACCGTAGAGTCGACATCTAAGAATCAGTATATATTATGTAAGTTAAGTTACAATACAAGCATTATCTATAAGATAACACATGCATGTATATGTAGCTTAATCTTCAATAAAATAGGTGTATTATCTTTCGTTTTGTGGTAATTTCGTTGCTGTAGTTTTCTAAAGATCAATTCTATTTCTCTTGCTCTTTCAAAGGTTAATTTAGTCAGAAATTGGTTTGATTTGAGATATAATTCTCTGAGTAGAATAGCTCATCTAAGTTTAGGTTTCCCGGTAAATTAAAGGCCTAATTCAGTAATTCGTTCGGATCCACTTCCATATAGCTAACAAAAAAAAAAAAAAAAAAAAAAAACGACACGCACAATAATTCAGTGGCGGATCCAAGTAAAAGGATTCCCAGTGTCCCAGGCCACCCTTGTTTTTTTAGGACCTTTTCATAATTCTTAGTGCAAAAATTTCGTAAATCTTTTCCGCTGGGATCCCCTCCTCCTTAGTAGATCCGCCACCGGCACATTCCAATGTTACGCCAATTTTAAGAGGTCAAAATAGAATTATTTTTTTCTTCAATACTCTCAAAATTGGTTCAACATCGGTTCACATTTTGTGACTTCAATGGTGGGAAGGACACAAACCTGGCTACTAGCTTGAATACAAATAACTCAATCCAAATCTCATTAATATTGTAATAATAGAATTCAAATTCGATGGCTCCCTAACGGAATTCAGCTATACCTAAACTGGTGATTCGATTACGTTGATCCAACCCCGTCTGGTAATGTGACAAGGTGACATAACCCGACACAAGCGTAGGCAACTTCCCAATTGCCACTCTTGCGCCCCGGCAGACCGGCAGTACTACATACGTGATACGTGAGGTGTTTTAGGAGATTTGCTAACCACTAACCTCATTGCCCTGAGGATCAAGGTTGGCCTAACGATTAGGAACTCAACCTGACTCGGGGTTGTTCCGGGTTCAAATCCTCATACCCCCACCCCCGCAGCAAATGCTGCTCCTTTGTACCAAAAAAAAAAAAAAAAAAAAAAAAAAAAAAAACTAACCTCATTGCCCTATATAGGTTTGGGGCTTTGGACTAAGCTAAGGGGGAATGATGGGCCATTGGATGGAAACCCAACCATTTTCCCTTGGTCTTAGAAGTGGAAAGCCCATCACAGTGTTGAGGCTAACAAATCTCGTGATTGTGTATCTTGAGTCTTGACACCGCATCTCTTTCTTGGAGTGAAATATCATTAATAAAACCCTAGCAAATAAATCATAGTTTTTACAACTAACAAACATGGCGATGGGCACGGCAATCAACCGTGATGATCAAAGCCATAATCGCGAGATACCCCATGATTTGCTTACCACTAATATTCTCGCAAAGCTTCCTATCAAATCGCTGCTCCGATTCAAATCCGTTTCGAAACAATGGTATGACCTAATCTTAAGTCCAACTTTAGTAAAGTTACATCGAAACCGTGTACTTCGTGGCCATGGCCAGCATTCTAAATTGTTAATCCAAACATCTTCGAGCGAGAAAGACTTGTACCTTTTCAATTACTTGAAGAAGAAGGGTCACAAAAACAAGTTATCCGGAATACCGGCGACTCAGCTACCAGAAATCAGTTCAAGGGGGATGAGAATGGTAGGATCGAGCAGTGGTTTGGTCTGCTTCCTTACTCGGATACAACAAAGACTATGTTTCGGAACCCGGCAACGCGAATTTGCCGAGAAATTGGGCTTCCGGAAGGTGTTTGGGCGGTTTATGGACCGCCGATAAATTGGGAGTTATGGGCATTTGGATATGTATCCTCTTTGGATGACTACAAGTTTGTATATGTAGATGCATTTTCTTCTTCGTCACGCATGGCTTATGTGTCTACATTAAGGACTCATACTAATTACAAATGGAGACAAGTTGATGCTAAACCAGCCGTGCGTGCTCCTTATATACGCAACATGGACAAACGCAGTGCCATTATCTTGTCTAACGAAAAAGCGCATTGGATGGTTGGTAAACAGCATGAAAATCGAGGATCGATATATGGCATATGTGTGCTAGCATTCGATCTGGTAGACGAGACCTTTACTGAGGTCTCGCTTCCACCGGGATATGTACATTGGAGAAACCAATTCGAAGAGATAATCTTGGGTGATGTCGAGCATCAGCTGTGTTTTTGTTGCGCGGAACGAGTAGGACAAGGTCCTCGTCGGGGTTTACATGTATGGATGATGACACGGTATGGAGACATCGAGTCGTGGACCAAATTATACATAATTAAGACGGATGACATTGCTGAAATGCGATGGATCATCATGTGTTCGGATGTACTTTCAAGCATGTTTAGAGACGGAGGAACATTTATGATGTGCGACCGCGAAGATTTTCTGAAAAAAATGGATTCGTACCACAAATTGCCCTATGGTTATCTTGGTTCCGTATCCCATGATGATGATTCCATGACTAAATCTTCAAGCACACCCTGCTGGTCTGCCATTGATTTCGTTCAACGGTTCGTTGCAACTCTTGCTTCGCCTTTTCCTTCGGTCGACTGAAGATCATCAAGATTGATCGGTATTGATCCAAATAATGTTAATTAGCTATAATAATTTCAAGTTATAAGCATTGAGTTATAAGTGGGTTAGTTGTTTTGTGTTTATGGGCAGCATAACGTGAGAAGTGTGCTAGCGATTAGTTGCTTAGGTTTACGATTAGTTTTGTACTGTATCTGTTATTGAAATGTAACGGCGTATAAGGCTTCGATGAATGCTATGTTTGGTATGCACAATTAGGTAGCTTATTTGACCAAAGTAAATTATTTGACTAGGTTTTTTAACTCTTTGCCAGATAAGTTAGTTTGGCGACACCACTACCTTAAGGCTAGCTAGCTTATTTAATAAGTTAACCCATGTAACGGTAACTTATTAAAAACTAAGCTACTAATCTTAAATTCATTCTCAAAACAAAATAAGATTAAAAATAAATAACGCATTTTTATGTAATTTTATATACATCAGCTCCAATTTGCTAAAAACTTTCAACTACTATTACAGCTATTATTTCAGCTTTCAACTACCATTTCAGCATGGAGCTACTATTATAGGATGTTCAGCGTTCAGCTCCTATTTCAACTACTTTTACTAAACATATCCTAAATTGAGATCTTTTGAGCAAGTTCTCCACGTTTTTCTCTCCTCCGATCTCGAAAATATCTTCAACACTCGTATGATTATGAAAACCTTACGGTTTGTAAAACTCCTGGCATAGAGTTCGACAACTAACTATTTAGCCGTTACGGTGAGTAAAATTTGCAAGCTAAGCACGAGCCGAGCTTAGCCTTGCTACAGATTGGCTCGACTCAGCTTCGCAATATGATGACATGATGACCGATGCCTACCTTACTGGCTTACTCAAAAAACTCTAACGACCACGTTCCCGGCCAGTTTCAGTTAAGACATTTAACATGCCATGTTGCATCTTAGTTAAATAAAAAAACATAATAAAATAAATTCTATTATTTCCAAAACCAATTATTGTCATTCTAATTTGGACTTACCTTAACTCTATTATTACATGTATAACTTTTGTACTCTCTTTCCCAAAAAAAAAAAATAGCCCGTAACAAATACTGGTAAAAGTTAATGCGGCCATAGCCCGAGTAGTAACTAGTTCATTAAAAGATTAATAGTGCCAATAACGAACTTATTTATCGTGCTCTCACAATGATGGTATAAAGGTCATGCAAAACGGTAAACAAAAATGTGAAGTGCTAAAGAGAAGTTAAAGCCAGGAAAACATAGAAACGCAGACGCATTCTTAATGGGTAAAAAAACACATTTCCATCTTATTACTTTGACAACACTCGCATCACAAGAGCGAAATGCGACGAGAAGGAGCAACGGACAGAAATAACTCAGATTATGAAAAGCATGATTTAAAAATGTAGCAAAATTGTTTCAATGTGTACTTTCAGGAGCATGATGTATCCGACTTAAAACAACCGACTCTGACTCATTTGACACTGAGATTAAAGCCTCACAAACCTTAACAGAATCAGTGCTCAAATCTAACTGCTCTCCAGGAGCAAGTTCGCTGCTAATTATCTTACCACCGAAAACGGCATTTTCATCCGCAGTTGAAACAATGGAAAGCAATTTATAAAGTTCAAATGTCCCAAGAAACTAGTACATTTTGTTGGTAACAATTTATAAAGTTCAAATGTTACAAGACACAATGTGGTGAAAACTGCGTTACGGGGAAGGGAGGTAGTGAATCTTCTACCTTGTTATTCAATTCTAACAATATTTCGATGCATGTATCTAAATCTACAAATCTCTTCAAAGAAATCATCAGTGCTGCTATGGCTACTCTTCATTTGAAGAATCTTTATTACCATCTTATTCAAGTTTCGAGCATACTTCACAATTGACTCGAGTGTGCTCATTTTCTGCTCTGCGTTCAGAGGTGATCTAACTGTAATTACGACTTCCTCCAAGCACGGTATTGAAAAACCTGAATCAACCTGCAACACAGATTTCAATTCACAGGCATCAGACATCAGACATCAGACATCAGGTTAACATCTGTGGACATTCGAATCAGCAGCAAAACATGGAATTTCAAAAAGCTAGTACTATGCTGATGCTGTTAGTCTGTTACTGTTGTGATGTTCTAATTTACGTACATTTTTCAAGCTGTCCTTTTGGCAAAGTGCGGCAAACATAGCTCCATGGACATCAAACTTCAGGAGTTTCGGATGGGAATTGAAGAAATCGACAAAATCAATCTCGGGGAAGGGGAGAAGATTCTCAAAGTCCCCTGTGAATTCAACCTTCATAAACAGATACTTCACCTCAGAAGCCCACTGCAGCATTTTGCTGATGGCATCCCAACACCACTGAACTCCTCTCAGGGTCAAGCTCTCTAGCGCCACAAGTTTTCCGAAATCAACCATATCAACTTTCCCTGCCACACAACAACATTGTTTGATCAGCAGACTGTACACAAAAACTCGAAACCATCTAAACAATTCAGGTTGTGTTCATGACAGAAAGTACCTCCACTGTTGGAAATGGTAAGGGTTCGAAGCCTTTGAGTTTCGCGCACCTTTATCCACCCACAGCCTTGAATTTCAAGCAATTGAAGCTTTGGACAAGAAATGGAAAGGGAATTATTCCCAGCACCATAGAAATCCAATCTACACTCCTCCAACTCTCTCAATTCGAGTGACACCGACCTAACCCCTTCACAACCAAGGACCGTCAATTGAGTCAAATTAGGACACAATTGCAGTGCATCAGCCAATGTATGATCCTCCATCCTCGCCCCAACAATCTCAAGAGTCCGAAGATGAAGGAAAACATCCCACTTGGGGGATTGCGACATTAACACACCCCACAATTTCAAAGACTCAAGGTTCCTTGCAGAACCAATACAGTCCACTTTCGCTCTTGAATTATCAGGGCAAGTTTCATGTTCCGAAAGGTTATCCATTCGGAGCTCAAGGTGTCTAAGAGACTTACTGCAAATCGAGAGCCACGACTCCAGCCCTACACTTGTGAAGGGACAGAACACAACTAGCACCTCTAACCGAACCACCATCGACACAATGTTGTATATAAGTTCATCAGGATTGATACAAAGGTCTCTTATTGCAGAATCGAAAATGTTTCGAGAGAAGTAGAGGTTTCTAATGAATGGCATCGACTCCTTCCATCGCTTTGAAACCGAAGTACACGATGCCACATCTTTCGCATTGTTTAGGTGAGACAAGATGTACTGAACAATGCAATCTGGCAATGCCTCCATTTTCTCCTTTCTCTGCACAATTAAATCAAACACTTGATAACCCACTCAAATTATAAACTTCAAATCTATAAATAATCCCTAATTTATCAATTCAATCTACAAGAACACTCCACAAAATAAATCACAAAACCCACAAAAATGCAGCTGAACAACAATTAAACACAAAACCCACATACATTTTCGAGCAAAGTACAAAACTTTGAATTAATTAAGAGATCTACATTGTCCCAGCTCAATTGCAGGAAGCTTATCTTACACACTTCAATAGCACATATCATTCACAACCCAAATTTTAAAATCAGATCTGATTACACAAACCAACCCAGCTAAAGCTAAGATTTTTCAAATTGGACAACAACCCAAATACCTCTAAAGCTAAGATTTTTCACAAACAAATCAAAATTTTAAAAGAAAACAAAAAAAAACCCAAATCAAACAACAGGACCCACACCTCAAATTCAATTGAACTTCCACACAAAAATCAACATAAAGCTCAAACCCCATTTAACAGAAAAATTAGAAGCTTCTTCAACAAGGGTTAACAAACATGAACAAGAAAATTACAGTGAATAGATTGATTGCATTTTCCTTACATTTTTTACAGTTTAAAAAGAAAACCCTAATAAAAAAAATTGAAAAGATGAGGAAGAGGGAAAGTACCAGATTAAAGGGGGGCGGAAACGGCGGTGTGGGAAAGGGAAAGGTTGATGACGGCGAAGACAGCGAGAAAAAAGTGGGTTTTCAAATGTTTTTGAAATGTTTGGGGGGAGTAAAGCGCTCCACTGGTCTCTTTTTATTTTTCGTTTGTGAAAGCGTTATATTTACGACACACTGAAAACTGATTAGTGTGAGTCTGTGAGAGTGTGGTATGCTGGTATAGATTGGTGGATATCATGTATAGGAAAAGTATAGAGTCAGTAGAACTAGTCATCACTTCCTCCGTTCGTGTTTGGGTTAACGGACACGTATTTTAAGGTGAGTGTACACGTTTTTCTTTTGGCTAATTTAAGATTCAAAAAAATTGGATGACGGGTTAGATCAATAATTTATCTATCTAATTCTAACCCGTCATGCAAATTTTTTAAAAGTTTGATTAGCTGATTAACGTGTACACCTGCCTTAAAATGCAATTTTTTTAGTTACGTATATTGCTTTGTGGAGTTAACAGAGTTACGTATTTTAGTTAGTTGAGTTCAATTGAATTTATTGGAGTTATGGAGTATAGTTTAATGAGAGTTACGTGTTTTGGTTTATGGAGTTAAGTGAGAGTTAAATTGGAGTTGGTGGAATTTGGATATTACTGAGCTATACGGAGTTTAAGAGTAGAAATAACGCGCTCACTCCTTTCGTGTCCTTCACATTGGTAGGCATTAAAGGTCATGCGAAACTGTAGTGTAAACACTTGGTGCCCTTTGCGAGATTTGTGAATAAGTAAGTTCCGAGTCACGAAGAATTCCTCCTATAGAATGATAATAGACCACTAGCTAAGTGGTGATAACCTCTTCCTCCGTTTCCTCCGGCTGACTGATGTTCTACATATGCAAATCGAACATAAAGAACCCAACGGATAGAATACTCATCTAGGCGTCCGACTTCACAAATACGACACGATGCATGAATTGAAAATTTTAGGATGCACTGAAAATTCGTAACGTGGTACCATCTCCTACATTGACACTTGCACGATTCCACCACCAAGTGTCCGTTTTTATTTTGGCATTCTTTTTTTTGGAAGTGATTCAAAACGAAGTAAGACACTCAGAAACATATAAACTCCCATGACAATATCATTAACATCCAAACGGAAGCAAATGACAGCTATACGATGATGAGACAATGCCCAGCGTTAGAAGTCGGAATTCAGGCAAAACATCAAACCGGAAAAAGCCTCAGACTCCATCGATTATATAGCGAACAGTCTTTAAGAGTCCAAGGCAGGCTTCCCTCACGCAACCCCACTCACAACAGTACTGTACGACACGGGGTCTGCACCGACCTCCCAGTGAACCTATTTGCATAAAACCGACTCCCGACCAGCAGTTTCCCAAAATAAATCGAATGAATGCAAAGGTGAAACACATGATGCAGAACGAACAGTCATGCCACAACCATTACGTGAAAAAAGGGGGGTTCACACTAAATTCATACCCCAATCTTGGATGCAAACAGATGTAAAGAGCTAAAGGGAAGTTAAAGCCAGGAAAACATAGAGACACAGACGCATTCTTAATGGGTAAAAACACATTTCCATTTTATTACTTTGAAAACACTCGCATCACAGAGCGAAATGCGACTAGGAGTAACGGACAGAAATAACTCAGAATATGAAAAGCATGATTTAAAAATATAGCAAAATTGTTTCAATGTGTACTTTCAGGAGCATGATGTATCCGACTTAAAACAACCGACTCTGACTCATTAGACACTGAGATTAAAGCCTCACAAACCTTAACAGAATCAGTGCTCAAACTTAATGGACCACTTACGGGAGCATCTAACTGCTCTCCAGGAGCAAGTTCGCTGCTAATTATCTTACCACCGTCAACGGCATTTTCATCCGCAGTTGAAACAATGGAATCAGGGTAGGTGCTCTCAACAGATAAATGCCCTTTATCAGCATTCTCTGGAATTAACTCGAGAGAAGGTTCTTCCTCCATTTTCTCGGCATCAAGAACTGGCAATTGTGTGTCATCCCCAACGTCAAGGGTCAAATCAGAACTCTGTAAAGGTGCAGCACTATCGCCACTATGTACTTCATCACCAGTAATAGACACATCATTCAGCTCTTCCCTTTCCCCTTCCCCAGTTGTGGGAACAATATCTTCGGCTAGCACCAGAGTCTGCTCTTCTTGTTCAACACTCAAATCAGCAGGACAATCTATCTCCTCCTCCAAAATCAGATTCAGTTCGACCTCTGGCTGGCAAGGTGAAGGACAACAAATCTTATCATCATCAGGCGGCACACCATTGTTTCTCTCACAGCTTTGTGTCTTGTACAAATTCATAGCTCTCTGCAAAGCAAGAAAAAGGACCAACAGAATTCAGAACACAAATATACATCACAGAATAGATAGGAAGAATCGAAGGGAAGCTTAGTTAGATCCTCATCTACTCCAGATGAGGGATTTGGGCTAAGGGGCTCCCTCAAGACTGCAGAGTGCACCTAACTTCGAAGCCCAACTATACCCACCCAACTCCCCCACCCTCCAAAGAATAAAAAATATAAGCAATCAGCAGAAGCTCCTTGCTTCAAAACCAAGGTATTATAACAAAATTAGTAACAAATAACCAGTTGTTCAATCTCAATTGACAGCTGAAAACATTGTTACACATAGGAACCCACATTGATTGCTGATCATCATACGACATCGTTTTTTAGTCATAAGAATCACCATCACAACAGAAACACAGAGATACATGCTTGATGCTTGCCAATGGTTTCAGAAGGTAATCACATACAAAATAAAGTTCGTCCCTTTTAGACGAGGAAAAGAGAAGACCCAGTGACACAAATGCCCACCAAATGCAAATGTTTTTCTCATGCATATGCATGACAATTCCAATCACGATCTCTATAATTTTTAGAGAGAATCATATCACAACCCAACATGGATGTTTCACAAGTTTATATTATAGCCACTTGCATTTATTTTCACTATCATAACGAATCAGGTGGGTCCCAGAACCCCACAAGTACTTGGATAGGAGCCGGGACGAATAAGAAAAGACGACCATATCACAAGAGTAGCAAGAATAAAGACTTCTGATGCTAATAAAGTAGTAGTACCTGAAAGATTGATTCTTTCGCAGCAGGGAAGATCTTCACATCCATAGTAAAATTCATAATTTCTGGCCCCACAACAGTCTTTTCCTGTCAATAAGAGATAAAGAAATTAGCATCGAATACGCCTTGTGAAAAAGTTCTATTGCAGAGAAGAGAGTTAAGAAAACTCACTACCTCCATAAATTCTGGTTCCACTTCATCTTCTACAAATTCAGAATCACCCTTGATTCCAAGGCTAATACACTGATTATACAATTCTGGATCAGCCAGATCCATCGAGATATCAAGTTTAGCAAGATAAGCACGCAGCAATTGTGCAGTATCATCAACACCAGTCGACTCAGGAGTCTTGTCAGTAGTCCCTTTAGCCGGTGTCAATGGCATTTCCTTCATAGCTGACAGACCACTTGATGCATCTTTCTTAAAACTTGTAGCCTGGTCATCAAGGCAGCTATTTTCAACATTAGGCTTTGAACCACCATGTGCAGACGATGCTTCATCTGTAGATGCTTTAACTATAGGCCCATCTTTCTGCGACCCAGACGTAACATCCATGTTCACATCACCATTTTGCTTCCAGATGTCTGAATTCATATCCCTTCTTTGAGCAAGATGCCCAGGCCCATACATCGAGGAATCATCCCTAAGTATACCATTTCCTCCATCCCATTGATGGAAATGAGGCGGCATTGGACCTTCCACCATATTAGGCCATCCCATAGGTCGTAAATGACCTGGAAACCGGTCCCCATCAGCCATATGATAAGGCATCCCCTGGTGGTTCATATCCAAAGCGGGCCTCACGCCAAAAAGAGGAGGAAATTGTGATAACATCGGCGGAAAGCCCCCAATATGTGGCCCAGGAGGTGGGAAGGGCATGAAGCCATTAGTAATTGGTGAAGGCCAGTTAGGAATACCTTTCCAGGCATTCCCTGGACCCAGACCCGGACCACGTGCGACATTTGGATCAACACTTCTCCTATAACGTCCAGGGCCTCTATTGTCTTCACCAAATGAACCAGCAAAAGAGGGACTTTCTGCTCTATTTCTAAAAGCAGAAGGACCGGGACCATGAGAGGAAGCACTACCCTGACCAGATTTATGATAATATGGCGATTCTGTTGGGGGATACTCATCGCCGAGAGACTTCTTAGAAGGCAAATCTCGGCCCTGTCTATCCTCAGTCATACCCATATTATCTCTTAAGTCATTAGAACCACTACTCCTCCTCTCAGCATCATCCACATCAAGGCTCCTTCTCCTGGCATTTCTACTTGAAAACCTACTGCGATCAAAACTCGTTGAAGAAGGAGATCTTTCCTTCAAACCTGCAGGTGACACTTTGGTTTTAGGAGACCTTTCAGCAAACTCTCCATGATTGTCATCAAATTTAGCTCGCTTCTCCCCGGACCGATACTTAGGAGCTTTCTCGAGTGCTTCAGGCAAAGTACTCTCTCTCAAAGAATCTCCATACTTAGTCTCATCTTGGATGGCATCTCTGCAAAGACAAAGTTGAAGACATAAGGAAACTTGTGGGAACTAGCTCCTAATTATTTCAAGATCTTCAACACAAATCAAACAGCTACTCCCCACAAAAGGAATAGCAAAAGACCAACTACTCCCGAAACAAAAAAGAAGGCCCAAAGGTTAAAACAAAATATGCACTACCGACGGCCACAACCCAGCAAAGCAATATATCCAAAACATTACCTGTATTTGTCTGCACCAACATAAGCCCTGGAGCTCGGCGAAGCCTTGTGCCGACTGCTACTTGTAACACTGTCCACATTCGGCTTACGTGATAAAGACCTTTCCTTGTCCATCTCATTCTCTACTCTTCTCAATTTATCACCATGATAATCATCATAACCATCAGGAGATCTACGTCGTCCTCTGTCATCCTTGTATCTAGAACCTTTCTCACCATTATGAGAGGCATAATCATGATCGTGATCAAAATCCCGGTCTCGGCCTCTATCATGATCTCGAACCCCAACCCTATCTCTGATATCACGGCGGTAACGATCACGCCCGCGATCCCTATCCCGATCAAGTTCACGATCGCGATCATGGACACGTTCAATGTCACGATCGCGATCTCGATCATGGACACGTTCAAGGTCCCGATCTCGTTCACGGTCAAAGTCATGTTCACGATCGTCATGCTCTCTATCACGATCATGGTCTACACGACTACCGTCACGATCTCGGTCACGCCCTCGGTCACGATCATGATCACGCCCTCGGTCACGATCATGATCACGACCTCGGTCACGATCATGATCACGACCTCGGTCACGATCTCGTTCTCTCTCACGATCTAACTCCCGGTCCGGTTCACCACCATGCGATTTCGATTTCTTATGTGACACATCAAGATCCTTTTTATCATTTCTTAAATGCTTATCATCAGACTTTCCACTAGTATAATCTCTACTGCCTCGATTATCCCTCTGCTTTTCATCTTGACGCCAAAGTTCCTTGTCTAAATCTTCTTGAAATCGGTCTCTATTTCTCTCGTCCTTATGGCCATCATCCTTATACTTTCCAGACTTGACAATTTCCTCTCTGGAAGAAAGCCGTCTATCATCAGGGTCTCGAACAGCATCATGATGCCTGTCCTCATCACCAGAGGTGTCTCTTTTCCTCCTAACTCTTCGGTCAAGATCTTTCTCTGGCTCAGCGTTCTTCAACTCCTCTTGTATAAAATCTGACAAGGAAAGGACCGAGCATATTAGTATAAATTTTATAGACACAAAGACACCATGAAAGAAGTCAGATTATAATGTATGATCTCTAACTAACATCCTCTATAGCATCACGAGTAGTTTCACAATATTGCCACACAGTCCAAAATATGCCAATAAGAAACAAAATGAATTGTACCAATAGAGTAACTTTCGTAAGTATTAAGTACAGAAAAAAGAGCTAAAAGATAGTAGTCTGTGTAGGAAACTTATAAGACACACGAAGCAGGAAATAGATAGTTTGCAGCCCTCCCCATTTTGCTGCATAATGATTGCAAGCAAAGCGTCTTCCTCTTAAAATGTTATATCCAACATAGCCCCATATCCAGTGTATTTCCTCCATTCCACATCTTAAATCAATCACCCAGCATAAGAATTACCACCACGATTTGCACCTCCTGGCAAGAGTTTCAAAAGAAATTCCCTTTGAAAGAATTAAACACTCTAATTCTTCAGATGAAACTCCTTGTTAAAAAAATCTATTGATTCAAATCCCATAAATATTAATGTTCTGACCATTTCCAAGTTCTTTGGGTCAAAAGTAGACAATATCGAAGTTAAGAAAAAGATACATAGCTTGAAAACAAAAGTTGATTCATCAAACATGATCAACTGAAGTATTAAATGAATACACTCTAACTGAAAAGTAGGGTCCTATACAACCTAACTAAACCTCAGATCTCCTAGCCGGTGACAAATCATTGAGATGACAACTAAGTAATACCCAAGAAGAAGAATGTAGCTAGGATCTCCACATTAAGCAAAAGGACTGTGCAATGTGCACCAATAGACAATGCTTGCAGTTAGATAAAAGTAAAGCCCCCCAAAGTGAAGACTCTTATTTTGCTGACCCTCAGATATAAAACAGATGACAAATGAATAAGATAAAACAGTCAAGGAGCATACAAGATCCCTGGATCTGAACAAAAATCCAAGCCTATGCACTCTTACGATGTAGAAAAAGATATCTACCAGAGCATTATGAACTTCCATTAGCATAAGATCCAATCATATAGACATACACAGGTCTGTCAGAAGGAAAAGAACAAGAATCAAGCTTAGGACATCCAGACATTGTACTAAGTTCAAATTGAGCTCCTAGTCCTAGGAGCCTAAATATTGAGGACTAGATAATTCTAAAGATAATGAAACAACAAAATCAATCATTACACAAAAAAGGTCAACTCATCCCAAACTGAATCACCTTTGTACCAACACTAATGGCATAACCGCCAGACACTAAAAGGTGAAACGCCAAAGTACTTTTTGCTTTCACCAAAATTGAATTAGTCATAATGCAACCTTCACCTGCTTGCTTAGAGAGTCCACCCAAGCTGACAAATCAAACCATCAAAAAGAAAAATCCACCTATGTTGCAACAATATGAAATCTAAGCTCAGTATGCCGGCAAACAAACCAACAATCAAACAACGAATCAGAGCAGCTATCCCTCCATCCGAACATTTTACTTTTACACACGTGCGTCCAAAACCCCAATAATCTATTCCCCTCCACACCTCCACAACACTAGTTTAACTTCATTACTTCCTCAAGTTTCCTTACCAAGAGGGGAAATATACCTTCATCACGGTACAATGAGTAACCTCCAACAAGCTTTCGCTAATCAATCCATAACAGCAAAGCAGCAAACACCCACAACAATTCAACAAACACCTCACACTAAATGCTTTCTCCCACCAATCATATGCTCAAAGTACATATACTACACAACAAGAACTATCACACAAAAATAAAACATTTCGAAACGTCAGATTAAACAAAAAAACAAAACAAAGACACAAAAATAAGTTACCTTACCAGTATTACCAACACCATGCTTTCCGCTACGCTCTTCACCAAGACCACTTTGTTTCCTATTCCCTTCACTGCCCGTATTTTCGCTCACCGAAACAATATCAACCAATTTCTCACTCTTATCACTTCTACTCCCTTTCCTTTCGCGGTCCAATCCCCCATCTTTCTCCCCCCTCTCTTTCCTCTCCGATCTATGATGCTTCCCCTCACCTTTACTCCCACTTCTCTTCCCTTCTTCGACATCAAACCCCGACACATAACTCGTTTCCCGTCTACTCGACCTCTTCGAATCACCCGACCCCCTCACCTCCCTCTCCCTCTCCCTCTCCTTCTCCTTCTCCTTCTCCTTCTCCTTCATTTCACTCTTTGACAACTCATGCTCATTATCCTCACCAGTCCACCTATCATCATCAATCTTCTCCTTCCGCTTTTTCGACGAAGACGACACTAAACCACCCACAAACTCATCATTATACTCAGCATTACCAATACTAACTGCATCTTTGCTTATATCAATCGATTTCGATTCAAGTTTTCGCTTTTCGCCCGACGATAAATCCTTCAAATGTCTACTACTACTACTGCTTCCCCCACCATCTTCCCTCCCTTTCTTCTCCTTCACGCCAACCTCCTTCTCCGTCTCCGAATAATCCCTCGAACTATGACTATGCTTGCTAGATTTGTGCCTCGAACTCCTCGGCATTTTATCCTAGATATTACCAATTTCTACAAACCAATCAAACCCTGATTACTCGAAAAAAAACCCTAATTACTCAAAAACCCTAATTTTTTCCCCCTTTTTCCTCAATCAAAACAATTAAAACCGCAACACAAACCTTCTCGAGGAAGCTTCACTTGACAAAAACCTCTCCAAATCTGGATTCAATTCAACCGTAACCAAAAACCCTAACTTTTCAAATCGCAATAAAAATCCCCCAAATTGAAATCTACCTGATTAATAAAAAAAAACGGCGATACGATACCGGCAGATTGAAATCTCCGGTGACCGGCGATGAGATAAAGTCGTCGGAAAACGGTATTCCGGCGACGGCGAGAGAGGGCGGCGGCGGCGGCGGCAGATCGAGAGGAGAGAGAAAGGGGAAAGATGTGGAGGAGAGAGAAAGAAGAAAGAGGGGTTTTTTTTTTTTGTTAGTTTTATCGAAAAGGAGGCGACGCCACTACTCCCTCTCTATTACAAATCTCATAGGAGGATAATAACTCTTATGAAGTGAAATGACGATTTTGCCCTTGTGGGGATTTATTATAACTACGGTGGTGTCACTTTGCGTTGACAACTGTTTACGGTGGAGTTGTGGGTGGTGTTAGGGTTGTACTTGTACCCCCCCATTCTAAGGTCACTCCCTATTTTCGTAGACAATTGGATTTTTAGAAGAGGGGGTGTGAAACTGTGTACATGTATGTGATGGGATAGATTTGTGTGTATATGTAATTTGTTGAAGACATTGATCACGAGAAACACGTGTTTTGGACACGATGAAAATCACGCTAGATATTATGTGAAAAACGTGTGTTGTATTGAATGCTCTTTTTCTTTTTCTTCACGTGATAAGTAGCGTGACTAGCAACGTGTGCAAAACATGTGTTTATCGTAATCAATGTCTTGAATGGAATACATGTACACGTGAATCTATAACATACATGTAGGGGTGAGCAACGTCGGGTACCTGAGTGTATTAGGCGGAACCGGGAAGTACCGGGTCCCAAAATCTAGAACCGGAGCCGCGTGAGTGAATGTATGAAATGAGAAAGAAATGACTCCTCAACATTTATTTAGGGTTTTAGCGTTTTTTTTTTTTTGATGAAAAAAAAAAAAGCTAATAAACAAGGTACACTCCAAACAGTTCATTCCGCTTCCAAATTTCACTACCCGGAGCCATTGTAATCGGTTCTTTAGTTTTGATACAAGAGCCGAAATCGCCGGTTTCTAACCGGTTCCAAATCTGGTTCTGAGTACCTTGTTTGCTCAGCCTTACATACATGTACACATTTTGACACCCCCTCTTCTAAAATACAGATTATCTAGGAAATAGGCTGTGGGTAGCTATGCACCCCCACTCTAAAGCCACCGGCCTATTTCCTAGACGATATGAATTTTGTGAAAGAGAAGTGTGAATGTGTGGAACATTTATGCGAGCGATTTTCATAAACATTTTAGACGCAGCTAGCGTGTCTTGCACTATGAGCAGGAAACGTGTTTCTTGCATGAAATTGATTACAAGAAACACATTTTCAGCTCACGTTACAAGACATGATGGTTGCATACAAAACACGTGTCGTATTAAATGCTCGTTTTATTGTACTCTAAATTGTATAAAAAAGATAAATCAAAAGGTCACTATTTGACACGTCTTTATCTCTCGAAACCTCAAAGAAAACTTCTTGCACGGTATATATCACTATCTACATCATTTATCTCCACTCAATCTCATTTGGAAAAACTTATATGCTAGTGATGAATTTTTTTTTCTTTGTCTTCTTAACATGAAAGAAGAAATTCCATTTATATAAGCCAAATGACACTGATACAACAATGTAGACCTAAGACAATATGGACTAGAAAAAGGCATGCTACTTCAAGCACATCATACGCCCTTAGCTTGTACATCTAAGACTCCAAATCCAAACAGAACTTTATCTGTACAAATCTAAACAAAAAGAAGAAATACTCTATCCAATCTATTTGATTATTTACACTTATGCTAAGCACAAGAACCAACAAGTAAAGACAAGGATTAGCTCAATTAGTACCATCGATCTCAATTTGTCGGCCCTCCTAACCCCCTCCCTCGATCTACCATTCCCATGTCAATCCCGCCTCTTGTTCTTTACTCGCCGATCTCACTTTTCCTAGAGATTCACCTCTCTCTCTCTCTCTCTCTCTCTCTCTCTCTCTCTCTCTCTCTCTCTCTCTCTCTCAAACCCTTGCCCCCCCCCATCTTTTTCCTATCTTATGGTAAACAAAGCTGATTTAACACAAAGTTTCATCTATACAAATCACTAATACTTATGAAACTAAAAATGCGTAAAGAACCAAAAGAATTTGTTGGAAAACAAAATAATGAAGAAACAAAAGTAATGGATAAGAGTATCATCTTTACAACATAAACTAAAGAAAAAAACATCAACAACATCATTATTCCTCGAATAATGCCTCAAAAGCTATTGTCTACGACTTGATAAGACGAGATCAGATGGATGCCAGCCTTACCCCTATGTCAAAAATATAAAGAGATTTATTTTAAAAAAAAAATGTATAAAGAGATTGCTTACGGGCGACTAATGTTGAAAATGCGACGTGGATCGCATGCCACTTCACTATACAAAAAGTGTTAAAAAAATTGTGAGTCATTTTAATTTTTTCCGCCAGATTTCGAAGGAAATGAAATATTTGAAAAATTAAGCCCAAACATGAATGACAATTTTGTTGTTTGAAAGGCTTGTGGGGGGCTGAATGGGGATAGGAAGAAGGGGAAGACTAAGCAAATAGAGGTCTCATGTGCCTGCAATGTTTGAAGAAATGATTTTACTTCGTAAATCACAATCACTCCCTTAAACCCTTAAGTTGGTTGAGTTTGTAGATGTAGATACTAGATAGTAACCTTTGAGATTATTTTACCTCAGTTCGTGATCTTGACTCGAGTAAGAAGTGTGTAAACAAAAAAGGAAAAGGAATTGATACATAAAATGTTTGTGTGATTTGACTGCATCTTATAGATCTAAACTAATACTCATGATTTGTTTGATCAGATTTGAATGATCTTATATGATAAAAATTGGTTGGAATATACTAAAAGTTAGTTAAATCTAGACATATTATACCAGCAATTAGACTAGATTGATGGAATGTATAAGATCGGATATGATTTTGTTGATACGATTTGATTTTATATGATGTGATACTAATTTTATATGATATGAGCTAAATCACTATTTTCTTAAGTTGAATCACACAATGCTGATGTCATCAGTAGTAATCCATATCCAACTTTTTACGATTCCTTTTTCTAAAAATAAAAAAATAAAAAATGCTAGTATTTATGACCTTGGTTCGAAATATGCCAATATGAGAAGTATGTGAGCAATTGTGGGCTCATTTGGACAAAGCTGTGTGAGCAATCTGCCAACATGTGAAGTATGATCTTTATATATCGTCTCCAGACTCTTCACCAATTCATATTCATGCTATGTTATTTGTCGAATAAGTGCGCCATACTTTAAGACAAATAATTCCAATGATGATTCTTATTTTTTCTAGATAAAATCTCCAATGATGATTCAGTACTCATCATTAGCCGACACTAACCATTTTGGACAAGACAAACCAATTATATTAACACCCCCTCCTTATTCAGAGCAGATCTTATGTCCCATTTCGTGTCTCAAACATTCTTCTACAAACTATTACCACACCAATCTGTCAGTACAATCTCACGATCCTTATCAGCCCAAATAATGATATTTTACCCATTTGCGCAGTATCTTGTTAAGTTCTAAACTTCTAATGCCCGATTAATTTAGTACACAAAAGAGTACTAACTACTAAGAGACGGATAAGTCGGACAAAAGATCCGCACTGCTCCCTCCCTCCCCTCGACGAAAGAAGCAGCAGCTATGCACGAGCAATACCCGTGGACGACTTATTGGAAGTTTGGAACACATACATTCGTACTTTCGAAGTCTAAACCCATGTCACAGATAAACTTCACTGACAAACAAGGACACAGCCAAAAATGAACAGTTAGATATTTCTAACTGTATATGTTACGACACTGACATGTTTTGCCTCATGCCCAAGTATTCAAACCTTCATCTTTGCACGCAATCATCACACGCCACTGTCTTTCCTCCCCATTTTTAGCCTTATTAATACAAATCCCACGTTTCTCTCTCCTTAATCTTGATTAATCCAATCAAAGCTTTTCTGGGTATGTCTCTAATCTTTGATTTTCCCACGTTTCATGTGATTTGGCTCTGTATATATCATAGTATATTCATAATTGTGGAAAATGGATAAAGGGTTGAGTAAAGTTCAAGTCTTTGGATGTTTTTTTCATTTTTGATGTTGATGTTGATGTTAATTATGTAGGTTGAATGAAAAGGTGATGGCTTTGTGTGGAATTGGGCTTAATTCGAGCATGGAAGCCATTGATTTGCGATTTATGAGCATAAATTCACCAACTTTATTGGTTAAACCAGTAAAACAAGGTCTGAATTTGAGACCCTTTGATCAATTAATGCGTAGGAAATGTGTTAGAATGATATGTAAGGCTTCAAAGAGTTCTGTCTCTGAAGAGAAGGGTAAATTGGGTGAATTACCTGCTGTGGAGGATGATTTGGGGTTGGTTAATCAATTCAACATGTCTGATTTTGAGGTTTCAGATTGTGTCAGCATCGGTCTCGGTGGCCGGGTATGCTTCTAGTTTAAGCCCCTCCTGTCTTGTTCTCGAATGTTGATCAATGGGTTTCTGTATTATGTAGTTGTTGATGTCCGTTTTTCGGAATTTCTGTAGGGTGATGAGCTAGTTTTTGAGGCTGTTGTGAAGGATTCTAGCAGGTTAGTTCCTTATATGCAGGTTGCTGTTCATATCTTCTTCAATTATTACTTATTTCGGTCCTATGTCCTTTGGCTTGAAACTTGGATGCTAGAATTCTCAAGCTGATGATTGAGGGCTTTAGTTGGGAGTTCATGTTGTGTAGGTTGATTTTATGGCTTTTAACTTGTACTGTTCTGATTGAGTGTGTTGAATTATGGTCAAGTGCAGCCCATTGTATGATAAACGAGTTGTGCTTAGGAAGCTTACGAGTGCTCAGGCTCAAAGGAGAGGGAAACGAGCTATACAGGTTGTGTATTTGACAAAATGTAGCTAGAGTATTAGAAACTGTATGATGTGAATTCTTAGTGGTGTATTTTGCTGACCCTTTTTCTTCTACAGGTGTTCAAGAAGTTAGCTCGTCGTAGACTTCTGTATCATTCTTATTCAATGCAAGTTCATGGCTATATCTCTTCTCCAACTGTTGGTGGCGATTCATTTACCTTGATTCATGGTGTAAGTCCTCTGCGCCTAACACTTTACAATTTGAATATTTTGTGGTTTAGACGAGTGAATTACGTGCTCATGTCTGACCTCTTAGTGAATGCTTTAGCAATTACAATTAGAAGTTTTTAGAGGATTTGCTTATCAATTTTGAATATCGGAACAGTTCATGATTAGTGAATTTTAACTTTTGTTTGTTTCTCAGTGTAATTGGATATGGTTAAATACTCAATGATTTTTCTGCAACAGTGCAACTAAGTTTACGTAGTTCCTTCCACTTTTCAGTATCATGGAAGTTTTTCATTGAGGCACTGGCTTCAGCAATCAGACTGGTTGCCAACATTAGAAGCTACACTGGCACTTGACGAGGAGTCTGTTCGACGGGTTGGTGATGATAGTATTGGAGGCCCGGCTGTTACACGGCAGTTACGTCTCATCAGAATGCTGATGAGAGATCTTTTGATAGGAGTATGATGACTCTTATTGCTACGAGTATTAATCTCTCCTAGTCTTGTAGATGTTTCCTCCCTTCAAAAAGTCTTGAAACATTCTCAGGTGCCTCTTATATATTTCCTTCAGGTAAATTACTTGCATAGTCATGGACTCGCCCATACAGAACTGAAATTGGAGAACGTGCATGTGAGCCCTCTTGATGGGCATATTAAAGTACGCATTTCTTATCCTTCCTCTGCCAACATTTCAAGGAAAGTAGAGATATTTAGTCTTAATTTTCCTGCTCTCCTTGCAAACACGATAATAGCCCTACTTAGCCTTGCCCCTATTAGTTGGGTGTTTCTAAACTCTATTACTGTCTAGGGAACTTGATGCACTCCTATAAAGAGAATTGTGGGGAAGAGAATTGTAGTTATAAAGAGAATTGTAGCTGCAAAGGCTGGGACCTCTCATACCTAAAGTGTCCGGAATGGTGGGGAAGGAGGTAGTTTAGTTCCCGCTAGAGTTGCCTGTGATCTTCTTCATTTTCTTAGGGCAAAGAAACAGGGTAGTTTACTAGCAAGGTATACGGAATTCCCAGTGAAGAGACTACAAATATACTCAGCAATGATAGGCCATTAAATAGCAAGTTGGAGATCCCTCTGGTCTGTTTTAGGTGGGAGGGTGTCAACACCGCTTACTATTTTCCAATTGCTTTGCAGTCACAGTTTCATCTGGAGTTAATTTGGTTACTGATGTCGTTTTTTTATAATTTATCATCTCTAAGAGGAAGGAGGATGTAGAGTTGTAGACGCTTATGGGTCTTTTTGTTCTGGCGCTTAGGATAGCTAATTAACGTTATATGTTTCCTTGGTGCAAATTCGAGATTCGCCATTTGGGCTTTTTGGGTGAATGCAAATCTTGTACTTGAACATTGTGGCCAATGAATTCATTATTATGATCCACCTAACTAACTATGTTAGTCTTTCTGGAATTTGGATCTCTTGTGAGATATTCATTTTTGTGATATTTTTGTCATTACTTGATCCTTTTTGCCTTACTGGGTTACCTCAATGCTTAATATTTACCAGGTAGGTATCTTGGGGAATGCTGCAGACTTTTTTGAGAGCTCTTCAAATGATGATGCTTTTGATCGTAGGAGACGGCAGATGATGATTGCATTTGACATGAGGTACTGAAATGAAATAAGTAGCATGTTTTCTTAGTTTGCAGTTACTTTAGCCTCAAAAACTCCATCTATGTATTGCGCAGGTGTGTTGGATTCATTATGGCAAAGATGGTTCTGCGGGAGCTCATGGATCCTTCTATATTTGCGAAGTTTAAGTCATTCCTTACAAAGGTACTCGAATTGTCTGTAAGATTATGCTTGAATGTTACATGTCAAACTATAGGGTTACAGCATTCAGATTTCTTTAATGGCATTTAGGCCACTCTAAGATACCAGAACATGTTTTGACCATCAAGAAGCCAGCATTTTTATTCTTTTGATTTGAAATTGCTGCGTCTTTTTCCTGATGTTAATAGTCATGAAACTACAGGGGAATGATCCATCAAGCTTACGTGAGTTCATGCTACCAATCTTGTGCAAGAAATCCCCTTCTGGAAATATTGGTCTTCAGGTTAGTGATTTCTCTCTGCAGTTGGAGTTACTACACTCTTTATTGATCCTTTGTATCTTCCTTAGAAAAAACGTTTTTGATCAGATATTCCATGTAGATACTTGATCGAAACTGGGGTGCTGGTTGGAACCTACTGGCCTTGTTACTTGCCCAGAAACCTACAGAAAGAATAAGGTTTGCAGTTACTCCTCTGACCTAAAATCACCTAAAAGTTTAGTTCTCTGATGTGAAGGTCATTTGATTTGCTTTTCCTATCACCTTTTTGACTCATGTATGTCCCATTCCACTTCTGGATTTGTGTTTGTGTTTTTATATGGCTGCGTCTTTCTGTGAATGTTATAATTAGTTTTAGGATAATATATATGTCATGAGACAAAACTCGTGCACAGGAGCCGAGCACCTGCACAAATTGTAGTTCTCACTTCTGTGGCTCGAAGGAGTGTTCTTGGGTTAGATTGTTCTCAAGTAACAGGAGGCTGATTTCGTATCAACTTAAATCAACTGTAGTAGGAAAATATTCTTCCATACAACTACCTTGTGTTGTACTGTATAATGTTGAAGTCTTTTTTTTTTGGCCATTCGTTAACTACTAATTTGGTGAAACTTCTCCCATAAAAAAATGGTAAAGTTCTAGGGCTTCAATTACCTTGTTCGGGAATATGAGGATCAAGGTTGGCCTAGTGCTTAGGAATCAACATGTGCTATTAGTAAGCGATTAAGCCTTGCGATATGACCTTTATCTCAAATATTTTAATTAAAAATGGCTTTGTTTAAGAACATGTGCTAGTGCCATACCTGTGGTACAACTTCAAGTCTTGATGTAAGCGTTGTGATGTTACTCTTGTTTCATGTGATGGCAGCATTGCCTGCATGTACCTCTTTATTTTATTACCTTCTTCATAGTTATAGTTGCACTCTGGATTTTATGTTTACTTAACTTTCAATGCCATGTAAACTCATATAACTAAATTGATATGCAATTGCAATGCAGCTGCCTAGATGCTTTGAGGCACCCTTTTTTGTGTGGACCGAGATGGAGAATTGAGCCATCCATGAACATGATCAGATGGGGTCTTGGGTCTACAGCTGTTCGAATTACAGAGGAATACATATACGGGCAGCCTCAGGTAGTTGCGAAATTGCTTGAACAAGCGATGTTGATTTTTTGGAAATTAAAAATGACAAATTTCAATGAGCCTTGATTTTGATACCAGATAAATGCTACAATTGCTATTGATATTTTGCCATTTCCAAGCTTGTTAGTGGCTAAAAGATGCTTTCTGATCCATTCATTTAGTAACACAGACCGCAGTTCACACTCCACTACTCCAGATAGCATAATATATGGAGTATTGTTAAACCAGAGTGCCTGATTATATGAATAGTCCTCACATCTGTTGGTCGAGGCATCGCCAATTTTGTTACTTTTCAAGTACTACTATTGTATTTGTATACCCATGGTGTCATTGACCCCTTGTCGTATTGATTCATGTTCAGCGTCGCAGACTCTCCCACTTTGTTGAGCTAATGGAGATGCTGAATCCCCATCCAAAGGCCAAGGTACTCTTAATCTCTCTTAACTCATATTATGTCTCCGTTTAGTTGAGTAGCATTCTGCGATCTTCTGTCAGTGACCATTGTAGTTTTTCCTTACTCGTGTTACTTAATACATCATGCGCCGTCTGTCCCAAAAATGATCACGGCAAACCAATCCTCATGGTGTTCATCATCGTTATCATCATCATTGTCAAAGTGCCTCCTTAAGGGGCTCCTACTACCATGAGATTCATGACAATGGAAGTCAGACTTCGCAACTTGTTTGAAAGTCCGGCTACTAGTTCATGATAGTATAAAGCTCGGAGGGTTCTAAGAGCATTGCGGTTTAGTCCATTAACATCCTAAACCCCAAATATATTGAGCAAAGTTAAACCTCCAGAGTCCAGATTGGGGGTCACTTTGACTCTTTTGAGCATACCATCAATCTTTATAAAATTGGCCGTCTTATAGAGCCCTTGTGAGCAGCGGCTGTATGCGGATCGTTTGATTATCTGACATTGACCCTCTGGGAGCTTTAATATCGTTCATCTTGATTGCTATGCAGAATTGGTTGGACCTGCTGCCTGGAAAATGGCGTCTATTGTACAGTACAGGTCGTCATATTGGGCTGACACTTCGGCAACCTTCTCTCCGGGTTCTGATTGGTGATGTAAACTTATCAGTTACTAGAGTATCAAGCTCTAAAACAACTTTTTCGCTCTCGTCTGATATTGCTTTTAACGTCATTGCTGGCCAGAATTGGCCTCATGACAAAGCTGGTACTTCTGGAAGCTTAAAAGTAACGTCTCCGTTCAAACTTAGGGCGGGCAGGCGTCTGTACATTGAGGAAGATGTGGACTCGGGAATGTCTACGACAGGATCTGATACAAGAAGCTCTGTTCTAAAGACTTTGTCCGGGAAGAAATGGCGGAAAGCATTCCCTGTCAGCGAGATCCCTTCAAGTCTTCCTGTAATGAAACTTCTTTCTGATGACATTGAATTAACGATGAATCTTGACGAGCCCCTCGGAAGCAGCATTGATGTTGCCAACAAGGTGCTTCAAGAAGTTCGATTGCAAGTGCCTCCAGAAATGTTTGATTTGTCAAAAGTCGTGTGCGGTACATACGTGGATTCTAGGTTGCTTGTGCTTCGTTGTGTAAATGGTTCTGCACTGCTCTTTACGCGCACATGTACAGATCTGTAGTGTTTAGTTGTGATTATGGTCCAATTGTTTGTACAATTATGTAAATATTTAGTGAAATTGTTCGGAAGCAGTAATTGGAAGCTGGAACGTTATGTACACCCGAAAAAAGACCATATTACTACGGAAGTGAGTGAAGCCCCATTTGGATAGTAGCTCAATTGTTAAACTACTACGGCGCACAACACAGGCTCTCGGTATACTATAAACCTACAGTCGCCTTACATCAACGTACAAGATGGTACACCACTAAAATTCGACCAACTCTTTAGAAGCAAAACTCCTTCGTGCTAAACAGGTTCTACTCAGGAGATCAGTCGAGTGCAGAAGGCAAGCATATGGCCCAAGATTCCAGATACCTACATAAAACATTAGAATGGACACGTTCAGTGATTCGTAATAACGTTGTCAAAGACGTAATATGTCTAGCGTAGATTGCTGAGAAAGCTAAATACAACCCTCACAGTCAGTTCAGTAGTCAGGGAACTAGAATGTTGAACAACAAACTTTAAAATTCATCAAAAGATTTTCTCTATCCAAAAACTCAGCTCTGACTAAATTGCTGCAAACCAGATACAACCCTTGTCCTTAACTTTAGATTCTCAGTCATCCCAGAAAAGACTGTCGTTAAATAGCCGTGATGCAGCATTAACAGCACAATTATATATGAGATCCAGTAACTCACATAAAAAGCAATCCTTGTTTAGATCAAACCCTGGCGCTGTAGATCAGTGTATGTCTTCTTATTATAAATGTTACCCTCCTGATCTTCATATTCCTCTTCAAGATCTGGGCGCCACTTATGCACTCCTTGTCTCTCTTGAATTTTCTCCCAGAGCTCCTTCGCGTCCTGTAGAGACAAGCATAAAAACATTACACCACAAAAGCCAAAAGCAGATATTGACATTGCTGATACTACGAGAAATCGAGAATATCACAGATGTGCACATATTGCTTTGTGATGCAAAAAGCATCATTGTAGGGATGATCATTTCTCGACAGAAATGTTTAAACACCAAACCATAACTGAACTGTTGACAAACACGATGATATCCCCATGAGAAATGAATGACCACTCAGAAAACACTAGTCCCCTATAACCAGCCAAAACATAAGATGGAATGGCATACAATCATATAAAGCATAATGTGTATGGCAATTCCATCCATAGCCACTGTCCTACTATACAGCTTGAGTCACCGTTCCAATTCAACCAATAAGGAGTGAATAAAGAGAAGTTGCTTTGGAATATGTTGTATTTGCTACCTAATCAAAAAAAAAAAACATATGTTGTATTTGCTACAAAATTCACAAATATTTTCGGGACAAAGTCATTCTCTTGACTATGTTTGGGAGAGGGTTGTTTTCCTTGCCTCTTTTTGCCCAGGTAAGGTGTCATTAAAGGATATTTTGCCCAAGGTTTGTGGTAGACCGTCAGTTCCACTAGGGTCTCCAGATTCTAATTCCTGACCCTCTTATCTTTGAACTCAGAAAACTGACCATGCTACCATAGAAGTAGGCAATATTAGCGACAGATCTAATTCACTACAAACCGAGATTACGGCCCATCACAATGTTGCTCAGACAAGATAACATCCTAGACCACCTTATAGAATTTGGACATTTAGGTGGAAAAGCTATATGTCCATTCCTACCCCAGGCCCCTTCTCTGTAGTTTCATTCTACCCATAATGCATATTAAGATTCTCATTCCTGCTTGGCTGGATAGCTGTTCAAGACTTCAAGCTTTGACTCTTGTGGTTGTCAATACAACCAACGCTCAACCAAAAAAAAAAAAAAAAAGAGCAGGCCGGTCGCACATTGGCGTCCCCGCAAGGCGAGGGTCGGGGAAGGGTCCCAACACAAGGGTGTATAGAGGGCAAGCCTTCCCTTATCACTTTTTGGACAAGAGGCTGCTCCCAGGACTTGAACCCGTGACCTATCGATCACACAGCAACACCTTTACCGGTGCGCCAAGGCTCCCCTTCTAACCAACACTCAACCAATAAGAAACCTAAAACAATGGAGGTGCAATTGCAGAATCAGGGGGAAAGGGAAATGGAATACGATCCATCTCTAATTCTCTATCAGAATCCACGACCAAGTTTAGCATGGCAACAATTCAGTCAAAGAAGGCTGAGGTTTTAGAAGCAATACCTGAATAGAAGTAATTTCATTGAAGTTTTTAGTGTTTGGAATACCAAGACAGCGCATTCCATGCTGGTGGCGCCCTTCCTTAAAATGCCTCTCAAATGCTCTGCGGCCCAAGTAACTGTGGTTGCCACATATTTCACACTTAAATTCCTGAAATACAGTATAGAGAACAGTGACAGAAATCAGAGTCTATAGAGGATAGATGACAAAATTTTATACACATTTTCCAGGGAGGAAACTGTGGGCAGATACCAAAGAAATTCATACAGTAATCTCCAGACAGCAGAAAAGGATTAAGGAACTAGCCCCTATTCAACAATAACGGTGTTTATACCTGTCCAAGACCATGGAGCTTATACAGCCAATATGGTATTGGTTTTCCATCCCAACCAAGTGGCAATTTCAGGGGGTTGTATATAGCCTGATCTTCATCATCACTTTCAGTGTCGACTTGTGTATCGTCCTAAAGAACCCATAAAGGCAAACAATAAGCACCAAAGTTTACAGCAGACATAAAGTTAACAGAAGTACTCGAGGAAGGAAAGGACTACAATATGGCATTACCTCAAGCAGCTCCTTTTCAATTTCTTCAGCAGACATTCCCTGTTTCTTCTCAGTATTCTCTTTTGTTCGTACTATGTTCTGAATATATTAGTGGAAAGGAGGCACAAAGAGAAGATTAAATGACAGCATTTCTAAAAATTCAGAAATCATTATGACAGAAATTTGGGGCCACCTAAAGTGAAGAGGAAAAGAGGGAATCAAAAAGTAAACCAGATGAACATTTGCAGATATGGCTAAATGTTGGAAATAAAAAGCCATGTAGCTAGAAACTTATTCCATTATAAAGGTAACAAGGCTAATAGAGAGAAGTTATGTTATACCTCCTGTAGCAATTCGCAAAGCTTTCTCATTTTGGCCTCCACCAAAGCTAACTCTTTAATATCTTCTTGCTTCTGAGATGGCACATTCCCATTACCATTCTGCTCTAACCTATGTGCAGGTTTAGCAAAGTGCTTCTTATCCAGCTTCTCAAGTGGAGTATTCTGTGAAAATAGGAACCCAAGATAAATCAGAGATCCACAATTCTGAATGTCATGGCACCGCAAAATCACAGGAATGTCATAGTATGACACACAACTTTGAAATAACTAAGCAACAACTGGATTACAGCTCATTCACCCCCCCCCCAGGTAGTTTAAACAGGTATAGTTCCGCATAATAAACTAGATAAGTGTAGCTTACTTCAAAAGAATTCCATTAGCTTTAAAACAAATGTTCAAAAGCATACCTTGGTAAGAAATAACCTCTCTGCTCTTTGTTGAATGGTACCACCAGCTTTTAACCCTAGTCCAGCCAAGGCCTGAGAAGCAGATAAAAAGCAATCAAAAGGTTGAAGTACTCCAATACACAGTCAAGGAAAACACAAGGAATGAGGATAAGGCATTTTCGAAGGGAGCTAATACTAAACTATTCGACTTTGTTGAACAGGGATTTCTCTAAGCTTAAGGAGGGTATAGACAAGAAAAATCTCACGCGAAAAGCATGGAAGTGAAAGAGAGGTACATCTTTGCAGATACTGGCGAAAGTGCACATCAACTCAGCCTCTTTTTTGCGTGTATAACAACAAAAGCTAATAGCTGCACAATTAGATGTTTGGACTAAATAGAGTAATAGACTAATGAACACACACGGAGCAGAATAAGAGCATTTCCTAGGTCTTTGCTATTAAGATATGTGAAAAATGACGTGGAGACAAAAAGGAACTTAAAGTTATGATATACAAAATTTGAAATTTTTTATAAAACACTAACATAGAAAACAAATACTTGAGTGTAAAGGCAGGACATGTCAAGCGTTAAACATATAACAGTAAAAATATTTTCTTGCACAAGGACAATCATTGTCTGCAACGGTTTAAATGGTTTTGCGGCTGCAGAATACGTTTAAGAGACATTTTGAAAAGGTAAAGTAATCATATAAAGTCCAATGAGATGTAAGACGAAAGAGTAACCTAACCGAACGATACAAAGGAAATTCACCTTCTTTAAGAGAAGACTAACCTCTTTTAACTTCTCAGGCCCGACTTCCATGAGCTCTTCCACTGTAGTGTAATAATCAAGATCAATCGTAGAAGGCTCAGAGACATGTTCATTATCTAATTCCTCCTTCTCCCATCCTTCTACTTCGCCAACTTTCCATTGCTCTTCAAATTCAGTAGCTACCTGTGCATATAGGACATAATACGGATCAGACTCAAACAGACGAAGCTCCTCTAGATATGATAATTTAAACATCGTAATATTGATTACACAAGACCCAAATCATTTTGGGAATAAGGCTTGGTTGTTGTTGTTGTAATATTAATTACACAAGAATCACACTAGTAAACATATTATTAAGTCGACCAAAAGACCTATCATCATAGACTCCAAATTTAACCGGAATCAAAATAGACTAGAATGACCAAAAAATTAATCTGAATGTATTAAAAATGGAAAAATGAAACAAGAAGTCAATATACGCCACATGCTAAGTTCTACAACAAATCGCCCTTCAAATGTGATTCAGCAGATAGTCGGTGAAACACCACCGCAAAAGAAACTATAACATAGAGATCTAACCTTTGAGAAAATCCTATCAAGGTCCTGTAAAGGCTCTGTCCGCTCAAAGAAGGATATGAGATACTCCAGTAGCTCAGATATATACTCTCTGTACTGCCTGCAATCCACAAAGATGAAAGTTCTGACTATAACTATGCTACTAATTGGTGAAAGTTGAAGCAGGGTTTCCGACCACAACAACCATAAAAAGCGAAATAAGAAATTAAGAATAGGAAAGACTTTACCTTGTCATCTTTAGTTTGCGAGGAATTTTCTGTGGCTGTGAGAAAACATCCAGATATGAAGTGTACTCGGTTCGTTCGCCAAACTTTGAATTGATGTATCTATTATAAAATTCATGCAGATCCAAGTAGCGTCCAAATCCTTCCTGAAACCGTAGAAGGCAATGAAAAAAAGTCTCGCAACAAATCACGTCATAAAGGTCAAACAGGCATAAGAATAATGCCAAAGACTCCGATAGACCACCTAAATTCATAATTTCATAGCATCCACAACTTTTGATATTAGTATGACATAGCCTCTGAGACCAGAGTTGCGTGCATTCTACTTTAAATTATTCTGTTTTCTCACTTTCTCAATACTTTATCCTAATTCCTTTGCTTTGAAAAGTGATACGTATTAGAACACTTCCATTTGCAGAATTGAGCATCAGAGTGTGTATCACCACAACCAACAACTCATACTATTACTAAAACGGTAGAAAGGCAGAGAGCAAGGTAATCAGGAAAGGATCGAGGTTAGGGGGAAAAAAAGGGTGCACGAGAAAAAACCAAAGTTTAGAACCAAAACAGCAAATTGAAAGGAACAAACCCCACTAAAGGACAACCATATACAAACTGTGAAAGTTATATAAACGTACCTCTCCACTAAAATCAAGGACAGGATCTTGTTTCAACATCTGCTCATACTCCTCACCAGCATCAACAACCCGTGCAGCTGGGTGCCGCCTATGGTAATCACGAATCTGCCCAAAATTCACACTTTGAAGAATTAAACACTTATAATATTCACTTGTAACATAAAGTATCTCGCGACAACACGTCAAAGAACACAGGAACTAACCAACCCCCCACCCTCCGCGCCAAATAATAGAGAAGAATAAGCTTCACTTTCAGCAAAAAAAAAAGAAAAAAAAACACACATATCTAAGCTTCAGCAGTATTCTCCGAACAATGACACTACTAAGCCCTTATTTCAAACAACTCAGCTTAACATCTCATTCTCTGCAACAGAAATGAATTTCCAAAATCGCCAGAATCAATTCTATACAAACTTCACCTAAGTCCAGCAACCAAAATACCAAACAACCCGCACCTAAACTAATTTCCGATCATAAACTTCATCACAAACAATGAAAACTAAACCGGAAGACTAAACCTCCACGGTACACCTCCTCCAATTCACATCCAAAGGCGCTAAACCTAAACACATTGGTACCAAATTCACTACTATACAAACTCCACCTACACCGCAGCTAACCTAATTTCCGATCATAAACTTCATCACAAACAATAAAATCAAACCGGAACACTAAACCTACACGGTATACCTCCTCAAACCTATACACATTGGTTCCAAAATCGATACTACACGAATATCACCTACATTACCGAATTTCTTCAAACCAGCAGCTCAAACTTAACAATCAATCAATCAATCAATAAACGACATCACGAACAGCGAAACAAAAACCGAAAAACCGATAAACACACACCTCCTTCAACCTATCGTAGAAGGCGCTAAACACATTGGTACCGGTAGCCGTCTGTCCACCGAGCGCCGCAATCTCATCCTTCCTCGCACCATCTTTATCTTCATATATCTCAACCTTCAATTAAAAATCCACAAAAATCAAATCACAACCAAATTACACAAAAATTACATCAAAAAATCGAGTAAAAATTAGGGCGAAAAAAAAGAAGATAAAATTACGAGTTTATGAGAAGTATCGATGATTTGCTCGAGCATTAATCGAACACGGTGACTTTGATAGAGACGGTCTTTGGAAGAAGTAGGATCATTCTGAAGCTCCTTTGCGACGATACGCTCTAATCTCTCCACTTCTTCGTGAGACGAACGCGTTACTTCGAGAAGCGTCGACGACATCTTCTTGGTGAAGTTTTAGGGAAGAACCCTAATTTTTGGGGATTTTTTTTGGGGTTTTAGGGTTTTGGTTTACGGAGGTTGTGGTGGTGGAGTGGAGTTGCAGAGTTTTACTTGATGCGTGTAGCTAAGGCGGTTCGACCTTCCGTCAGCGGGAAGATACAAGTGTTTTTCCTTTTTTTTAGTGAGTATCTCTACGGTAGTTAAGTTTGAACTCGAGTCGATATGGTTATACAAGTACATAATTAACAGTCTGCCTTCAAAAGAAAAAAAAAACATACGAGTACATAATTAACAGTCTAGCGTACCAAAACTCGTTCGACGTGTTGGGTATGAGAAAGTCTCAAACATTATACTAGTATATAATGTTTCTCCTCTCTTTCCTCCGTCTGTCAATATCTAGTTTAGTCCGGATTCGAGTCGATATGGTAAAAAAAAAACTCAAGATAGCTTTAGAGTAGTCGTTTTGTTGTAGTAATTTCCTCTTCTAATAATAGCTTGTTACCTTGTTAGAATGAAAATGGAAGAGGACGGTTGGAGTGGAACAAACACTTATATAGTCATTACTTGAAATGAAAAGACTATTAGTTCGTTTCAAAAAAGTAAAAGACGATCAGCACTCAAGGCGACTCCTCTATCACTTCCACTAACTTCTTTTGTCCTCTAAGATAAAATAAGTTAGTGGGAGTGCCAAAAGACGCATGTTGAGTGTCAAATAGTCGTTGTCTTTAAATTAGAAGATACTAAAGCATACCACTCCCTGGGAAATCCATCGACACTACCTTTGATGAGCACTTACTACTTCGTATTGCCAACGTCCTCGATTTATATAAAAACATACAATTATACAAAGTTATTACAAATTACGTGATGAGGTTAATATCATTAGACTAGTTACGAAATTAAGAGTAACAAGCTCGATTGCTCTTCCCATTCCTTGTTGTATTTAGACCATCCCAATCTGAATGGACTTCCACTACCTTATTCATTTGTTTCATAGACCATTTCAAACTATGCCAACATAACCTGTAAATTAGAAGCCATAGACGATCATTAAGCAGTGATTTATGAAAGTCAATCTAAACATTAAACACTCTCTATAAACACACAAACTCTGCAAAAATGTGGAAATACATTTCTGGGGGAAATGAAGAAGAAGAAGACGAAAGAGAAGCTAACTTCTTTGATGAAGATAACAACCCAGATGACATCTGCAATCTCTCATATACCCAGGTTTTCCTCATCTTCATTCTCCTTAATCTTCACAGAATTATGAATCTTGTTGCTCAAGTTTATGTCTTTTTTATTAAAATCTCACTCTTATGGTGCTAATTATTGGTTGTGATTGAACAGAGAATTTATGGGTTTGGTGCGTGTTTGATAGGCGGATTGCTCCTAATATTCTTGGTATGTACTGTAATATTCATGTTGATGTGATTTTTTCACTGTAAAATTCTGATTTTTTGTTGGAATTGGTTGATGCAATGTGCTACATTTGGGTAATAATTGGTGGGTTTGTTAGAGATTGTGGGAAAGTTAGTAGCTTGTCTGGTTAAAGTTGATTTTGTTTCTGATTCTGATCATTGTGGATTTGTGGGTGTTGGTATTCCCTATGAGTAAAATTCGGCGTTGGCGTAATTCCTGGTATGATCTCCATAGGATAGGTAACTGGCAACATAGAGAAGGAAAAAATTGGCCAAATCATGGTCAACAAGCAAAAGTTTTGTCATGTATTAGAATTTTTGAGGCTGTTAACTGTCATAGATGGGCTTGAGTGTTAGGATTTCTCATATGTGCGAGAAGAGTGGTAGAATTAGACTGAGGAAACTGATATTGAGTAAACTCGAACTTTTTGCCATTTTTGGTTTAGGAGTCTGGATTATAGGCATATTGGACATTGAAATTATAGTGACTTGGCCACTCATTGTTTATTGATCTGCTAATTAAAGTTGGTTATCGAACAAGGCATTCATGTGTCTTTATCAACAAGCGGAAAAGCGAAAAAATTTGACCAAAACAACTGAAAGATGCTAAAGGTGAGGGCGATTCAGTAATGTCTGGTTTGCGGCAGCATCAGTTTGTGCCCCTGAGCGGCATTTGCTTTTCCTCCTGGATCTATCTTGATCTTGTACCCCATATTTTGATGTCTGAAATTGAGCTTTCATTTTCTTCTCTTAACTAGAAAGCAGAGACTTTGAGCTGAGACTGGTGATCTTATGGGCATTGGACCAAGTCACTAACATCTCATAATCACGACTACAAGGATCTGTCCTATGAGTTAGCAGTAATTAATTGGTTTAAGTATACCATTACCAAAGATGTCGTAGATTCAAACACCACTCTTTTAAGTGTAATGCCTACTGCTACCTAGCTTTAGGATCCAGATGTTGGTTTTAAACATCTAGAAAATAACAAGTAGGGGTGAAGATTTTTCTTTATCTACTTTTGGTGATCTGGTGCTAAAATTTCTATAAATCTACTTTTCAAGGACCTCCTTTAGAATGCTGTGAATCCGATGATCCTTTGTTGCAGCAGGACAGGCTTTCTTGTGGAGTATAGCAGGATCCAAGAATCTACAATAAAAATTTGAAGGAAATTGAAAGTCTTTCTTCTCTTCTCCCTGATCTGGCTGTTGTTGTCGTTGTGGACTGGCTGCAGATTGTAAATATTTGATGCGTTGTAGCATGCTGCATGCCCAATTTTTTTTATCAGTTACGACCTCTCTGCTGACTCCAGGTCAGGCTGGCTGCAGATGGACTGTCCCTGCATTTAGCCAGTTTTTTATTGGGATAATATGGTTACCATAAATTTAAATTATTTTGAATTTTGTACAATAACGCTACAAAAGTGGAGTAGTACTTCCTTCTATTAGAAACAATGGTCAGCTGAATTTTATTCCTTAAACTTGATTATCTTTTGCGGTCAGAGGGGTGTATCGAGTTTCTGTATACCAAATGTGATGGACCCTTCCCATAAATGAAGCTGCGAGTTTCCTTAACCTCTCGACTCCTGTCCGAATGCAGTCAGTGAACTGAATCAAGGCCTACTGTACTTTGATATAGAAAGACATTTGCATTTTGAAGTTTTGATTTTTCAACTTTTTGTACTTGGAAGTTGTAATAGAACTGCGTACTTGCTTTTCTATTTCTAACTTTGGCTTTTGCGGCTCATGGCAGTCGATGGCTGTGTTCGTAAGACCAATCAAATTCGCCCTTCTCTTTACTTTCGGGAACGTGCTGGCTGTTGGAAGGTAAATTTGTTTTACAATAAAATTGTCAATTCCAGTTTAAAATATTCCAATATTGCTCGGATTTGTTTAGCTGTTGGATGGTTAGCTATTTGATTGTTTATTCATGATACTAAGTTGTTGCAAAAAGGTGGTCAAGAGTGAAGCTTGGTGCTAGCGATTTTATGCTTCCATGGCTGTTCGTGTTTTGGTCTCTGTGCAGGGGGAGGGGGTCAGCTATTAATGAGCGATAATTAGCTTTAAGTCTTTTAATGTATAATATCTCTCCAAACTGTTAATCCTCTAGATGAAGAGCATCTGAAGCTTACTACTTCCATCACATATGAAGTCCAGCCTTTGATGCTATCCTCAAAATGCGGCTCAGGGGATTCGCATCACATATTTAATCTTGTAATCTGCCAACACTATGATAACCTGATTTCTTTTTTCTTTGCAATATCGCACGGCATCATTTGATATTTCATGCCTTTAATTGAAGTGTTTCTTTTATGTGGCAGTACAGCCTTCCTCATCGGACCAACCCAGCAGTTAAAAAAGATGTTTGATCCTGTCCGCCTATATGCAACGGCTGTGTACTTGGGATGTGTTCTTTTGGCTCTTTTGTGTGCTATTTTGGTAGGTCAGCCATAATTATCTACCTGAAATATCTTTTGAAGCTCTCTGGATGACTCTAGTAGATTGCATGTTTTTTTTTGGGTGGTTTCATCTTCAGTGTCTCTGCATAGCTGCCAGATTTCTTCCTTTTCTTTTTTTGTTGCATGAGTCTTTTCTCTTTTCAACACGACTTTTGAATTGGTGACGTAGAGCGTTTGCTTTATACTAAGACAATCACTAATGGATACACGTGTAACTTGTTGCTTCCTTTGCTCTTCTGAAATCGCCCATCCTTGATAACACTCGTGCATATTTATTTATAAAATAAAATCGGTAAATATTTTCTTGAGAATCATTTGTCCGTTGAACAAATTCCTCATTCTATTGTGGCATTGCTATGCGGGGGTTGATAAATTACTTTCCGATATACCTTTCTTTAAAAACTTGTAAGGGTTACCGAGGCAGTAAGGGCCCATGACAACGAGGCGGAATGAGTGAGGCGAAGGTTTGCGCCTCATGGAAGTGAAACACTCTCCATTTTCAAACAAATTTGTATTTTCCAGATTATATTTTGCAAAATCTTACCCCTTCTTCGGTTTTAAAGAGGGCCAATATGTAAAGAAGTGAAAGCTCGGGGAAAAGGAAAGGGTAGAAGAAATTAACATGGAAATTGGACAATCAAACACCTCGGGTACGCCTCGCTGACCCTCCGAGTGCCTCAATGCGCCTTAGGGGCGCCTCATAAAATCTGCCCGCCTGAGGCACACTGAAGTGTGTTTGCTGGTGCCTCACGTCTGGCACGCCGCAGCCTGATGTGCGCTTTCTTAAAGTACTATACTATTGCTAGATCATGACAGTCCCATATCCTTGGACTTGTCTAATACCTGATTGTCAGACTCGACTGTTTTCTGCTACTTTTCATTCTTTTGGCTTAGATAAAGTCTCCGGTGTTCATTCCCCTGTCCTGTTCCAAATCGGCCTGGAGTGAAATGAAGAGTTCTGGTTACATAGGGTCATAAAACTGTTACACATCAGTGATAGAGTAATGCATGTGCTTGTACTTGTGTGTTTTGTAGTCAGTCAACAGGAGGCTCATCTTGAATTTCTTATGAAGACGCTGAGTTTGATTCTCTTAAGAGTTTATTGTTTTCTGATATTAACATAAGTTTGTTTCTTGCCGTGGCATCTGCAGATTCACAACAAGGTTCTAACTCTACTTGCTATGATATGTGAGATTTGTGCTTTGATTTGGTAAGCTTCATCTGCTCTTTTTAAGGCATTATTCTTCCTTTGTGTCATTCGCGTGTATTGGTGCCAGGTAGTAAATCAAGGTGATGGGAATGAATTTTGCTTCAGTTTTAGTAGGTTGTGTCCTGATAACGTAACTGAGAAGAAGATAATGATTGTCACAAGCTATTCCCTCACACATTTGCATTACACCTAGTGTAGTACTATGGTGCCTTTAGAAACTTGGAGAAAAAGGACAACTCCATGACCACATTCGAGCTGTGTTTAGTGGATCCTCTTTATAGTTCTTTCAAGTTTATGAAATTTTTCTTCATATCATCTCGCGAATTAATACTTGTACGACTTGTTTGGTTGAGGTCATAAAATAAAGGAATCGTTATGAATTAGACAAAATACACCACTCGTAATCCACCCTCACTATTATGTAATGCTTTATTTCTTTAATGTCATTACCATCTAACATTACCTACTAGAGTAGTAATGAATAATTGGTGGTAAAGGTCCATTACCATGAACATTCTCTATGAAACATTTCATTTAATATACACACCAAACTCATTAACTTCCCTCCATTTCATGACTTCATACCAAAGAACCCATTGAAACCATAATAATAAGGTTGCATACCACACGCAAAGTTCTTGGTCTGTTGTTTGTTTATGCTAATATCCACATGGACAAATCATCGTTTATGGTGCTGTTTGTCCAAGACGATTTATCATTTGATGCCATTTCCAATGTCCATGCATAGGAGTTTTGGTATGTAGAAATTTCTAGTTATTGTCGTTCCTTTGCGAAGCTTTTAGAAGGTTGTGGATTAAGCATAATTTAGGCTTATATACTGAAATATATTATCAAGATAGATATTACAGATTAGGATGTGGCATTGCTCAACAGAGTTGTCATTAGGTAATTGAGTTGTCGGTATCCAGAGAAGGTCATATAGATCTAGCGTTAGTGTGAAAGAGTGTGCGGCAATAAGCTAGTTGATTGAGTCCGTTCAAAAGGTAGATACTAGCTACTGTTTTACCAGGCTCTATAGTTATGGCTTTCAAATGCTTTATGGAAATTTAACAAGTATAAATGCTCAGAAGAATGTGGAATATAATCTCGATGAGCTCTATCTTGCATATTGAAACTAGGATGGGGTGACTTATGTAACTTCATGAAGCATTGTGCTAGGAAGGCAAATTCATGAACACCTTTATCCCAGATTCCCAATTGTAGGATGCAAATATGCAACTCTTTGGAGCATCATGACACTTGGCCCCAGTAATGGACTAGTGACTGTTAAGATCATAAGATGGGATGTTAGCTGAAGCTTATGGGGGAGAGCGCAAGTGGTGCCAGTATAATGTGCAAACCTAATTTACCAGAAAATTGGCATGAAAGACAAACGGCTTTTCTTCTTCAGTTGGATCAAATCCAACCAGAAAACCTGTTTGAGAAAAGTCCATCTTCTAGCTCTTACCAAATTGCAAGAAAACCAACCAGAAAGCCTTGCATAATTGCATCGACTCCTAGTAGGCCGTCTTTCACTCATATTCAGTTCTCAAGATGACCTTGGATAGAGACTACTAGAGTTGCAAACAAAAGTAAAATTTGAGTAGATTTTCATTTAGACTGCTTTGGTTAGACGACAAGGATAGGTAACTTCATATGTGAGTGTATATGCACAAGGACTTATAGATCCAACAACTTTTCCAAAGTCTGTCTCACTAAAACAATGATGTGACTCTTCATAGCACTAAACCATTCTAGGTCTCATGTCCAATTTTCTCAAGATTGAGACATCTATTGGAGTCATAGGACAACGTCTCGTTCTTCACTTTTCATCAAGAAAAGAACTCGTGAATCCCAAAGTACATGTGATTAGGAATGTACATCTTGACCTACTCTTAGTAGAACTGGGCATCCAGTAGTTGACTGCCTTTAGGGCAAGACACTCGGCTATGAAGCCACCTTTGGTGTTCTATAAGGCCAAAGCTCAATTACGACAATAGCGATGATAGCTTCATCCCACTTCTCAAGTATTAGGGAATAGTTAAGCTTCACGCTTTTTCTTGTACACCTGCAAAAGAAAAAAGAGAAAAAAACTGCAACTTCTATGCCACTTTTGAAATGTAAGAGGTTAACTTAGGTAGGGTACTGGACTGCTGGAGGAAAGATATTTTCAGGAACAAATTTGTTTTTTTGGGTCATGAGCAAATTTGGATCTTCATATATGAGTTTTATCTTTGCCCACAGTCCATCATTTCTTTATTTTCTGTTGTATCTGCTTGTACTTTATAGAAACCTAAGCGTTTTCATGCATTCTGGCTGTTTCAGGTACAGCCTAAGCTACATTCCTTTTGCACGAAGAATGGTTTCGAATCTGATGATCCGTCTATTTGATACTGAAATTGAAATTTAGATCCCCTAATGACTGATCATCTCCGAACATCTCTTGGAGTCTACCTCTTCAGTCGTCATGAACCTGTCGTTTTTACCAGTGTGACAAACTCATCAGGTTCCTCACAAATTTTCGTAACAAAAAGTGTACATGACCTGTAGCACTGATTCCATGCTAGGAAACTCCTTGTGAATTTCACTTGTAAATGAGCCTCAATTACTTTATCAACGTTGTCGAACTTTCTTGTGAGCTGGTAGTGACACTGACCTTTGACCCCTATCCCCTACATCTAAAGCATATGATGTTTACACTTAACTACCTCGGTGCACACTGCATCACCTACCGAGGTTTGTGTTCCTGTAAATGAACCTTTAAGCAGGCACTGTGTTGATTGGATCTGCTTGTTCCAACTTGTTTGGAAGAACAAATTGTCGTTCGCTGTTGCTTGCTTATCAGGGAATGACAGTTGCGGTTGCAAATTCTAGTTGATGCTGGTTATGCAAAATATACATGCAGATAGACGTCCACATTACAACTACTCAACAAATATTTGAGGCAAGTCTCTGCGAATTGGTTACGTCTTAGGTGAGGGCGTGAGGCCATCAACATTGGGTCTAATGCACCGAACTTCTTCATCTTAACAATGAAGCCCGACTTTATCGGATAAAAATCACCACCATTTTTGGCCCAAAATGGAACTTTTGCTTTATTTTCTCGGAAAAAAAGTCGGTTTCTCAATTCCGAGTTTTTTCTTCCAGATATACAGATTTGACCATCAACACACAACTTTTTGGATACGCTACAGTATTGGAAAATGGAAATCCAAACTGGGGTATGTACTACACATTGAAAGTTGAAAGAATTATCAGTCTTTTCGAGTTTTCTAATTATGGCTCAGCAAATGTACGTCCGTGACTTCTATGATACGCAAACTTACATTTTTGAAGGCATCAACTTGTTTCAGTCAAAAAAGTAGAATGCAGTGATTTCTCCCACATTTTTCTCGACTAATAAATACACCGCACGTCGGTCATATTCATCTGACCAACCTTTTCAAGAGATCCTGCCGTATCGTTCACTGATTGCCACCAACCTTAACTTTTTTACTGCAATGAAATTATTATTATATTAATCTTAAAGCAAAACTATACACTATATAGTACAGTACACAACACACCTACCCCCAAAAAATTGTAGTCTTACAAAAGCTGTTCTATTTTGCTTCGTGTAAACTAACCTTGGCCCAAACCTCCAATGGGTATGGCTTGGATAATTCCATGCCTGTGTCGTATATCGGAGTCCTCGATTAGCTGCGTAATTAAAGAGTATTTATAATAGTTAATTGTTGATGGTGAAGTAAACAATTGTATAGCCTTGAAAACTGAAAAGTGCATATGCTAGTATGCTACTATGCTAAGCTAGTACATTTCTCTACTAAATTGTGTATATTGAATTTGTTGTCCTTTTCAAAGGGTCAACTTAACTAATGTATAATACTATGTTTTTTAAATTGTTTTTAAGGTTAATAGATGGTAAATTACGATACGCAAATACATGCGTAGCAAAATTTGTATAATTGATTATAATTAAACTAATCAAGTAGGTTGTTCTATTTGATGGTAATGAAATTTAAAGAAAATGGATAAAGTATAGTACCGGATTTTTAGGTTCCTCTATATGTTTTCAAAAACTCGTTGATTAAAAGCTTTATCTTTATATGGAATTATACTGATTTTTGATGTTTTCTTTTCACATATGATACGAAAGCAATGGTCCTTGTAGTGTTCAAAATCCCATTTATTAAAACAAATAAGAGTATCTCCCAAGAAAGCAAAAGGTAAGATTAATCAAGCAAATGAAGTACGGATTATTCATTATATATAGCTTGAAAGTTGATACGCATGTAGTCATGTAGATTTTGATAGTCTACAATTTTGGACCTCAAATAAATCTTTGATTCTTAAATTTTTGCTTAAATGTTGGTAACTTTTGGAAAAGTGTTAAACTACACATGTGATTGCAAATATCAAGGGCTTTGATAGTGGCAAAGGAATCTATCAGGTGTCCATTGTTGTGATTAGTAGTTTACTAGTAGTGTATTAACAAATGTATGTACTCCCTCCGTTTCTTTCATTTCTTTACGTTTCGTTTGAATTCCTCTCACATATTCAAACGAAACGTAAAGAAATGAAAGAAACGGAGGGAGTATATATGCATTGCAATTATGTACTAATGGTCAATTAATGCAAATGAATTATTGATTTGGGACCAAAGTCTTTATATCTTAATCATGAAATTCTAGCTTAGTTTAATTTTGTCCCTTTCAAGTTCTAAAAATCTTTTTTCCATAAAGTTGGATCGTTTTTACCTTCGTAAACTTTAAATTTTACGAAGTATAAATAAGCGAGAATGAGGTTGTAAATGATTTGGTATGACCGTAAAACAATGAATATACTCATTATTGAAAAGAAATTAAATAGTAATTAAATACTCTAGAAAAAAACACCAATCAACATGGCTAATTACATGTTTACTACTCCATAAGTGTAGTATGCGTTTTATCAAATCAAATCTAGAAATCTGAAATATGACCAAATCGAAATACTTATTAATTGAATGAGGTCGAAAATGGTTTACCACAATTCACGAACCATGATAGAAATTAGAAAGCACCATATAGATAGAGCATTAGAGCATTACGATTAACTAATAACGTAACCTACTATATTCTAACCAGTTGCGTTTACCCAACAGTTGTCATTTTTAGTTAAAAAAAGGAGCAAGAATATACGGTAGTTGCATGTTACTGAGTTAAATGCGGCAACTTGTTCTCGCTAGTTGCAACTGTTTTTTTATACACTACCTATCGAATGTGGCGACTTGTGTTTGGATCTAGCTACATACTGATTAGCTGACTTATTTAAGCTTTATTAGAGTTGATAAGTCAGTGTGTAGTTCTTTAAGGTATTGTTTTGTTGTGTCTCTACATCCATCCAATGTGCATGCCACCATAGTGGTATTTGTTTGTTTTATGCCGAAAGCTATGGGGTCAAAAGGTCCGATTAACTCATTTTCTTCAAAGCTACGAAGCTTTAAGAGTAAAAGTTGCACACGAATCCAGTTTCATACTTTGTACGGAGTATATATTTAGAAATAGATGTTCTTAAACCAATACTTACAGTGAGGTTATGTCAATAATTCACACCGTAACAATATTCATATTGCCGATAACCTGAAATATATATATATAGGGGGCGTATCCGGTCAGAAGTATAATTTCTGTCAGAAGTCAGAAGTAATCTCAGCCACTGATTTAGAGATCAAAACCAATCTCAGCCATTGATTTCAGATAACTCCATAACTTAAATTGAATAACTTCAGTCCCTTAACTCCACCAAATAAAATCGGTAACTCCAGTCATATAACTCCACTAATTAAATTATATAACTCTACTAATATCAAAACACCACCAATTTTAATTTAACTTTCGTAACTCTAACGTAACTCCACCACCTAAAATACATAACTCCAACATCTAAAACACGTAACTCCATAACTCCACTAACCAAAACACGTAACTCCAACGTAACTCCACTACCCAAAACACGTAACTCCAACGTAACTCCACTAACCAAAACACGTAACTCCAACGTAACTCCACTACCCAAAACACGTAACTCCAACATAACTCCACTAACCAAAACTCGTAACTCCAACGTAACTCCACTAACCAAAACACGTAACTCCAACGTAACTCCACTAAATAAAACACGTAACTCCAACGTAACTCCACTAACTAAAACACGTAACTCTAACATAACTCCAATAACTAAAACACGTAACTCCAACTTAACTCTACCGTCTAAAACACGTAACTCCACCATCTAAAACACGTAACTCCAAATAACTCTAATAATTAAAACACCGTAACTCCAAATAACTCCAAAAATTAAAGCACGTAACTCTTATAACTCTACAAAATAAAAGACGTTACTCCAAAAACGAAAAAACATTAAAAAAAAAACAGAAAATTAACCCCCATTTTCACCATTTTCTCTCTCCTCCCACACCACCCCAAACCCCACGCACCCAACCCCCGCCCCCGCAGCCACCACCCACGCAGCCACCACCAACACACCGTCTACCACCTTGTTCGGCTCCACCTCCACCACCACGTACTACGAGCTCAGGCGAACGGAAGCCCCGTCCCCCGCGGCCTTTCCACCACCTCCCTCGCGCGTTTTCTCTCTCCTCACCCCCGTTCCCCCTGGTTTCTTTCTCCTCACCTTCGATCCTATGTTTTCTCTCTCCTCACCACCGTCCACCACCAACTCCACCATTTTCGCCTCTCATTTTCGCGGAAAATCGTCGGAAAGGACGCGCGTGGAAGAAAATTAAAGAATTTCTTACCTTTCTCCCTAACCACGGCGATTAAACTGAGGACGGAGTTTCCTAACCACGCGACGTCGCCAAAATTCGCCGTGGACGGAGTTTCGCCATCGCCAAAGGTCGCCTGAAAACGCGTGAGAAAATAGGGAGAACCGGAGAAGAATGACGGTTTCGCGGCGACGCTGGTGGAGTCGCCCGGTAGCTAGGAGTCGATCGACGGCGGAGACGAATGGTGGCGATCGGACCTGACGAAAACGGGAGCGAAAATAGCGATTGAGAAGACAGTTTTCGCGGTGGGATAGTGCTCGAAAGTGGCCGATGATGCCCGACGAAGATTCACCTTAGTCTGGGCTGTCGGCCGGTGTCTTCGAAGTCGCCGGTGGTTGTTACGGTGTACACCGGCGGCGGCGGTTGGCGGCGCGGGGGCGGGGGAGATGAGAGAAGAGGAGAGAGAAAAGAAATCTGAATATTTTGTGCTTGGATTTAACTTTTTTTGGCTTTTTTTCTTTTATTATGAAATTAAATATAGGCCATTAGATTAACATGTAATGGAGGGCTCAGATTACTTCTGACTTCTGACAAAATTGACACTTCTTACTGGATTCATTTCCTATATATATATGACCACTAATGGACGTTTTAAACTTATAACTATCAACATGTACAAGCTAGCTAGCTAAATCCCAAGACAATCATTAATTTTGAGCAATTGTTTTGTTGGAGAAGGAGGAACACCCGAGAGCACAAAACTACTTAAAAAATTAAGGAAGAAAAGGCCGTTGGCCGTTGCACTCGTGGAAGAGACTACTCTTTCCCCGTTCAAAGAGTCAGGAGTTTGGCAGTTGAAATCCCCATACAAACAGGCACAAGCTTTGACCTCTTCTCTATCTTGTCTACTATAGTACTACAAGTGTATAAAAAAAAAACAGTAACGGTAAAATTGACGGTAAAATATATGCAAATTGAGATAACTTACATTTTATAACTATTAACTAACGTGATCGGTTTACAGTATTAAAGAGATGGTGAGTAGTATCATGTTCAGTTGGTCATATCAATCTTATTGTGCTATGTATAGGCGCAAATTTTCATTTATTTGCGACAATAGGGGTGCACTGATCGAATAGATATGCAAGAACACAGGGTGATCTGATGAGATTTTCAAATTCACATAAACAATATTTTGCAAAAAGTATTTCTCGTGAGATAATTATGCTAACTCAAACATTATGTAAAAAAATAGAGGTAATTTAATGAGAATTTCACCAGCCTTTAACCACTTCATGACTCATTTTACAGTAACGTACGTGGTGTTGTAATGACTAGCATACCTCGTTTCTTATAAACATGCTGACATGTGACAACCATCAGGCCTACCAACCGTTGCCATGCTCAATGATCAGTCGTGTGTTGGAAGGTTGTAACATGAAATTATGATATAATAGAAGTATACATAAATCAAATGGTTTAATTAGAGATTGTACTTAATTATGAAGACTTGTTATTACTCCTATGAGCTGATTGGGGGGACAAGGATACCCATCAAACTGCCATCAACCTCTTGACTCTTGTTAGTTAGTACAGTTGATTACTTGATTCAAAAAGTTCAATTAAAAGCGACTTGTATAGTTGTATATGAAAGGGAAGCCCGGAAAATAAAGAAAGAAGCCAAATGAGAAAAATAGGGACATCTTTGTCTTATTCATGTCACAATCAGTCTCAAATCTGCAGAAGTTAGATCGATGCGGCCACCCTGGGAGTATGAGAGTATATATCCTTGTATGTATATTCAACCCGCTTATTATAATTCGACTCGAATGCAAATTAATATCATGCAAGTTTAAGTAGTTGTGGTTAGAACTCTAGTATAAACAAGTACGGAGTAAGTATAATTTAAATCAAATTCGATACTTTCAGTTGATTTATACAAGACGTAAATGACTGGTTTCACATGGTTCGTTCTTCTACTCATAATTTCAATTGATTAAAATGATTGACTTATTTGTCACTATGAGTTATTCTATGACTCTCATGTAACAAAGTAACGAACGATTATTAAATTATACTACACATACATTCTATCTACTACTAATTCATATAAAAGTTATATCTCTTCTTCGTCATGATAAGTAATTCACGCACATAGTCACTTGCGTATGTCATATGTCATCTCACTCGAATTTAAATTCATAAATGTCAAACCTACGTGTTATTGCATGCATTTTGAATAACAATTCAAGAGGGAGTTGAGGTAAGGCTAACAATAATGTGGGCAAAATCTGGGAGCCGCAATTGCACAGATTCTTTTGCATTGCATAATAAGTCACAAAGTGCTACCAATAGGAGTACGAGTAACTTCAAAAAAAAAAAAAAAAAATAAGGAGTACGAGTATTGCTTTAAAGTCGTCGGTCACATTCGAACTATTAGCTACTTTCAACTGATTTAATTTATACAAGACATAAATGACTGATTTCGCATGGTTCGTTCTTTTACTCAGAATTTCAATTGATTAAAATTTAAAATGAGTGAGCGATGTATTTGTCACTCTAAAGTCTTCCATGACTCATTTAACATATTATTAAATCATACTATACATTATACTACCTAATTCATACAAAAGCTATATCTCTTCGTCGGTTTAAGTAACTCATTCACATATATAGTGACGTATGTATGCCATGCCACTCAAATTTGAATTCATAAATGCCAAACCTACGTGTTATAGCATGCATTTTGAATAACAATTCAAGAGGGAGTTGAGGTAAGGCTAACAATAATGTGGGCAAAATCTGGGAGCTGCAATTGGAAAGATTATTTTGCATAGCATAATAATACACAAAGTGCAACCAATAGGAGTACGAGTATAGCTTTAAAGTCGTCGATCACATTCGAACTATTAGCTACTGATTTTGACAACACATTCGTAATCCCTAATTAGACGCTAAACAACAAATATGTATACTAGCTGCATTCTTAAGTTCACATGCATTAACCCATCATTATCCTTTTTGTAAGCCTGCCGAATTAACAACAGTAATTAAACTTTGTCCTTTGCCAAATTGCATTGCCCTCCACACAACATCTGATGAATAGTTGACATAATAATTTCCATGCTTGAGAGTTGAGACCGGGCATGTTTGATTCAATTTATAAAACAGTGAATTCAAATTCAATCAAATCAAATTAAATCAGATAAGTTTCATTCAGATAAACGCAAATTAAATCAGATTTATCCAAATAACATTAAATAAATTTAAAATACTTCTGGTATTAATTTGTCTAAATGCAGTTAGTATGTGTTTGGCCTAGTTTTTCAAAGTGTTTTTACTCCCAAAAATTATAAACTTGGCCAAACATAGTGTTTTTTAGAAGTTCTAAACTATTTAATAAAATCACTTTTCTAAATATTGACCCCCAAAAGCAGAAGCACCAAATTGGTGTTTCTGTTTATATTTCTCTAAACATACTCCTTTTGTGAGATATTTTTTATTTGACAAAAATATAAAAAAAATTACAGTAACAAATGAAAGTGCTTTTGTAGAATGTTGAACCAAACACTCATCATTTTTTCAAAAAACAGTTTTTAAAGAAACTGATTCTGAAAAATAGAAACAGATTTCAAAAAATTTGGCCAAACAGATTTGTCAGTAAATTCAGTTCAGATCAAATAAAATCAATTTCTATCAGTTCGATTCAATTCAAATCAAATCAAATCAGATTAGAGAAATACAGTCTTATCGCACATGGCCTAACTAATAATTCGGTTTGGTGAGAGTAAATTTGTCTTATAGTGTATACGGGTATATATGGCCCTTAAACTTACATTTTCAATAAAGATTACTATTAAGGTACTAATGTATTAAAAAGATTACTATTGTTTAATTTTACAAGTTGTTTGGCCATTGTCATGTCAGGCCATCTTTTATAGTATCATTTTCTTTGGCGTTTTTGACAACGATAAAATATCTTTCTCGGTCTTTTTATTAAAAGATCAAATGGTTTTTTTTTTACCGTTTTCTTTTCATTTTTCGCTTCGTCCGTTTGTAGCGTTAATTATGTTAAGTTATACATAAAAGTTCTTCATGAGTACTATTTTATATTCTAATAAAACATGTACTGATATTTATTGATTTAACATATAATGCATGTCATGACATTTTGAGTTTTGTATATTATATCATGACATTGTGTTATTATTTAAGCACTACCATCACATCCCATTTGTGCGTAGACATTGGTTTTGTGTACTTAATCACGACAGTATAGATTATATTATAGTATGGCAATGTTAAACATATATAGTTTTAAATTTGAAGAGATTTTAGTAGTTGAGCGTGTGTAGACCATACATATTGCATCAGAATTCAGGCCTAAGTAAAATAATAAGCTAGCTATGTTACCATTTCTTTATTGTTTATTTATGAAAAGTCATTAGATTGTCAGTAATCAATGATCAATGGGTGCTCAAAGTATTGTGAATTTGTGATCCATATAACAAATGGAATCTGATCTAAGAAAAAAAAATTATAACAAATGGAATCTAACTAACTTGTATATTAAGCCAACTTGAGGTCGTGATCATGAGTGAATTTCAATTGTATGTAACGTACTATACCATGTCTTGTTATTGTTTCTTTGTTCTTCCAAAGGTGTATTTATGTTTTAAGTTTGAAACTTCTTGCAAGACTCTCAAGATGCTGATGAAAGCGCTTATGTTATAATATCTTTCTTTTGTGAAATAAGAATTAATAATATATGCATAGAGAAACAACAAATTTGTATCATCATCAAGTGACACAACGTCATCAAATAATACTGAGTTATGCATGTGATTCATTTGATGAATACTCTCCCGTCGTCTAGGCGGGTGAGGTAACAGAACTCAAAATTACAAATAAACAATAATGTATCTAACAAAGGTCTAACCTAAGACTAAAAATTTAGTAACCAGGCAAATAAAAAGGATATCTTGTTTACTTCTTTGTTAAATAACTAGGCAAAATTAAAAGGACGTTGATATAAACCACCCGCCGAGCTATGTAGCGATTGATGTCCGTTCATTGTCTGCTTTTATGCATCTATATGCAATAATGTGAGTATTCCCTCGAATCATTGCAAGTAGAATAGCTTATAATTGTACTAACCCATGCCCAACCAACCATCTTCGTCCTTTAATATCAAGGGCAATACGTGATTAAGCATCTCGTTGTTATTTTTCTCCTTGTTAATTAATGTTAAAGGTATAAAAAAATTGTTAATACAATAACTATTAGACTAGACTTTTGGTTAATGAGTTAAATATTTAATACTCCGTATGATATTAGAGTCTCGTGTCAAGGAGACCTCAATTTGAATCGTGGTAACCCCCTCTATTGTGGCTACCCATGTTTTATCCCAACTAGCCTTTGGTTCATGGTAAGATCACATGGATCGAAAAGACTTTCATTCGTCATCATTAGAACATCATAGCAAATTTGGATTTTGAACTCGATACCGTAGGAATTAAATTCCTATGGGAATTTCTAATTCGTTGGAATTTAATTCCTATGACAAATTCCCGAGAATTTGGCTTAGAGCGTTTGGTTACCATATGGGAATTTAGAATTCCATGGAATTCATTTCCTACATGTTGTTTGTTTACCATATTACAATTCCCATGTTAGTCATTCAAATGACTAATTTACCCTCTACTAATGTTAGAAATTAATTCAATGCAATACAATTAACTAAGGGTGAACCGGTAATTTCCTCTATATACACCATAGGAATTGTGAATTACCAAGGGGGGGTGGGTAATTGAATTCCTATGGTTCATGGGAATTGGAAAGGGTCATCCAAACAAGGGTCATCCAAGCAACTACTCAAAAATCAAATTCCTAGGAATATGAAATTCCTATGGAAAGTAGGGGTATCCAAACGAACCCCAAGTGTATTTTCCAACTCAACCCTCTAGCGTCCTTTTCACCCAAAAAAGGTTCGTCTAAAAAATTATCTCCATTACAGAATGATAATAATGTTTTCGGGAAGATTTGCGGACGATCCAGCCCATCTCAAGACGCCTACGTCAAGTCGTTCAAATACACATTTTAAGCAATGGTTTACCTAGTAAATATTTTGATTGATATCTAGTTATCTACCACTATTGTTGAATTAGATTAGATAGGAAAAGTACACTATTCCAGGAGTCTAATTACATCTCTTAACTAAATCAACCCATCGTTCGTGCACATCATCAATGATTCAATATCGTGGTGCATGATGGATTGATGACGTCGAATACCATTTTTCGCAAATAGGCCACATGATCACTAACATAAGAAAAGAAACTACGAGATCGTATAACATTGATGTAGCGATCAAAAGAATTCTCTTTTAAGTTTTTCTTTATTCCGATTAACATGTGCACGGAAGTTAAATGTTAACTTTTTTTCTTTTTTTTTTTGAGATTATTAGAGATTTAAGAATGTTACATGTATATCTCGTCTATGAGTTATGAGTTCACAAGTAAAACTAATCCTAATGCACCACAAAATTTAAAAACATTATTTCAAAAAAAAAGTAATAATGAAAACGACACAGCCAAATCCGCCGATAACGAATCTAATATATATATATAAGCTTACAATTTGGAGCGCATTGAAGCTTACAATTTGGAGCGCATTGAGGGTATCCAGAGGCCAAGAAATGCAGGGAGAGAGTCCAATAAATGTTAAACTCTTTTATACTTAGAGTATAAAAGATAATCTACATAAAACATTAAAAAAATGCACACATAGACTCCAATATTTGTAAAACTCTTATGTAGTAAAGTTATCAAGATAAAATATGATATAAACTGTTATAACTCCGGTTACGTATATAAGAATATTACGATACATGTATCATTAATTTCGTGTCAAAATGTATGTCAATATAAGACCCATTTACACTACTTTTGAAAAGTTAAGAGGGCGTCGACAGGTCGAGAAATGCACAGAGAGAGTCCAAAAAATGTTAAACTCTCACTTAAAGTATACTCCTTTCGGTCCAGATTAAACTTCCCATTGGACTTTGGCACAAAAACTAAGAAAAACAATAAACTAATGCAAAGAGGGCAAGTGGGTAGGATTAGAATATTTAATTTATTCCCTAAACCCAGATTTCATTTTCCCTAACCTCTCTCTTTCCCTTCCCCGACCACCCCGATCCACCAGCCACCGCCGCCGCTACATGCACCATCCACCATTGTTGCCGTGAAGCCTTCACCTGACTGACAAAGGGTCACCGACGACCCTCCCCCACCCCCTTACGCGACACGGGAACCTCTTATACCTCCACCATCATCCCCTTTCCCTCTTTTTAATTTTTCTCTCTCCTCCAAATTTGTGTGTTTCTGGCAACGTTCACGGGGTCGTCGACGAGGGGCAAGAGGCGAGGTGCGGGGAGCCATTTTGGGGTGGCTACACTCGGTGATAAGGCGTGGGAGAAAGAGAGAAGGAGAGAAGGTGGTCGTGCGGGATGAGAGAGACAGTGGTGGGGGATTGGGTGGCGGATATGGGGTCGCGGGATTTAACCGCCTCTTATGGTGGTGACGGCTCTGTGATATGTGGTGGTGGGTGTTGGACGGTGGTGGTGGTGGCTGGTGTTGGACGGTGGTGGTGGTGGATGGTTCTAAGTTGATTTGTTAATTAGTTTATATTTAGGGTTAATCTTATATATAAGTTCATGGTTAATGAAATATTTTAATGCTAAAACTTACCATTTTGGGTATGGGAAGAATAAAGAGGACCATCCCGAAATAGTAAGTGTGAAGTTTAATCTGGACCGGAGGGAGTAAAAGATAATCCACATGCAACATTAAAAAATGCACACACAGAGTCCAATATTTGTAAAACTCTTATGTAGTAAAGTTATCAAGATGAAATATGATATAAACTGTTATAACTCAGGATACGTATATCAGAATATTACGATACATGTATCACTAAGTTCTTGTCGAAACGTACTTCAATATAAGATCCATTTACACATACGTTTGAAAAGTTAAGTATGATTTTGGTTGACATATATATTCTGACAAGTTTAAGACATTAAAAAATGCACAGACAGTCCAATATTTGTAAAACTCTTTTGTAAAACAATTATCAACATGAAACATAATATAAACTGTTATTATAATATGGGCTACGTATATCTGAATATTACGATACATGTATCATTAATTTCGTGTCGAAATGTACTTCAAAATAAGATCCATTTACACATACTTTTGATTTGGTTGTGATATAGTAACAAGTTTAAAAGTTTTGTGAAAAATACTTAAAAAATGAGTATTATCTAAAGATAGAGTATACTGAGTAATACTTCGTACAATGACATAAGTGATTTAATGAGATTAAGAGACATTTTCACTAACAATTATTTAAATATTTGTCATGTTTATTTATTTATTTTAATTAATAAATAAGAATATGAGACTATGATAAGTGACCCGTGCAACGCACGGGCTTTTCACCTAGTCCCTTCTGTATGGTCACTCTCATCTGTTTTGTTGCTAAATTAATCATCCTATTGTGGGGTCGGTGAACTTTGACCCATTATAAACTTTATTTTGTGAATCATTTACCCAATCGAACTTTGATTTAAGATCTACTTCTTCCTTATTTCGGAAGGTACAACGATCTTACGATATAAAGAAAGAGTGATAGCAATTCACATACGAATCAAATTCTACATTGGGCCAGAATTTCACCTGGACAAGAACATGTTTAAATTAATTAATGTCAATAACCTAATTTAGTTAATTTTGTACAGTAATTAATCATGGAAACAGTACTATATTCGCGGCGGTTCGGAACCGAAGCAAATGGCGGCGATTTAGCAATCTCATTCCAACTAAAAAACCCCTAGTTTTTGTAGCGTCACAGGGGGACTAAAACTCCTCTTAAACTCATGAGCTCAACCTACTTATAATTACCATTTTGCCCCTAAGTGATGCAGCGGCTGTCGCGTGCCGCATAACGCCACTTCCCACGTGGCACCTCCGACAGACTATTCCTAGCTGTAACGTCACCTGTGACCCCACCCATCCTCCCTTTTTCAACCTTTCTCTTTCTACTCCCTCCCACTCCAAAACCACTCCGGTTTTATTCTACTTCGAGACCAAATCCATCGTTTTATCGTTGCGAAAATCAGTCCATATTTTATCTTGTTTGATATTAAGAAAAACGGATTTTTTTACTTTTGGTCTAAAAATAACTCTGACCGGTCAATACAACAAAACACAATGAGGCATCAATACGTATGACTCGTATCCCGAATAAGTGTGATTAGCATTTGGAACGAAAACTTGGCGGTTCTATGTTATCATAACGCACTTTATGCTGAAATGTCGTATGACGATTATCACGAACGGTAAATAAATAAAAAATTTCTCACTACGAGAGAATTATTAATTTGGTTCTAATTTAATTTAAAATAATTAATTATCTTTTGAGGGGAGAATTTATTTAATTATTTATTTTATGTTTTCTACACAGAAAAGGATATCAACACTCTCTCAGTTGTTCTATATATAAACCCAACTAATCCATCCTTTTGAAACGCTTTCTTCACCATCCTCTCATTCTCTCTCTCTTCAAACTTTCTCTCTTTCTTCTTCTCATTTGTCCGGCGGCTGGCACACGACGACGCCGTTTTGCAGTCGAGAAAAGAGCTCCGTTCAATCCGGCGTCTGCAAATAAAATCGACAATTTGTTTAATTTTATTATAAATATCGACGGTTTGTTTAATTTTATTTAAATATTAATAATAGAAATTACTTGTACAAGGATTCTAATCTAAATTTTATCGAAATCAAATTAATAATAATAACAACAACAAACTTTGACGGAGAAAAAAAAAATCTGTTGAAAAAAAAAAAGCGATATTTGGCGACATGTCTGCAGCAGCGGGGGTAGGTTCGGTATTACAGCTAAAGGCTGTTTCCGGTTCGGAATTCCTGAACCAAGACACCAACTCTCAACAACGGCGGCAACAGCACCTTCAGCACCACCAACCAGTTCTTCCTCCACGTAGGTTCGGGAAGAGATCGTCCCGAACCTACGCGGTTCGGAGGTCTGAGATCGGGGAAAGGAGCAAGCTATTCGGAACGCAGTTGCGGCACCAGGTCTGGCAATCGGATGGACCAGGTAGGGACCCGAAGCTCAAGTTCGTTGTCCGATCCGGTCTCTCTCAGGTCCCGGAAAAGCCCCTCGGGTTGTACGACCCGAGTTTTGACAAGGACTCTTGCGGTGTTGGTTTCGTCGCTGAGTTGTCCGGCGAATGCAGCCGTAAAACGGTAAAAAAATAATAATTAACCGTATAATTTTAAACTTTTGATAATTAATTAATCGTAATTAATTTGGAATTTGATTTTGTTGTGAAGGTGACGGATGCAGTGGAGATGTTAGTGAGGATGACACACAGAGGGGCGTGTGGTTGCGAACCGAATACGGGTGATGGTGCCGGTATTCTTGTTGGTCTTCCTCATGATTTTCTCCGTGAGGTATAATTTTTTTATTTTAATTTAATTAACTATACACTAAAATTAATATAATGTTAAGATATTAGGAAATTCAATTTGGATATTTTTGTTGTTGTTATTATATGACAATGTTTATGGTTGCAGTGATCGAATGATTGTGAGGTTAAATTTATTAGTAGTTAGTACTAACGATAATTATTGTATGACATGTTTCAGCTGATCAAATGATTTGTTAATTTTATATTGTTATTAAGTAGTATATCATGCAAAATATATTGGATGTTTTTTTTCGGTTTGTACTTTATATTTTTGGATGTTTTGGTAATGTTGTCAGTTTTCTGTTTTTGGAATAAAGATTTGATGTTTTTATTTTATTTTATGATTTGATGTTTTATTATGTGGGGTTTTTTTGATCAAGCTTGGTGGTATTGTTTGAGTTCTAAGTGAATGTTGTCAGACATTTTGTAAAAATGTGAACTTTTACTTAAAACGTGTAATTTTGGTTGTCTCTTGCTGAACAAGATCATCTCTTTTTCCTAAAGGGTAATATTAACTCGTACCCTTCCGTAGTTCGGTTAGTTTTGGATTGTTGACGTTTTGTTTGGCTTGCTTTCGGAGGTGTAAACGAGAATTGTATCCCAAAAGAGTGGAAAGTTTGTCTTTTGTTGTTACATTATGGTTAGGATATGCATATTCGCCCTGATGTGGCGGTGGGATCATCTTATTTGACATGGATTGTTGTTAAGTAATCAATTATGCCATTGATGGTAACTAAATTATCTTTTCGATTGGTTTAGGTAACTACGGAGCTCGATTTCGAGTTGCCACCTCCCGGGCAATATGCAGTCGGGATGTTTTTCTTGCCTACTTCCGGCAGCAGAAGGGAGGAAAGCAAAAATGTGTTCACAAAGGTATTTGTCGTAATTTTCTGTGTTTGCTGAACACTTCAGAAAGGTGGTTTTCCGGTGGAAAATTATCAAATGGTTTAATCGTTGGCAATCTGTTTTTCTGTAGGTTGCGGAGTCACTTGGGCATACTGTACTTGGTTGGCGTTCTGTCCCGACTGATAACTCAGGTTTGGGTAAGTCTGCTTTGCAGACTGAGCCAGTGGTGGAACAGGTGTTTCTTACTCTGTCACCTCGATCAAAAGCCGATATTGAGCAACAGGTCAGTTGCTTCATCTCTGCTTATGGTATTAATATTAGCTGTCAAACACCATAAATTCTGATGGTTGTTAAATGCCAGCATCTATACCTCGGTACCATTATCTGCTTATGGTACTAATATTTTAGGTGTTGAAAGTTTTGATCGATTTTGTCACTTTGGGCTGCGTCCTTTAGCTTACATTCTCTGCTGTTATTTTGTTTCAGATGTACATACTAAGGAGGGTTTCTATGGTAGCCATAAGAGCTGCACTGAACCTTCAACATGGTGCTGTTAAGGATTTCTATATTTGTTCTTTGTCCTCAAGGTTTGCATCTGATCTTTAAGTGTTCTATTGTGCTCTCTGATATGCGATTGTTAGTTAACGAATCTGGGGCTTGATTCTTGCAGGACTATTGTCTACAAAGGCCAGTTGAAGCCTTCTCAACTGAAGGAGTATTACTATTGGGACCTTGGCAGTGAAAGGTTTACGAGCTACATGGCCCTGGTAAATATATTTTTCTATTCTCTTCTTTCTTTTCTGCTAACTTAAACTTCAACAACCAGAAGCATGGGAACTACGGGTTACTGACGAGGTGCAAGGTTGAGGAATGACTTCTGAGGCATTGAAGTATGAATGATCTCTTAAGTTCTTCCACTCCTTGATTACTATGTGAATTTGGTTCTGGATTGGATGCACTGGGTGAGTTGGTAAGGAACTCATTATATCATCTTTGCAGAAATTGGTGCAGTGCTTTCAGTGATGTTCTTGGGGAGAGATGGAAAAAGGAATTGTGTATCGAGGTAGTTTAGGTGTTCAAATTCTTGCACTGAGAAGAAAGTTCTGTTACAAACAAATGTTTGTGAGAGTGGTGAAGAAGAGTTATAAATTATATGTGAACACGAAAACATCGGTCATTAATTTATTTTTGGGTTCGTCTTACCATAGGTACATTCTCGTTTCTCCACAAACACGTTTCCAAGTTGGGATCGTGCTCAGCCAATGCGTGTATTGGGTCATAATGGGGAAATCAACACTCTTCGTGGCAATGTGAATTGGTAATTACTCTTTTCATTGTTTTGTGATCCAATTTTCTGTCTTACCTTGACTGTCTTTCTGAAATGTTCCCGTGGATCATCTTATAATTGGGTGAATTTTAAACGTTTGGAGGTGAGTCCTTCCATCTGTCATTTTAAAACTAATTGTGATACCCTTCTTACTTCTTTTTTTCCCTAAATGAACTTCTGCAGGATGCGTGCCCGTGAAGGTCTACTTAAATGCAAGGAGCTTGGACTCTCAAAGAATGAGATGAAGAAGCTTTTGCCTATAGTGGATGCCAGTTCTTCTGACTCAGGTGAGGCGGCTGACTAATTTTGTTTATTCTGGTTTACATATCTTTCAGTTTTTCCTGCCATGCACTGTATATGATTTGACTGTATTGGGATTTGTTACAGTGTTCTGATGGCTGGTCTTTTGTTGTTTTCTGAACTCGTAGGAGCATTTGACGGTGTTCTTGAGCTGTTAACTCGGGCTGGTAGAAGTCTCCCTGAAGCTGTCATGATGATGATTCCAGAAGCATGGCAAAATGACAAGAATATGGATCCCCAGAGAAGGGCCTTTTATGAGTACTTCTCATCCCTAATGGAGCCATGGGATGGGCCAGCTCTCATAACATGTACGACTTCTGCTTGTACTTTGTACTCTTGTAGTTAGCTTCGCTTTCCCGTTCTGACTTTGTATTTCTGTTCAGTCACTGATGGCAGATACCTTGGAGCGACGTTGGATCGAAATGGCCTGCGTCCTGGACGTTTCTACATAACACACAGTGGACGAGTTGTAATGGCGAGTGAGGTTGGTGTGGTAGACATTGCGCCAGAAGATGTAGCAAAGAAGGGACGTTTGAACCCTGGAATGATGCTTTTGGTTGATTTTGACAAGCACATTGTTGTAGATGATGAGGCTCTTAAGAAGCAGTACTCACTTGGTCGGCCTTATGGGGACTGGCTAAAAAGACAGAAGATAGTATTGAAGGACATAGTTGATTCTGTTGCAGAGTCAGAGAGGGTGGCTCCACCCATTTCTGGAGCAGTGCCTGTAAGTATAGTAGTTCGCATTACCTCGGATACATAGTTCTTTTGTAGGGGATTCTGATGGGATTCTGACTGGTCCCTTGTTTTAGGTATCAACTCAAGATGAAGATATGGAGAATATGGGACTCCATGGTTTACTGGCTCCTCTAAAGGCTTTTGGGTGAGTGATAATCAGTATCTTCTTGGAATATTTTTCTGTGACTTTTCCTTGGGAGGGGGAAGAGTACTGACTTTTGGTGTGATTTGTCCCAGATATTCCATCGAAGCCTTGGAAATGCTGATGCTTCCCATGGCAAAAGATAGCACAGAGGCGCTTGGTTCTATGGGAAATGATACGCCCTTGGCTGTAATGTCAAACAGGGAGAAACTCACTTTCGAATACTTCAAGCAAATGTTTGCTCAAGTCACAAACCCTCCTATTGATCCCATTAGGGAAAAAATTGTGACATCAATGGAGTGTATGATTGGCCCAGAGGGCGATCTTACTGAAACGTCTGAGGAGCAATGTCATCGCCTCTCATTGAAGGGCCCTCTACTAACCACTGAAGAAATGGAAGCGATTAAGAAAATGGACTATAGAGGCTGGCGTAGCAAGGTTATTGACATCACTTATCCCAAGACCCTTGGTAAAAAAGGATTGGAGGAGACTTTGGATAGAATTTGCTCTGAAGCTAGGGGAGCGATAAAGGAGGGTTACACAATCCTCGTTCTTTCTGATAGAGGTAAGAAGCTGTAGCTTCTTTCTGTGGTCATCCTTTTTATTTTTTTGGATGTCTGTGGTTGTCTTCATTAGGAAAAAAAGAAGAGAAATTCTCTTTCCATAGGGATTGACTAAAAGACTAACCTCTTTATTTCTTTTGTAGCTTTCTCACCAAGTAGGGTTGCCGTGAGTTCTCTTTTGGCTGTTGGAGCCGTTCATCAGCATTTAGTGAAGACTCTAGAACGCACACGTGTTGGGCTGGTCATTGAATCTGCCGAACCACGCGAAGTACATCACTTTTGTACTCTGGTTGGCTTTGGTGTAGATGCTATTTGTCCATACTTGGCCATTGAAGCTATTTTGAGACTGCAAGTTGATGGAAAGATCCCACCCAAGTCAAGTGGTGAATTTCACTCAAAAGAGGAGCTAGTCAAGAAATTCTTCAAAGCTAGCAACTACGGTATGATGAAAGTTCTTGCAAAGATGGGTATATCCACCTTGGCATCCTACAAGGGTGCTCAAATATTTGAAGCCTTGGGACTTTCTTCTGAAGTTATCGAAAGATGTTTTACCGGAACACCAAGCAGAGTGGAAGGAGCAACCTTCGAAGCATTGGCTTCTGACTCTCTTAAGCTTCATGAGCAGGCATTCCCCAGGCGAGTTCTTCCAGCTGGAAGTGCAGAATCTGTGGCCCTGCCAAATCCAGGAGATTATCACTGGAGAAAAGGTGGTGAGCTTCACCTTAACGATCCCCTTGCCATTGCCAAATTGCAAGAAGCTGCTAGATCAAACAGCGTTGCAGCCTATAAAGAATATTCAAATCGTATTAACGAGCTGAATAAATCATCTAATTTGAGGGGTCTTCTAAAGTTCAAGGAGGTGAGTGAGAAGATTCCTTTGGACGAAGTAGAACCTGCAAGTGAGATTGTGAAGCGCTTCTGCACTGGGGCCATGAGCTACGGATCAATATCCCTGGAGGCACATTCAACTCTGGCTATTGCTATGAACAAGATTGGAGGAAAATCCAACACAGGTATACTGTTACTCATTTCCATGTATTGGAGGCCACTCTACTCCTGTGAACTGTTCCATTGTTTTTCGGAACTTTGTTGACATTCCCAACTAATGAACTGTAGATCAGTTATAACAAGGCATGGCATACGTGGGTTTTGTTTTAGCTGCTTAGTGGGGCTGATGGTGATATTGACTCTGCATTGCTTCTTTTTTTTTTATTAGACTTGTCTGGATTCAGCTGGTGCAATGTTAGTCCTCATTTATTTACAGTTTTCTGGTACAGTTTGTCTGACTGCATTCTCTTTGTCCAGGTGAGGGAGGTGAAAATCCATCCCGTCTGGAGCCACTACCCGATGGTTCAAGGAATCCTAAACGGAGTGCAATTAAGCAGGTGGCTAGTGGAAGATTTGGTGTTTCGAGTTACTATCTGACCAATGCTGATGAACTACAAATAAAGATGGCTCAGGTAACTTGGCATTAGAAGTAGCAATTCTTGGTACTAAAAAGTACAGTCCTAAACTTCATCTGTAGTTGATCACCTGCATTCCTTAGGAATGGAGGTTTCCGCTTGTTTATGAATTTTGGTTCATGGACAGATGATGCTGTTTCTGCAAAGCACCTGAGGGTGTTTTTGCATCTTTAGCTTGTACCCACGTATTAAATGTGGTGAGAAGGAACTCTGATGCAGAATTTTTTTTATCTGCTGTTAAATCTCTACTATAGTAATTTTTGTGGATTTTTCCTTATCTAGGGTGCTAAGCCTGGTGAAGGAGGTGAACTTCCGGGGCATAAGGTTATTGGTGATATTGCTCTCACTAGGAATTCTACTGCTGGCGTTGGACTTATCAGCCCTCCTCCCCATCATGACATCTACTCAATAGAGGACCTTGCCCAGCTTATTCATGACTTGAAGGTATATCCATGGCTTCCTATATGTGAGTTGTCTGATTTTTCTGTAGGAGAAGGAATTATATTTTTATATTGTTTTCTGTTTCGCAGAATGCCAATCCAGGGGCTCGAGTTAGTGTCAAATTAGTATCTGAAGCTGGGGTTGGAGTAATTGCTTCCGGTGTGGTGAAAGGGCATGCAGATCATGTGTTGATATCTGGACATGATGGAGGAACAGGTGCTTCCCGGTGGACCGGTATAAAGAATGCTGGGCTTCCGTGGGAGCTTGGGCTGGCTGAGACCCATCAAACACTAGTTGCTAATGACCTACGTGGCCGTACGGTTGTTCAGACAGACGGTCAGCTTAAGACCGGGAGGGATGTGGCCATTGCAGCTCTTTTGGGAGCCGAAGAGTTTGGTTTTAGTACAGCGCCCCTTATAACATTGGGGTGTATTATGATGCGGAAGTGCCATAAGAACACTTGTCCCGTGGGCATTGCCACACAAGACCCTGTTTTGCGAGCTAAGTTTGCTGGAGAACCTGAACATGTAATTAATTTCTTCTTTATGCTAGCAGAGGAGGTAAGGGAGATAATGTCACAGCTTGGCTTCAGGAAGCTTGATGAAATGGTCGGTCGTTCAGATATGCTTGAAGTAGACGAAGTAGTTACCCAAAGCAATGAGAAGTTAAAGAACATTGACCTCTCTCTCTTGCTTAGACCAGCTTCTAGCATTCGCCCCGGTGCTGCCCAACGTTGTGTTCAAAAGCAAGATCATGGTTTGGACCTGGCTTTGGATCAAGAATTAATCTCTCGATCCAAAGCAGCTTTGGACAGAGCCCTTCCTGTATATATTGAAACTCCTATCCGCAACATAAACCGTGCTGTGGGGACCATGCTTAGTCATGAAGTGACAAAGCGCTATCACATGGAAGGGTTACCTATGGACACCATCCACATTAAATTTCACGGAAGTGCAGGCCAGAGTTTGGGAGCGTTTCTTTGTCCGGGTATAACTTTGGAGCTTGAAGGTGATAGCAATGACTATGTGGGTAAGGGTTTGTCAGGTGGTAAGATTATTGTCTATCCTCCAAAGAGCAGTGGCTTTGATCCAAAGGAGAATATAGTTATTGGCAATGTGGCTTTGTATGGAGCTACTACTGGAGAGGCCTATTTCAATGGCATGGCAGCAGAAAGATTCTGTGTGCGTAATTCAGGGGCTAAAGCTGTTGTAGAAGGCGTTGGTGATCATGGTTGTGAGTACATGACTGGTGGAACTGTTGTAGTACTTGGTAAAACTGGCAGGAACTTCGCAGCTGGAATGAGTGGTGGTATAGCATATGTGCTTGATGTGGATGGGAAGTTTAAATCTCGTTGCAATGCCGAGCTGGTGGATCTTGACAAAGTTGAGGAAGAAGACGACATAATGACCTTGAAAATGTTGATCCAACAACATTACCGCCACACAAGCAGCAAGCTCGCACAGGAAGTTCTAGCGGATTTTGACACTCTTTTGCCAAGATTTATTAAGGTCTTCCCTAGGGATTATAAGCGAATTCTTGCGAGCATGAAAGCCGAGGGACCATCCCAAGAGGTGGCAGGAAATGTGGCCAGTGAAGAGAGTGATGAGGTGGAGGTGCATGAAAAAGACGCTTTTGAAGAGCTGAAGAAAATGGCATCATTAACGGTAAAAGATCAAGCGGTAATAGATCAGGCTGATGAGGTAAGCAATTCAGCTATTTTGTAATTAGATTGTAACAGTTCTATGTTGAGTTTTTTTGGTTAACATCAATTTTGCACATGCAGAAACCAGAGGTAGTTGAAGAGTCCAAGCGACCATCTCGGGTTCCTGATGCTCAAAAGCATCGTGGTTTTGTTGCTTATGAACGTGAGGGAATCCAGTATCGTGATCCTAAAGAAAGAATTAAGGACTGGAAGGAGGTCATGGATGAAGCAAGACCTGCCCAATTGTTGAAGACTCAATCTGCTCGTTGTATGGATTGTGGTACTCCCTTTTGCCATCAGGTGAGAGTAATTCTATTATTGTATTTGAATTACGGTCATGTGAGATTTGTGATCTTGAACTTTTTACCTAACCGTTTTGTTCGGGATTTGTCTTGAATGTGCAGGAGAATTCAGGATGCCCACTAGGAAATAAAATTCCTGAATTTAATGAGCTAGTTTACCAGAATAGGTGGCGCGAAGCTCTTGACCGATTACTGGAAACAAATAACTTCCCGGAGTTCACTGGCCGTGTTTGCCCAGCTCCTTGTGAAGGTTCCTGTGTACTTGGCATCATTGAGAACCCTGTATCTATCAAAACCATTGAATGTACCATCATAGACAAAGCCTTTGAGGAAGGATGGATGGTACCAAGGCCTCCACAGAAAAGAACAGGGTTCGTATTATCATAACTTGTTTTTTCTTTAAAAATGTGGCTGGAAACTTCAAATCCATGTTCGTGATCTTAATGCTTCCTAATTTACTGTTCCAGGAAAAAAGTTGCTATAGTTGGAGGAGGACCTGCTGGCATGGCTGCTGCAGATCAGCTTAACAAAATGGGTCATCTGGTGACAGTGTATGAGCGTGCTGATAGAATTGGAGGGCTTATGATGTACGGAGTCCCCAACATGAAGGCGGACAAGATTGATGTTGTTCAACGACGGGTCAATCTGATGGCTGAGGAAGGTGTTAATTTTGTGGTGAATGCAAATGTTGGAAAGGATGAGTTATATTCTTTTGATCAGCTTAAGAAGGAGAACGACGCCATTGTTTTGACTGTTGGTTCTACGAAACCAAGGTACAACGGCTGGAAAATTGTACTGCCAATGATTTTTTTAGTATGCCCTAGTGTAAGATCTCTAATGCTGGTGTTGTTTCAGGGACCTTCCAATCGAAGGACGAGACTTTTCAGGAGTCCATTTTGCCATGGAGTTCTTGCATGCCAATACTAAAAGCTTACTTGATAGTAATCTACAAGATGGTAACTATATTTCTGCCAAAGGCAAGAAGGTTGTGGTCATTGGTGGAGGTGATACTGGCACAGACTGCATTGGTACATCTATCCGACATGGCTGCACTAGTGTTGTAAACCTAGAACTCCTTCCTGAGCCACCGAAGTCTAGAGCTCCAGGCAATCCTTGGCCACAGGTCGAGCTTACCTTCGTATTCTCGTATACTGTCAATTGATGAATTGTTTAGGGTACTAATGTCGTTTAATTTAGAGTGAGTATCTAAACTTTTAATCTTGATGTGCAGTGGCCTCGTATATTCCGTGTCGATTATGGGCATCAGGAGGCTGCCACCAAGTTTGGCAAGGACCCAAGAACATATGAAGTTCTTACAAAGAAATTTATCGGAGATGGGAATGGTAATGTGAAGGGTCTGGAATTGGTGCGTCTCGAGTGGGAGAAGGATGCCAATGGAAGGTTCCAGTATAAGGAAATTGAAGGCAGCCAAGAAATTATTGAGACAGATTTAGTCCTTCTGGCTATGGGGTTCTTAGGCCCAGAATCGGTTAGTATCCTAAATTTCTCTTCTTTTTATCTTCTGAGTATTTCAAATTGTGGGTTGGGTTTCTATTACTTTAGATTGTATAGACAGACGTTTTATTTGTGCAAGAGGAGACTAACTTACATGCCTTTCTGTGGTATGTTCCTGCAGAATGTTGCTGAAAAGCTGGGCTTGGAGTGCGACAATCGGTCAAACTTCAAGGCAGAGTACGGTCGCTACTCAACCAATGTGGACGGGGTATTTGCTGCTGGTGACTGTCGTCGTGGTCAGTCGTTGGTGGTGTGGGCCATCTCAGAGGGGCGACAAGCTGCAGCACAGGTAGACAAGTACCTCATGGGAGACGAGGAGGTCACAGCCGACTCCTCAGCTGAGCAGTCTCGCGGCAAGAAGCAACAAGAGAAAGCAGCAACCGCCCTGTAAATGCCGAGGTGAATCCACCTACGCCCTTTTTTTCGTTTGCTTACATCGGAAAAATCAGCAGCAGGGCCTGACACAACAAGTGAAGATTCAAAAGTTGTAGATTTAGACGAATTTTGAAGTGTGTTTTGAAGACCGCTAAGTTCTCTTGGCTAAAAACACCAGAGAAAAATGTGGTCGTATTTATTTTGGTCACCACATTTTTGTTTATATGGTCTGCCCTGACCCTCTTACCTCTTGTACCTGAAAGGTCTCATTAGGTAGTGGTGTTAGATAGAATAACGTGTATAGTTTTGTTTGTGCTTAATTTTACGTCCCGTCTGTTCTGGTTCTGGGTTGATAGCTATGTATGGAAAGCTATGTGAACGTTTGGGATTGTATATTGATCCCCGTTGCGAATTTCCCACCTTACGAGTGGAAGAGTTTGTTTGCTGGGAACCTTTTGAAAGCGAACTTGTTTTATTCAAGGACTTCCTGAGGCTAAGGCCGGTACCAATCGTGGAAGCTTATTTTGTTTAGTTTTGCCTATATTTTGATAAGCTCTCGTTTTCCCGCGACATATAAACGGAGGTGCTAATTACAGCACAAATTACAGCACATATAAACGGAGACGCTAGAGACATTCTCTTCTTGTAGCAACCGATCTGTATTGTATAAGTTGGCCGACTTATGGCTGCCCGGCTTTAGGGTCCTGGTAGGAATCCAGATTGATGTCTTTTACGTGCATAGTGATTTTGACGAAAGTTTGAACTAATGTCCTTTAGCCTTGATCCCCTGGGAGAATATTCGGTAATCCAGAAACCGGAATGCAAAAGGGAGTTTCCTTCACTAGACGGCGAAGGATTGGCAAATATTGACATGCGATTTCATATAAACATGGAATACAAGAATGAAATAATGTCTGTTCCTCGTAGCAGTGACATCAAAGAGTACACTGAAACTACAATCATTCTTTCAATTCGCCCATATGGGCTGTACAGGACAAGCAGAAGCAGGGAACAAAACTTCAGGAGCAAAGCGCAGGGTGGAGACTATAAACCAGCACACCACCAAAAGCGTAACATCTTATTCTGGAGATCTTTCTGATTTCAGTCACCGCCACCCAACTGTCAAAAGAATAGTGAAAAATGTAAGAAGAATGCTTTATCTCTGATGCCACGCAATGAGAATAAGTTGATAACACAGGCCAGGGAAATCGGACGATTAAAGAACTTTGGTTATGTTTTGTTTACGCCTGTCTAAATAAGTTGGACGGAAATGTAAAGGGTTTTTTGCCAAACACCACCTATTAAATTTCCGATTTTGACAAACACCACCTTTTAAGTTTAAAAATCCCAAACACCACTTTTTAAGACCTTTTCTTTTGACAAACACCACCAAAAAAAATTCCGGCCAAATTTTCTCTGGACTCTAGCGTTGACTCATCCATTCTCTGATTCAGAGGCGAAGCTAGACAAAAAAGTTAGGGGGGCCAGGATTCGAACCCCTGACCATAGGCATGAATGTTGCCTACACTACCACTAGAGCAAACAGGTTTTGATGCTATTTTGTAACAAAAACTTATATAAATCTTAAAAGTCAGGGGGGGCCATGGCCCAGTCCCGCCCCCCTAGCTCCGGCACTGCTCTGATTGATAAGAAGAAGAGAATTGAATAGTACATAGTTGTGCTATTGTTAGATGAACTTGATGAAATGAAGGTGAAATGGAGTGAACTTGAAGTTCGAAGAGTGGGAAAGGGGTAAAAATGGTGTTGTTCGTACCTTTGACGATGATTATGATGCATGTTGCTTAGAATTGTCGAGTCTAAACCTCCATTAGAGGTGAGGAGAGAGATTAGAGAGATTCTTGATAAGATAGATTTTTCGGGAAGGAAGTATCGACCTTAAGAGGAGAAGAAAGCAATGGAAAAGAATCGGAGAGTGGGTCAATGCCGAAGTCAAGAGAAAATGGGCTGGATTTTTTTTTTTTGGTGGTGTTTGTCAAAGGAAAAGGTCTTAAAAGGTGGTGTTTGGGATTTTTGAACTTAAAAGGTGGTGTTTGTCAAAATCGAAAACTTAAAAGGTAGTGTTTGGCAAAAAACCCAAATGTAAAAGCATAAACTAGGTATGGATCAGTGAATACCATGACTGCTTCTATCTCCTTGTCAGAAAGTGGTGTGCGTTTGGGCTGCTCTGAAGCTTTACCTCCGCCACCTGAGGTGCTAGGTTGTGAAGGAACATCAGACTTTGACGTTGAAATCTTACGAGTGCTCACAGTTTCTGATGCTGCCTTTGTCTGGGTCACGGTACCTGTATAACGGTACAAATTGACATTAAGAAGCACTAAACGCATAACAGCAGTGTAGCACATTGCTGAAAGAACATTTTCTTGCAGCGAAAAGGCTGCTGTACATTTACTGTATATGGTTCAAAAGGGGATTCAGGGTAGAGCAAATCAATTGCCAGTTTGCTCAGCTTAGAATTCCCCTATACTGTCAATTGCTATGCTTACAATTGCGCCAACAACCCCTGTATCAAACTATCAATTACCAGTTTGCTCAGCTCAGAATTCCCCTATACTGTCTTCTTTGTCTGAGATCAGAGTGAAATGCTACTCCTTTCTATTACTGAATTTATCTCCTACTTCCCTAACTTACCAAATCAAAATCGCTCTAGTACTATGTCTCTTCCTTTATTTGTGATTGTTAGTGAATGATTTTCAAAACCATGAACACACTACGTTTCCTGCCCTTAGACAGCCAACGCTACTATTTCAGCTAGTTTTACCAAATATAGCCTATCTCACCTAATATAACCAAGCCTTTCATACCTCCAGGGAACATGGACAGTCAGACCTACTCGCTTTTAGGGCGGTCTTAGGTATTTTCTCTTAAAAACCGAACTCAACTCACTCCTCAGAAAAACAAGAAATTTCCAATTCAACCTCCGAAATGGAGATGCGAGGTTAACAAGCATGATGAAAACTTTGTTAAAGGTATAAAACCATTGTGTGTGCCCCGCCCCTAACCATCAGTCTAGACTCTTGGTTCAGTTGGTCGTAACAACTACCCACAAAAACACTCTATACCCATGATGCCAAATTGTTGCTTTTTACTAGTCTCATCATCTCTTAAGAAATGTTCAACAATCTCAATCAAACTATCTCCAATACTTACTACAATCAATCAATACCCAAAAATCAACACCTCTATCTTCTTCTTGACTCAACAATATGATATCATTACGTGCAATTTATAAGTCCACCTGAGACTCACATTACGGATAAAAGGCTATAATTCTAGAAACTATATAAATCAATCAGAAAAACCCAATTTATATTATGATTAATCAAACTAAACTAAGATAAACATACCCATATAAACAATAATCATGATTTCTGCAAAAAGATTCAAACTTTACTCAATTTGAGAAACTTCAACGCAAAAAGATTCAACCTTTACTCAATTTTCATTAAAGTTTATCGGATTAATGTAAGATTAAAACATACAGAAATTAGATTAAAAGAAAAACAAGTAAAATTACCAGAAGATGAGAATTTAGGGAGTCTTTGAGGGAATTTAATGCGCGGTATTCTCATGGTTTCCTGCTAATTAAAATGGCTTACTTTATTTTTCACTGTTTAATTTGTGGGTAAAAATGTTGTGTTTTATGCTGTGATTTTTGAGGTGGGTTGTGTGGATTGGTTGGTTTGGAACTTTGGATAAGGAAGAATAAGGCCCTCTTATTTGTTAATTTCGCTTTCTTTATTTTAAAATGGTTGTTACGAGGTCGAAATTACCCATTAGAAAAAAGAAAAATGAGGTCAAAATTTATTCGTTTGGATAATTGGGTACTTGGAGGTCATACCTCCGAGGGTATAGTATATCGAGGTTTTTTTTTTATGAGCAACAACTATTGTGAACACCTATATATAAGTCAAACACGTTACATTCAATGTTATTGAATTGTCTAAGGATTTCCCCTAGTATGCCTCGAGGCTTGCACATTACGGAAAACTAGTACGGAGTACTAGTATGTCATTACATATAAAAATATTATGTTATTAACTTATTATTGTTACGGTTTTAATTACTAATGGAGCAAAAAGTTTTTTTTATTAAATTTACAAGTATACAATTATAAAAACTCAACATTTTAAGTATGTACCTTAGCAATGAAGTCACAAGGGTATACTAACAATAGTACAATCATAAAAACTCAACACTTTTAAGTGCATGTGTTACCGTATTAAAAAAACTGCTACGCAAATAAATCTACGTAAATACGTAATAAGACTTAACATTTACTAGCATGGAACATATTTCGAATCTAATTTTCCCCCTAATTCAAAGCCATCATAGTAATAGCTAGGTAGTCTTGAAAATTAAATCCCCCCGGCCCCGTCTTTTTGGTTTGACGCATATTCTAATGTCATTCAAGCCTTGTTACCCTCGTCCTTGTGCTTGCCCTTGTCCGTGTGCTTGTCCTTGTGCTCGTCCTTATGCTCCTTATCGAACTTCTCTTTGCGCCTGTTGATCTTTGCGAAGCTCTTGTAATCACATATCTCCGCACAATTTTCGTAGCATTCAACTGAAGAGTAACACAAAAATCCCAATAAATAGTTAGTATCTACGACATTGTTATAAAATGCGACTGAGTTAAAAATTCTCGTTCTTATAATCATCTCTAATTAAATCGTAAATTATACATTGAGAACTACAAACCAAAAAGGCCAGGGTAACGTGAAACTCACCTCCCGGCTTCGGGCACGTTCCAGAGTCGACGCAACCAAAAAAGCAATATGTGATCGTAAGTGGCTCGTGCATTGCCGGTTTAACTGTTTTAGCATTGATCTTTTGATCCGTTAGCGCAGCCCTTATGCAGTCTACGGCACATTTAAAATCTTCGTGCTTACATTTTTTGGTACAATCTGCAACTTTTTTCTCCCAAGGATTTTCTTTTAGTTCCTTCATATCTTTTGCAATAGCATTGTTGACAACTATGGTTAAAACAAAGGCAAAAGTTACAATTTTTGTGAATTTATTACATGATTCCATTGTGAAGTTTAATATAACAGATATTGATGAAAAGTGGTATATTTAATTGATGTAAGAAATTATGATTTAAAAATGCGAGTTTTGTGACAATTTTATTGATGGTATCATTTTTGGTAGCTAGATTGGCTATGTTAAGTGTGATATAGCTTAATTACCTCCTCATCAAGCATTTGGAAATTACACAAATACAAATAATCCATCCTTATTTCTTTGTTCCATCAGTAAAAAGCTCATACTCGAATATTGGACCCCTAATTTATAATAATCGTTATATAATTAGTCTAAAGAAAGATGACTCTTATTATTAGTAAATTTAAAGAGAGGGGTATTATTCCTGCTATTATATTTTAACTAGTTTTTATACCCGTGCAATGCACGGGAATTATAAATGCTTATATGAAATAGTTTTGTGTCATACTACGTATTACTTTATATATATTAAATAAAAGTATCGTAATATTGACAAATGTAAAGGAATTTACAACATATCATTAGCAAACATAAATTTAAAATTTGTAAAGAGAATTTATACATGTTGAAACAAAAGAACACAAAAATTTATAAATATAGGAATTTAAGACCAATGATAATGATTTCGTGTTTTCCGTGTGATAAAAAATGTTTAAAAATGCACGCAATCATATAAGATATCCTCCCTACCAACTTATTTCGCTTTGAATCTCCTATTGAACGCATAAACCAACAATCCACTTTTAAACTTGACAATAATTATTATCCTAAAACTGTCTTATTTGATCCCCTCTCCCCCTTAAATTCCCTAGGCGTCCCCACAATTCATTTTAACTCTTATACAAAGATTCTCGACCGACAATTTGCACCCCCAACCATCAATTTCTATTGCCCACATACACCTCCATGCTAGTATCCCACTCACTTTCCTTACCAACACGCACCCAATCACCCGTCAACATGCTACCCGACACTGTAATAGTCCGATCCATCATACGTCGCAACACAACCCAATAAGATTAAATGTCACCCCTTAAGTTCGTAAATCCTGACTTGAGTTTTAACAGGTGAAACGCTTGTTGATAATGTATAGTAGAAACCTATTATAAACATATCATAATAAAAACCTTTAGTGTCCCAACTTAGAACAAACCAATTCCATAAACCACTTTCCATAATCTTGGAGTATTACAAACATCATCTCCTCTTATGTCACATGTTCTAGCCGACCCTCAACCCCAGTCGATACATACTTAGCCCCTTAACTAACACTTATTCACTTGTCAGATTTTTTAAACGGCACTGCCACACATGAACTCATTTGAGGCCCCACTCCAAGTGAATTTCTGTACTGGACCCCCACCCGATCAATTCCTATGCACCCGTCCTCTGTACCCGTGTCAATTCGTATACTCGACCATCTATAACACACATATTATCGACTCCTCCACTTACCCTGATCTGCCTAAGCGACATATGAGGCTCTGCCCCACATGAACTTCTATACTCGACCTCCAATTCGGTAATTTCTTTTACTCCCTGTCCCCTTTACCTATGTCGCTTCTTATACTCGACCCCTTATAACACACATGTTATCGACTCCTCCACTTGGCACCCCTCATCTCCCTATGCAACATATGAGGCTCCGCCCCACATGAACTCCTCTACTCGACCTCCAACTCCATTCTTGTACCATGTTCTCTTCACCCGTGTCGATTGTTATGCTCGACCCTTTTTCACACACATATTCTCGACCGTACTCCTCTAGTTACCACCCCTGATTATCTTGCGCGATGACCCCACCATTCTCTGAAAAAATTATATCTTACTTTCAGAGTATATTTAATATTTTAAACTCTTCCAATAATATAATCAGTGAGCAATCAATTTACTTTTATAACCAATGACAGCTATTGTTGTGCATCAACTTATGAGTCAATAAGCATATATTTTCGATGTCGGTCAATAAGCATATATTTTCTAATCCACTTGTTTTCTCTGATTCTTCACTCTAGTCACTTGCATAGTCCATCATTTGATCTAGTCCTAGCGTCTCTCCTCGAAAGGCCCAGGTTACCATGCAAAAGTGATAGAGCGATCTTTATGCACATGTAGTCATGTACCGAATCTTCGTTTAAAATTGCTGAAATACCTAGGGTTTTAAATATGTGGTTCTTTTCTCTTTTAATATTTAGTATGTAGAAAATCTTATCAACATATATTCTTGTTCATATCTTCATTTTGAATTGATGAATTGATTTATGTAAATGTAAATAAAATAAGTTTATAAATTCTTTCGCTTTTTAAGATTTCTAGATTTGTTTCAATAATTAACGAATCATAATACGAAGAGAATTAATCTGGGCATTCATTCACCTATATCTAATGGCTAACAAAATAGTCCCTTTTATTTTCTCTCTCCTCCATTACCCACCACCACCATGCATCACCCATTCGACACCCGCATGAGATGTTGCCGCTGCCTCCACTATCCACCACCTGAGATTGTACTTCAACTGGTGGTGCTTCAATAGTTTTTTTTTTTTTTTTTGGTTACAGGTGGTGCTTCAATAGTAACTTGTGAAGTTGATATTGCTTCATTATTTTCCATTTTGCAGGAGAATATGTGCGTGAAAAGAGATTTGTATCTGTCAATGTCATTGCCTCGGATGTTATGTCCACTACCATTTATATAATAACGTGTAATTAGGGTTTGATCATAAAAAAAATCACTACACACACATAATGTAATGGGCCGTATGAATGTCTTGTATTTTTTTCTTTGGATTGGTTCTCTCCTTTTTATAGAATAAGTTGTAAAAATATGCATGCATTAACAGGTAGCACATTGGTAATGTAATGAATATGTAAGTCAGAGGTCAATGGTTCAAATCCTAACTCACACAAATTTTTGGTTGATTTACCGGAGCAGACTGGTTCGACAATTTTTATATAATGAGTTGTAAAAGTATGCATGAATTAACAGCTAGCACACTGGTAATGTAATGAATATGTAAGTGAGAGGTCAATGGTTCAAATCCTAACTCACACATTTTTGGTTGATTTACCAGAGCAGACTGGTTCGACCCTTTTTATAGAATGAGTTGTAAAAATATGCATGAAGTAACAGCTAGCACACTAGTAAGTGAGAGGTCAATGGTTCAAATCCTAGCTCACACATTTTTGGTTGATTTATCAGAGCAGACTGGTTCGACCCTTTTTATAGAATGAGTTGTAAAAATATGCGTGAGGTAACAGCTAGCACATTGGTAATGTAATGAATATGTAAGTGAGAGGTCAATGGTTCAAATCCTAACTCACACATTTTTAGTTGATTTACCAGAGCATTGTTGACGTGTTAAATGAGTGCTGACATGTTGTTGACGTGTCAGTTGTACGTTTAACCTCGCCACGTCGGTTTATCATGCACGCAATTATTAAAAGTAATAGATAGATTTAGATACGGATAGCTTGACCAGCCGATATAATACATATACATAATACTCCCTCCTTCTCAAAATATATGTATTTCTCACATTTCGAGACGCTTCTTTGACCTTCTATTTCTCTCAAAATATAAGGGCAAAAATTATGAAATTATTATTGAACGTTCATTCACAAAGGATTTAATTAGAATAAACCTATATTAATGCTTATTGTTTGGATATGCTTATGAGGGATATCCCAACATTATTTCTTGTACCATAGAAGATGGCAAAACCATATAAGCAATTATCATTTGTCACAACATGTAACTAAATAAGGATAATTTCTTGCCAAATTGAACAAGATAATACTCTGCTGTATGAGTGATTGTTTGATTAGGCGACATGGTTTGGCACAATCTCAAGCGAATGTTCTTTAGTTCCATTCTAGTTTCTCAATGTGGAATTCTCTTTATCTACAATCATCCATCGTCTAAGCCAAAGATACATAACTAAGAGCCTGTTTGGCCAAATTTTTTGAAATCTGTTTCTATTTTTCAGAATCAGTTTCTTTAAAAACTGTTTTTTGAAAAAATGATAAGTGTTTGGTTCAACATTCGACAAAAGCACTTTCATTTGTTACTATAATCTTTTTTATATTTTTGTCAAATTAAAAATATCTCACAAAAGGAGTATTTTTAGAGAAATAGAGACAGAAACACCAATTTGGTGCTTCTGCTTTTGGGGGTCAATATTTAGAAAAGTACTTTTATTAAATAGTTTAGAACTTCTAAAAAACACTATGTTTGGCCAAGTTTATAATTTTTGGGAGTAAAAACACTTTGAAAAACTAGGCCAAACACATACTAAATTCATTGATCATTCCAAAAATGTAAAGAAACACATTTTTAAAAAGTTCTCCTTAATTAAATTGACATGAGTCTCTCTAAATTAAAATGACATGAGTCGCTCCAAATTAAAAAATATTTTATTTTGGTGTTTATTAAGACTCGGATTGGATAACTAGTTTTGTCGTATTTTGCAATTCTACTCAATCGATTCAAAGGATTAAACATTTTCCAATTTAAACAATCGTTTAGAAAAACAGAAGTCTTCCCATTCTGCCTTCCGGCATATACATTTATCCGTAATATATATTTGCTTGTTAATCAAGGACTTGTTATCCGTATACTTGGTAGATCGAGGCCAATAATATGCTAGTATATTACTTGAAATTCGACAGATAGTGATAGATACTTAAAAAATATCCTTTTTTTTCGGGGTGAAGTATAGTATCTGTTAAAAATTGTAAATTATAGATATAAATAAGAGCAGATGTGCCAACCTGGCTCATACATCCTTAAAATGATTCAAATTAGCAAAAATTCTATTATAGTTGTCAGTATTTGACAATTAGGATAAGGAATGAAATCGTGGCCTTTAAATTAGGATAAGATAAATTTCAACCATTTGATCTTTCTTAACCATGGTTAACAAAAGTTCCTATAGTGCACCCTACCACACCGGATTACAAAATATAATAATTTTTAATGTACTCAAAATATTTTTTCCTTAATTAATTTGATTTTGTCTAACAATTATTATCTGAAATACATATTTTTTAAGGAAAGATAACAGATTAATTCTCAAATTCACGGAGGAATACCCTTCTCCTCTCTTGTTCTCTGGCTCTCTGCATATTCTGCACTTCTTTCTCTCATCTTCTCCCTTGGCTTCTCCCTTCTCCTCTTCCATTATTGGCCATTATTTTTTACAGTCGTTAACCCAGTATTTCTCCATTTTTCAGTTGAATTTTAGATTTCAATAGATTTTGGAGAAATAATAATTAGAGACTGGACAACTTCAATGGAATTTTTTATTTCGATACATTTTGCCGAAAAGACATTCCCAAAGACGACGAACGATGGTGAACCATGGGCTGGCGGTGGAGGCAGAAATGGTCGGAGTTGTGGTGGTGGTAGGATGAATGGGTTTAGAAAAAGAAAGAAATTAGATGCAATAGTTTGGTTAAATGGTAATACAAAAATAAGTTTCGATCAAAAATCAAATCAATAATCCCGCACTTTATTTACCAAGTGCGGCTGTGCAAGTTTATGAGACCAAAATACACTGGCTAAAAGATTAATTATGTGAAAAATAAAATCCAAATGATACGTACCAAACAAGAACGGGAGAAGAGAATCCATGGAAATGAGGAAGGAGGAGAAGATTAGTCAGAGGGAGGAGAGAGAAAAAACAGATAAACAAAAATCTAATTAATATTTTTAAAAGGTTGTGAAATATTTTATATTATTATTTAATTACTAACTAGGGTTAAATTTTATCCTAATTGTCAAAAACTGACAATTACCATAGAATCATCGTTCAAATTAGGGTCATTAGAAAAAAAATGTTCCTCTCAAAAAAAGAAAAAAAAAATGTCATGTTCTAACATGGGTATAAGTAATAAGCATTTATTCCAACCCCTCAAAAATAGAAACAATTACTCCTTTTAAACATAACACACTTTACTTGATTAACACTCTTATTAATAGTTTAAGTCTACCTTTATACATACGGAGTATGATGGATATATCCATATTGATCACATCTTTTTTCCTTGTCCTTATGAGCAGGAATAATAATCTTGCTAATGGTGTGCTCAGTGCTGCTGGTGGCTGCTCCACCTTTAAGTGCGGCGACACCGGCCGCAACCCGGATATCCGGTTCCCCTTCATGGTCAAGGACCATGGCTCATCAAAGCAACAGGCTAGCTCATGTGGGTACCCGGGTTTCGACGTGTGGTGTGACCATCAAGGTTCCAACGAGACCCTTATTGAGTTACCAAGTTCAGGTAATTTTAGTGTCAAGAGTATAGATTATGCTGCCCAAGAAATTTGGGTAAATGACCTAAATAATTGTCTACCAAAAACATTGCTTTCTTTTAACCTTACTAATTCTCCATTTTCCATGGTTTATCACCAAAATTTTTCCTTCTTTAATTGTTCATCATCAATTTTAGTCACAAATGATAATAATGCAACTCTTGATAATAATAATAAAGTTCCAAAAATTATAGGTCCAATACCTTGCCTTAGTGGTTTGGACTATTTTGTCTATGCAATTCCCTTTAATAACAACACTAGCATTGCAAACACAAGCAGCAAGTGTTACATGGTTGCACCAATGGTTAAGGTTCCGGTCCAATGGCCGCCCTCGTCGGATAATGAGACGGGTTTATCATCGATCTCGAAGCTGAACGAGGATATCCGGCTGTCATGGTTCATGCCGGCGTGCCAATCATGTGAGTTGCACGGTCAAATGTGCTCCATGGGGAGTAATTCATCAAGTGATGGTTTACAGGATTTTGTATGCTCGGAGATAACAAACCAAGGTAATTTATCATTAACAAGTGATTTCCTCCCCTTTTTGTTTTTTCATTTGTTACGGTTTTGTTTTTGTTTCAACGATAAGCATGTCTAAGACACAGTAAAGAACACGTATAACATAGATAAAAGTAACGTTGTTACTAGTCAAAGAGCTTAAACCTGTTGTCGAACCGACCTCAAATGCTAAGTAATGAGATTGAGAACAATTAATTTCTGCTGAGCTCTGATCTGCAGGGCACACTGATTAATAACTGATGATTACTTCAAATAATTTGCAATAATTAATGAGTTCATGATCGTTGTCAAGTTGCTGGTTGGATAATGTATAGTAGGTCAACTGACATGGCCTTTTTCAGGGCTTGTCTAATTTAGAAAATAGAAATCTTTTATAGTTTTATTTATAGATCTAAGTATCATATACGTGTATACATACGTAAAGAAATGCAGTATTATTAGATGAATCTTACCAAGTTCGGCAAGTTGATTACTAAATTATTTCACAAGAATGGAAGGGTTACTTTATTAGGGTTTTGAAAATGTAAAGACCGTACACCCCAACGAAAGGCCAAATATACAAGATAGTAGATGTTATGATGGTTTAGGCGGGCCAGCAGGTTTGACTTTATACACAAAATTACATATTCGGAGTTTAATTTTTAGAAATAAAGGTTGTAGTTTCGCGTTAAATTAATGTGGTAGCTGTTATTACGTGGTAATCTTATAGACGCATGCCAACTTTGTAACGTTTTTTGGATTTATTTAGGAAACCTTCTACTCCATGTCATGTGTTTGTGACTAAGAGTTACAATTTGATTTTCAGGTAGGCCGAGGAAATTGTCACTTACAGCCATGATAGCAGTTATACTGATTCTATGCCTTCCCTCAACAATATGTATAGTGGGCTCACTTTTCATTTGGACCCGAGCTTATCTTAGACGAAGCTCCGATGTTACGTCATCGGAGCTAGAATCCGAATCAGAGGAATCAACCACAACCCGACCCGGGCGCGTGATTGAACTGGGCCTTGAGGAAGTTAATGTGGAGTTTGCTAGACAAATTGTTCGATTGGGCCTAAATAATGAGCCCAGCCCACAGTTTCCTCCCACATTGGTTTTGAGTGAAATAGGAGAAATGGGCCGAAGCCCATCAAACGAAGGCGACGGTAATGTATGCGCAATTTGTATGGTAGAGTACAAAGTTAAGGATAAATTGGGAACTTTACCAATTTGTGGACATTTTTTCCATGCCAATTGCATCAATGAGTGGCTTCTTTCTCGTGGCATAATTGAACGGACTTGCCCTATTTGTAGGGCTCGTGTTAATCAGTAATTTACGAGTGAACATTGATGAGGTTTTTGATCTAATGATTAAAATTCAGGTATTAGTACATACTACATACTCGTATTCATGTTAGCTCTACACCAAATGCTTCATTTCTTCATGCTAACAACATTGTATTAGACCAACACAACAATGATTAAACAATGTTGTATATAATAAACTACTAAGTGATAAGCGATAATTGTACGTTCTATATCCCAAGTCCCAACTCTTAATTTCTCTCGGCTACGTGAGTGTAACTAGTGACTAGTGAGTAGTGAGAGTGTAGAAATTAGGTTGCTTGAATTCGGTTTGAAGACTAAACTCATAAATGTCATGTCATAAAAGTAAACAAGATATGAAGATTAAATCATAAATGTTAACTTGCTCATGTTTTGGACCGGCCAATTATTCGGTTTGCATTTTATGTTTTAGTTTGGACTAGGTCGTATTAGGTTTGTAAGACTATCTTTTTTTTTTTTTTTTTTTTTTTTTTTTTTTTTTGAAGACTATCTGACAATAATACTTTCTCCAATAAATATTAAAATTGTTGCATTTCCAAAGTTCAAACTTGAGATGAAAGTGACTAAATTTAGTAGCAACTTAACAATCAACGCAACTAAGTGCTCATGTCAACAGATCCCTACGTTTTATCAATTTTAAGTAGTGAATAAATGACCAAAAGTTAATATACTTTTCTACTTCAAAAGAAAGTTAGTATGCTTTAATTTTGTTCTGATGCTTAATTGCTTACATTGCAGGCTAGTATATCTAAAGATAAAATAAAATGTCCTAGACATATATCTGTAAATATGGTACTTTGGTACTCCGTAATTACTCTAATTAGTGAAGGTGTCGGACACAATTTGTAGAAATGTACTTAGAGCAATAGCAATGGAAGAACTCACAATAATGTATAAGAACTTAACCCACAATGGATGAAGTATATATTTTTTTTTCTTAAATCATCTCACTTTAATTTTCCATGTCTTTCTCTCTCCTCGGTTTTCCGCAAGAAATAGGTTTTTAAATAAGAACTCAATTCTAGTACCAAAAAAAATAAGAACTCAATTCTTATTTTTGGCAACACACAATGGAAGAACTTGCATTTTTGGGTTCTTATTTAATAACTCAAGACATAAGAACAACCATTGCAAATGGTCTTAGAGCGTACGACCTTAACTAATACTCTATCAACCAACATACCAATCACTTTCCTAATTAGTTAATTAATCAACACTTAATTACTTCATTGTCTAGATTAAGCACTTAAAGTCTCTCATCATAATACAAGCAAGTCTCCCAAAACAACACAATTAGCCCTCCTTAATTACCAATGGCCGATCTAATCACCTCGTTAATCACCCTCTTCATCCTTCTCTTAGTCACTCATCTTCCTATTTGCATGACCAGTAGTGCACCTTGCTCCATCTCCAAATGCGGCGGTCCCGGCGCCATAGACGTCCGGTTTCCGTTCAAATTCAAGGGTTCCGACCAACCCACCACCTGCGGCCACCCGGGTTTCGACGTGTGGTGCGATCACAGATCAAACCAAACCCTTCTTGAGCTCCCTAGCTCGGGAAAATTTACTATAAAAAGTATAGACTATGTTGCCCAAGAAATATGGGTAAATGACCCTAACAAATGCCTTCCCCAAAGACTCCTTTCTTTTGACCTATTTGGGTCCCCCTTTTCTACAGTTTACAATCAAGATTTCGCGTTTTTCAACTGTTCAACAGTTGTAAACAATCACAACAAAACAACTGCGAGTACTACAAGTTTCGAAAATCTTGTAGGAGAAGGTCCTATAGATTGCCTTAATGGTACTAACTATTTTGTCTATGCTGTTCCATCAAATGGCACTAATTTGTCACACCCGACTACGTGTTCTTTGATGGTACCCATGGTTAAGGTTCCGGTCCAATGGCCACCTTCGTTGCACAATGCGACATTTTCGCCATCGTCGTCCAAGCTCAATGAGGACCTCCGGCTCTCATGGTTCATGCCGGAGTGCCGGGAATGCGAGCTCAACGGTCAAATGTGTGGGATGGAGACTAATTCTAGTGGTTCTAATGTTATAGTATGCACGAATATTCCAAGTAGCAAAGGTACGGAGTCTCTTTATTAGTCGTCTTGATTAGTTTATTCTTAATTGAAGTATTAAAACACTACAATGAGATCATCATCATATAAGTGATTAGTGATAGGAGATATGGTAGTTGTAATTGCGATATGTGTCTGCAAATACAGATTAACACTTGCGTTTTTATTGGGTACGTGGTTAAGAAGAAAATGTTAAATGACATATTGATTTTAAAGTACAATTCATTTACAGACAACAAACACCCAGTAGGGATCTTTTTAATGTAGAATCAGAATTATCTTGTGTACAAGTGTTTTGGCGTTATGTGTATGCCATAATCTTTTATTTTTAATCTTGATACATTTTAACAATCTATTATTAGGATTATGTTGTGATTACAAAACTAATAGTGGTTGTCAAGTGGACTAGTAGTTCATGAACTTGCACGTAATTAAGGATAAACTAGTTGAGATTTCGAAGACCATAATTAACCGTACATATCACTCAAAGAAATAAGATATGCACAACTCCTTATAACATGGAAAGTAACAGTATTGTGTCTGTTGACTGTTAAAATTAAAAACAAAGTTTAACTTATTTAATTTGTCGCTGGTCACGATCACCCAGCTCTTTGCATACACACACATCTAGAAGTCTAGTCATCTAGAGATGACGTCCATGATGACTCACGAGAACAGGCCTTGTAAAATTAATATTTAAATGTGTATAACGATTTACATTTATATGAATCCGTAAGTTTTGGATGAGACATTTTTACAGTGTAGTGTTACTAGTGTATACTTTTTTTTTTGAGAGAGTTACTAGTGTATACTTTGAGGACATACTTCGAGCATTTTTAGATTTGAATGATTTTTATGGTGAGCAACTCTCACTTTTGTATTCCATTTACGCTTGCGATTTCACTCGTTTCTAGGGTTAACCTTAACTCAAAATAACACTTACTGGTACAAGTTACAACCGACTAACAAAGAAGTAAGTGAGTGACCATATTCCAGTTTCAGGTAGCAACAAGTTCGGGAAATTGCCCGTTACAACGTTCATAGCAGTGATACTGATCATATGCTCGCCAACGATTATATGCCTAGTGGGCTCATTATGGATTTGGATCCGAGGTTGTTACGAGGAAAGACCGATCCGTTTACAAGAAAACAGATCAGTCGCGACACAGCGACCGGGCCATTTGGTGGAATTGGGCCTTGAGGAGGCCCAAGTTGAGTTCGCAAGAGAAATGGTTTTATTGGGCCTCAGTATCGAGGCTAACCCGGAATTTCGGCCCACGATTGTTTTGAGTGAGATTGATGAGATGGGCCTTAGCCCAACAAGAGAGGGTGAGAATGAATGTGCAATTTGCATGGCAGAATATCGACCCAAGAATAGAATTGGAACTTTGCCTACATGTGGTCATTTCTTCCATGCTGATTGCATCAATAAGTGGCTATCTTCTCGTGGTATTATTGAGAGGAATTGTCCCATTTGTAGAGCTAGTGTTGTTTAATGTACATTTTTAGTGTTGATTAAGATTGTGAATAATTATTGCTTTGATTGAACTTGTATATGGAGCCCACAGAAAAAGCATTGCGATTTGCGAGATTATATGATTTTTTTTTTTTTTGAAATAAGAGATTATATGATAATTTACGGACAGTATTCAAGAAGAAGAAGAATAAATCATATTTCACAATGATAAATTTATACGAGCTCTTATCTGATGTTAAAAGACGACGGTTGAGAATCGTTCCAAATTTTCATAAACATGCCTCGGCAATTTTACATAGACACGTCTCGGCAATTGTCAATCATAAGTCGCTATAAGCATACTTTCAAGTTTCCACACTCCGCGGCCTTCATTCGAAATTCTGAAGTTATTAATGATTTGGACAATTGGACCTCATCTGAAGTGATTGTTTGGTAATGCAGGAAAAGCTATATGACCTCAAAAAAAAAAAAAAAAAAACAAAGGTATATGAACACCAAATTTCAAGGATACGAAATCAATTTTTTTTCCTCTTTAACACTAATCAACCAATGTAGCAACATAATTGATCAACAAGTATTATCTCGGTTATTTCATTGAACATTATACACACTAATTTCCGTTATATAGAAACACCAATTATAGAGGATACCCTGCAAATAAATTCAGAAAAACAATACCAAAAACAATTTTTTGTACAAGATTGGATAAAGCAATAAAATTGTTAGTTTGCCAAATACCCACCATAACAAAGATCATAGCGGCAAATAGGACAAGTCTGACTTAGTGGAAGCCATTGCTCAACACAAGCTGCATGGAACAGATGAAGGCAATCAAGAAACTCCACCATTTCGCCGTCTTCATAATCAGACAAGCATATCGAACATCGCCTTTCGTCCTCCCCCTTGGGCATAGACTTGGATGAATATTCGAGTTTTGGCCGTAGGGTCACTGTTGTTTCGGAATCAGAGTCGTGGCACGCAGTGTTGATGCAGCTTAGTAGACATAGTAACCCAACCATTGGTCCTAAGGACAGAAGGTCTAGGATAAAAATCATTGTGGATAAATTTTTTGTTAGAATTTCAGGCGAAATTGGAATTGATTGATTGAAGAGGATTGATTTTAAAAGATGACTTTTGTGTCAGTTTATGAAAGGAGCTCACTAATTTGTACGCACGTTTTGACACAATTCTTTATAGCTACGGTTCAACATTTTCACGGATTATTGAATATTTCATTATTCAACCAAAGTCAAGAGTACCCCCAAAAAAAAAATAAAAAGAAAAAAAAAAAGGGTCGAGAGTGCCTTTTCTATTTTCCCCTTAATGGATTTGTTTAATTTAATCGGGCATATCACGGGTGCAACGACTAGTTGCAAGGTGTTGAAATAACCGTAATTCTAAATGTGTTTTCAAAAGTTTCTTTATTATATATCTTTTTGTCTTGGATGAGAGTTCAGAACCTAATTATCCGATTTCTAGTTAATAGAGTAGATTTGGGGATATCGATATATTGAGTATGGGGAAGTAATATTAGGAAAAATATTATGATATATTTGAGTATGGAATAATATATTTGTATAGGGTTAATCATATAATAGGATTATTACGTTTACATTATATTGTAAACTATATAAAGGGGGTCTACCCTAAGGTTATTATAAACAAGTCATTTTCACGAGTCTTATATCAATGTTAAAGAGTTCCCAAGCACAAGTGTACGTTATAATTCTATTATGGTATCAGAGCCTCTTTCCTAGAGGACTTCTAAAAGGTGCTTCCGCTGCCTGCCGGTGGGCATGTGATCGATAATGCCTGCCGGCGGGAATTTGGTGTTTGTCGGAGTTTGATTATTCGTGTTATAATGTTTTAGAGTTTTTAATGGTGGATTTATTTAAGAGTCTTGCGTTTATTTTTATTTGTGTCGAATAAAGCCCCCCTCCGTTTGTTATTTGGATTGTTGGCTTGATAATGTCGAGATGTATCTGATTGATTAGGGATGTTTCGTATATTGGAATTGTGATAGTGTTACGGTTGTCGCGTCGTCGCTGTATTGAGATTTGCTGTGGTGTTGCCGACTTACCGTTGTGGCATGTACGGAGCATTTTTTTCTCATTTGGTACGTATGGGGGTTTGATTTGCCGTGTGATCTTTTTGGTGGGACCATGCATGAATTTGCCTTTTTGGCTTATTGCATATGTGATACGTTTATTGCCGTTTTTTTGTTGAATTTCGAGTTCGGGTTCTACCGAGAGCCTGTTTTGAAATTTTGGGGTTTTAGTGTGATTGTTTTGGCCGATCAAGGAACTTTTAAATGGAGGTGTGCCTCTACCAGTCGTCTCGTTTGGTTTTGGGTGAAGCTGATAATGGGCGCTTCACAATTTGTGGCCATGGACCCATGGTGATTCATGGTATTGGGGATGATTCCTTGTAGTTGGCGTTTGTGGTGAAGCTAGTCATGGGCGTTTCGTGGTACGGATCGTGCTAACTTACGGTGTTTGAGTATCTTTGCGACAACGACTCGATCAACATGCCGGTTATGAAGATTTGAAGATCTCGACAGAGTTATTTGTTTCCTTATTTAGCAAACTCATTGTAATTTACTTGAATTACCATGAGTTTGAGGGGGGGTAATAGAGTAGATTTGGGGATATCGATATATTGTAGGAAATTCTGTTATTGAGGCTGTCAAGGAGTTTTTTGAGAATGGTAAGTTGTTGAGGCAAATCAATAGCACTGTTATCACTCTAGTCCCTAAGAAACAAAGCCCAAAAACTGTTATGGAGTTCAGACCCATTGCATGCTGCAATACCATATATAAATGCATATCAAAAATCCTCTGTGGGAGAATTGGAAAAGTGTTGCCTAACATCATTAGTCAGAACCAAGGGGCCTTTGTTAAGCATAGAGACATTGTTGAAAATGTCATGGTTTGCCAAGATTTAGTCAGAAAATACCACAGGAAGGGGGTCTCTCCCAGATGCTTACTTAAAATTGATTTAAGGAAAGCATATGACTCTGTAGAGTGGGATTTTATTGAAGAAATGCTGGTTGCCCTCAACTTCCCTTTGAAGATAACAAAATTGATCATGGAATGTGTATGTACACCATCATATACTCTGGCCTTAAATGGGAAAAGTTTTGGTTATTTTCAAGGCAAAAGAGGACTCAGACAAGGTGATCCTCTCTCACCATTGTTGTTCACTATCTGTATGGAATATCTGTCTAGAATCCTCAATGTTGTTGCTGAGAGAGATGGCTTCAGGTTTCACCCTATGTGTGGGAAAATTAGACTCAATCACCTTTGCTTTGCAGATGATCTGCTCATCTTTTGCAAAGGTGAAGCCAAGTCTGTTGCTTTGCTGCTCAGGGGTTTCACTACATTCTCGGAAGCTTCAGGCCTCAAAGCTAATACTGAAAAGTCAGATATATACTGTGCTGGAATGGGAAAGAATGTGAAGGATGAGGTTATTGCATTCTCAGGCTTTAAGGAAGGATCTATCCCATTCAGGTACTTGGGCATACAAATCACAGCTGGTAGGTTAAGTGTCATGGACTGCAATGTATTAGCTGAGAAGATTGTGCAAAGAATCAGAAGCTTGGGCTCCAGGAAACTGTCTTATGCAGGTAGGCTCACACTGGTTAAAGCTGTTTTGAGCCATTTGCATGATTTTTGGGCCAGAGTCTTCATACTCCCTAAAATGGTGATGAAAAAGATCAATGCCATTTGCAGAAATTTCTTATGGGATAGTAGTGAACATCAGATCAGAAGTCCACTAGTAGCTTGGAAGGACATCTGCAAACCAAAAGAAGCAGGGGGGCTTGGTATGACAGATTTTGTTATTTGGAATAGAGCCTGTATTGGAAAATATGCTATTTGGATCTTTAAGAAGGCTGATAACCTTTGGATTAAGTGGGTTAATAGTATATACATCAAAACAAGCAGGTGGACAGACTATATTCCTCCTAGTGACTGCAGCTGGTACTGGAAAAAGGTGTGTGGGATTAAAGAGAGTATCAAAGCTGATTTGGTTAATACGAAGTGGGATAAATCTGACACCAACTACACTGTTGCAGCTGGTTATAGATGGATGACAGGGGCTTTTGCTAAAACCAGTTGGGGGAAATTTATTTGGTGCAGACACATTATCCCAAAAGCTGGTTTTATTACTTGGCTGGCTACTCTTAATAGATTGCAACTCAAAGATAAGCTCAAGCTTATTGGAGTATGCCAGGATGATATCTGCTTACTTTGTCAGAATGATAGGGAGACACATGAGCATTTGTTCTTCCAATGTACTTATTCAAAGAAATGCTTGGAATTGGTCAGCAATTGGAGTAAAGTAGAGTATCCTGACAATGATATAATCAACTGGTGTGCGAGGAAGAGGATGCAGACAAGGATGACAAAACAGGTTGCTGGTGCAATTTTATGTAGCTTAATCTATCACCTGTGGATGGCAAGGAATAAGTGTAGATTAGAAATGGTATTATGGCATCCTAGGAGAATCAGTAACACTAGTAGAAAAGGCCTAAGTAGCGTCGGTTGTGATACTCAAAAGGCGTCGGTCCTTGGTCGACGCGAATTGAGGGGACGCCTTAAGTGGAAGTCAAAAGGCGTCGGGTATGAACCGACGCATATTAACGCTTTTGGCGTCGGTTGTTCTTACGGAACTGATGCCTAAAGTACTTTGTAGCGTCGGTTGTAGTATGCGAACCGATGCCTTAAGTGAACTTATAGCATCAGGTATTTAGGACAACCGATGCCTTAAGTTCACTTATGGCATCATTTGTTGGTTACAACTGACGCCTTAAGCATGGTTTAGGCGTCAGGTGTTGGGCTACAACCGATGCCTAAACTGTACTTTAGGCGTCAGATGTCAGTCAACAACCGACGCCTTATGTCTTTTTTTTTTTTTTTTTATATATATATAATATCCCCGTGCTGGCATTTTCTAACCAATTTCCGTACACCATATATTGCCAATTCCTGCAGAAAATTTGGCAGCACCTCCCCATAAACTGAACCTCCCATATATAAAGTTTTTCTACCTGCATTTCAAATACATCTTCATATTCACCATCACACCTCCAAATATTCCCAACAAGCAAGCTCTCCACATTTGGATCACCCAAAAAAAATTCATTTTCGATTACCAAGGAGAATGTGACATTACTATTCTACATTAGGTCACACATACGTATTCGTTCTACAATCTCCGGAATCAGGAAGTCTAGCTACCAAACTAACAAACGAAACTAAATTGATCCACTAGCTACCAAGAAGAAGCCGAATCTGAAGTTGTTTTACCACTAAGGAGATCAGATCGCTCAAGCAGCTATCATCAGTCTCAACTCCCAATTTATGCCATTCTGCAAAAGAAGAAAAATATAAACCATGAATGTCATTAGTATTTATCTACCATTCAAGATGAGTGCCTCTACTTCAATAAAAAAGAAATAATATCAACACTAAAATCATTCCAATTCAGATTAAATAGCTTAAACACGTGGAAACCTGATAATCATTAGTCGAATTTTTCTAAAACGGTGTCTGATGATGCTGAGAGAAGCCTGATAGTCAAGCTCAAGACAGAGTGTGGTTATCAGTTTACGTCTAAATTAGAGAGTATGTTTCTAGACCTGAAAACTTCTCAGGATACAATACAAGGATTTTACTCAAGTCATGGTGCTGAGTTAGGGGATGGCCCTACACTGGTTGTGCAGGTTCTAACGACTGGGTCCTTGTTAAGAAAAAACGTTGAGTGAACCAGTTGTATTATGATAAAGACAGGCAGCAGTTTTCTCGAGGAATTTCAAAGCACAATGTTCTGCAATTTAAATCTAAAGTGAAATATGTAACTAGAAAAACTTAGAGAATTGCTAACCTTGAATTCATTAAAAGAACTTATACGCAGGAGTCCATCAAATACTCTGACCAAATCTCTCGAACTTGGTTGAGATCAGCCATCGACAATGTTGAGACCTTGAAACACTAGGCAAAAATACAAAATCCAAATAAAATTTTAATCTTTAATAACCCATGAGAGATACATTTCTAGCTAAAAGAATTCACACATATATAACTACAAATATACCTTGGTTAGCTCTTCGTTCTTTGAATGAATCACGAGGATGTCGTACATGAATTTCATCACATAATATGCACACTCATAGCTCCCTGGTTGTTGAGGACACTACATTTACGCATTTTAAGTGTCAAAAATATATAAGACATAACCTGATCTTAAATTTTTACATCAGAGAAAAGGCTACTTACCACCGTTTTTGGCCAAAACAAAGAGTTTCCTTTTTTCACATCATGCTCTCCACATGCATGACATCAATGCAATGTCTCACAGACAAGTCCCCCCAATACGGAAGATCCCAAAACACTGATCTCTTGGTGTGACATACACCTTCCGCTGGGGGCTTATATGGCTTTCCGAACTCTGTGCATATGTTTTTCACTCGTTCGTGGAACTGTTCACCATTCAAAGGGAAGGGACAGGGCCGAAACTCGGTTTTCCCATTGAAAATCTTCCTCTTCTTACGATAAGGATGATTGTCGGGGAGATATCTTCTATGGCCCATATACGTATATTTGCCACAATTACTTAACCACTCCGAGTCGGTGTCATGGCCACATATGGGACGTCCTTTCTCCGTCTTCAGCCTATAACCGGACAAATTACCATAGGCGGGAAAGTCATTAATAGTACAATAGATCATAGCATGCATCCGGAAATTTTCGCCACTATATGCATCAAATACCGTTACACCATCATTCCACAGCAATTTCAAATCTTCTATTAAAGGAGCTAAATACACATCTATGTCATTTCCCGGTTGCTTAGGTCCTGATATCAACAATGACAACATAATGTACTTGTTTTTCATGCAAAGCCAAGGAGGCAGATTGTATATCACTAAAAGGACTGGCCAACAACTATATTGGGTACTCAAAGTTCCGTAGGGATTGATTCCATCCGTGCAAAGTCCTAGCCGCAAGTTCCTAGGCTCTTTACCGAACCATTGAAATTTCCTATCAATGTTTCTCCACTGAGGAGCATCTGCCACATGTCTTAGTATATTGTCGTTCTTCTTCTTGATGCCACCTCAAGTGTTTAGCGTCTTTTTTATTTAGAAACAATCTTTTGAATCTTGGTATTATCGGCAAGTACCATAGCACATTCGATGGACCCCCTTTCCTATCATAATCTTTCACCTTGTATCTTGACTCTCCACATCTAGGGCACTCATTTAGGTCGGAGTACTCTTTTCGGTACAAAATACAATCATTTGGGCATGCATGAATCTTCTCATATTCCATACTTAAAGGACACAACATCTTCTTACTCATGTATGTCGTATTTGGAATCTCATTCTCTTCGGGTAGCATGTCTTTCAAGAGTTCCAACAAGGCTGTGAAACTCTTATCACTCCACCCATTACCGGCTTTTAATGTGTATAATTTCAACACGGCTGACAAACGAGTATATCTTGTACAACTAGGATACAATGGCTTTTTTGAATCACTTATTAGCCTCTCAAAAATTTCAGGGTAATCCACAAAGTCATGCTCAATGTCATGGATCAACTCATCCAACTTATCCGACTCTACATTATTCTCCTCCTCACACTCCTCATCAATTTCCTCATTACTCTCATCTAGGTAAGCATCATATGCAAGCCCCTCATCTTCCGTCTCTGAATTTATGGCACTTGAGCTATTGCTTTCTGTCTCCCCATGCCATATCCACAAAGTGTAATCCTTTTTAAATCCATGGCATATTAAATGCTCCCGAACTTCCTTAAAATCACTAAGCTTGCATCGGTTTTGACAGATGGCACATGGACAAATCATTCTATCATCTACGTCTCCATGTTCTTTTTTATGTTTAAGAGCACAACTAAAAAACTCATCAAGCCTTTCGACAAAATACACATCCCGCTTACCATACATCCAACCCCGATCCATAGTCTAACCAAGGAAACAAATATATATATATAAGCAAAAAAAAGTATGCATTACGCTACTACAACTAAAAAACAAATCTTTGGGCATTACGTTACTTAACTGGTGATACCATACATATGCCACACTATGTAAGCTCTGGGCTACAACACTAACAATTCGAAGGATAGATTAAAGGAGTAAAGGGTGATGTCTGACATAAGATCAGTGTTAAAAAGGTTTTATTTTTATTTAAGCTTAGCCATGTTATTCATTATGCATAATTTCAAACTATTGGTAAACTTTAGAGAAGTTGTGAGGGTTGACTTCCACCACTACCTACCCAAAACCAGGAAAAAAAAGAAAAAGAAAATAAAGGAAGAAAAGATGAAGAAGAAGAAACTTCCTCTGTCATCTGAAGAACATACAATAGGAGTATCATATTCATATATGAACGAAGTAGTAGTAATTCATATTTTAGACTTTAGACTGGACAATAGGCATTCTTTTCTACCAAATATTCAAATTAAAGGTAATTTGCAATAAGTCAGCACGCCATATACCTTGACAACTAGTAACGGGTACGTTACAACTGTCGCACCAAGTTTTGCCACAGCTCCAAGCAAGAAAACCTACGTGCACAATAAAATGAGGTGAATTCAGTGCACTTTTAGACACATAAGTAAGGAGAATTTCTAAAATAAATCATGATTAGTCCTCACTCCACCCCAAAAAACTATACAAAGAAAAGAAGAGCTGCAGCGTAAAGCTACAAATTGAAGAGAAAACAACCCAACTTGCGTGAAACTGTAGGAAGGAAGGAGTTCACATGGACAGTGGAAGTGTTCATTAGAATCACCACTGTATTAAACAAGAAAAGGTAACATCACTTGCCTCCAATGCTGTCACTTGCTTTACAGCACGCTTTTCTTACGACTACAAAAGCAAGGATTCAACATAAGTGGTGCAACAGTTAAACTTCCATTCATTCAAACATAAACAATCACAAGATCACAAAAATTTAAACATAAACATAGAAAATGCAAGTCAATACGCAATTGCGCCTACCCTTAATTGTCGATAGCAACTACGAGTAACTCAATAACACTTAACCATTCAGACTATTCTAATCACCCCACTCATTATGCCGCACTACAAACCACACTACGAAGCTAAAATAGGCAACTAATCACAGTGTTCAACATGTATCTCAATCTTTGCGCAACAATTCCACAACTAAATTCACATTGAGGTAGTAATTATACCTAAGAGAACCGCCGGGACAATTGATGAATAGGTACCTGTGAATAAGATGACGACGGCGGTGACAAGGTGGTGCTGGTGGTGTTCAAGGCGGCGAACGACGCAAATAACCAGTCGAATTACTCTTCCGCGGTCCAGAAAATCTATTCAATTAAACATTCCCCCATATTAATTAAAAAAATTCAAACTTTCCCCCAATTCAATTAAAAAGATTCAAACTTTCCCCCAAATCAATTAAAAACCTTCAAACTTTCCCCCAAATCAATTAAAAACCTTCAAACTTTCCCCCAAATCAATTAAAAATCTTAAAACTTTCCCCCAAATCAATTAAAAACGTTCAGGCTTCCCCCCAAATCAATTGAAAACATTCAAACTAACTTTCCCCCAAATTAATTGAAACTTTTCAAACATTACCCCAAATCAATTGAAAATCAAACTTCCCCTCAAACCAGAAAAATAAACCAAACAATCCCGAAAATTACCTTGGTCGTCGTCGGAGAAGCAGGTCGGAGATGGAGGTCGGAGAAGCAAGTCGTCGTCGGTGAAGCAGGTCGAATTTGGCCGAAATTTTGAGCGAAATTTTGTCGGAATCTACTGTATATTGGGTCGAAATCTGCACGGAATTTGGTCGGAATCTACTGTAAATTTGGGGGTCGAAATTTACTATGAATTTGGCGGTCGAAATTGAGCGAAATTTTGACAGAAAAAATTTGAGTGAAAAAATTTGAGTGAAACTAAAAAATTTGGTGTTTGTTTGGTAGCGCGCGAAGCTGGAGTGGATAAGATTTCTGCTGCTGGACACAGGACAAGGGTTAAGGCATCGGTTCTAATAATAACTGACGCCAAAAGTAACACATAACGCGTCGGTTCTATTAATAACCGACGCCTTAACTGCATTCCAGAAGCGCGCGTCTTTCCTTTCGACTTTTAGCTTCAGTTTGCGGCAACAACCGACGCCTAAAACAATGTAATGCGTCGGTCCTTTAAGGACCGACGCCCTTTAGGGAATGCTATATTGTCGTTTTCTACTAGTGTAACCTAGTGTTTCAGGAAGTTAAAAACAGGCTAAGACATGTACTTAGAAATTGTAGTAGTAGAGATACGAATTGGCTTCAAACCAGAGGCCTCTTGTAATGTTTGAATGACCCGTTGCGGAGTCATTAACTGTGCTCTAAGCTTTCAATAAAAATTCACATTTTATCAAAAAAAAAAAAAAAAAAAAAAATCGATATATTGAGTATGGGGAAGTAATATTAGGAAAAATATTATGATATATTTTGAGTATGGAATAATATATTTGTATAGGGTTAATCATATAATAGGATTATTACGTTTACATTATATTGTAAACTATATAAAGGGGGTCTACCCTAATGTTATTATAAACAAGTCATTTTCACGAGTCTTATATCAATGTTAAAGAGTTCCCAAGCACAAGTGTACGTTATAATTCTATTACTAGTGATAAATGGAAATACTTAGATTAAACACATTATATCGTCATAATTTCACGTTTTCCGAATCACATACCATAGCTCCACCCTACGATCTGGCGCTTCGAAGTTACTATATTCACAACCTAGCTAGGTGTGTCTTGCTATGAAACAAACTCTAATAGTACACCTTTGCAAGAAATAAGTCAATTACTTAGTAACACATTACATAAGTAAACCAAATTTACAATTACAACTTAAGTCACAAACTCACAATTAATCACTAATTACAAGACTAGAATAACTAAATTAATATCATACCTTACAAAATAAAGGCAATCATCATATATATTTCCTCTTCACCAAAAATTCAAAATTGATGCCGGCAAATGGGACAAGTTGAGTGCAGGGCAAGCCACTCATCAATACAATCAGCATGGAAGAGATGCAAGCAGACAAGGTACTCAACAAGCTCACCATCTTCGTACTCGCATCGACATATCGGACACTCTCTTTCGTCGTTCGATTCATTCGTCGTTGTTGAGCTCTTATATGTCACTTTTGGCCTGCTATGATTGTGGTTAATTTCGACCGTCGACGATAATGTTGGTGTACCCGTAAACATGCTATAAACACACAGGATACCTAACCCTATCATAGGTATCAAACCTAAGATATTTAGGACCAACATTATTCGCACACATAAAATTGATTTATCGATTTATTGTGGTGGTAGTTTGTGTTTATACAGAGTATAGCAGCCTCTGCCTCTATAAAGGGGTTTTGCTTGGCTTAACTAATACGATTCGGTTTCAAGATGTTTCAGAATCTCGGTAGAATAGTGGTACAATTTTTGGAATCTTTATGGACTTGTTCAATTAGATTCACAGTTGAAATACTCTTAATATTTATTAACTTCATATAAGCATAAGTTTAGTTTATAGTCCAATTGGTAGTATACTAGTATGACAAAGGCCATGTAAGAAGACTGAGCTAGCTAGGATTTTGGTTTACAGTCATTTTTATATGAGCTAGTTGAGAAAATGGGATAAAATCAAAGATTTTGAATTGTTCATGAATAACTCGTTGTTTAAACAAGGATTTTTGTTGTAAAGTTACTCACCTTTAATAGATTTGCATGTTTGCATTAAAAAAGCTAGGGGATGTCTCGCCGCTCGCGTTGTTTGAAATCATAGGTCCGTAACGTATGTAGGGTTCAAGTGGATTTGTTTCATTGCGAGTGTGATTTAATTTTCTTCTCGTCCATAAAACGCGATAATTAAGTCCATGACCAGTCTCATATATAATTCACTAATCGAACTAATACTCAGATTTGTATCTCGGCCAAGAAAAAATAAGCTTTACCAATAATGACCAGAACTATACCTTGTCTTCTGTTCTCATGGCTAATAAATTCAAGAGACTATCGAATGAAGTCTTCCAATAATGAAGTAACACTAGTTGCTTGTATCCATAAGTTAACAAGTCAACTCAATTATATATGTTCTGAGGTATGTATATATCATTTCGATGTTTCCTTATGACTGCTACTTCAATTCCAGTCGGAGTATATATAATACATTATAGCGAACCGTTTTCGCACAATGTATTAGTCACTTGAATTGTCTAATGGCAATTATAACATGAATTTTATTGTTACTTGAAGTTTTATTACCTTCTCACTTATTGCTTTATCACTGTCGATCTTTTTCGATACAAAAGGATTTCATTATTGAAATATTGCAATGACTTTCACTACCATAGTTGACGTGCGTGATACACTTCACATACTAATAGCTTTCTCCAATAGATATGAGTTTTATATCCCCTTAGACATTCCAATAATCACTTCGTATATTCCTAAACTATTGACTTTTTCGCCGAAATTTCAAAATAGAAATAAACAATGTCTTATGGCTTATGAGTTATGATCACGCACATTATTGAGTTCTTTTCCTCACTAGACAAATGAATTAAACATCGCAAGTTGATACTACATTATTATAGCTTAAAACTGTTGATCAATTCTTCATGAGTACCAAGCCAATCTTACATTTTGATCATCTCAACATTCAACCAATAAGCGTGGAAAAAGTGAGAACTTTTCCAAGAATAGAAAGGGTTATATCTTCTAACAATAATAGAAACTGCAAATTAGTACTAGTACCGAAGTTAGCACCAAGAAAACTACAAAAAAAAAAAAATGAAAATATTGTCCCTCTTCATATTGTCCTTACTAAACTTGACCATCATCGTCGAATCTTGCAACCCCACCCGCTGCGTTAGGAACAAGTATAGCAGCCATTACTCGTCGGAAGGGATCTCAGTTGACTACCCCTTCCGCGTAATTGGTGTGCAGCCCGAATCCTGCGGGGTCGCAGGATTCGAGCTGCACTGCGACCCAATTGCAGGGCCGCGTATTGAGCTCCCAAACTCTGTGTTACTTACCGTTGACGATATCTCCTATTACTCTCAACGCATAATTCTCTCTGATCAAGACGACGACTGTCTTCCTCAAAAATTGTTGTCTTTAGATCTTACGAAAACCCGTTTTCTTCCAGCGTGGACGACTACGAATTTTTGGGTGTATAACTGCTCTGGCAACGATGAAGACAGTTTTATTTATAAAAACGGGGTCGTGGAATACAGAAGTGGGCTATATGATCTAATCGAATGCTTAAGTGGGTCGAATTATAGTGTAAGAAGTGCAACATCTGATGTTACTGATGAAATGTCTCGTTGGAATTGCTCGTTTGTCAAGGTTTTGAGTGTTCCCGTATATTACTACTCTACTGCTCCCCTAAGTGGTATTTCCGCTATCAATCTTTATTGGAATGGTAAGATTTTTAGCTTCTTTTCTCGAAATCGTTTGACTATTTCTCGTTTTATTGAATTTTTACGTTTCATTTGAATACATATTTGGTTTATTTGACTTTATGTATGAGAGCAATAGGAACTAATCACAATGAATTAACAAAAAGTTAAGTTATTTGAAACATTTTTTAAATTTTCTACTCCGTATTAGGATTTTGGTGGCACAATAATTATAATTAGTGATCGACAAAACGACTCTATCGATAGGTCATGTACAAGCACAATTAAACTCTAATGCAATTCATGATTTGTGTTGTTTACGTCTCCAGGAAATGCTTCCGCTTCCAAATCCCATGTAGTGGGGATTGTTATAGGAATCCTAGGAATCGTGGTCGGAATTGTACTATGTTGTTTCTGCATTTGCCTGCTGCGCAAACACAGGATCAACAACGTGACTCAAAGAAGCACGGGTATAGAATCGACCACGGCTGTCGCCGGCCTTGATCAGGTTACTATAGATTCGTACCCACGGATGGTGGTGGGCGAGAGCGGCCGCCTTATCAAACCCGGGGATGAAACCTGTTCGATATGCCTATCGGATTACCGGTCACATGAGACGATAAAAATGTTACCTAGGTGTCTTCATCGCTTCCATGCGGAATGCATTGATCAGTGGCTTCTCTCTAAAGCTATTTGTCCCGTTTGTAGAACTGAACCTCGTCGCAATGATTCATGACATCATCAATTCTTCTGATTCTTCATTTTCGAGTTTAGATACAACATCTTTTTTAGGGAGCCTGTATTGTTTTTTTGTGCGATAATTTCTTATATATATATCTTTCATTCACGTATGTACATTTTACAATTGAGTAATTCTAGTTGAATGTATCCACGGTCTTTTTCGTCGAAATCATCGCACTATGCTAACCGGACTATAAGTGAGCTTTACAAATATATATATACATGTGGTCAAAGCCCAAATCACCACCATATCATCATTAGAAAATTAATTTGTGTATATTATTATAAACCGTAAATGTTAATAAATCCAGTTATTGGGATTCAACCATCAATCTAGACTTTTGATTGAATTGTCTGATCTCTTTAAGATGATATGAGAGTCTCAATAACCATGATGTCTCAAGTTCAAATCGTGACCTATACATTTTGTTTCAGCACAAGATTTGGATTGCTTTGGATCGGATAAGCCATATAAACTAGACTAGTTAATAGGCTTATGTATGTAATTAGGCTCTCAATTGTATGTAACCCTTAGCCCGGAACTGTATTGTATCTAGTGGTATTTAAGATACCGGATCATATAATGAGAATGTATGCAAGTATTGCCCGAATTAAGTAATTCTAGTTGAATGTATCCACGGTCTTTTTCGTCGAAATTCCACAAAAATAAATAATTTGTCCTGTGTCTTACGAGTTACAATCTCGCACTTCAAACTCATTGGATTCATTAGACAAATTGGAATTATAACAAGTTGATATTATTATTAGTATAGGTTCAAAACTATTTGATCAATTCTTCATGAATATCAGGCCAATTCATCTCGCATTTTGATCTCCTCAAACCTTGAACAAGCGTGGAAAAGCCGAAAGAGAGGACAATCATTCCAAAAATAATACTAACAATGGAAAGTTCAAACTTCATCATATTTACTAACCAAGAAAACCACCAAACAAAAAACAATGAACATATTATTTCTCCTCTTCTCCCTCTACCTACTAGGCTTGATCATTACCGTCGACTCTTGCCGACCCACCAGCTGCCACAGCAACAGAAACAACACCAACTTCACGGAACCGGTCTCAATCGAGTTCCCATTCCGCATAATAGATGTACAGCTCGAATCCTGTGGCCGTGCAGGATTCGAGCTGTACTGCAACAAAAATTCATCAAACCCACTCATTGAGCTCCCCAACTCCGTGTCACTTACAGTTGACGCTATCTCATATTACGATCAACGCATAACCCTCTCTGATCCAGACGGTTGTCTTCCTCAGAAGTTGATGTCTTTGAATTTTACAACAAGCCCTTTTCGTGCAACATATCAGACTATGAAGTACTGGGTTTATAATTGTTCTGGTGATGATGATAACAGCTTTAATACCAATCTGCTAGATTATTTCATTCCGCAAAGCAGAGATACGCTATATGATCGAATCGATTGCTTAAGTGGTGGGTCGAACTATAGTGTAAGAAGTGCAACATCTGATGTTACTGATGTTATGGATGGTTGGAATTGCACGTTTGTCAAGGTTTTGACTGTTCCTGTGGATTACTATTATCTACTAAGTAGTATTTCCTCAATCGATCTTTCTTGGAATGGTAAGATCTCCTTTCAACTCACATAGATTCGTGCTTCATTGAAAAATTTACGTTCAGTTTGTTAGTTTTACGTGTCATTTGTGGTTTTAATATGTAAAATTTATGTAATTATCCAAATGAAAAGAAATTACCGAAAGAAATAGAGGTAACGAGTCGATTTAGTGACACCCGCGAATCGTGATTATCATAATTTACATTTGACGAAGCAGCAGTATTGACACTAGTCAACCTTGGTCAACTAAGGTTGTTAGAGCCAATCCTACGTGGCTAACTGTAACTAACTTTGTAACTGCTCCTAACCAACTACCTAACCATCACATGTTAATACTGCACCTAGCATACTTGTGTATAAATAGTCTTAGAGCTGTAATTATATTGTTTGAGTTTGTTGGAATAAAATTCTTTCTATTTACTCTGCTTCTCTCCAACAAATAACCGCACAGCTTCTTCTTCAAGCTTTCTTACCTCCATTAATGGAGTCTTAGAGTTCTTAATATGGTATCAGAGCCTAGACAACGATTCTACGCCACATTTCTTCACCATTTTCTCTTAAATTCACATCAAATTCTTCAGTTTTAGCTTCCGCACATCATCATATACTTCTTTTAACAAATTTTTCCTCGAAATTCACTCGAATTTCCTTCGCAAAACTCCTCACAATCATCATCTTTCACACAATCCTTATCTTCTTCAACAAGTTTTCGAAACAATGTCTTCTGCAAACACTGATTCGAACGCAGCAACCACAAGATCATATGAAATATATGATGATCCTTTGTATCTTGGATCATCAGATCAACCTAATTTGGATTTGATTGGGTGCAAATTCAGTGGCTCAAACTACCAGGCTTGGAAGAGAGATGCGCTCCTTGCTCTGACTGCTAAGAACAAAGCCGGGTTTCTGGATCAAACCTGTGCAAAACCTGCAAAAACTGACAGGAAATATCATCAGTGGCTGCGCTGTGATCTGACAGTTCTGAAATGGCTGCAGAATTCGCTTGATAAGGACATCAGGGAATATACTTCGTATCATACATCAGCCTCAGAGCTTTGGAACGAGCTTGCTGAGAGGTATGGTCAGACTAATTCGATTGAATTATATCAATTGAATAAAGAGTCTGCAAACATTACACAGGGTAATGCTTCTTTGGTTGAATACTATGGAAGAATGAAGCGTAATTGGGAAGAAATGGATGCAATTGATCCAATTCCATCTTGTTCTTGTGGTGTAATGGAACAGTGCACCTGTCAATTGCTGCTAGAAAACTCTGACTAGAGAGAATCAGAGAAAGCTGATACATTTTCTCATGGGGTTGAATGGTTCATATGAGCATGTCAAGGATCATTTGTTGACAATGAATCCTGCTCCTAAGATGAATAATGCATTACACTTGCTGCAGAAGGTGGAAAAGCACAAACAAGTTTCAGACTCAGTGGATACTTTGGCTGAAGCAAATGCTTATGCATCTAGCTCAGGTCAGTTTCAGAGACGACCTGTCAAAGAAAATCAGTGGAAAAGGCAGAAAACTGATAATGATGACAGGAACATGGAATGTTCTCACTGTCACAAGCTTGGACACAGCAGGGAGGAGTGTTACAGACTGCAAGAATGCTCACACTGTCATATTAAAGGGCATATCAGCAAGTTCTGTAGGAAACTCAAGAATGCTGACACCAGGAGTAGAGGAAAAACATCTGGTTATCAATCTGGTTCCAATGTTTACAGAAGGCCTGCAAATAATGCAGATGTGTTACCATATGATGAATATGATGGATATGAGGAAGAGTCACCTCTGGAAGATGGCAGCATTCATCAGGGTGGAAATTCCAGAGGTTATGGGACTGGAAATCAGCAAAACTCAGCAGTATATGGGACTGGTAAAACAGCATTATCTCTGGATTCTGAGGTGATGCAGAACATGATGAATACAATGATGCAGCAGATGATGAAAACTCTGTCTGAAAATTCTGGGAATGCTCATGCCAACTCTGCAATGAGTACTGGTAACTTTGCAGGTACTTTACCCCTTACTCAGGCACTCTCTATTGCTGCTCATGCTGTAACCCTAGACTGGATAGTTGACACAGGGGCTTCAGACCACATGACATCTCATATTGAATTGCTGCATAATGTGACTGATTTGTCTAGACCTATATTGGTAGGATCACCTGATGGTTCTGTTAAGTATGTGCATAAAGTTGGTAATATGCATTTATCTGATGCCATTACATTGCATAATGTGCTTGTAGTACCAGACTTTAAACAAAATCTGATGTCTGTTGGGAGAATTGTAGAGAATACTGACATCACTGTGATGTTTTATTCTCATCATTGTGAATTCCAGGACCCTTCAAGTAAGAGAGTCCTGGCAATTGCAAAGAGAAAAGGAGATCTCTACTGGATTCAGCCTGGATCTTTGGCTCAAGAAAAAAGGCATGCTGTTGGATGGCAGCACTCTGTAGTTAACAATAAAACTGGTTCTTCTCCTGTTTTAGCTAGTAACAGTGGCACCTGTAATGCTGGTAAAATTAGAGATTGTAAACCTGTAATAACTGATGTTGGTTTATTACATGCTAGACTAGGACATTCTTCTGTTGAAAAGCTAAGACATGTACCTGATACATCAATTCATGGAATAAAGGATTTTTTCTGTGAAACTTGTGTTCTAGCAAAACATCATTTACTTCCATTTGCAAATAGTCAGTCTTATGCCAAAAATTGCTTTGACTTGCTGCATGTGGATGTTTGGGGGCCATACAAAATTCCTGCAATGGGTGGTGCTCGAGGTTTCTTAACCATAGTTGATGATCACTCAAGATGCACATGGACTTATCTTATTCAAAACAAGACTCAGGTTCCTGGTCTGATCAAAGACTTTCTGGCATATGTCCATACACAGTTTGGAAAAAATGTGAAAGTCATCAGGAGTGACAATGAAACTGAGTTCTTTCAGAGAGTATGTGGATCCATACTCAAAGAGAAAGGCATTATACATCACAGAAGTATTGTTGGAAGGCCACAACAGAATGCCAGAGTGGAAAGGAAACACAGGCATCTGCTTGAAACAGCCAGATCTTTGAGATTTCATGCAAATCTACCTAAAAAGTTTTGGGGAGATTGCTTAATGACAACAACATATCTGATAAACAAAATGCCCACAGCTACATTAGGTTGGAAAACACCATTTGAGCTTCTTTTTGGGGAAAAACCAACCTATGCTGAGTTGAGGGTTTTTGGTTGCCTGTGTTACTCAACTGCTTCAATAACACAGAAGGACAAGTTTGAAAGGAGAGCAAGAAGATGTATCTTCATTGGGTATCCATTTGGGCAGAAGGGATACAAATTATATGATTTGGATAATCATATCACCCTGACTAGTAGGGATGTGTTATTCAAGGAGAATGTTTTTCCTTATCAGACACACTTGACCAAGAGTATTTACTCTCCAAAAATGGTTAGCAGGCAGCATATTAATCTGTCAGATTCACCATATACACCTGACTGCACAAACTGTGATGCTCATGACACACCTGACACAGTTTCAGCAGCAGAATCAACTGAGTCTCATGTCCAGCAATCAGAAGCTAATGACAGCAATCAAGTTTCTCCTGCAAATTCAGGGTATCATTCTGAACCTGACATTCCTGCAACTTCAGAAACTGGTTTGAACAATACACCTGGTGTTCCACAACCAGCCCCTACCAGGAGATCAACCAGGAGTCGACAACTCTCCAGTAAGCTTAATAACTTCAACTGCAACATCAGTCTTCCAACCACACTCCCTGCAGCATCAACTTCTGCGTCAAGTGCATTCAAAGCTGGTGTTCTAAAGGATTTATCTGATTTTGATCCATCATATATTGCTAGCTTGAATCATGTTCTCTCTGAAGTGGAGCCTTATTGTTATTCCCATGCTCAAAAGGATAAAAGATGGGTTGAAGCTATGCAGCAGGAGTTAAATGCTTTGGAAAAGAATCACACTTGGGAATTGACATCATTACCACCTGGTCACAAGGCAATTGGTTCCAAATGGGTGTTTAAAATCAAGCACAAACCTGATGGGACTGTAGAAAGATTCAAGGCTAGGTTGGTAGCAAAAGGATACAATCAGGTGAAAGACAAAGACTACAAACATACTTTCTCTCCTGTTGCAAAATTAGCCACAGTTAGAACTTTAATGGCTGTTGCAGCAGTCAAAGCCTGGCCTCTACATCAACTGGATATAAACAATGCATTTCTCCATGGTTTTTTGGAAGAAGAAGTTTATATGAAACCACCAGAGGGTTATGGTAAAGCCAAACAAGGTGAGGTCTGCAGGTTGAGAAGATCTCTATATGGGTTAAAGCAAGCATCTCGACAGTGGAATATTGAGCTCACAAAATATCTACTCAGTCTTGGGTTTGTCCAATCAAAACAAGACTACTCACTGTTTACCAAACAAGGTAATGTTCCAGGCACATTCATGGTAGCATTGGTCTATGTTGATGATGTATTATTAGCTGGGGATGCTGCTGAAGAAATACAACAAGTGAAAAGAGGATTGGATGACAAATTCACCATTAAAGACCTTGGCATGATGAGATATTTTCTGGGTTTGGAAGTAGCCAGAAATGCAACTGGTATTTTATTAAATCAGAGAAAATACATAGTTGATATTGTCAAGGATCTACATCTGGAAAACTGTACAGAGACATTATTCCCAATGCCAAGGGGATTAAAACTGTCTACAGAAGATGGAGAACTCTTGGAACAGCCTGAGCAGTACAGGAGGTTGATAGGGAGATTACTGTATCTAAATCTGACAAGACCTGACATTTCCTACTGTGTTCAGCACTTGAGTCAGTTTCTGAGCCAACCTCGACTTCCTCATCTTCAGGCTGCAATTCATGTGGCTAGGTACCTGAAAACCACAGCAAATGTGGGCCTGTTTTATCCAGCTGATTCAGACCTGAATCTGCAGGCATTCAGTGATGCTGACTGGGGTTCATGTACTTTCAGCTGCAAGTCACTCAGTGGCTACTGTATCTTCTTAGGATCATCACTGATATCCTGGAAGACAAAGAAGCTGAAAACAGTCAGCAAAAGTTCGGCAGAATCGGAATACAGATGCATGTCCTATACTGCAAGTGAGATTGTCTGGATTGAAAGAGTATTACAGGATCTGCAGGTGAAAGTAGAACTTCCTGTCACATTATATTGTGACAATAAGGCTGCAGAACACATAGCTCAGAATCCTGTTTTCCACGAGAGGACGAAGCATTTGGACATCGACTGTCATTATATCAAGGAAAGGATACAAGAAGGTCTTCTCAAAACAGCTCATGTTCAATCAAGTATGCAATTGGCTGATTTGATGACCAAACCACTTGGAGCTGCTCAACACAAATTTCTTACAACTAGGCTAGGACTCACGAATTTTCCTGAGATCCAGCCTAAGGAGGGGATATTGCTCAACAAACCTCCATGACTCTGCGCCTCAGCTTGAGGAGGGGATATTGACACTAGTCAACCTTGGTCAACTAAGGTTGTTAGAGCCAATCCTACGTGGCTAACTGTAACTAACTTTGTAACTGCTCCTAACCAACTACCTAACCATCACATGTTAATACTGCACCTAGCATACTTGTGTATAAATTGTCTTAGAGCTGTAATTATATTGTTTGAGTTTGTTGGAATAAAATTCTTTCTATTTACTCTGCTTCTCTCCAACAAATAACCGCACAGCTTCTTCTTCAAGCTTTCTTACCTCCATTAATGGAGTCTTAGAGTTCTTAATAAGCAGCTATGAACGTACATCTATTATTCGTTATGAACGAGCTAAATATATAAACTCTAATGCATTATTCGATGTGATTTCGTCTCCAGGAAATAATTTCGCCGCGAAATCCAACGGAGTGGGAGTCGGAATAGTTATGGGAACCTTAGCAATCGTGACCGGAATTACAACATGTTGTTGCTGCATTTGCCAGCGGCGCAGAATGAATAGACAGACTACGACAACTAGTGACTCGAACCCCCACAGCACGCGCACGGCCCCAGTAGTAGGCGGCCTTGATCAAATCACGATCGATTCATACCCGCAGATGGTGGTGGGCGAGGGCGGCCACCTTATAAAACCCGAAGATGAAACATGTTCGATATGTCTATCGGATTACCAGTCTCATGAGACCGTGAAAATGCTACCTCAATGTCTTCATAGCTTCCATGTGGATTGTATTGATCAGTGGCTTCGCTCTAAAGCTATTTGCCCCATTTGTAGAACATCACCTCGAATCACTGATTCTTAACTAACTTCATTGCCTATTCTAATTTGACGTATTATATATTTTAGGGTGCGCTGATTGTTTCCTTTTCTTTTTTCTAGTTCGACATTTCAATCATTTCTCCGTATATTTTACAGATTTGTTCATCGATTTAATTTGTTTACATTTACAATTCTCGCAAGATCGGTCTTTGATATGTAAGGATCCTTGTGTGGTGTAGGCGTATGAGAGATCGAGGATGCGTTATACACAAGTGATCCAAAAATAGATCTTGTACGGATAATTCACTTAGCAATAGGAGGAGTAACTCCTTGGTTTATAAGGTAGACAAATCTCTTCTCATTTTCCAATGTGGGACACTCATATGTGAAGTATTTTGGGTGTACTTCAACAAGAACTGAAGAAGTAGTGTCCGGATTAAGAAATTAACTAAAGAAGTGTTCGAATTAAGTTGAACGTATCTACAATAATAGTGCGTCTTACGAGTTATAACAAGTGGATATCATTATTTTAGGTTTAAAACTCTTGATCAATTCTTCATGTATACCAGGCAAGGCCAATTAATCTCGCATTTGATCTCTTCCTCCTGCCTTGAAAAAGCGTGGGAAAGGGGACAAACTTTCCCAAAATAATACTTAACAATTATGGAAAGTTCAAACTTCATACTACTAACCAAGAAAACCACCAAACAAAACAATGAACACTTATTCTCTCTGCTTCTTCCTCTGCCTACTAAGCCTGATCATTGTCGTAGACTCTTGCCGCCCCACCAGCTGCCTCAGCCACAGAAACAGCACCAACGTCCCGGAACCGGTCTCAGTCGAGTTCCCGTTCCGCATAATAGATGTACAGCCCGAATCCTGCAGCCACTCTTCATCATCATCAGGATTCGAGCTGTACTACTGCGACAAAAATAATTCAGCAGGACCACTGATCATTCAGCTTCCGAACTTTGTGTCACTTACAGTTGACGCTATCTCATATTACGATCAACGCATAACCCTCTCCGATCCAGACGGTTGTCTTCCTCAGAAGTTGATGTCTTTGAATCTTACAACAAGCCCTTTTCGTGCAACATATAGGACTATGAATTACTGGGTTTATAATTGTTCTGGTGATGATGATAACAGTTTCAATACTAATCTAGATTATTTCATCCCGCAAAGCAGAGATACGCTATATGATCGAATCGATTGCTTAAGTGGTGGGTCGAACTATAGTGTAAGAAGTGCAACATATGATGTTACTAATGTTATGGATGGTTGGGATTGCACGTTTGTCAAGGTTTTGACTGTTCCTGTGGATTACTATTATCTACTAAGTAGTATTTCCTCAATCGATCTTTCTTGGAATGGTAAGACTTCCTTGTACCCTATTGTACATAGATTCCCGCTTCATTGAACATTTTACGTTTATTTTGTTATTGTACGTGTTAGTTTTGGTTTGAATATGTTAGACTAATTAATAGGTTCAAAAAATTATCGGAAGGAAATAGATCGAGGTGATGGTAAGTGGTAACGGTTGATTCATTAGTCAATCACTAGCTCGCTTTAATTCTGAGTTCATGATTCCACTAAAGATATACAAAAAGATAAGAAGTTTTCATCGAATGATAAGAACAACTTCATACCATGCATCATGCATGCATGCAGTAGTGATCGATTTTAAAAACCATATAGAGTTATAGTACACTAGGTTTTCTTATAATATATATAGAGTGTTTATATATGCAAGATAGGGATTATAGAAAATTAGAAATGGACATGTATTATGGAGGTGTCATTACTGATTTGGCCGGCTATGTGGTGAGATTTTGTTGATGAACCCCACAAGGCACAACCTTAATTAGCTTGGAAATTAAACATGTAAAATTACGCGGGCTTGGGCCACACCCGTAATGAGAAGAAAGAGTCCACGTTGATAAGCCCAATGATGTTCCATCCTAAAACAAATTGGCAATAGGAGGAGTAACTCATTGGTTTATGAATTAGACAAATCTAATCTCTTTTTCCAATGTGGGACACTCATATGTGGAGTATTTTGGGTGTACTTCAACACTCCCCTCTCACATATGAGGTCCCAATTTTGGGGCAGACTAGCTTACCGTAAAGCCAGGTGCAAATTTGCACGGAATTATCAATGGCATTTTCGGCCCAGATTAATTCATTGAGACCCAGGACTTTAACCATGGGCTCTGATACCATGTGAAATTACGCGGGTCTGGGCCATACTCGTAAGGAGAAGAGAGAGTCTACCTTGATAAGCCCAATGAGGTTCCATCCTAAAACCAATTGGCAATAGGAAGAGTAACTCCTTGGTTTATAAGGTAGACAAATCTCTTCTCTTTTTTCAATGTGGGAAACTCATATGTAAAGTATTTTGGGTGTACTTCAACAAATGGGGAAAACATTTTCAAAATTTGATATATATCAATAGTTCTATACTTTTATATACATACCAACGCAATCAAATTTGCGTTTGATGAAGCACCTGGTAAATTATACTATGGTCCCGAGAGTATAAGAACCATATGGTGCTCTCACAAAGGAGGTGGGCCCATGATATACGTATATCTAGGGGTGTTCATTTCGGTTAACCGAACCGAACCGAACCGAAAATTCGGTTAACCGAAAATTCGGTTCGGATAAAATTCGAACCGAAACCGAACCGAATTTTTCGGTTAACCGAATTTTCGGTTTGCCCTTATCTTGAACCGAAACCGAACCGAAACCGAAAATCGGTCGGTTATTTCGGTTAACCGAACCGAAACCGAACCGCCACATACATTTTAAAAAAAAAAATCAAAAAATAAAAAATTGGTACGATTTCGGTTAACCGAAATTCCAAAACGCCGAACCGAAACCGAACCGAATAACCGATTTTTTTTTCGGTTCGGTTAACCGAACCGAAAAAATTTGCGGTGCGGTTAACCGAAACGAAAAAATGTGCGGTTTTCGGTTATTCGGTTCGGTTAACCGCGGTTCGGTTTTTTCTGAACACCCCTACGTATATCGGTACATCTGTACATAATTATGTACAAGCATAAATCAAAATATATATGCAAATTGCTAGAGATTCTACAGTGTAGCACAATTAATTTGTCTACAATATAAAATTGATTTAGTAGAAGTAAAATTGATATAAGAGTAGTAAAATTAATTGTAATGAAAATTTCAAGTAGTGAAATTGATTGTGTGGGTAGTAAAATTTTGATAGTATAGTGAAATTATTACTAATTGTAGACACTTTTGGGTGTTTATACTATAAACCTCTCGTATTGTCCAAAAACTGTAATCCATTTGATGTAATTTCGTGTGTCCAGGTAATAATGTCGCTACCGAATCCTTCCATGGATTGGGAGTGGGAGGGGTTGTGGGAATCTTAGCAATCATAATCGTAATCATATTATGTTGTAACAAACTACGACAAACTACGACAAGTAGTGACGCAACCCCCCCTAGCACCGGTACGGCCGTGGTATTAGGCGGCCTTGATCAAATTACGATCGATTCATACCCGCAGATGGTGGTGGGCGAGGGCGGCCACCTTATAAAACCCGAAGATGGAACATGTTCGATATGTCTATCGGATTATCAGTGTCATGAGACCGTGAAAATGCTACCTCAATGTCTACATCGATTCCATGTGGATTGTATTGATCAGTGGCTTCGCTCTAAAGCTATTTGTCCCATTTGTAGAACTTCACTTCGGATCACTGATTCTTAATTAACTTCATTGCCTATTCTAATTTGACATTTTATATATTTTAGGGACCGTTGATTGTTTTTTTTTTTTTGTTCTTTCTAATTCGACATTTCAATCATTTTCTTTGTATATTTTACAAATTTGTCCATCCATTTGATTTGTTTATATTTTCAATACTTGCTTGCAAGATCGGTCTTTAATGTGTAGGGATCCTTTGTGATGCGTGGAAAAGGAGTTCATCTCTTCTCTGATGTTTATTATAAGCCTTTATATCAGGATTCATGTATGTGGAGTTGCTTTAAATCGAAAATGGTAAACACATTCTTGCAACGATTCTATAAATAATACGGATTAGAACCGTTTGACTTTAGACCATAGATAAATAACCACTAGCTTGTGTGCCCGTGAAATCACGGGTCCTATTTTCGTTTCATTTTAAACGAATAACCTATTTAAAAATGAAAAATTATTTCCTTGATAAAAATTTAGAAAATTTAGACTTTAAATCATTTTAAACTACATGATAAAGATTTTTGTTGGATGAATTTGCAAAAATTGAAATTAAACGTTCAGAGGTTCGTACGATATTTAAAATATAATACCAAAAAAATTAAAAGTACAATATACTCATTAAATTCAAAATTCAAAACGTACATGATTAACCAAAAATTGTATAATTCGCTCATAACCACGACGATCATATTCCCCATGATACTAATTAAAATACAATATAGTTATATCAGACTACCACAACTAATTTATAAACCAATAGCCAAAAGACGCTATCTTAATAGTTAATATCATTATTTAATAAAATGTTTTCCAAGTAACCACATGTTTTAATGCTAATAACTTATATTAGAAGGAAGATTAAAGACCTATTGAAATTTTTATTGAAATCACGGGACAAATTTTGATTCATTGGAGAATTGAGTTGAGTATATAAAATTTAAAATCATTTTTTTTTTTTTTGCTCGCATAGTATTATAAATCACAAACCAAATATTGTGATCTATATATATTTTTTAAAAAATGCCTTAGCGGAAGTTTTATTGTTTGTCGTTGATATGTTGAATTTTACAATGTTGAAAATTGAAAACCAAAGATAAACATCAAAATGAACTTGTGAATCACAAAATCGAAAATATACATTACGAAGACTATTGTATTTCATTATAACAGTTTAAGTACAATAACTATTTGAAATAACAATAACAAATTGACATCGATCATAAATTGATAGTAAAATATACTTGTATACTTTAAAAAGTAACACTACGATAGATACATACAACTAATATAGGTACTAGAGGATCAAGGTTGGCCTAGTGGTTAGGAACTCAACCTGCCTGGGGGATGTCCCGGGTTTAAATCCTCATACCCCCACCCTCGCAGCAGTAGCTGCTCCTTTGTACCCAAAAAAAAAAAAATATAGGTACTAAGGCATATGTAGACTATTGTGTTTGAATACAACGTAAACCAAAAAAGTGGAGGGAGTATATATTATTTCCCTTTGCTAAATTTCTCTCTTTATATACTACTTCAAATTAAGACGTTACCGATGTAATTGGCAAACCAAGAGCCAAGAGACACAATGTTTAATATCTTTATTAAATAAAAAAAATCTTCCAATTGCCCAAACTTTAATACATCAATTAATATTTTCATTGAATACATGTCCATATAATTGCCCACAATTTAATACAAAAAAAAAAGAAAAAGAAATAAAAAATTAAAAGAGTTAACCTAATGGCGACACATAAGCGATGACATGGCTTTTTTCCCCTGAGAACATCTTCATCAAGTGCCACATAGGCGTTGAAGTTAGCCTATTAAAGTAGTAGTATAGATAGATTTGACCTCTACGTGAGTAATAGTGAAGGGCTAGGCTAAGCCCACCAATAATCGGTCACTTGGGTCAGTACTCCTGGTCCAGGATCAATATAATAGGAGGAACAAATTAAAAAGGACTTGCACGACGATTGATAAAGGGGCAGATACCGTTGTTTCTGGTACAAAAGTTCCTATAAAAACGGGCCAGTTGACTTCGTCGACTCAAGGGCCAATCAAGGTGGACAGCGAGTAGGAGAAATGGAAGTTTGGGCGCTAGAAGGATTTGGATTGATAAACGTAACCTCAAAAATATTAGCGTAACCTATTTTATCCATTTTTCTTCCTATATTACCCTTAATGATCCCTCTTCTTCATAACTGCATAAATTAACCTAAAGAAAAACTTTCAACAATATGATGGAACGTTTGAATACTATTCAATCAAGCAAAAACAATGATAATTTAAGGTAAGCAATTAGTTATTAGTCGTGCAAATCAAGTCTAAAAGCATGTTACAAGCATTTCTTCTCCTGGGTTACATAGGAGGGTAGTTTACTACTACTATGCCTTTCTAGAAAATTTTGTGCAGGTGCTATCGTTTGCTTAATTAGTTTGGGGATTTGCTTAGGGAAAGCTTTGTTATTTCGAATTTATAAAGATGTTGACGTAAACAATTGATATCAACTTCTTGTATAACTTGAACATAATGAATTCGATTGGCAGTGGATACGCCCAACCTGTAATGAATTTACCTCGATTTAGCAAAAAACAATTGAAATCAATTGTTGATACTAATTTAGCAAGATGTTGGTATCTGTAATAGCCCGATCCACCGTACGTCGCAACACAACCAATTAAGATGGGAAGTCACCCCTTACGCCTATATATCATCTCCGGGCTCTAAAAGGTGAATGACTTGTTGGTAGTATTATGGTAGAAATCAATCAATCAATCAATCAATCAATCATCAATACATAATAATAAAGGAGGGTTTTTTCAGGGGCCTACGTCGAAAGTTGAGGTTTTCGAGCCACCAGAAAATTCGATTTTATTTTCTTGCGTTCTGATAGAGTCCATGTTTTGTAGGATACTAGGAAGGTTTATGTTATATTTTCATAATCATAATCTATATCTAATTTTAATTCTAATAGAAGTTAAACAAATTGAATTCTAATAGAAGTTAAACAATCAGTTAGCTATAAATAGTAAACAAATCGAATTCTAATAGAAGTTAAACAATCAGTTAGCTATAAATAGTTGAAGTCCCAAATCAACATGCACAATCATAATGCCTGGTCATATATAATCAGCTGGCTACAATAAGCTGGCAAATTATTGATTGGCAAGTTTAAATTGTTCATTATTTTATTATAATTTTGAATGCATATCCATATAAATAATTTTTAGTTTTTTCAGGGGCCTACGTCGAAAGTTGAGGTTTTCGAGCCACCAGAAAATTCGATTTTATTTTCTTGCGTTCTGATAGAGTCCATGTTTTGTAGGATACTAGGAAGGTTTATGGTATATTTTCATAAGCATAATCTATATCTAATTCTAATTCTAATAGAAGTTATACAATTCTAATTCTAATAGAAGTTAAACAAATTGAATTCTAATAGAAGTTAAACAATCAGTTAGCTATAAATAGTAAACAAATCGAATTCTAATAGAAGTTAAACAATCAGTTAGCTATAAATAGTTGAAGTCCCAAATCAACATGCACAATCATAATGCCTGGTCATATATAATCAGTTGGCTACAATAAGCTGGCAAATTATTGATTGGCAAGTTTAAATTGTTCATTATTTTATTATTATTTTGAATGCATATTCCATATAAATATTTTTTGTAGTAACCTCATAATAAAGTAATAAATCACATAATAATAAAGTAGGAGAATATAGGAGTGTCAAATAAGAGAACAAAACAAACATATATATTTACCACATTGTCCAATTAAGTAGTAAAAGTAAAAAAAAAAATTAAGAGTTTGCTATGAAAAAAGTATACACATTACATACGTAAGCTTTGCTACGTTGGTATATAACATCTTATTGCATACTTCTTAGCTCATTAGTTTCACCATCATTTGTAAAAGTATAGTCCTAATTCTTAACCATTGTAGAAGTGTATTAATTAGAAGATGATTTATTGTAGAACTATACGTAAAAATTGTAATATTATTATTATTATTATTATTAGTAGTAGTAGTTCATGAGAACACCTCCTCCTATGGGAACCATGGGAACACCCTATAATAGGTAAATTAAATTAAATATCAAAATAAAGTAATAAACCCCCACCCAACCCAAACCCATTTTCTCTCTCCTCCCCTCCCCGCCCCCTCCAAAGCCGACCACCTCATCGCCGCCTGCCACTACCGCCTATCACACCGACCACCACCTGCACCCCTTTTGACCCCATCACAAGGACTGGCCAACTCAGGCGACCAAAACTCCTCTCCACCGCGACAACACCTCCTTCTCTTCGTCCCCCAATCTGCTTCCCTCCCACTTTTCTCTCTCCTCCAATATTTTCTTATTTGGCGACGATGGCCGACGAACATCCACCACCACGACAAGCGAAACCACCACCATTATTCTCGCCCGACCGCCGGCGACCCCACATGCCCACCCCACGATTTCACCTCCCACCCATTCTCCTCCATTTTGTCTTCCTTATATCTCCTTGAATTTATCTTTGCTACGGCAAACAATGGCCGAGCCCACGACGACATAGACTTACAATGCACAATTAATATCGTAAATGCACATACACTAGATTTGGAATGCACATACTCTAGATTCGGAATGCACATACACTAAATTCGGAATGTACATTTAGAGATTATAAAATGTACAATTACATGATTCAAAATGTACATTTAATAATCAAAAATTGCGATTGTACAATTAGTGTTGTAAGAATGTACATTTAGGTCTAACAAAATGCACAATTGAAAGATTCACAATGAACAACTCAATACTTACAACGGCTTCCACCATCATGGTCCATGTCGCCAATTCGACCACCTCTATAGTGGTGGTTTTCGAAAAATGCACTTCAAATTAAAAGAGATCGAGATAAATCTCGAAAGGGAGAAACATGGGCAAGAAGGTGGTGCTCCTTCTGGTGGGCTCGAACGCCGGAGGGGTGAAGGTCCAATCATCGGTCGGTGGTGGCGAAGGTGCTCGGTGTGTGGAGATGGCTTAGGGAGGAGAGAGAAATTGGGGAAGCAAAGAGAAATTGGGGGAAGCAGAGAGATGCACGGGAGCAAGTTCTGGGTTTTGGTCTTTATTTTTTTTTTATTTTTTTTCTGTATATTTTAATTATAGCCCTCGATCTACTTCATCCAAGGGTTAATAATGGTTCTCATGATTCTCATTTTAGAAGGGGTTCTCATATGAACCAAAACCAGTAGTAGTATGCCGAAAGAAAAAGAGAAAAACAAACATTCCTACAGCATTATAGAATTGGATTGTATTAGTGGTAGTAAAAGTAGGAATAAGATTTGATAGTAAACCAATTTTTTTTTTTAATCTCCTACATTGAATAAATTAAAGTCTCGAAAACAAAAGTCTACAAGGTGTACTCAAATAACCTCTTAGCTACGACTACGAGGATACAAAAGCTTTTAGGAGGCATATTTTGACAAGGATTTGATCAATGTTGACAAACATATTATAAATTTTTTTCAGACTTTTTTTTTTTTTTTGTCAATTGGAGCTAAAAAAGCAGAGAATAGTAAAAACTTAAACAAATAGACCGTAAATGAGCCGAATAAGATTCCGTTATATATACTAATCTTATTGAAAATAGTAATCCAAAAGCTGCATGATATATACAATCTTACCTGAACACATAAGTGATTAAAATTTCTAAGACTTTGGAACCAATTTCATGTGATCTGTTCAGTAAAATTCTTTAAAAATATATTATGTAAATTTAAATAATTCAATTATTTTGACACGAGCCGCTATTATTTAGAGCCGAGAAAATCACAGGGAACTTATTTGTTTTTAGTTTTTTAAGAATAGATCAATTAAAATTCCTGGAAACTAATTTAAATACTATTTATTATGCTTTAATAGGTTTTACTATTGCAATGCACAATATCATCAATTGTGACTAAATAATGGAGGATGACAAAGTCTCATATGAGATGGTATCACAATAAATTATTCTGAGACCACTACTTTATTTAAAAATTGCCCGTTTTGATTAACATTATTCATGATCATTCTATTACTTTTAGTAATCGTTTTAGTTCATGTTTAAACCACATTACTTGTGACTTTAAGGATCAACATGTTAAAATTAGCCATGATTGTAAAGTAACCAAATTTACTAATCCTAAGTTTGAGGTTATCATCATAAATTAACATGAATACATAAAAGAAGTGTAATGACACTATCAATGTAAAAAATGATCACTCTATGAACAAATAGAATGGTCTCTTAATAAGTTATTGTGAGACAGTTTCACCTCTAATTATGGAGAATATTATGAACTTAAACAATTGGATCACAATGCAATGAGAATAAGAGTCCCTTATGTATACTTATCCAATTGAAAATAGGTTAATCCTTAAGTTAAACAATATCATATATCCAAATATTCTCGACAATGTCACTTCAAATGCACATATACGAAAGCAAAATGTAAAGTTATTCATCTATCGAATGTCTATTTTGTTAGAAAATAATTCGTTATCTATTCTAAAGTACAATTCTATCCAGAAAAATAGTTCATTATCTATTCAAATCTTATTCAAAAGATAGTTCATTATCTATTTTAATCGTACTACAAAAGAAATCAAATTAAACTTCAGTTTTTATTTATTAATCCGATCTTACTCAAATAAAGTGAGTCCATTTTTCATTTTAATCCTACTAAAACTACAAAAGTAGGACATCAAGAAATTGTACAAGATGTCCATGACTTTTAAGAAGTTAATAATGTGATTAGTTAAATAATAATCATATAATTATTACAAAAATTATAATTCATCAACTATTTAGACACGAGCTGAGTTAAGGTCACATGGAACTTTTGAAAATATACAATACAATCCTTCAAAAGTGTACATCTCTATTTAAATACTATCCATTTAAATTTAATATAATTTTAATATAGAACATTTCTTTTTTGTCAATATTGGCTAACTAATGAAGAATAATACGAGTTTAATATAAATTAATTGTAGATGAGTTTAAGTGAAGAGTCCGTGCAACGCACGGGCATTCAACTAGTATATATTATTAAAAGAGTCTTTTTTTGTGCTCCCACAACGATTGGAACATTCTAGAATGTCCATATATCCATATATATTGATTTTATTTACTAATTGTACTTTTCCATATTATGTGCTAATCCTATTACTAATTGTACTTTTTCATATTATGTGCTAATTCTAACAATTTGTATACAAGTTAAAGTATACACAAATTTAAACTCAAATTTCCATATGCATAAGTAGTACATGAATCATGCACAAGTAGTACATAAATCATACACCATTGCAACGTCAATGCAAATAAAGGTATACATATATCAAATAATCTTATACGAAAAGTTCAACAACTGTAAAATAATTAGTGATAAAAATTGTGCCACACATTCAAACAGAGCCTAGACATAAATCATGTGCATGTACGTAAGTTATTTTAACTATATCGATGCAAATTTAACTTAATTAGAGTTATTAGTTGCTGTACAAAATCCATTAAGTTTTTCTTAGGTTGTGATAGGTTACTGAGAGTACAGTCCAACTATTGAACAAGATAGGTTGTGATGATTGAATAAGAGTAGCAGATAGAAAGATATATATACCAAAATAGGTGCGGTATTTGAAATGAAACAGGGGGAGTGTATATATATCTTACAATCAAAACTATAGTGATAGCTGTACTATGCAGAACGTACATACGTTATTAAACCATACTCATGTTAGTGTATGTACCGCAGGACTATAATTATGTCTTAGGTAGAACATGAGTTAGAACTAGACCACTTACAACGATAATTTGTCCAGGATTGGACTCCCTCTAAACTCTCGAAACGCACTAGCTGAATGGAGTGTGAGATAGGTTGAAATGCTACTTGATATTTGCCGTGAACGCTATTTATGTTTGTTGGTTTCATTGTGTCTATCTTGGCTTGGTTTGCTTTTCTGATGTCCAAAAGTCAAATCATAAACAAGATTATGATTATATTTAAGTTTTTCTGATTATATTTACATTAAAAATCTGTTAAAACTGATAGCTTTTATTATTGCAATGTAATAGTTCGTCTATTGTGATAAAATTATCTAATAATAGTTTGAATTATGATAAAAAAATGGTTATTCATTTTATTTCACAATCGCTTCATTGTCATCATTATGATTAGAAATCATTATAAAGAGACCCGTGCAACGCACGGGCTTTCATCTAGTTTATTATAAACTGATCATATGAGTCTTATTTTCCCAATGTGGGACAAACCAACTCCATAAACCACTTTCCAAATTCCAAAGTGTTACAGTATCAACAATTGCCGATAAGAATTTAACAAGAACAATTGGGGCAGCAGCGAAGAACGGCCATGGAGATAAATTATCGATGAAAGACGAAGAATAAAGTACTCGCGGAGGACAAATTTGGGGTTTATGGTATTTATGTAATTTTATGTGGTTATAGGGTTATAATTGGGATTTTACAGGTTGCGTTGGTAAAGAAAATGTTGCGTTTAGCAATCAAACGTAACGTGACCTAAGTCAGCTAGTGTAATTGTGAAAATACGCGAGCCTGGGCCACGCCCGTAAGGAGAAGAAATAATCCACCTTAATAAGTTCAAGGAGATTTCATCCTAGCTAAAATCAATTGCTAATTGGAGGAGTAACTATTTGGTTTATATGGAGGACAAATCTGAAGATCAAGGTTGGTCTAGTGGTTAGAAGCATTGCGCGGGGGTTGTCACGTGTTCGAATCCTCATATCCCCACCCCCCGCAGTATTATCTGCTCCGACAAATCTCTTTCATTTTTCTTTTCTAATACCCTAATGATTAGAAGAAAAAAAAAATATCAAGCAACCCTTAAAACTAACAGCATGTTTGGTAGAAAGGAAGAGAACGGAACGGAAAGGAAAAGAAGAGAAAGGAAGGGAACTACGTTTTCCTTTGTTTGGTTTACTTATTAAAATTTTGGAGGGATTGGAAGGAAAGTGAGTGATTTTAAGTTATAAATTGGCTTTCCGTCCAATTCCGCCCGTTTTGGGAGGAAAAGGAAATGACAGTTTAATGAAGGATTATTTCGTTCCATTTCCTTTCCTTTTCTTCCACTTCCCATGTATCTTTATAAACCAAACGTAGGAAAGTTGTAAAATCTGTTTCCTTTCCATCCATTTCCTCTCTACCAAACATGCTGTTAGTGCTAAAACAACTCCAATAATATACAATAATATCTTTATCACAAAGACGTCTTACTGAATACTTTTACATGCTCAAATCACATATGGAGTATTAACTTATCGGAAAACTCGGTGCTTATTCATGCATCGTGAATTCATCACTAAAGACACCACTGACCTGATCGAGTGAATACTACATCTAAAAAGCATATGATCGGGGAATATCCATTTTGTTTGGTGAGTAGTGATCCTTCGCTCGTTATCACCGAAGTTATGATGAACAGACTTCGCAACTGTGACTAAATACGATGGCCTGGTAAATCGTACGGATCAAATGGAATGTAAGCATCTGTCTTCTTTATTATGGACCTGATATTATATGTTGCTAAACTGCTAATGTTATTCCCTCATTATTTATCATGTGATTTGCATTGTGCTTTTTCCTCTTGTCCTTGTTCTCGCTGAGGTATAGAATAATAATGAGTGGTATAAATTGGTATTTTTGTTCGTTAAACACTACCTAATCTAACATATAATTTGTGAAACACTTCTAAAGCTAGTATTCCTTTATGCAACATATTTTTTGTGAGACACTCCTAAAGTTGAGATTCCGGCAAAAAAAGTACAGTCTTGATTATTCCGGCATAAAGTCCTTTCTGCACGTGATTAATCTGATCCAATAGGCTCGCAAGAAAATCTTAATTGTCACCTGTAATAAAATGTCGATTCACTAATTGTAAGGGTCCACTCGGCAAAACTTTCCGCTTAGCAGAGCTCGGTAAAGAATCAATACCAAAATTATCACTCAATTATTTGATTACCATTCTCGTCATAGTTTCACTGCACGACATTAGAGAGCAAAATGAGTGGGGTGGTGGGGTTTTCACCCAGGCTAGCATAACTACATAACTGCAATTATTATACCATACCCCCGGGGGTATATGCAGTTTTCGTATCCCCAAAGCATTTTGATGAGCAATTGATTTAATTTGTTGAGCACCCGCTAAAATTTTGATGAGCAAACCCTAAAGTATACTAGTATTAATCTTCCATACTATAAGTCAAATACATAAAAAAATCATGCGATAACATTTGGAAAATATGTTCATCAATTTATAAGTCAATGCTAACAAAAAAAAAAAACATTACTAATCAAATCAACATTGTTTGCTCATGAGCTCATCAAATCTATTAGAGTGGGTACAAGAATGCCATATACCCTCGGGGTACAATATAATTTTCCACATAACTGTACTTTAATTCCCTATATAGCGCGAGCGCTAGACCATTTGTTTTCTCTAATTAGTATTACTCCGCATTAGACATTTAACAGCGTATTTGAACTCGGATTGCCACTAGATATAAGGTTATCAGTTTCATGATACACAAGAAACAACATGCATGGAAGCGGAGGATCGTCATAGTAATAAAAGTGGAGTATACTTTTCCTTTTACGTCAGTATGTCTTTTTCTTTTGTACATCTATTATTACTCCATTGTTATAATGAAAAATTACTTCTTTTTGGTGCAGAGACTCTGGTTTTCTGGTAATTTATAATTTCTTGAGAAAGAGATTTACGAGATCAGAGAAACTTTGAGCCCTAAATATTTGTTTTTGCCACACAAGCTCTTGTATTATGAGTAGTGGACTCTTTTTTGTTTTGTTTTTTTGTTATACAAATACAACACGATACTATATGAAGTATAAACTGATGAGGTCAATTCAATTGGGACCAAAATAGAAGCTCATTTTTCATTGATTTAATACATAAAAGTGCTTATAGTTCTCTATTAAGCTTATGATCAACGGAAAAGATGACTAGAACATACATGAGCTTTCTAATATATGTTTGGCCAGTCCCCATTTATTTTAATTAACAGGTAAATGAACGACGCTCAACGTGTAGCTTAGTAGTAGTTGGCGTGGGTCTTCTTTGGGGAGATGCTCTCAATGAACACTGCAACAGTCTTGAGAACATTTTTCGCTGTGACTTCTGACAATCTGGAGTCGGAATCTGTTCCAGGTCTGTTGGATGCACCCCTGACAACAATGTGTGGCACTCCGTTGGCAATTGCTGTCTGCACGTACCACAACAATCGATATGGTCAGCTACGTGTACTGATATTTGCGTCTTATTATAACGAGAATTAAAAAAAAGAGTGAGGCACTACTAACCGAGACAACGCCAGCACTCTCAGTGTCCACGGCAGTGACGCCAACTTCCTTGTTGAGGAAAGTTCCGTACGCCTTGTTAGCCATGTAGATATCAGACGAGCCAACTTTGGCGCCTGCTCCGACGTGAACGGTGAAACGCTCGCCGAAGTTAAGTTGAGAAGCAAGGGTGACCCAGTCAGAGTGTACGTTAAACCAATAAGTGGACTTCTTTGAGCTTGTTGGAGTGTAAAGCTTAGTTTTCTGGAACTCGATGGAGCTCAATTTGTTTTCTCCTGCTTCTGGCACGTTGTAGTCTCCAATTGTCAAAGCTGGACTCTCGGCTTCAGCTCCGAATTTCTGTATATTGTTACGACATATTATTATGTTTGAGAAAATGTGTTGAAGTGAAAACCACATGTGAGTGTCCCACATTGGAAAAAGAGGAGAGAGTTGATATGTTTATAAACCAAGGAGTTACTCCACCTATTGCCAATTGGTTTTAGGTTGGAACCTCCTTCGATTTATGACGTGGACTCTCTCTCCTCCAACGGGTGCGGCCCAGGCCCGAGCGTGGTTTAACAAAATGCAAATGGTCGAGGAATATTATTGATGGGATAATGTCAACATACAAAACTACAAAGTACAGTTAAGGTAAATACGATTTGGATCGGAGTTAAGCCTTAATAATAAAGGTTATACGACGACGTTATATAGATCCACATTGAAATCTATGAATTATAATTATGCTTCATATAACATGGGATATGTTTGGTAAAACTATCTGAAATAAGCTGAATGCTGAAATAGTAGCTGAAAGCTGAAATAATAGCTGCGATAGTAGCTGAAAGTTATTAGCTGATAGTAATAGAAGTGTTTGGCAGAATTAGCTGTTAAAGAAGCTGATATATATAAAATTACACAAAAATGCATTATTTATTTTTAATCTCATTTTATTTTAGTAAATAATTAAGGATAAATTAGGAATAAAATTATGATAAGCTAGCTTATTTTAAATAAGTTATAGGGGGTAACTTCTTAAATAAGCTAGCTTATTAATTAAGCTAGTGGTGTTACTAAACAAACTTATTTGGTCAAAGAGCTTAAAAAACTAGTCAAATAAGCTACTTTGGCCGAATAAACTAGCTTATTGTGCATACTAAACATAACCATGAAGTCATTATCTTATTTTCGTGATTATTTTATGGAACAAATATGAATTAATTATAGTATTGTATAGTTTTGTGATATTTATGAGGTGATCTGATGATTAGTATGTACCTGCCACTTCCAAACACCAGTGTATGCGACTTGGGAAGGAATAATAACATCAGAAATGATCACTTGGTTGCTAACTGTACCAGCAGAGCCGTAGTTGATGATCCCTTTAATACGGAAGGTATCAAGAAGTATTTGCACTGTCACACCCACATTTGCCTGAAAAATTGAAAATGTATTCGTTATTTTGAATAATTACGGAGTAGTTATTAGTAGTAGTACTACCTCCTTAAAAGTATAAGTGTTTCGTCTCATTCTTTTGAGACGTCCTCGAAATCTTAAAGAACTCTACAAATATTATCACTCAAACAAGTTCACAAAAAAGTACCAATGGCTCCCCTGCGAGGACGTAGATCACAGCTTCGTCATTGAACTTCCCAAAGTTGAATCTTCTTCCTGCATAAGATGTTAGCTAAATGGTAAATATGTACGCACGTACATTAACCTAAATCATGACGTACACTACTAGTGGATCTAGGTTTTTTTTTAAAAATAGAATCGAGTTGCGCAATGTTATTAAAGACGATCGATGTCCCATCATCATGGTTTATGAATGGGTGAATCGATATTGCATGCAAACAAGATAGATGTTGATAATTCAAAAGAACGTATGGATATCAGATAGGACAATGCTAGAGGTGTACAGTGTAGACACTTGAAAGTGTGTACGATTAGTATTAATTTTACTACACTAACAAAATTTTACTACTCACACAAAAAATTTTACTGCATGATTTTTTCATCACAATTAATTTTACTACTCCAATCTCAATTTTACTACTATTAACTTAATTTTACATTGTAGACAAATTAATTGTGTTTACACTGTAGACCTTTAGCAATATGCTATCAGATAAATGTAGTGCTAGTTCAAGAACAAATAAATAAGGAATATATACCAGCAATGGTAATGTAAGGAATAGATGCGTCGGGTTCATAGTAAGTAGAGTTCTTAAGCATTTTTTCATCTCTACCACTAGAAATAACAAGCCCTAGAAAGGGGCCTGTGTTGACATTAAGCCGCTCCACAACTGTGTGGAGCGGGTGGTCAAGAGACAGTTGCATGGTGTCGGGCACCATGAAAAGGAGCCCGAGAACCACAACTACTAGCGACTTCATCATACCAGCCATTGTGTTTGAATATGGATATATTGTTACTAATACTTATATTGAGTTATTAGTCTTTTAGTTTTGTGTGTGAAATGTGCTACTTCATGTGGGTTTATATAGGCGATGCGATGATAGGCATTTACTAGGTCTGTGGACAATGTTAGTTTTAGTGTCACTTATCTAGCCCCCTTTATGCATTCATGATCAGGGTCCATGATTGTACAACGTTATCTGACTGATTGATTATTCATATAATTGTTTGTTATGAACTTAAGTATACTATATACTAGTATCTAAGAGTCCTATTAATTTGATTTGTTTTTGAGATTGAAAGAGTTTCGATCGGTCAATGAGAATATCATCGTCCAACTAATTGAACACTAGAGTTAGGTGCCCGTGCACTGCACGGGCTAGATCTTTCAGTGATAAAAAAAGAACTGCTTTTTGTCAAAGTCGTTCACTTGTGTAGCTCACTTCCTACTTTGCTTGGTTCCTTGGTTCCTTTAGATAGTTTTACAGAGGGAATTACAAACCTCCATGAACTTAAGATGAATGATTAGCTCCTCCCCAATTTGATGTAGGGGCTACAATTTCGATTTTTCGTTTCACGCTTGATTTAGATGTCATAATTCACTTGATAGATTTTTACTCGTGATAGATTCGATCATACTACTGTTTGTTAAAGTCACATACTTTATGTAGCTCAATTGGTAGTCTACGTGGTTCATTTAGTAGCCAAGGGTTAGTCACAGTAGTCTGTAGATAGTTTTACACTTTTACGGAGGGAATTACAAACCTCGTCGAACTTAGAATGAATGAATAGCCTCTCCCTGATTTGATGTAGGGCTATAATTAATATCGACTTTTTGAGTAACTCTGGTTTAGATGCCAATCTCTTATTACACACAAGTGTGTTAATTAATACCGAATAAAAGGTGGTAAAACCGTGGTACTCACAATCTGTTATATCAATTCGACATCAAAATGTAGCACTGTACTTAATTAAGACCTCCAATAGTCGAAATACATTTCGTTCATGTGGATTTCAATACCCCATGTTTGTGAGCCAAAGTTTTGAATGTCTTCCTTAGCTTCCGAAATGTAACAGAAGTCATCCTAGTTTCAAAGAATGCAAATTTGTGTATGAAATACCAAGCTCAGCTTCATGAGATGAATTAGTTTTGCACCTTAACCAACATGGCCGCACCACAAAGGCCATAACAATTTTTTTTTTTTTTGGAAGAGAGAGAAAGCCCATAGACAGTAAAACAGAGCTATCAATTGAACCTCAAAAGAAAGTTTAAACCACGATGAACACCATAAATTGAACCTTAAAAGAACAAACATATTAGACTCAAGGCAAAAGATCAGTACAATAAACAAAATTGAGCAACATTACACATCAGATTATGAAATTCACTGAAATAACAGACCACTATAGGAAAACTTCAGTCTACAGCCAAAAAAACAGCCTAATTTCCGAACTAATGATTTGAATATTGTCTTACAACTTAACTTCACTTGGATAAAAACGTCACTGCAGTAAAACAGGCTAAGGGGCTCATAGAAATGTCTAGGCACTGGACAGACGAGCAAAATTAGGGAATTCACAGTGACATTGATTATACAACTAGTTTTTGCCCCCGTGACATCACGGGTCTATTTTTGAGATTATCGGGAACAGAGGCTTTATCCCTAATAAGAGCTATTGATGTGTTTGAATATTAAAAAAATTTCAAATTCGCTTCTCAAACACTTTTTTCTTTCCCTAAGCACTTTGCACTTTTCACGAATGCTAGCAAAATAGTTGAGGCAATCAATTTAACATCCCGCAGCCCTAAGTAAGAGTTTAATGTAGTTAGCATTATCTTTCTTTTAATGTCAATAGTGGCAAATTTAAAACCAAAATATTGAACAAAAAAAATATACAAATGACTGTCAAACATGATCCAAATTTCACAACAAAACTAAAATTGAATTTTGTATTTGAAACCTAGATGGTCACCAAAAAGTTAAGATACATAATGCATTGCATAGGAAGTCGATCATGTTAAAAAAAAACAAAGAAAAATAAATCAATGTAAAGCTCCTTGAACATAAGCTTAATTAGAATACTAATGTTTTATTTGTGATTGAAATTAACCATTTTTTATCAGAATCTAACAGTTGACCCTCCACGTCATTCACGTCTTGCGTCCTATCTTGTTGTATCATCTGAATTATCAACTCTCTTTGAAGCAATTATTCAGACTTCAGAATTTGATTCCCCTTGCTTCGTAAGCTTCATTTCGGTAAGTTCCTTGATCTCTGGGCTTGTAATCCTCTTCAGACTGTATTAGGCCAAAACCAACCACATTAGTTAAATTTCATTATACATTCTGACACGCGGGAGGGCAACGACTGAACAATTACTCCGCTTGAAGGCATATCTTGAAGATGGGGGACACGTTTTTATAAGACCAAGCTGGGATAAAAGCTCTCAAAACACCTCCAATAACAACCATATTCTGTAAGTACTCAAAAATGGACATTAGGGAATCAGAGTAGACTGCACTCTATCAGAAACTCATAACCAACAAATCAAAATTCAACCCAAAAATTGAGAAATATTAGAAATTTTCACTGAAAGTATATTATTCATCAGTTTTACCCACATTACTTTACTGATGTCTCATAATCAGCCATAATTCAGAGAGTGTTCAGTCAAATAATGCATGACCATAAATTCATTCTTCTTGCCTCTTCTACCTTCCCCAATTCAATATCATGCAGAATATGAATGAGCACCATTCACTTCATTCACCGCATTCCTAACTCGCCCGACTCTGTCTCTTCATTCACCTCATAAAAGTTTATGCCATTGTTCATCTTCGTTTTCCCTTTCCGGGTATATATTTGATTGGTCGTTTCTTTCATATGCGGATCACGTTTTTTTTACATGCCATACAAATTATTATAAGGGATGATTATTTGTTCCTTGTCCCTGGAAGCTAAATTCAGATATACATAATCTAGGCCGTAGATATTTCACTCATGCATCAACAATAGCAACAGAGAAAAAGTACCGAAACTAACCTTATCTAATAATCGCAGGAAGGGACCCAGCAATGGTGATCAGAAGCTTCTTAATCCGTACAGTCTGCAATACATAACACGATATGAATAGTACAGGGCAGTGTGTGTCTATGGCAATTTTATGATCATTTACACATTTTCTCGCAGAAATAAAGATGAACAATTGAAGGAACTAAGTATGCAGATTAATCCTGCCCTACCCTCTCCTTTGGACTACTACCCCCTGCCTGCTGCTCGCGAGCGATTTTCTGTTGCATATCCTAATTTGGTGCCTAGGTGAGAGCTAACTAATACTGCTCGTGTAACCAATAATGTAATGATGACAGATTTCACACGATTCTGTTCTTTCTAATCCTTCTTGTTGGTGCCAAGAACGACATTTCGTGTAACTGTACCTATACGCTTAACATACGTTCTAAAAACTTATCTGTCATAGAACTGTCTATGATAGTGAATTAGTGATCTTCTTACTTATAAAACAAAAAAAGTGAATTATTGATCTGAGTACAACCTACATTTTGACAGGCCACACCCTGATAAGGATTCTGAGTTCCTTCAGGGTGTCCTTGAATCTATTGCACGGATAGAGGTATGTAATTTCCACCCATCAAACATCAGCGATACACTTGAATGTAATAAGAACTCTCTCTGTGACAGTCCTTTAATTTGTTAGAACTTTCAATTTTAATCGTAATATGAGAAACAAACAGGTCATGAAAGTAAACGATTCTTGATTTGTGATCCTAAGTTACTAACCATACTATCACACCAAAATCGATCATCTATAAAATCAAATTTGGCTGTAAACCCCTCTTCGTGGAACAGGCCAATAATACGACATTTTTATCGTAGGCTATACAATGTTCTATCCTCTTTTACTCTTGCTTTTCCATAGTGCATCGACTCGGAATGTAATACAACTTGTATTGTGATCAACAATGCATGTGTACAAAATCAAAGAAGAAAAGGGGATTTTTTTTTTGCAAGTATTCTGGTAAATTTGCGGTCAAATCTAACTAGTAGGAAATTTTAATTGCAAGTTCATTATAAAAATTTAAGAATCTTGACTGCTACAGTGCTACTACTACTGCTATGTGCTTTTGAGGGGGGGAAACATAAAAACTTCAATAACAGCACACAATATAAACCTCAAACTCAAAGCATGCCAATACCCGTTGATTTTCCATAATCTAGTTTATTATATTACTATCTATTAAGGAGTACTCATACCTGAGATCACTGATTCAAGTGTCTTCGTCATCCATGGACATGTGATTGCAATTGTTTCGCCATCAAAGCCCCCTCCTGGATTCCAATGCCCTCCTGTGCTGAAGATTTTGCACATAGTTGCAGACATCAGCTCAATTGACATTTCAGGATTACCAAATTGACAATTTGCTAGTGACTTGAATTGAAATATACCTGAAGTGTGCAGCAGAATAACTTGCAAAACACACTTTGGTTTTCGTCTGATTGACCTTTTTATCAACCTATTTCGCCCAAGTGTGTATAAAGTCTTGGTGTATACACATATTTAAAATTAGACCACTCTTTATAGTATGACTATGCCTACTAAACTACCAGCATATTTGCAGTGACTCTATCGTAGCACATAAAAAATACTCACCACTTGGTACCTCGCTCTCCCTTGCATGCCGCATCAAGACATGAAACAGAGAATTCAAACCTAGCACCGATAAGAGCTGACAATGCATACTATCCTGGAAGCCGCAGCTCTCCTTAGTGACCCATAATCTAGCTAGACAAAGAGAGTGATACACAAATCTTAGAATAGAGTATCTAATTCTCACGATTTCAAATTTTAATTGACCCAGTGTTAGAATTTAGACATGATTTAACTTTGATAATTTTGAGTCTCGATCCATATTAAGTAAGTTAGCCAATGATTTGAAAAATCTGGATCAGATTATAATACCACACCTTTGAGCTAACCCCAACAACACATCTTTAACCCCAGTACCTTTGAGCTAACCCCCTTGAACAAAAATTGCTACTAAGCAAAAACACTTAATCCTTGTATCCTAGACTCCTTAGTATATATGTAAATTGTTTATGGCATAGATGAGGACATAATAATGAATAAACCTTTAAAAAGTGAAAAGTAGCAACCAAGAACACAAATTAAAGTTTTAGTACTTCATAATCAACATGGCAGGGGAAGAAGAAATCAATATAAGCACAAACAATTAATCAATGAAAAAGAGGAAGAAGAAAAGGTAGTCTCACCCATTGATCTAGACTATCACGATGTAAAAGACTAAAAGAGGCAAGGAAGAGGCTCCAAAATGTCTTCAAGTCTGAAAAGGTGTACATTCATCACAAAAGCATCCTGCATTACGCATTGCATCGGGGCTGCTTCTAAATTTTCGAACCGCGGCTGCTTTTAAAAGGGCAAGCCAAGAAGAACAATTAAAGGGGAGACTTAGAGAGTAGATGTGCATATTGAAGGAGAAGAGATTAGTATAGAGAAGCAACTGACATCAAAACTTACAACACAATTTCTGAGATCCAATCTAGCTTCAAAACATACCTCCACTAAAATGTGAGAAACTTATTGATGTCAAAACACCTCCGATGGTGAGAACAAAATTTGCCACAACTAAAAACTTTAGGCTAAACAAAACTCCTTCGTACTCAGTTCCATAAGTTTTCTTCATCATTTAGGCCTTGATTTTCAGTGTTTTTTTTTTTACTGCATTTTAGTGTTTCACAAAAATACAAAGGTTAGATAGGAGTCAAAATCAAGATTTAATTAAGAGTTAGTATTGTTCCCAAAAATTCACCATGTAGGGACAACGTACCAAATACAACTATGAGACATGTGACTTGTGAGTCCTGACTTTACTTCTAATTTTATACGGATGTTCTTCTAAAGTTCTAAGGCTGCCCAAATGCCCAAGTTTTTCGCCCCTTGGCTTTCACCTATAAATAACTCCACATTTACCCCTATTTCATCACAGGCTCACAGCCTCGAGGACACGTCTTTAAAACTTTTATTATTAAGAATAGATCCCTCTTTCATAAACGCACATGCAAGGACAAACTCAGCACTCCAATCTCGAATTTCTTGTTTCACAAAATTTGAATCAGAACAAAAAAAAATTGTGCATAGAACTAAAGTTATATTTTAACGTAATCACGCATGTCATACCTTCATAAAGTGCCAGAGTAAGAGTAAATTTATCTCGCTGATATTTCAGTCGTCGAAGCTCTATTCGACTAAAAAAGTCTCTAACTTTCAACATGTACCTATACACTGAGACTAAAGTTAGCTAACAAAACCCTTAATTATGATACACTACGATGCATAAATCGCAAATCTCAACAACCCAATTACACAATTCCAATATCAACAAAACTTAAATCCATGATATATAAACCCTTAATTCCGTCCTAATTTCGCTACTAATCAATAAGATCTGACACCCATGTAACGAAATCAACAAATTACACAAAACTACATACTCAATTGCGTAAATTGACATAAATTAGAGATACCCATCAAACTAATTCATCCAAAATCCATCAAATCAGTTCGTAAAACTTATAATAATAAAAAAAATTAAGACCTGCTCAATAGCTTCAATGACGGATCAACTTGAATATCCTTCATAAAGATTTGATCCCCAATGTTTAGATTGCTTATGTCCACCTCAATCTTTTATGGGATTGACTCTGTTGGGCAAAGATATTTCGAGCTTAGCTTGTTCTTATTGTATAGAACTGCCCCCTGTTTTTGCACAAAGACAAACCCATTTTAAATCCAAAAGAGACTAAAAAGTAAAAAGGAAGAAGCAGAACAATTGAGTAGCAAAACAAAAGCCAAAAATCAATCAGATCCATCAGACTCCGAGTCAGAAGAAAATTCACCACCAACTGACGGCACAACAACAGAATCATGCTCCCTATCAATCATTCCTTGTTCACGACCACGCCCTTTTCCCCTCCCCCTCTTAGAATTAAAACCTAAATTACCACCTTCAACACCAGGATAATTCAACACATCCAGTTCCAACTCGTCAGATTCAGCTGAGAAATTCGGAAAAGAACGATTCTGCAGTTTCGCATCTTTCTTTTTACCACTCCCCAACCACCAAGATAGGTTGGAAAATTTCCCAGACATAAATCAATAACAACAATTCCTCCCCAATTCCCCAAACACACCCTTTTTATCTTAATTCTTCTCTTAATTTTTTTTTCTTTTTTTTCCAAGTTTTAACCTTGTACAGATTACTTCAAACAGACTTGAAACTGCAACATCAAACAAACAAAACACAGCACAAAAACATCATACGTACATTAAAAAAAAACCCATCAAAATTGAGATCAGTTCACACCTAAAATCATCATCATATCACGGAAACATGAAAACCCATCAAAATTGAGATCAGTTCACACCTCAATTCTTCAATCATATCACCATAATTCAACATCACCAATATTCTAAAAATGAAATGAGATTAAACTAAAATATAAAAAGGGCATGCAAACAACAAATATCTAAATGTCATCATCATCAGTAAATAGGGCAAAACATACAATTATCCCAGAAAATAAACAAAACCCAGAATTCAGTTCATCGAATAAAACTTGGAATCAAACAGAAGATTCAATCGGAAAGAGATAAAAAAACAAAACCCCCAAAAAAGAAGTTGGAAGTTTCGTGAAACAAATATTGCAAAAAAAATTATAATAAAAAAATCACAATCATCAAAATCATAACCAAAGGTCAAAAGAATCATGAAATATTTGTTATTTATCATAATAATTAGATTGATTCTACTTACCTTTCCATGTTCCTAACTTCCTCTTCCAATCAGTAAGATCAAACGCATCTTATCGAGTTTATATTTAAGCCTTCCTTTAGAAAGCCAAAGGAAGGGGAAGATCGAAGGCCACGCATAACAGTCGGCCCTTCATGCTAACCAATTTAATGAGGTGGGAAGGCGAGTGGTCGAAGTGGAACGCACGCCCACAAACGCCAGAGAGAAGATGAATATTGAAGGCCGATTTGATTGGGAGGGCGCCGTTAAAGATGCAGGAAGATGATGTGGGAGATAAATATTGAAGACCATTTTGGTACTGACAAATCAGCCGTGACGTGGAATTCTTTTTTCACAATACCTTTTATAGCTTGCCACATCAGCTGGGAAGTTAGGCTATTAATAGATAAGTATAGATCACTGCGAATTATTCCATCATCATCAACTAAACCAAAAACAATCGATGAAGATGTTCGAGATAAATTGAAATGCAAGAACAACTGAAATATGTGAGACAAAATAATATTCACTTCCAATGAGAATTTCTCAAGAAGTAACATTCATTTCCCGAAACAACCAGATGACTGAGATGACGCCTATTAATCCAAAAGAACCACAAACTGATTGAGAAATCAATTCATTAGAAAACAAATTCACCAATTAAGGAACTTCGAATATGTGTCCTGCCAACTCAATTGGATTTGTTAATTCCTACTTTCCCACATATTAAAATTAGTGTTAGTGGCCTAATTAACCCCAAAAATCGAAGAATAGATCTTGATTACCTTCAAAACTGTGCGTTCCCTAAGTTGTGCAAGAGGGCTGATGCGAGTAGATGAGACGATTTCGTTTGCCTGCAACAATATGATGGGTATGTATTGCGCTCAAAGTCAGAGGGCCAAGAGAAAATTCCAACAAATGATGAGAAAAAAAAGGTGAAGAATTTTAGGCTTGGTGAGGAAAAGTGATGAGATACGCGGCAACATAAAAGAAAGGGTGAATGGTGAAAAAGTGAAAGATACGCGGCAACATAAGGAGGAAGCAGGGATGAGTCATGTTAATACTTTTAGGCTTGGTTTATCCTAAGCTGCTGGTCCGGTCCAACCCGAAACAAAAAATTGGAGCAGCTCAATTTCAGCCCATTCCCTCTTTTTATATAGGTAATAGATATATAGACCAGTAGTAATGTAATTATTGATTTAACTAGCTTGTGTGCCCGTGAAATCACGGGTCCTATTTTCGTTTCATTTTAAACGAATAACCCATTGAAAAATGAAAAATTATTTCCTTGATAAAAATTTAGAAATTTTAGACTTCAAAATCATTTTAAACCATTTTTGTTGGATGAATTTGCAAAATTTGAAATTAAACGTTCAGAGATTGTACGATATTGAAAACATAATACCAAAAAAAATTAAAAGTACAATATACTCATTAAATTCAAAATCCAAAATGTACATGATAAACCAAAAATTGTATAATTCGCTCATAACCACGACGATCATATTTCCCATGATACTAATTAAAATACAATATAGTTATATCAAACTACCACAACTAATTTATAAACCAATAGCCAAAAGACGCTATCTTAATAGTTAATATCATTATTTAATAAAATGTTTTCCAAGTAACCACATATTTTAATGCTAATAACTTATATTAGAAGGAAGATTAAAGACCTATTAAAATTTTTATTGAAATCACGGGACAAATTTTGATTCATTTGGAGAATTGAGTTGAGTATATAAAATTTAAAATCGTTTTTTTTTTTTTTTTGCTCGCATATTATTATAAATCACAAACCAAATATTGTGATATATATATATATTTTTTTAAAGAATGCCCTGAGCGGAAGTTTTATTGTTTGTCCTTGATATGTTGAATTTTACAATGTTGAAAATTGAAAACCAAAGATAAACATCAAAATGAACTGGTGAATCACAAAATCGAAAATATACATCACGAAAACTATTGTATTTCATTATAACAGTTTAAGTACAATAACTATTTGTAATAACAATAACAAATTGCCATCGATCATAAATTGAGAGTAAAACATACTTGTATACTTTAAAAAGTAACACTACGATAGATACATACAACTAATATCGGTACTAAGACATATGTGGACTACTGTGTTTGAATACAACGTAAACCAAAAAAGTGGAGAGAGTATATATTATTTCCCTTTGCTAAGTTTCTCTCTTTATATACTATTTCAAATTAAGACGTTACCGATGCAATTGGCAAACCAAGGGCCAAGAGACACAGTGTTTAATATCTTTATTAAATAAAAAAAACTTTCCAATTGCCCAAACTTTAATATATCAATTAGTATTTTCATTGAATACATGTCCATACAATTGCTCACATTTAATACAAAAAAAAAAGAAAAAGAAATAAGAAATTAAAAGAGTTAACCTAATGGCGACACATAAGCGATGACGTGGCTTTTTTTCCTTGAAAACACCTTCATCAAGTGCCACATAGGCGTTGAAGCTAGCCTATTAAAGTAGTAGTATAGATTAGTTTTAAACATTAGTTTAAGATTTTGGTTCAGATAATTCGTTTACGTGATTGAATTTTCACATCTTTTTTTTTCATTTTGTGTAAGCAGTTGCGATTGTGAAACTCGAGTGTATGTCATAGACGCTACCCAACATGCATTTTGTATCGTGTCATGCATTTGACACTCAAATCTTTTACTACGTAGTAACTTAAGCTGGTGAAACACCCATCCTATATATGCATTTACATTTTTAGCTTAATATGCGTTCGAAGTGGTCAAGTGGATATTCGGATTTATGTAACCCCAAACCACCTGCGTACGTTACACAATAGTACTACTAGGTTAAGGTCAGTATATGCACAACCGACTCGCTACAATTTCTCAATAAACGAACGTGGGAAAAATGAGAAGATGATAAGAAACGAGCGGCCATTGTTTAATTTGAGGCCGGATTAGTACTAAAACTAGACGTGGTTTTACATGTGAGGTTCTCATTTATGCCCCTCACATTCATTGGGAGGCCCATGCGTACGTGGTTAATTCACTATAAGCACGAGGTTATGAGCAAGAAATATATAACGAAACAAGGGGCACGATCTAGTAGTTAGGGTATTGTTCATTTCAACTCTATCAAAGGTCTTGAGTTTAAATCGCAAAAGAGACGTAAACTTGCTATTATCTTTGTTTAAAATCGTTGTTCCATCTCGATAATTTTTGGCTGAAATATCCAAATGTATAAATTGCTTCATCAGTTTCCAGTGAAATCAACTTAATTTGGATTGTTGAATAATTAATCGCTTTGGATCAATATCTAGTCACAATTGATGTGCTCTTGGGCCGATCAGTTTCTGTTAGGGAATTATACAATTACAATAACGAAATTACAATTAAACTACGAAAATAACAACAAACTAAAACACACTAAACTATAATTAGGGACGAGTTAATCTCTGTCCTTAAGGTATTATTAGCCCCCACTATAAACGCTGTTGGGTTTCCGGCTAAGTACCCCTAGGATTCCCCTAATACTAGATTACATAAACAGCGATTAAGTAATCTCCATGGACATCATTGTGTTTGAAGAAATTTCAGAGGAGGAAGATGATTACGTGATTAAGAAATTGATTATCCCAAAGCCTGATTATATAGAGGATTAAGGGTAGAGAAAAGTAACTGTCAAAATAACTGCCATAGCAATTATTGACGGTTATACCCCTGTAATCCTAAATCGTAATTAATTAATAAATTAATTAATCACAAAATAAAAAGGAAATGGAAAACGTTTATCCTTAATTAAACTCGCGCACGTGCAAGGTGCTAAGTGCTAAGTGCTTTTAAATATATATATAATATATATCTTAAGACGTGTTTGGAAGGATTAGCTGTTCAGTTGATAAAATTACTTAAAGGGTATGGAGTACATTATGTATGTTTGTGTTTATTTTGCAATTATAAGATGAACTCATGCAAAATTATTTAGATATATCTTATAAGACAAAAATATACAAACAAAAATAATTTTATTTAACATAACCATGGTTTAATAAAAATATATATCCAGCAACATAATTAAAATTACTAGATGGTTTCATGTTTTTTTTTTTTTGTGATTTTTAGAGCTAATAAGTAATTTTGTGACCCTTTGTCCCCTTTATATGATTTCATATTGAATCTGAATTTAGAAATTTGAAAAATGGTTGAGGAAAGATGAGAGATTTTTGGAGCAAAGGAAGGAATTGTTGAGAGTTTAGAGAAGAGGAAAGCCTTAGATGGAGGATAATGATTTTTTTAGATATATATTAATTGAGGGTAAAATGGAGAAAAGAAAAAGTAAATGCTACTGCTACCTAGGAAATGCTTCTTGTGATAGCATTTTACAAATGCTGGTCAAAATGCTAAATACTACTCCTACTGCTACTAATAATTTTGCAGCCAAACATGTAAAGTAGCGTTTTGACTGGGTCAAAATGCTAAATGCTAAATGCTAAATGCTAATGTACTACCAAACATACCCTTAATCACACTTACACTTCCCTCCAAAATGGACCACTATACTTTCAAACAAGTAAAGTGGGGTGGGATATATAAACCCACCAAAACCATTTCATTTCTCCAATGTGGGACTTTTTAACTTTGCAAAACACATTTGTGGAGACTAACTCCAACAGTTTCAAGGAGCTACGATAAAAGATCATTGTCGTTATAAGTTACCCTATCTTTCTTATAAAAAAATTTAACATTTGGGTTAAATTTCGTTGCTTCATCAGTATCACATGTGCATATTCAGATCATACATTAACTGTCGAATAAATAAGATAATACATGCATCAACCAAATATTGCATACGGAGTACATTAATTATTTCATGAAGGATATTTCTATATCACACCACGAGTGAGTGGATTCAAGCTACGGATCTTCTTGTAAGGGAGGCAGTGAATATATTATTAGTTTCCATGACTCTTGATACAACTTAACCCCTTAGCTTCCATAAGCTATTATTGAGATGTATTTCGAACAAAGTGTAGTTTAGAACCCCAACTCGATATAGGGAATGACGACGCTGACCCCTAGGGTCCATGTGGGAGCGACTCTATGTGATGTAACTTAATAGCGCGCTAGTTAGGATGATGTAACCTATTTCGTTAATGCTATCCCACGCACCTTTTCAAAATAAAAAGAAAAAAATGTATCCATACATTGTTAAATAAAGATCAAGATGCTCCTAATTATTTATTGCTTTGTTGATTACAAATGTAACCAGATAACCCTTGTATTGTAATTTAACTTAACCAATTGTTTACGTAGCTACATGCTCCTCTACCAGTTGCCAGTACTCTTTCATCAGCTGTGTCCTACGTATTTTACGACCGAACGGAGACAGTAGTATCTAAAGAGCATATGACTGAAGAATATCCAATACGTTTGGTCAGTTGTAGTTCTGAGATATAATTGAAATTATGATGATCAGAATTCGCAATAGATGAGAGAACAATAATTAGGGCCGGGTAGTCGTACGTATCAAATGAAATGCGAGCATCTGCCCTTGTTTTTCTATCACATGAACTGCATGTTTATATTTGGTTAATTTTTTTATTCCTCTTGTCCTTGTTTGATTGGCTGAGGAACGAGTGGCACAAATATAATAGATCAACGTCAAGGTATAGTATTCGTATGGTCCGGAAAAAATATTTCCCGGCCGACATGATATGATCAGTCTCATCATATGATACAAAACGTAATTTGTACGCGGAGAATTGTTCATGAATTAGTTTTATTTGCACCAAACAAGAAAAGTAGTTCGTATACCCTGATTTTTTGTACAAGTTATCTTTATTGCTCTCAGCTTTGCTTATTGATGAGCGGTATGCATGCAGATAGGGCCAAAAACACTAGGAGAACTTGAGGATAGGGGACAAAATATAATATTAGATGATGATTAATTGATTATATAAGTATTCTTTTTGGTGCAGATCACAATTATAGCTAATTAAAGATGGTAGTTACTAGATATACATAATTTTTTTTAATATTTATGTTTCTTTGTTATACACTACCACGTACTGAATTCTGGCAAAAATTCCGACGTTGAACCCGTTTGGCAATGTATTCTTTGTATCAAAATCGATTTTTGAATCCGTTAGTTATATAGTTTTCAATAATGAAAATTAAGCTTACTACTTTGCTCCTCATATTTACTACAACTATGTAAAAACGTGAAACCGTGTTGCCACGCATTATATTCCGTTAGTTTTAGATGAGAGCATAAAAACGACACCGCAAGTGTGATCTAGAATTTCTTGAGAAATAGGTTTACCACATACACGTACACTTCGAACTCATATTAATTAATTTGAAGCTCATTTTGCATGAATTTAATACATAATAGTGCTTAAAACCCCTCTAATTATTGAAGCTCACACCGAATCATTTGCCATTAATTAAAGATGACTAGTTACATTGAGCTTTCTGATATGTATGTCCAGTACAGTCCCCATTTATTTTGACATGCAACAATGCAACATACTAAACACCAAGATCCTCATATAGATCAGATGAAACACAACATATATATTACTTAATTAAGTACGATCGATCGAGCAGATAGACAGGGTGCAGCTTAGTACGAGAAGTCCTTGGCGTAAGTCGTCTTTGGGGAGAGGTTATCAATGAACACTGCAACAGTCTTGAGGACATTTTTCGCGGTGGTTTCCGAAAACCTGGGGTCGGAATCTGTTCCAGGTCTGTTGGATGTCCCTTTGATCACAATGTGTGGCACTCCATTAGCAATTGCTGTCTGCAAGTAATTAATCAACAAAAAAAATATGACTTAGTCATGTACTGTATATTCAGTGGCGGATCTAGAAAAAATATTTCCCGGTGTCCTAATATATTTTTTCGGTGTCCCTCTATCAATTTAAGGGAACATTTTACGATTTTTAGCCTAAAAAATTGCGTTTCCGAAAAATTTTGCGGTGTCCGCGGACCCCATACCCTAAGGCATGGATCCGCCACTGTGTATATTGATAATTGCGTCTCATTATTATAAAACATTAGAAAAATACTAAGCCACTCACTGAGACCACAGCAGCACTTGCAGAGTCCACGGCACTGACACCGAGTTCCTTGTTGAGGAAGGCTCCATACGCCTTGTTGGCCATGTAAATGTCGGATGAGCCCATCTTGGCGCCTCCTCCGACGTGAACGGTGAAACGCTCACCGAAGTTAAGTTGAGAAGCAAGGCTGATCCAATCAGAGTGGACGTTGAACCAATAAGTAGACTTCTTTGAACTTGTTGGTGTGTATTTTTGTGTTTTTTGGAATTCAATGGAACTCAATTTGTTGTCTCCTGCTTCTGGAACATTGTAGTCTCCTATCTTCAATGCTTGACCCTCGAATTCGGCTCCGAATTTCTGTTAATTATTGTTAAAAAAACACATTTTGTTGCGGAATGAGGATGCATGCATGATATATATACTGATAAATTTAACTATCGTCGATATTATTACCAACCTTCTAAATATAAGATCTACGAACATAACCAAATTTTTAAAAATACGTACAATATAGTAATACAATTATCGGTATCACATAATGTCATACTCCGTATCATTAATTCATTATAGTATCTTATTTTCTGGTTCATTTTCTTTCTTTTTTATTTTGTCGTATTGTATGTATTGTACTGTATGTGTGTGTTTGCACATGAATTATAATTTGTACTTCATTTTTGTAAATGTGATCTATCTTAGCTTGTAGCATCTAAGTATCTAAACCATAAACATTTTGCATCATTGTTAAGTTGAATTGGAATTTTTGGTGTTTTTTTTTTTTTTTCTAAAAGGAGCTAGGCAAAATTATATGTCTCCAAACAATAATCCTTTTTGCAACTTGGTGCGCTGCATTCCAAAGAACTAGCTAGCTACTATAAGTTGATGACTACCTGCCACCTCCAAACACCAGTGAACGCGACTTGGGAAGGAACGACAACATCAGAAATAATCACTTGGTTGCTAACTGTACCAGCAGCCCCGTAGTTGATGATCCCTTTGATGCGGAAGGTATCGAGAAGTATTTGCACTGTCACACCCACATTTGCCTGAAAATCCATATCATAGAGTAATATAGTGAGGAAAATGAAATATTTTGACATATTACTATGACCTCTTTAACAGTATACAAGTCTTTCTCATATTTTAAGACACCGACTTTGATCTTCATCAATATCTCTTTAAACATGTAATAAATAAATATGTAATGATCGATGAGAATCGAGTTCACAAATTCTTACCAATGGCTTCCCTGCGAGGACATAGATCACAGGAACGTCATTAAACTTCCCAAAGTTGAATCTCCTTCCTGCATGTGATACGAATGAAATAAGCTACATGGTCAAGATAATGTACACTTACATTTTCTCTGAATCTTGAGAGTTGTAGACCTAGGATTTTTCTAAATTATATCGAGTAGAATGTTACTTAGATCCGTATTGTCACTTTTTATTCGCGTGCTAGTAATTATTTAATTTAGTTTTAGGTATAATATTTCTTGGTTTATATACATAGCTAACCTAAAAGTTTTGATTATCCGTTAAAACTAACATAAAGTATCTAATAAGTGTCACCCGCCGTTTGACGTATATATTAAATCGATTGCCTTTCCATCATGATATAACGGGCGGATTCAAACTTATAAAGGATGCACATGTAACTCCCATTTTTTTTTAAGTAACTAGTAGTAAGTATAAATTAGTCTATACATACTCCGTAAGAAGGAAGGGCAAATGATGAGGGTTATACCAGCAATGGTGATGTAAGGAATAGATGTGTCAGGTACAAAGTAAGTAGAGTTTGTAAGCATCCTTTCATAAATGCCGCTGGAGATAACAAGTCCTAAAAAGGGACCTGTATTAACGTTAAGCCGCTCTACAACTGTGTGGAGCGGGTGATCGGGTGATAGTTGCATGGTGTTCGACACCATAAGCAGGAGCCCAAGAACCACCACTAGCAATTTCATCATACTAGCCATTGTGTTTGATTTTGATATAAAGTTACTAAGCTAAGAGCTTATTTTGAGTTAGAATTTTTGTGTGAACTACTGTGAGCTAATTCACATGGGTTTATATAGGCGATGTCAGGCTAGACATTTAGGCCCTGTATGATAGGATTGCATCTTTCTGATCTGATCTGATCTAATCTGAGCTGATTTGAATGACTCTAATCTGATCTGAATTTGTTGAAAATTTGATTGATGAGTTTCAACGAATTAGTATCAATTATGGACCAAATACATTGATAGTTGTTTGAACATTTCTAATCTGATCTAATCTGATCTGAATGACTCTGAACTGATATGAATAGTACTGATATTAAATCCTATCAAACAGGGCCTTACAAGGTGTGTGGACGATAGGATAAGATGTTAGTTCTATTTTTTCTTGGTTTTTCTCATTCATTATTTATGTTGATCATAGTCCATAACCATACGTTCGTGACCACAGTGGCGGACCCACAATCTTACCCAAGTGAGGTCAGTATTTTTGGAAATTTTACGCAAGTGGGGTCAATCTATAACAAAAAAAAAAAAAGTGAAAAGAGAAAATTGAACTAATTTAAACAAAAATGAAGCTAAGAAGCCTTGAACCTCGGTCTCTTGTGTGAAATTAGCAACTTTGACCACCACTCCACCTCCAAAAGCTTGCATATTCCAGATTTTGTTTTTGTATTATTACAATCTAAGTGGGGTCAACTGAACCCAAATTGGACTATGTGGGTCCGCACGTCCACTCACCCACCACAGCACCTCACCCACATTAAAAACACAAAGTTAGTAGTAATTAATCCTCAATAACTCCCGCGCGCACGTCCACCCACCCACCAAACCACCACAGCACCTCACCCACATTACCTACATCACCACGTACCTCCGGCCGGACGTCACTTTCCGACCGATACCCCCTCTTCCCTACTCTTACCTTTCTCCCATCCTCGATCTCTCCTCCCTTTACCTCAATACCACCGCTCCCACCTCCCCCAAATGACCGAAGGTAGATGTGTGGTCGTACGTGTGGGGGGATAAGAGGAGTAAAAAGTTTATGAAATGGGTGAGGGAGGGAGAACAGACAGACGACAAACTAAAGGAGGAAGAAAACTAATGGGTGGTTGCGGTAGTGGCGGTGGCTGCTAGCAGGGTAGTCTCGGGCTGGGGTTGAGGACGAAGGAAAGAGTAAGGGGTTTGGGTTAGAATATTGTTGGATGTCAATTAATTTATTTATGTTTTTTTTTGTTTCTTATTTTATAAAGAGAAAATGCACTCTAAAAGTGATATTAGAATGAAAATTGTCATTTTGGTAAATAGTTTTAGAGTATAGTCATTTTGGTAAATAGTTTTATCTAAATGGTCGTTTTGGCAAATGGCCCGTGATAAAATAATTATCGATTGTGAACCTGAGAGATGTGTGTGTCGTATATATATTTATGTTCACTATTGTTTACTATTACATGCATTCAACACGCGTTTTTGTAACATATCTAAAATACATCTCTCATATAAATCTCGATAATAACTTATCCTCCGTAGTAAAATTGCTTACATTTTTACGCATCTAGCTCAATTATTGTAGGTACAAATAAAGCGGATCGGAAAGTCGATTCCTATATCTACCCGACTACGTACTTTAATAAGTTGAATATGTGCGCATACGACTCGCTACAATTTTACAATGATTGAGGAGTCTGTAACCTGAAACTTGCGTGGTTTCGTACGTTGTTTGTCGGAGGGTGATTGAGAGGAACAAATAAACAAACGAGGGGAGGTGGAGGGAAGTGATAAGAAATGAACGGCCAACGGCCATAAGTACTAATACTACACGTGCTTTTATATGCGAGGTTATCATTTATGACTCTCACATTCATTGGAGGCCTATCAGTGCGTGGTTCACTAATTTGACGCACGAGGTATATAATATGGTTCAAATTAGTATGAGAAGTTATGAGTAAAAATTTGATTAAAAATGTTCTTTTATCATTTAGGAAGTCTATTAGACTGTACTATTTTTCTTGGGGGGTCTCTTATGAAAGTGTAGAATATTTGACGGTGTCTAAGTGGAGATTGTCTGAAAGGTCTCAAATAGTATACATTTGAGGTTTATCAACAATTGAAATCTAATTTTATAAAATTTATATTGAAGATTGGAGTCTTAAAATCAATCTCACCGATAAAGATGTTCTGAGTATCTTTTGACAACTTTTAGTATATGTGAATATCTCATATCTCAAGTCTTTCTATAGACCGATCGACGACTTGATGCTATTGTATTTGTGGACATGGATGTAGAGTCGTCCAAGATTTACTAGAGAAGTCTTGATGGTGGCATAACCACTTAACTTTAGCAGATGTATTTCTATTAATCAATAATAATAATAAACAGTATTAATATAATAATATCAAAAGAAAAGAGTAACAAGCAAGATCTAATGGTTTTTGAATCAAACAAATGAATCATGAATGTGTAAATAGCTTTTCATTCCATTTCATTACGATATTGATTCAAATAAATATTCTTGTTTTGTTGTGCATGTTGTTTTGACTTGACATGTTGGAGTTAATTTTAAACTATATAAAATATCTACTTATCTTAAAATCAAGTAGAGTTGTAGCTAGAATGCAATGCAGAACAAAGTATGTACTTCAAAAAAAAAAAAAAAAACAAAGTATGCACTCATTTTTGCAACAAGTAAATGATTACTTTAGTATAGGTGTTGAGATTAGTCAATTTAGGGCGCAGAAAGTAATAAACAGCAAAATAAAATAGAGAAATCTCTTTGAATCGGCAAAAATGTATTGAGATTAATCATTGAAGCAAGTCCATTTCATTTTGTTAAATTCATCGAATAAACATTGACATGTCATTAATCGTGTGGGACAATATTGAGTCACTGATTTTTCTATGGATGAGTCAATTTCATTTTAGGGCGGTCACAATAATGTTGTACTGGCCATTGTTTAGCAATCGAGTTAGGTTTGTGTCGTCGTATTATTATTAGTTTCGATCAAATACTCGAATGAGGCCAACTTGATTTACATCAAAACACTGCTTTGCCTTTTTAGGCCATTTTTGATAGAATTGTATCTTTTTGAATTGATTTGTTCTATCTAAATGACTCTAATATGATCCGATCTGATTTGAATGACTCTGAATTGATCATCTGATCTGATCTGAATGTGTTGAAAATTTGATCGAATTTCAAGGAATTAGGCCATGTGCGATTCAACTTATTCAACAGTGTTTTCAAATCAGATCAGATTTATTCAAATCAAATCAAATCAGATCAGATCAGTTTTATTCTAATCAAATCAAATCAGATTAGAATTATCCAAATAACAATCAATGAATCTAGTCTATTTCTAGTTATTAATTTGTCTAATTGCAGTTAATTTATCAATTAATTTAGTCTAGATCAAATCAAATCAAATCAAGTTTATTCAAATCAAATCAAATCAGATCAATTCAAATCAAATCAAATCAAAAAAATGCAGTCCAATCGCACATGGCCTTAGTATCAATTATGGACCAAATACATTGATAAAAATTTGAACATTTTTGATCTGATTTGATCTAATTTGAATAACTCTGAACTGATCTGATCTGATATGAATGATTCTGAACTGATCAGAATACTACTTTTATTAAATCCTATCAAATAGAGAGTTAGTTCGTTATTGTATGAATGGTATAGTCTTTATACAAATAGCTGGACTCATGAGGGTAAATTATTGTGGGAAAATTAAAAAGTGATAAGTAATTAGCCGCGGCCATTGTTTAATTTGAGGGTAGTTTATATGCGAGGTAGTTTAATTTTCATTTATGACACGCCATATTTATTGCGAGGTAGTTCTCGTTTTCCCCTCAAAAAAATATTTATTGAGAGGCCCATGCATGGTTCGTTAAATTGACGCACGATGTTATAGTAACAGATATAAATAAAAGAGAGAGGGACATATTTAGTGATTGATTGAAGAAAAGCCTTAAGTTCTATTGGAGACTAGCTAGAGACGTAAGATCAAGATTCTTTGTTACGTTGTTGAAGAGTGTAGTTTATCATGCAGGAAGCCGAGCTTTTGTAATTTTCGACAAAAATGCCTATATTTCTATAAAGTGCTTCAATAATTTTCAGGATTTTCGTCCTCAGCTTGATGTTATTGTATCAATAAGAGGTTGGATGTAGAGTCCAATAGATTTACTAGGGAAGTCACATTGGTGTGGCATAACCACTAAATTTGCGAGGTTTATTATCCATCACGAAACAAAAGATCAGAAATGAAGAAATCTAATGATTCTAAAACAAACAAACTATGCCAAGCAAGTCCATGTCATCGGCATAAGTATAGAAATTAATCATTCTACGAAGTCCATTTCATTTGATAATCACATATTCACATATACATGCACGGGCCAATTTCGAGTCAGTGATTACTTACGGTTGGGTCAGCTCCCATTCAAGACGGACACAATGGATCAGGTTTTGCTTTACTCGAGCCAGGTTTGAGTCGTAATTTTAATTAGCTTCTACTCTGTTGAGCTTGTATGGTTTTGATGTTGACAAGTGATATTGTGTTCTATTGTTTACTCTCCTCTTCGTATATGCTTTCGTGTTGCATTTGTAAGTCCTTGATTATGGTGTCGAAAGCATGCATTGGTTAAGGGGGAATTTTGTTTGTGTGTCATCTAGTTGTCATCGTCAAAAAGGGGGAAATTGTTGAACCATGTAGTATACATGTGTTTTGATGATGACAAGATGATATTGGTTATATGATGATGATTCCCTTGGTTATGAGCTAACACCTTGTTTACTTTTGGTAAGCTAACATTTCAGGATGCTTTGATTGATCTACGGCTATATCAATGGAGCTACAAGGTGCGAGGCATTGAAGACTAGATTAGAAGGTTCACTACAAGAGAACAGTTGTTTGGCTACCGTTTTAGAGACCGTCGTGAAATTGGTCTCTAATTCCCTAAATTAGAGACCAACATTAGAGACCAATGTTAAATTGGTCACTAATATAGAGACTAAAAGTAGTTAGTAGCTATTTCGGTATCTAATTTGGAGACCAAATCTAAATAGTAGCTAAATCGGTAGCTACTTTAGTGGATTTGCTACCAATGTCGTTTGGTTGCTACTTCAGTAGCTATTTAGCTACCATTTTTGAGACCGTCGTTTAATTGGTATCTAATTTCCTAAATTAGAGACCGATATTAGAGACCAAAATTTGTTAGTAGCTATTTTGGAGACCAAATCTAAACAGTAGCTAAATTGGTAGCTAATTTAGTGGATTTGCTACTAATGTCGTTTGGTTGCTACGTCGGGTAGCTATTTTGGCTACCATTTTTAAGACCGATTTAAATTGGTCTCTAATTCTAGAAATTAGAGTCAGATTTGAATTAGTCTATAATTTAGCGACTATAAGATTAGTAGCTATTTCGGTATCTAATTTAGAGACGAGATATTGGTATCTACTTTGAGTTTAGTAGGTACTTCGGTAGCAAAGAGCCTAAGACTAGTGAGTAGTGACACACTTATAAATGATGATGACATAGACTTGTAACTTATTATGTGATAAATGTGAAAGTATCAAGTTTGTGCTAGTTCTATTTGTTAATGAATTGAACTTTTATTTATTTAGTAAGTTGTTGAATTTGGATTCTATGAAATTTCATACTTTGGTTTGTGAGAATTCCGATTTCGGTGTTGTGTGGCATCTTGTGACTCCTATCAATGTAGTAAGTTGGAATGTTCCATATTGCCATTTTCCCAAAGCATAAGCATACTAGATATCAAAACATTATTGTGTACATGTAATTATAGCTGTACGTGTACTAGAAACTGATATAAATGGTCGAATCTTTTATCCAAACTTTGTGAAAGTAAGACATATGGATCAATCATGTATACGTGTACATATTCGTTTTTTGTAAGTCAATGTTTCTTAGACGAATATTTGACCGTTTGTTTAGAAAGGTTGGCGTTTAAAACTCGTCATCCGTCCCGTTTCTTACGATGTCAATTTTTTTGCTTTTGTTTATGTTGGCGCAAAAAACGAAAATTTCACCCTCACAGCTAATTGAGATTAGGCGCCAAAAAAACCCTAAGAAAAAAAAAGGAAACAAAGAGTAATTATTAGTAAAGAAAAGCTCTTCTTTTATTCAATCATCAATTAATCGTCACTCTGTAGTCACCTTTTGCTTTCTCTCCTGCGCGCGAAATCACTTCGTCATCTGCATCAATCGATCGACTATCAACTGATCAAGGCTATTCAGGTTCGTTTTCTACAAACACCTACTTCATCTATCTTTCGATATTGTTGATTGCTACGTTGGGGATTGTAGTAATTTGTTAGGGTTTATTCTTAATTTTCATTGTGTATTTTGGGGCTTTTTTTGGGTGCTTATGAATTGCGATTTGGATTAATTATACATTTTTTCTTGGTATTAGCATGACTTCCCTCTCTTGGAATTGTTATTGAATATTAGTATTTCTGCCATGATCAGAATTTTTTGTTTCCCTCCTATTTGCTAGTATCATTGTGAAGTCAGGGGTGTTTTATGAATAAATTGATACAGAACATATCTGTAAAGACATGCTGAAATTTACTGTGGTAATCAAGGGGGGGGGGGGGTAGGTTAATCAGAGGCGCCCCAATGACACTAAAATTGGATATGATTATAAAAACATAAATTAGACTACGGAGATGCATAGATGTAGTGTATGAAAAGAAGCAAGAAACAACGAAATTGTAGTTAGGTGATGATACTTGTTGATCCTAATATAGACGAGGTGGTTAACATGAGGTCAAAAGTAGTGATCACTAGATACTTGTTATGCTTCTGATTATATGTTCAGCGTCATAAAATGGCACTAAAGCTATTTGCTAATTCACTGTTTGGTAGTGCATCAATCCTCTCAATTGACAACCTCACAATAAATCCACTATAGAACTTTTTTCTTAAACTTGAATGTTTAGTAAAAGCATGATGTAATTGAAGTTAGAGTAAGCAAAACTACTCTGTCCAGGACCTCCAAAGAACGAAGCTACCACCCTTAAATCACTAGAATGGCTCGCAAATGCATGTATTGATCACAGACCTGACATCCATTGCAGCTCTCATATGATTCAAAAGAATCGTGCAATGAATATGCCATTAGTCGGTCTGTAGAAGTGTGGATGTATCAGGCTTATACTTGCAGAATATTAGAGCAATAGAGCTACAAGACCAGTATCAGTCATTGACCGGACTTTCATTGTAGATTTCATATGATTCGAAGAATCTGTCTATAAATTCGTACATTGGTAGGTTATTAGGTTTATGGATTCTATCTAATTGCTTACTTTTTGGCACTTACTTAATCTTTAGAAGTCCATTGTGCAGTGTTATATTGTTGATGCTTAGTGGTATTATCGGCTACGTGAAACAGGTTCAGTTTTGTGTTAGCTTTTTTTGTCTGCAAATTAACTTGAGGTTGAACTTGTTAAATAATCTGCGTTATGATCCGACCAACTTGTTTTCCGGTAAAACATCCAACACTTCATTTTATACTGCTCTTTCATTGCCTCACTATACACGAGTACACGACTTCTATCTCAGTATCTCACCATGACAGACGCAACTATGAGGTGACCATCTTGGTATCTGACAACACTTCCCATCCCTCCTTTCCCATCTTTTCTAACTGGAGTAACTGATCCGTCAACATTTAGCTTTCAAGTATCAGTTGGAGGAGCTTTTCATGTTACTGCTCCATTATGTTCTATTGTTGACATCCCCCAGCAGCAACCTTTGCCAAGGCTCTAGTCCAGTTAGAATAACTAGGTTTACTAGCCACCCATATGTTGTCATGTTTCCACCTCAAGTATCAGTTAATTATCAATAAGTTTTTGATTAATCTGCCAGCCCAACAGTGACTAGAGCACTCTCCCTACAGCTGATATGCCTTTTGTGTTGTTTGCTTAGGATTGTCCAGAATACTATACCATGATGTTGCTGCCTACTTCTTTCATTGATTAGTCCCAGAAACCATCATCGATTTGCAAGATTCACTGCTACACTTGAATTTCCTTTTATTGCTGTGTTAGATCATATGGTAGTGATACGTATGGGTATATTGTTGTAGCTGATTGGGGATTTTTATTGGGACTAAGGGTTGTCGTTCTTATGAAGATTTAGAACAAACTAATTTCCGTTGTGATTCAAAATAGGTTTGAGCACAACTCTGTTGTGCGTCAGGTGACTAAGAGTATTGAGAGCCGCTTTGAGGCGCCATGTACATGCTGGTCAAATGCAGATGACAGTGAAAAAGAGATGTGGTGGAATTGCGTTTTTGCGATTTGCGTTGGCATGTTGGGCATCAGGTTGGTTGGCTTTATGTTCGCTCATTGCGATTTGGTATCACTGAGCTTTGAAAAGCAATGTGAGCTTTTGGCTATTGTAATTGTGATGGAAACTTATTGCTAGTTTGAGCAGGCTGTGAATGCCTATGGCAAATAGAAGCCCATATTATGTGTTACTCCATCCATTTCATTTTTATTGACCTCATTGGACCAATGTTTTGGCCCTGTCACAGTGAGCTGATTGGCCCTGTAACAGTTGTAATCTGAACATGAGCTGATTGGCCCTGTAACAGTGAACTTGCTGCGAGAAGAGGATTCTGTCAGAAAAATAGGAATGTCAAGGGCTGAAATTTAGAGCTATTAGATCTCACTTAGCATACATACCTACTGTGAGGTAATTTTGGAGCATGTTACTGATGAGGTAATTTCAGTAACTTTTACCCTAGGATAACTTGGTCTGATAACTAAAGGAAAGGGTAGATTTTTTGAGTCAAAGTTACAGTTCAGAGATAAGGTGATAATTGAGTAAAGTTGCTTAATCAAGGGAAATTACTGATCTTTTGAAGCCTAGTGGTGATTTCCTGAAGTAAGCAGGAAAGCTTCTTATTGGAGCATCACAGCAGTAGCTTAGTCCAAGTAGTATTGTACTAAAATATCTTAGCTTTTATGTTGTTTAATGATTTCTTTTTGTAAGTAGCAGAAAAGGAGCTGCCAGCTCTTTAAGGCTATATATATAGCCTGCTTGTATATCGTAGAAAGAACTTGAATTATCCAGAAAAACAGCCCCATAGCTTGCTTTGTTCAAATATGAATTTATCTACTTGGAAGTCTAGAGTGTCTAAGGGTGTGTGACTTTCAGTGCTGAGTTTTGTGAGTGTGCTCTACTACTCAGTTTACTCTTGTTGTGATTTATTGTTTAGTCTGGTAAAAGTCCGACTAGGGAGTAAGTCCATTTCTATTTCTGCAACCAAAAATAGATCATATCTTGTCTCCTCTGTCAGCTCACAGTAACACTAACCACAAATGCCTTTTATTCCATCACAAAACTCCGTAATTAGAACCTCATAATTCTTCTGATCGATTGTCTTAGTTGGTTATCTCCCCTTCTATTGCGTAGCTTACATCACTTATGTTGGATTTAATTGTGTTATATTGGTGCAGGACAAGTATTCGAAGAAAGGTGCATTTTCTTCCTTTAACGAGGATCGTAATGCTTTTCTGGAAGCTGCTGGTGGCATTCGTAAAGATGGCACTATATACGGAATTGGAAATGCTACTCAATTTTATTACTCAAAATCCAAATCAAGCAAATCAAGTAAGCCATTGCCCCCTTCGAGCATTATTGTAGAACTACAAAAAGAGCTTAAAAGTAGTAAAGACGAGCTTAAAAGCACTCAAGGCGAACTTAAGAGTACAAGAGAAGAACTCGAGGAACAGAAACAGAGAAGTGAGGAGCATATGAAGAAAACTGAGGAAGAAAATAGGGATTTAATGAAGATGATGTTGAATTTCAAAAAAGACATGGATCGTATGTCTCAGGCCATGCATTGTAGTGAATTCTCCATTCATACTCCTGAATTCCACCTTCCAAACGATGCATCGTAGAGGATATTATCCTTTTTTATTCAAGTTGTTCTAGGATTTGCTTTCACAGATTGATGTTTTATTCGAATTTTGAATTTGACGTGGGATACGATATTTCGTCATGTTTTTATGAAGATTTGAAATAAAATTCTTTATTATTCAAATTATTTAAGGATTGGTCTCAAAATTGACTACTTGTAATATGGTCCTCAAAGTAACAGCTAATAGCACTATTAGTCACGTAATAGCTACCAATAGATATAGGTCTCAAATTTAACTACCAAAATATATTGGTGGCTAATTTAGCTACTAATATATATTGGTCGCTGATTTAGCTACTAATATGTATTGGTCGCTGATTTAGCTACTAATATATATTGGTCGCTGATTTAGCTACTAATATATATTGGCCGCTGATTTAGCTACTAATATATATTGGTCGCTGATTTAGCTACTAATATATATTGGTCGCTAATTTAGCTATCGAAACATATTGGTAGCTAATATTGCTACTAAACAATTAGTCTCTAAGTTAACACCGACAATAATGGTCGCTAAATCTGTATCTAATTTTGCTACCACAAATGGGTAGCTAAATCGGTAGCTAAATTTGCTACTGTCAATCGGTAGCTGAATTGGTAGCTAAATTCGGTCTCTAATTCAGTAGCTAATTTAGTGACTAGGCTTTTAGCGACCGACCACATTTGGTCGCTAATTCGGTAGCTAACCTAATTAGCTACCGATTTTTGATGATTTAGAGACCGAAATTCGGTCTCTATTTCTTGTTTCCCTTGTAGTGGTTTATACTTTCATATAGTCTTGTTGTAAGATGAGTTTGTGTGTTTGATTGACGTGTGTGGAAGTGCTAGATGGTGCAAGAGACAGATTGGCAATCTGTCTCATGTATTGTGCAAAACTGGTTTTTACATAGAACAGTACTAGGTACTGTACTATGTAGTGTTGGAACTCTTGATTTCGAAAGTGGTTTTACAAGAAACGTAATTAGTATGTTTGGAAATGATTTGTTATGATTTATAAAGTATCTCAAGTATTTTATATGTTTGATTCATGTTACGAGTTTATTTAACCGCAAGCGTACGGGTTATTGTAGCTAACGGGTCGATCTCAGGGAGGTATGAATAATGTCTAGGTCGTCTAAAGAATTGCAAAGTCAGCTACGCTATGGTCGAAGTGATTGTGATTGTATCAATTAATGGTAAAAACAACGAAGATGAAATCAATATACTAAAGGCCTAGGGTGGAGATATCCCCACTAACATGCATCTACTACGATCATAAAACACATAGCAAGTCAATTTAACATAGATTAGGGAGATCATGCAAAGAACTACTTATCCCGCTAAGGCTATCATAGTCTAATCCAATTACTATCCTAAATCCCACTCTCGTGGTGAAGTGATCAAGTAACAAGAAGCATTAAGAACGCATAATAATTCCCAATTAGTCCCAGCAACCCACTCTCATGGTGAAACAGTCCTAATCATTATTAGAGGGCTAATCACTAAACAAGAATCGCAACTCTCGTTTATAAACTCCGTTTAGAGGTCAAGCAAGCATTAATCTATATCAATCCTAATCGCAGCAACGCATGTAGATTAGACAACATAAACCAAACTCATGCTTGAGAATTAAACCTAGCCATAATAAGCCCTAATCATATGAATAGTCTAACTTGCTATTTCATGAATCAAATCGTAGCATCAAACATGTTAGGGTTCAATCAAACCCCTAGAAAACGACTACTCACACATAGCTAAATCAAGAACAACGATAATTGAATTAAAGCAAAACATGATTAAAAGATTAAAGGAAGAAATTGCAATACTGTGAATTGGGTCTGAATAATACGATGAAATAAATAGAAAATAATCTTCGAATCCGGTACAAAAGTCTTGAATCTTGAAAATAAACTTGAAGGCTTGAAAATAACGGTGTGCAGAAAAATAATGAAAGCCTAGATGATAGTTACAAGGGCTCAACTAGGTATAAATACCTAGGAGGTTATTTTACAATTACCTATTTAAAAATAGGAAATAAACCCCCGAAAACAAATAAAGAAAATCCGCGGAATTCAGAAAATCCGGGTTGCACGAGTCGTGTAACCATCTGCACGACTCGTGTAGCATGCAGCTTCGAAAGACTCTTTTCACTCTGTTCCGCACGGGTCGTGCACCATCTGCACGACTCGTGTAAGGCTGATTTTGGCCGGTAGTCCTCGATTTCCTTCGCTCTCGCTCCAATTCCACTCCGCTTATCAATCCAAACTTCAAAATAGCTCCAAAACGCCCCATAACATCCTGAAATGCTATAAAAGACACAAACTACCCGGGGGCGTAAAATCATGCATAAAACGGAGTAGAACAAGCATAAATGGGGAGAAATATACCAATTAAAGTACATTAGAGTCCCTCATTAATACGTAATATTAGGACTTATCAATTCACATATTTGTAATATATTATTCTTTTACAAGAATATATATTTAGATGTGAATATTTTAATTTTAGGAAAATGGAAAAGATTTTATTTCAAATATATCTTTTAATCATCCTAAATATTTGTGGAGATACTTTGACTTCTTAAATCTGAAATAATCATGTTTGATTTTGGATAAAATCTTGAGTTGTTTGAAAGATACATTCTAGAAGTTTCATTTGAGGTAAAATTGCATATTCTATCCTCGTATGATATTATCCTTTGATATTATTTGGAAAGGAAATAATCTTGATTGTTTCCCAAGTAATGAGAACTCTTTTCATTGCATAAAAAGAGTCCTTTGGTTTTCTAAGAACTCAGACGTTTTCCACACAAAGAGTTTTGAGCTTAATTTTCCAAAGGAAACGTCCAGGCAGTACAGAACAACATACTGTACCCTCCACTGATAATACACACACTTCTCATCATAGGTCGAAATTGTTACCTCTATTTGCTTGCCTAAGAAGCATAATTCCGAGGTGATTACTTTGTACTTTTCTCTTCTAGAATGAGGTATTTGGGGTACGGGGTTGTACTCGAGTTTCCTATTGTCTTGGGTTGAGAGAGTAGGATCACAATTGGGTTGATTGTGGGGTTCCTCTACTTGTCTTGGGTTGAGCTAGTAGAGAAGAAAATTCTAGTGGATTTTGTGGACGTAGACCTTGGGTTGGGATCGAACCACGTAAATCTTGTGTGTATCCTATTCATTGTTTCGTGCATTATTTTATAGTACAGATCTGTGCACTGTACCATCACAAACTACAATCTCTAGTTTGTGGTACAGTACACTAGTTTGTCTCTTCCGCTGCCTTACACACAATAACTTGAGTAAAAATGAAAAAGTTCCAACTAAAGTCTATACTCAATTCACCCCCCCTCTTGAGTAAATCTCGCGACACGACTCTTCAATTGGTATCAGAGCCTCGTGCTCTTGATCGGCTAACACCTAGAGTAAAGATCCTGAAGATGTCGCGCAAATCGAAGGTTGAAGACGACAAGTGTTTCAAGTGTAACAAATTTGGTCATTACATGAAGGAGTGCCCTTTATGGAAGAAGAGAAAAGCTGTTGGTAGACAAATCGTTGGAGGATCAAACTTATGTCTTATGGCAAATAGTTCAAGTCACGCGGATTCTGAATCCGACGACGATTCACAAGTAAGTCATGATGATTCTCTTTCTATCATTAAGAAAAAGTTACATTCTTATTCTAGAAAGAAACTTGTTGAATTACTAGGTAAAGAACTTGTTACTTGTGATGAATTGAATAAGAGTAAGAAACGTGTTGATGATGAATTGTCTACTTGTCTTGATCGAATTGCTTGTCTTGAAAAAGATTGTTTTAGGCTTAGATCTGATAATGAAGATTTGAAATTTCTTTCTAATGGTCTAACGAGTCAAATTGAAAGTCTTTTTCGTGATAATGATGATTTAAAAGCAAAGTTGATTAAAGTTTCTGCTGAGAGTACAGATTGTCATTCTGTTCCCTGTGCTATTCTTGAAAGTGATAATACTACTCTTTTGAAACGAATTGATTCTTTGACTAAAGAATTAGTTGAGTTAAAAGAGTGTAGTAATGTTGTTCCACATGATCTTAATTTTGATACTATGTTCCATGATAAGCATGCTAAATTAAGTGAAGGTTTTGAAACTTTGAAAATTCAAAATGAAAAGCTTTTGAAATCAATTAGCGTGTTTGAGTCAAAACTTATTGAGATTCAAAGTGTGGCAAATAGGTGGAAAGGCAGTAGTGATGTCTTTGATAATTCCTCTAGACGTTTTGATAATTTTCGAAAAAGAGGTAGAAGACCTAGTGCTATTAGATAGTACAGATTGGCAGATTGTACCCTTGAAAGACCTAACCATAATAAACATGTTTTTCGTAAAAGAAAAGGTGCTAGATTTCGTGAGTCCTTGACTCATAATTATTATGGTACGTATGGTTGTGTGTCTAACCTTTGTGATGCAGAAAAGATTGAACTTGAAAGGAGTCACAAAGTGGTTAAGAAAGTGTGGGTACGAAAGGACTTGTGTGCTAGATTGACTAACCAAAAGGGACCCAAATTTATTTGGGTGCCCAAGTCCAAGGAATGATTGTTTTGCAGGCTAAAAGTGAGAGGGAGTAAGGGCGACGATTAACCAACTTATCGTTGCTCATGTGCTAATTGAAGATTCTCATCATCCTTTCACAGAGAGCCTACAAGATGGATGTGTGACGTGTTAATTGGTAAGTATGGTAAATTTCACACACATTCCGTTAACAAGATGTGGTAAGTAAGTTGGTAAGCACTTCTCAATACTTAGTGTTGGACACATTAATCCTTGTGATTAAATGAAGGTAAGAAGTAAAAGAAGTAGTAAAAATACATGTGTATGCTTTTTGTGTACTACTTCTCAAGATGTGCAAGTGCATGATGCTAGAGATGAATATAGGGCTGTCATGAAAGCCACTTGCTCATGGACGAGTTCATTAGAAGACATCTTGAACTCAGGGGGAACGTCACATTATTAGACAGAACAGAACTATGTTCTGTACCATCAGTGTTCCTCAAGTCAGTATATAAGCAAGAGACAGAATCTGGTACTGTCTCATCCAGGGAGCAAGGTATTTCGTGTTATGCATATGTTTATGTTGTTGCTCCTTGTTGCTTCATGGTAAGTTCATCTTTCGGAATTATGGTGTTGTCTTTTGTGTGTGCCTTTATTGTGTATCACCAAAAGTGGTTTTAATATTTCCAAAAATCCCGTATGCTACATGAACTACTTGCATTGAATTTTCACCTTGTTAGAGATCATGTTGATGTGAGCATTGTTTGTCTTGAATTTTACAACGTTGATGACGAATTGACCATTTCTTACAAAGCCAATGCTAGAGAAATACTTGAGAAATTTCGTTTGGAAATTGGTATAATTAATTGCATTTAGGCCGCTGTTTGTTGTGATTTTCTCGATGATTGGCTAGTAAAGGTGTTTAATACTAGATATTGTGCTTGCGGTGAACCCGTTTATCGCATCTCATGTCCATATCTTTAATAGCAATAGGACTCGCCTTTTTCTCTCTTAGCTACATCTATGAAATTGTTCCTAAGTTGCCTACCTTTGAGTTGAAGTTTTAGTCGAGTTATATATAGTCCAATTTATGAATCAGTGCTTCAAATGTGATCGAATTGATATGATGGGTGCTACGGTACAATTTGTGGAGTTGTGAAAGTATTATCTGGTTGTCCGAAAGATATCTTCGGGAGACAATGCCTTACATGTGTGAAGTGGTAACTGATGGTACAGTATGGGAGTCTGTACCAATGATAGCTATTATTTTCGTTGCTTCACGAAATTTCTTACTGCTATATGGGGTATTGTTCAGATGATTCATGGAGAAGGATCAATTCAAGAAATTGTATATTTTTGAGTTAGTATTGTACAGTGTAAGTGTTCTCCAAAAAGGCTTGGTAGAACACGTATCTTCATCATTTTGTTAGAAAGTTCCCAGACCAATTGATCCCTTTTGAACACCAACCTCTCTATTCACCACCTTGGTTCCTCCTGACAACCATACCTGCAGGTTATTGTTCCGACACTCTCAGCTCCGACTTGGTCGCCACTATTGCTTTGTCGCCTATCGGGTCGACCACCAGATCATCATTGCTCTGCGTTCTAATGCTGGTAGACCTCCAGATTCGATGCTCTGCTTCGACACCATCGATGCTATTATATGAGGTCGTCGAATGGGCTGTCCATGCGCTTTCCGGATCTGCCGTGCCCAAGTCTAGTGCCTATAAGGGTCAGTTACTAAGAGCCCTGTTTTTCTCGTTCGTGAGTGTGCTCATCTAAATGCAACTTCGGGCTGAACAGTACAATATTCATTTTGATTATCTTGGTTGCTATTTGGGAATGAGGTTGGGTCTTTAAAGTTTAGTGTGGTCACAGAAGTTTACGTGATTAAGTGGAGGTTTGCCAAATCAAGTTAGATCAAATGCAAATAAAATTCCAAGGCAAAAAGGTTGGTTTGTCTTTCTCTCTTGTCTTCATTTGGTCCTAATGATTACTGTTCTTGATTATGGATATGCTGGAGTGGTACTTTGTGGCAATCAGCTTTGCAACGTAAGGATGTTATTAGTGCCCTCACTAGTAGAAAAAGACTCATACATGTCGCCATATACATATCACTTCTTATACAAGTGATGTTTAATGTACACCTTAAACATCGGCTATGATGTACAAATGATATGTAATGTGGAGAGAGGAATTGGCGGGCAAGTGAAGAGTACTTTAAACATCAGTTATATTAGCAACCGACATATAAAGTGTACTTTACACATCACTTTCAATAAACCGATGCTTAAAATCCTACTTTATACTTCAGTTCAAACGGAACCGACATTTAACAATCTGACGGTTGAAGTAAAACCCTAAGCACACGACGGTTAATACTAACCCTAAGATTGTTTTTAGAGGATTGGGTAGTTCCTCCTCAGTTTTTCTCATCCAACGCCTCTTTGCCCACTCCCAATTAGAAAACAAATAAATGAAAAAAACTAAAACTAAACATGGATCAAACACTCCTGATTCTAATCATTTTCATTCCAACCATCTTCATCAATATAATTCATCTTCATCCACCTTTGGTTTACCACTCCCTCTGATCTCTTTCTCTCTCTGCTGGGTCTTCTTGGTATGCATGCACTAACTTTACTTTTTTTTTTTTTCTTATCTAGTATACTAACTAAATTTCTCATATTGTTACATTCTATTAGATTTAGGGATAACTTTAATCAACTAGTTTGTGAGATTGTTTTCAACTATTCTGGGTATGAATTGATGATTTTTGTTGTAGTTTTAATCTTGTTGCGTGGGTCGTTCATTCTATGTTTTGGGTGCTTTTTCAGGAAATTTAAGTTTCTTGGGTAATAACTAATTAATGTTTGTGAAATTCCAGATCTATATGTATGTGAGAAATGAGGTTGCAATTCCAGATCCTGTACAACCGACTGCCAAGCATGCAAACTAATGAACCATCTCTACAGTAGAGAATTTCCTTATTATCCACTTATCACCATGACCAAATTTCCGGGTGAGTATCAATTTCAAGTTTGTGTGGCTCTTATTTGATTTCAATTTGGGTAATTGAAGTGATGGTTTTAATAAGTTTTGGTATATACTTGTTCCTAATTAATATTAAGTGGAAGAATTAGATGAGTATGTAGTCTCATCGATTTATGTTCACAGTCGTTTGACTTAGTGGATGTTATCCAATCCTTTTGTTCAATTAAAATTCCCTTTTACAAGTTTGGGCTAATTATATTCTTTAAGCCTGTTAGCTCAGTGGTTGAGCGTTGTGCAAATGCACAAAGGAGGTAGGTTCGAATCCTACACAGGTTATTGAACGAAACTATAATTTATAAATAATCGAGATCGAGGCGACATTAGGTATCATTTGTGTGAACAAGTGACACTTGAAGTATAACATAAACATCATTTCCTGTTTACTTCTTACGTTTAAAAGTTACACTTTAAATATCACTTATTCTCACAAGTGATGTCTAAAATATGACATTAAACATCATTTGTTACCACAACCGATGTCTAAAATACATTTTACACGTCACCATAAAACCGATGTTTAAAGTTTATGACTTTACGTGCCACGCTTAGTGGAGTCGCCTTACAAGTGATGTTTAAAACGTTTTAGAACCGGTATTTAAAGTGTTTTTTGTACTAGTGCCTGATGGTAATTGTGAGTGAAATTTCTACTGGAGATCAGTGAACTTGTTTGCAAATTGGATTGACATTGTAAATGAATCTCCTGCACCTACTTGAATTGTAGTACTGCATGCCGTGTTGGTTCAGTTTAACACTATTGGAGGTTGATATATTTAAGGGTGATCGAATCTTTATGGTACCGCATTTGATTTTGATGATATGGTTGATTCATCACTCATGGGCAATGAATTTCCTACCTCGAGCATTTGGAGTTTAGTGGTAATAAGGCTGATGGAATTGATCATGGTATGAACGACTGGTACAGATCGCCTATCTGTACTACTGATGTTGATCAATTCGTTGGGTAATATGGTTCACTCTGATTCCGCTCTTTTCTCTATGGACTATAGATGATAAAACTATTGCCAATTCGCGCTAGTTAGGATTGTGACCTGATCTTTTCTTGATGTAGCTAGATTGATATTAGGCTTGAGATACTTGAGCTCTCTTTTGGACAACATGCGTGACTTTCACGAGTTTGGTTCACTCCCAATGATGCCAAGAGGGGGAAAAATGACTTAGATGCACCTACTTGCATGATATTAAACCTTGTCAAGAACCTTATTTCTCTTTGACCTCTTTGGTAGGTTGCGTAGATTTAGTTTTATGATGAGATGTTGTTCTTGACATGATATGCTCTAATGATAATTGATCTCTTGATAAGTGAAATTGTTCTAATGCTTGGTTTATAGTATGCTTGTGTTGAGGGGGAACTTTGGTTACTTGTCACCATCAAAAAGGGGGAATAATGTTGAGCTTGTATGGTTTTGATGTTGACAAGTGATATTGTGTTCTATTGTTTACTCTCCTCTTCGTATATGCTTTTGTGTTGCATTTGTAAGTCCTTGATTATGGTGTCGAAAGCATGCATTGGTTAAGGGGGAATTTTGTTTGTGTGTCATCTAGTTGTCATCGTCAAAAAGGGGGAAATTGTTGAACCATGTAGTATACATGTGTTTTGATGATGACAAGATGATATTGGTTATATGATGATGATTCCCTTGGTTATGAGCTAACACCTTGTTTAGTTTTGGTAAGCTAACATTTCAGGATGCTTTGATTGATCTACGGCTATATCAATGGAGCTACAAGGTGCGAGGCATTGAAGACTAGATTAGAAGGTTTATACTTTCATATATTCTTGTTGTAAGATGAGTTTGTGTGTTTGATTGACGTGTGTGGAAGTGCTAGATGGTGCAAGAGACAGATTAGCAATCTGTCTCATGTATTGTGCAAAACTGGTTTTTACATAGAACAGTACTAGGTACTGTACTATGTAGTGCTGGAACTCTTGATTTCGAAAGTGGTTTTACAAGAAACGTGATTAGTATTTTTGGAAATGATTTGTTATGATTTATAAAGTATCTCAAGTATTTTATATGTTTGATTCACATATTTGTAATATATTATTCTTTTACAAGAATATATATTTAGATGTGAATATTTTAATTTTAGGAAAATGGAAAAGATTTTATTTCAAATATATCTTTTAATCATCCTAAATATTTGTGGAGATACTTTGACTTCTTAAATCTGAAATAATCATGTTTGATTTTGGATAAAATCTTGAGTTGTTTGAAAGATACATTCTAGAAGTTTCATTTGAGGTAAAATTGCATATTCTATCCTCGTATGATATTATCCTTTGGTATTATTTGGAAAGGAAATAATCTTGATTGTTTACCAAGTAATGAGAACTCTTTTCACTGCATAAAAAGAGTCCTTTGGTTTTCTGAGAACTCAGACGTTTTCCACACAAAGAGTTTTGAGCTTAATTTTCCAAAGGAAACGTCCAGACAGTACAGAACAGCATACTGTACCCTCCACTGATAATACACATACTTCTCATCATAGGTCGAAATTGTTAACTCTATTTGCTTGCCTAAGAAGCATAATTCCGAGGTGATTACTTTGTACTTTTCTCTTCTAGAATGAGGTATTTGGGGTACGGGGTTGTACTCGAGTTTCCTATTGTCTTGGGTTGAGAGAGTAGGATCACAATTGGGTTGATTGTGGGGTTCCTCTACTTGTCTTGGGTTGAGCTAGTAGAGAAGAAAATTCTAGTGGATTTTGTGGACGTAGACCTTGGGTTGGGGTCGAACCACGTAAATCTTGTGTGTATCCTATTCATTGTTTCGTGCATTATTTTATAGTACAGATCTGTGCACTGTACCATCACAAACTACAATCTCTAGTTTGTGGTACAGTACACTAGTCTGTCTCTTCCGTTGCCTTACACACAATAACTTGAGTAAAAATGAAAAAGTTCCAACTAAAGTCTATACTCAATTCACCCCCCTCTTGAGTAAATCTCGCGACACGACTCTTCATACTCCATCAAATATTCGAATCACGTCGAGTTCATTTACTTCCTATCGGCATATAGCCTCATGCATTTCTAGTAAATATTTTAGTATAATCGCTTCAATAATATAGTACCCTATGAAGAAACTAATTACAAGTGCTTATTGAATATCAAATTAAATGTTAAACAAAGTCTTACTAATTCTAGCCTTGGACGTACTAATTTATGCCCACTTGGTTAAAGATTTAAGAACAAGTAACTTCCGAGTATACGTACCAAATCTAAAAGTGATTATTTCTTGTAAATATAATGTTTCAACAATTAATTAAATTCTCATAAGGTTGAACGATTCGCACAATTTCTCGTAAAATGTCCAAATTTTCGCCATTTTCAGCTCCCACTTAATCATGAACGACATTGCTAAGATCTTTCTCATCGTGTTATCATCCTCAATCTTCTCTTCTATTGTACACGGCAAATGCATCGATCAGACATGTAGCGTAGCAAGCACTTACAACACGGTAATCCGATTCCCTTTCCGGGTTACTGACCGCAATCAGCCCAAAGATTGTGGTTACCCTGGCTTTGACGTGCAGTGTTACTCACAAAGCGCGAAACCAGTCCTTGAGCTGCCGAATTCAGTATTTTTCGATGTCGATTCTATTGATTACTCGTTCCAAAGAATCACGCTAAGTGACCCTTTTGAATGCTTACCTTTGAAGCTGTTTAATCTTAATCTTTCAACCTCTCCATTTTACTCCAAGTATTACCAAGAATTCGCGATCTTTAACTGCTCGGGAATTTATCCGACTTATCAGTACAATCATACAACTAACTATGATTTGAACAAAGTTGATTGCCTAAGTGGCGTGAATCATACTGTTTATGCTGTTGAAACATTTGGGGCTATTTCTCTCTTGTCATCAAGCTGTCAAAGGGCTGCAAACATTGTTGTTCCTACTGATTATTATAGCTCATTATTTTTTTATGGAACAACAACAATGACTCTGTATTGGGATGAACCACGGTGTGGACCATGCGCCAAAATCTACAGACGATGTCGAGTTCAAAGTGATGATCCTGCTCATGAAATCGAATGCACGTCTGAAATTTACCCGTCTATCGGTAAGTCCTTGATTACTTGATTTTTTCTCCTTTCGGTGAAAGTTTACCCCGTCTTAGACGGACGTCTTTAGGCTCTAGGATAATGTTGTCGTTGTGACATTGTTGAAAATTTAGGATTTTTATTGTGAAGGCACATAATTGCACTTGTATTAATTTGGTGTAATTGCTCCTCTAGTTCGATTTACGTAGTAAAATTAGATTTGTGTAAAACAGAAGTAATTGACAAAGGAAGTTGACAAAGCTATCCTGGGAAAGTCAGAGATGAACTTTGTATCTAGGATAGATGTTAGGACAAATCTAGGTAATGTCAACATCAGTGTAGTTGGGAATTGGCTTTTTGTACTTGGATTTAGAATAGATCCGTTGGTCTATGTGAGTTCATGTATAAAAGGCATTCCTGTACTCAGGAAATCAAGTCAAGCAATAAAGAAATCTTTTGCATAAAACATTTTCTCACCCGAGTGCATTTTAGCTTTCTGTCAATCTATGGCTTTCTCCTACTCTCTAGCTCCAAAACTCTTCATGGTATCAGAGCCATGAGAGTTGAGGAAGCTTAGATTCAGACAGCAGCTTAGAAAAACAAATCAAACAACCACCATTAATTTCAAACTCAAAACAGATTTTGACAATCTGAGGAAAACTAAATCAAAACAAAAACACCATAGACTTCAGTTAGCTGATAACCATGGTCGGTACAGCAGCTGGAACACCAACTATCCCTACTGGTTCCTCACTCATGAGTATATCAGGAGGCTTACTGAATGCAAACAGAACCATGGATCACAAAGATCCTCTGTTCATTCATCTCAAAGACCACAAAAAGTGGCAAGGAGAAAACATAGGTAAGAAACCTATGTGTCAGCAACGTCTGACAACAACACCAACAATGAGCACACAAGAAACAAAGAACATGGAAGCTACAGGAGAGGAGGACCTGGCGGCCAACTTTGCAGGTATGATTACTTGTAACAGTCATTGTTTCAATTGTAAACCGGATGCGTGGATAATTGACTCTGGAGCCAGTGACCACATGATGCATGACTTAAGTGTCATAGAAAATCCTGTAAAACTTCCTAATAAACCCAAAATCAACCTGCCAAATGGAGGAGTGTCATATGTGTCTCATATAGGTACACATACTTTGAAAAATGGGATTGTGTTAAAGAAAGTTCTACATGTCCCAGCCTTCAAACATAATTTGCTATCAGTCCAGAAATTGGCAAGAGATGAGCATTGTTATGTGACATTTTACAAAAACTTGTGTATAATACAAGACTTGTTGAGCAAGAAGATTAGAGGTATTGGAAAGGAGCACAAGGGAATCTACTATCTAGTTAATAATGGTGTGTCTCCAGCAGGTGATAGTCTTGTTAGTGCCGGTAATGTCATCCAAAATTCATCAGATGCAACTGTGTCAAACTTGACAGATGTGAGTCCTCTATTGTGTGAGCAATCAAATCAAAAATGTGCTAATGACTACCTGTTGAGTACAAAGAAGGATGTTTACGCTAAATGGCATTATAGACTTGGCCATGCCTCTAAAGATAAGCTCAGTCACATTACTTGCATTTCTGATGACATAAAAAAGGATGAGGGTAAGGTGTGCTTAACATGTCCAATGGCAAAGTTTACAAAGTTACCTTACACCGAAGGTCACCATAATGCAATATACCCTTTTGAGCTAATTCATGTAGATGTGTGGGGGCCGTACAAAGTTGAAACCAGAAATCATCATAGATATTTCCTCACCATTGTTGATGATTACTCAAGAGCCACTTGGGTGTACTTGATGAAGCACAGAGATGAAGTAGCTGTGCTATTCAGAAAATTCCACTCACTTGCCAAAACACAGTTCAACAGATCCATCAAAATAGTGAGAAGTGACAATGCAGTTGAACTCAAAGAAGGGGAGTGTGGGAGATTTATTGCAGCTCAGGGGATCATACACCAAACAAGTTGTGTGGACAGGCCACAACAGAATGGAACGGTCGAGAGAAAGCATCGACATTTGCTTGAGATAAGTAGGGCAATTCGATTTCAATCAGGTTTGCCATTGAAATTTTGGGGGGATTGCGTGCTCACAGCTACACATATCATAAATAGGCTACCCTCAAGTGTGTTAGGTCATCAAACACCTTACTCTATGTTGTTTAACAAAGCTCCAAACTATGATAATCTGAAGGTCTTTGGGTGTCTAGCCTTTGCCTACAATCCCAGTCGAATCAAAGATAAATTCCAGCCAAGAGGAGTACCTTGTGTATTCATAGGATACCCACCAAATCAAAAGGGGTATAAACTATATGATTTGAGCACCAAGCAAAGTTTTGTGTCAAGGGATGTAAAGTTTCATGAGCACATATTTCCCTACACTACTCTAACACAGTTACCTGATGTCACTAACGAGAGACGACACACTGAGCCAGATTACTCTCCTCTAACTTACGAGGAATTTCTACCTCAACCATCAATTGAAATCCCCACATCACTTGATCTTCAGGAAAGTGAACTCACGTCTGAACTTGAGATAGTGGATTCACATGTCTCTCAAACTCAGGAAAACAGGAGACCAGTGAGAGATCGGAGAGCACCAGAGTGGACAAAGGATTTCGTGGTCCAAAATCCAGTCATGGCTCCTCAATCAGTAGCTAATCTAGCCGAATTTGAGCAATCCAGTCATTTTGCTAGCTTCGTTACTAAGATCACACAAGAGCCTGATCCTACGCACTTCTATGAAGCTATAAAAGATCCAAAATGGGTTGAAGCTATGAATGTGGAAATTCAAGCTTTGGAATCCAACAACACATGGTCTTTGACTTCACTGCCACCGGGAAGAAAATCCATTGGTAGCAAGTGGATTTACAAGACTAAATTCAATCCAGATGGAACTGTCAACAAGTACAAGGCTAGATTAGTTATACAAGGCTTTAGACAGAGGTATGGGCTGGATTACGAAGAGACCTTTGCGCCCGTTGCCAAAATGACAACTGTAAGGGCTGTCCTTGCTGTAGCAGCTATGCAAAATTGGCATACATGTCAAATGGATGTGTCGAATGCATTTTTACATGGAGATTTGGATGAAGACGTATACATGGAAATACCTTTGGGCTACTCCACTTCAGGCTGCATCCAAGTTTGTCGAAAGGGGGAGAAAAGTGAAAGGGAGACCACTCTAGCAAACAAAGTATGTAAGTTACGCAAATCACTGTATGGGCTCAAGCAAGCTCCTAGGCAGTGGTTCTCCAAACTTGCTCAAGCCTTGCAAAATTTTGGATATACTCAGTCACAGGCGGATCCATCATTGTTCAGAAAACAGAAGAAAGAGCACATTTCCATTGTTTTGGTGTACGTAGATGACATGATTATGGATGGAGATGATGAAAATGAAATTGAGAAGCTTAAACAATATCTCAATACTCAATTCCACATGAAGGATCTCGGAGATGTAAGGTATTTCTTGGGGTTAGAAATGGATAGGACATCAGCTGGGATTTTTATTTCTCAGAAGAAATATGTGCTTGACATGCTAAAAGAATTTGGCATGACGGGAGTTAAACCACTCAAATTGCCAATCAACTCTCAAGTGAAGCTAGAACCAAACAAGGGGACACCTTTGCAAAATCCTGAAGTTTACAGAAGGCTGATTGGTAAACTTATATATCTCACTTTGTCAAGGCCAGATATTGCATTTTCGGTTCAATTATTGAGTCAATTTGTACAAGCACCTACATCAGATCATATGCAAGGGGCCAAAAGGGTGCTCAGGTACTTATCACAAAGTCCAGGGCAAGGGGTGCTCTTTGCAAGTAAGTCGGCTGCTAAATTGACTGCATTTTGCGACTCTGATTGGGCCTCGTGCCCATACTCAAGAAGATCAACGACTGGATTCTGCATTTTGCTGGGGGATTCACCAATTTCCTGGAAATCGAAAAAGCAATCCGTTGTATCTAGATCGTCCGCTGAAGCCGAATATAGAGCAATGGCACTCACTGCATGTGAGGTGTCGTGGCTAACAACCTTGTTGAAAGACTTGGGATTGAAGGTTACCAGTCCAGTGGCATTGAAATGCGACAATCAAGCTGCGATTTCTATTGCTGCAAATCCAGTATATCATGAGAGGACAAAACATATAGAAGTCGATTGTCATTTTATCCGAGAGAAGGTGCAGCAGGGTTTGATTAATACCACTTATGTTAAATCCCAAGAACAATTAGCAGATGTGCTAACAAAGTCCCTGCCAATATCTCAACATCATAAACTTCTGTCCAAAATGGGAGTAACAACAACTACAGACTCCCATTTTGAGGGGGAGTGTAAAACAGAAGTAATTGACAAAGGAAGTTGACAAAGCTATCCTGGGAAAGTCAGAGATGAACTTTGTATCTAGGATAGATGTTAGGACAAATCTAGGTAATGTCAACATCAGTGTAGTTGGGAATTGGCTGTTTGTACTTGGATTTAGAATAGATCCGTTGGTCTATGTGAGTTCATGTATAAAAGGCATTCCTGTACTCAGGAAATCAAGTCAAGCAATAAAGAAATCTTTTGCATAAAACATTTTCTCACCCGAGTGCATTTTAGCTTTCTGTCAATCTATGGCTTTCTCCTACTCTCTAGCTCCAAAACTCTTCAATTTGCGGTAGTAAAATTTATGTAAGCATAGTATTAGACAATTTTACGTGCCTACACTTAAGCAGAATACTCTCGATTATTGATGTGTTGTCAATTTGTTTGTACGCATTTCTCAGATGCACGAAATGTTCCAAACAGAACAATCGGCCTAGCAATTGGCTTTCCTGTGTTAGTGGTGGCCGTAGCAGGACTAATGTTTTGGACGAGAGGAAGGTGTCAGGGAGACGAATCAGCTGCAGCGCAGTCTATCACAACGAGGCTGCACACAGAAGAACACACGACTGCAGGGCTCGATCAGTCAACAATAGAATCTTATCCAAGGGTTGTAATTGGAGAGAGTGGACGACTGATTATACCTGATGACAATACTTGCCCAATTTGCTTGTCAGAATATCAAATTAGTCAAGTCTTAAAAATTCTGCCGGAGTGTTTACATCGCTTCCATGATTCTTGTATCGATCAATGGCTTGTACAAAAAGGTACATGTCCGGTTTGTCGAGTTCCTCCTCCTCGTGGTTAGGCCTTGAATCCAAGAACTACTGACGTATATTATTGGGACGCTGTTGATCAGAGCAAATGTCTTTGGATGAACTTAAAAATCTTGTACAGCTTGACAAGTTTGTGCGTGATAATTAAAAATAAAACGTTTGTATTATGTAAACAAATTCTCTTATTATAACTTCTTGTGACAAATGTATGTAATTCTGTCTTAATTTTTGATCAGTTTATCTCTGATTTCCTCTTAAACGTACAATGTGTTTCACTAGGACTAGGCGCGTAGCTAATCTTGCACGAGACTGTCTGATCGAGGTACATAAGCATTACTTTTTAAGGTCACTCATCATAAAAAAAAATTCATGATGCAATATGCGTGTAGTAGAGTGAATATGAAGCAACATTATTGCAATTTGCAAGTGTTTCATTAGCAATACAGTTGACGGGTTTTTTCGACCTGTTTTTCCTTTCAACTTCAATCCTGTATGATTGCAGGTTTACAGCAACAGATGACGAAGTACACAGGCGTAGAATCATTCTGTACATTGACTGTGTCTTAGTTGACTTAATTACAGATCATTAACAAAATTTATGACATGATCAATTTTACTACATTTTTCCAAATACCAAATATAGCTTTTAAGTATCAACGATTGTTCAAACAACAGTAAACAGAACTATGGACAGCCAAGAACTCGTCGTCATATCATTCGTTTTCTTGAATTTTCTGTTGTTTGTTTCTTACACAACAGCTAGCATAAACCAAGAAGAAGCCTGCTCAGAGACGAGATGTGGGCGAGCGATTGGCTATCTTTCAATCCGTTTCCCATTTCGGGTTGTAAGCATCCAGCCTCAATCTTGTGGTTATCCTGGTTTCGAATTATACTGTGATTCCTTCAACAAAACCTTACTAAACATCCCAAATTTTGGTAATTTGTCGGTCCAAGCGATTGACTACAGGGATCAGGGAATCTCGCTCAGTGATCCTGACGACTGTCTAGCTAAAAAGTTTCTCTCCGGCCTTGATCTTTCCGGGTTACCCTTCACCCAGCGCTATATTAATGAAAACGTGTCATTTTATAATTGCTCGACAAACAACGAAAACTACATAAGTGATGCCAATTGGGTTAAGCAGACAGTTAGTTGCTTAAGTACTGTCCCGAATTATGCTACTGTTTGGGTGTATTCAGAAATCTTTGGTGATACGCTTGATTCATGGTGTGACCTGGTTGGAAGTGCAAGTGCTCCTGTTGATACACTGAGTAAAGTTTTGAATACAAATTTGCAGCTTTCCTGGGATAAACCAGGATGTGGTGTCTGCGAGAACAACATTACACGATGCGGTTTCAGAAATTATGGCAGTAATCTTGACACTATGTGCATAGATTACAATCCTCCAATTGGTAAGTTATTTACAACTGATGAAAACCTTGTCAAATCGAGCTTATGTTGCGCATTTTTAGATATTAACCCGGTAATTTTGTGTTTTGATTTGTAACGTGTCATATTTTGTCAGCTCAAAATGAGACGTATATTGACCTGTCATGTGTTGAAATGTACTAAAATTTATGTTGCAGCTCGACAAGGCTCAAGGAACGTGCGCTATGCCATTGGTTTTTCAGTGGGCTTTGGAGTACCTGCAGTTGCTATATCTGCTCTGATTCTATGGAAGTATGTTCAATCTCGCCGCAGATCATCGGAAGAAATTGACAGAGGAAACTCTGTTGAAATGGCATCATCAGCTGGATAACAGCATTTTGGGAGTCTACATTGAAGTCAGAAACAAGCATTTTGTGAGTAATTAATTTGAATATGGTCTGCTGATCTCTAATTCTCTACAGTTCTGTGAATGCTGTAAAATTGCACTTGTGTAGCAAAGCTAGTATGCAATTGATTTCAAGATTTCAACTGTTTATTACCTTAAAGTTACTTTTGATAGCATATGACTGTTGGAAGTGCCCATTTATCCACATGTGAGTGTCCCACATTGGAAATGAGGAGAGAAATTGTCTACTTTATAAATCAAGGAGTTACTCCTCCTATTGCCAATTGGTTTTAGGATGGAACCTCCTTGGTTTATGAAGTGGGTTTTCTCTCTCCTCCTTGGGTGTCGGCCAGGCCCGTTTATGTTTTCACAATGACTAATTGATGTCGCATGACACGACACTTAGATACTCCAATAATTAGGCAAAATTGGGTTTTTATTCACAAAACAGCCGTATCGGAACAATCAGACATGCATATCTACATGTCCAACACTTCTAGACGAGTCTAAATAACACAAGAAAGGATCTGGGACTTTGGGTAGATAGTAGTCCGACATGAAATCATGTCACCCAACTCTTAAATCTTTAATAGGATGGATATTAATTATAGGAAAAACTACTGCATACCATCAACATAATTTATGGCTACTATCTTAATTAATCTTAGGGTAGACACCAGCGTGCACCACCAATAGTAGTTAATCATACAATAAAATGCCTACTTTGATTATATATTCAGAAAAAGCAAGCAAAATGCCACAAGGCTGAATCTACCAATACCCCAATAGTAGTAAATGTCACACATGCTCAGCCTATTCTACGATCTAATTAGGAAGTGTACAAGAAACTTTTGCAACATTTTCGGCACGTACTTTATGATGCTCGACAAGCACCTTAGAAAATCCCTCGATCATAATTAAAAAATGCTCTAAAAATCTTTAATTCGGTGAAACCAGCGAAAGTCCAAAATAAACACTCCTCATTTCGTCAAATAATCTTCTGACAATTTCTACCAAATTAAATAAACCCATGGGCATACTCAACTCCCTCACAATAACACTCTTAATTTTTCTCCTCCTCCTTTGTTCAAACGCGACATGTTCGAACCAAACATGTAACAATTTATCTCCAAACTCCACCTCGTGTTCTTGTCCCGGGTTCCAATCCATATGTGAACTCGATACAAGGCACGACATTCTCGAGTTTCCTACAGGTTCATTCATAATCGAAGATATAGACTATCAAACACGAGAAATCCAGCTCCGAGACCCAGATAAGTGTGTTGCTAAGAAGTTGATGTACCGACAACCTGACCTTGTTCAAATGTTTAGACATGGAACATAGTATTACGACACACGGTGATTTTCGCAAAATTGATTGTCTCAGTAGTACACATTACACGGTTGTTGCTACTTTTAGAAATATTTCTCTGCCCTCCTGTGATCAATTGGGTGACGGACCGTTCGTCCTTCCGATCGATTATGATCGTTGTGATGAGCCTTTAAATATAATCCTTACTTGGTCTCATCACACCAATTGTACGCCTCAACTAATGTGTCCAGGTGAGTGCGTGCTCTACTATACTATCGATCGAATAATTGTTCTTATGTTAAACAATTTATCATGAAACTTGCATCTATATGATCCTCAACTATATATTGTGGAAAGTTTTTATATTTCGATGTGGTGTAAATGTCAGGTTAATTCATCGAATTCATTCAATTACATATGAAGTACTCCTTATCTCACACGAATACTACTGCAGGTTCGTACAAACGCCTAAAACTCAAGAAACTGCTATTCAATATAACATTGTCTATGCCCGTTGCGCTGGTGGTATTGGTATATCTATTATGGTTCATTGCGAGCCTAATTCGAGAGAGACTTACAGTCGATACAAGTACCCAACGATTGCCAACACAATCAACAAGAACAACGGTCATTGACGTAGTAGTCGCAAAGACGAGTCTTGATCAGGCTACTTTGGACTCATACCCTGTACGTGGTGGTCATAGGCAAAAGCGGGCGCTTTCTCAAGACAGCAGACCAAGAAGAAGAATGCTCCATTTGCCTCTCTGATTACCAACCAAATGATATCTTATAAATCATGCCAAAATGTCTACATAGGTTTCATGCTCACTGCATTGATGAATGGCTTCGTGCTAAAGCTTCGTGCCCGATCTGCAGAACAACACCTCCTCGTACTGTACTATGATATTTGCGTACACTAGACATTTTTAAAAAAAAAATCTTCCTCTGTATTCCCTTGGATTTTTTTTTTTTTTTTTTTTTTTTTTTTTTTTTTTTTTGCGTTTGAACGTTTCAGAATCCAAAAGAACGGAGATATATAATTATACTTTTATGCATTGATTAACGGCTTAGTTGTAGGAAATGTCGTATAGGATAAAAAAAAATTACTTCTAGCTGATGATGTAACTTGATTTGATTTGTTCAGATAGTTAAGAGTAACTTAATTGTAAGTTTAGTTACATTATTCATGATCAATGCTTGTAATTGGAATTAATGTGATTGTAGCCGACCATAAATATACAATCCTGTGTTCACTAGGCCTTGTGTAAAACGGTCTCCTAAGAAGTTATTATGAGACCAAACCCAGGCCGCACACCTAATTGATATGAGTCTTTAGGCCCGGTGTTATATATATCTTTTCTAGCCTTCGAACGACTAAGTACCATAATGTGTTGGTTGAGATTATTCATAGGCCGTATCTAACATTAAAGATCAGATGTAAAAAATTATAAATGATCTGATGAGCTAATCGATCGATAAGCCCTAGCTTGTAACCAGTTCGATCATAGCTCATTTCAAGTTCTATCAGATTAGCCTGTTTAAGCCTCAAACTCATTCTTATATGAATTTATGAGCGATTATATTATATAATGACTTGAAAGTGAAACAGGAGCATTTACTGATCTATTACCGTTGATCATAAGGTAAGACACTAAGACTTATTGATGAGCAATGAAAGGATACTTGCTCTTTCAAGAGTTCATATATCTATTAATACTAGTCTTTACACCGTGCTACGCACGGTATTCATTGATTAGCATGTTTGATTTTATTGAACGATTTTGTTAAATAATGCTCTAAATTAAAATAATTCAAGTTTTGGGCGTGGAACGAAAATATTTCCATAGAATGGGTCCACGTAGGATCGGATACTCTCGAACCAAATATGTACCAAAACCGCTATGGCGCGTGACGGTTATGACCATAACCGCTCAATTTTCAGACGGTTTTGGTGGGTTCTTTTTCAGTCAAAATTGCAAGATTGACCAAAACCGCCCTGAAAAAAGACGGTTTTGGTCCATAACCGCCCCAATTCACAGCGGTTTTGGTCCATAACCGTCCCAATTCACAGCGGTTTTGGTCCATAACCGCCCCAATTCTCAGCGGTTATGGGTAAAACCGTCACGCGCCGTGACGGTTTTGGTTTGTTTCGCCTAAAAAAAAAACTGAAGCTAGGTTGGAGAATGCCAATCCTACGTGGATCCATTCTACGTAAATACTTTCATTCCACACCCAAAACTTGAATTATTTTAATTTAGAGCATTATTTAAAAAAAAACGTTCGATTTTATTCGTAAAATAGTATAATAGAGAATTTACAATATTAGTCTTCAACGTCTTCGGTATTCTTCAAACCGCATAATACCAAGCCTCTAACTTCCCTCTCTACTTTATTATTATTTCAATATTTATTTTCACCACAATTTTGAACGATATCATATACCGCTATTTATCAATCACCCCTAAATTATTTTGATTTTCATATATTTGTATTTATAACCACAACATTAATGCCCTTTATATATAATTGTGTTAATAAAAGCATCAACAAAAGCATTTGGCATAGTGGTTTATGTGTTACAATTTCACATGGAGGTCGCGGGTTCAAGTCTTTGTAATCTCATTTTTGCGGTGGATTTGTTTATGTGGCTGATGAGGTGGATTCGCATGTGTCAATGCACGTTTGCCTGTCACCTACGTGGCGCGTGAGGTGGAGGATGACGTGTCGCACCCACACGGTTTCCATCCAACTTTATATATATACTAGTTTAATTACCCGTGCAAAATTGCACGGGCTGTCGTATTAGACAGCTATAAGGATAGGTGATACCAGACAGTGAAAACTCAATTCACTTTTATTCACATGATGTGAGTGTAACGAATTTTGTCATCCCAAGTTAATAAATACCCATATATTTTAAACAATTGTACACTATCAACTCAAATACTTGATACTTATGCAACTAAAACACGAATAGAGTTGATATTACCAACCAAATAAATGAAATTTAAATCCTTTAAATAATGTTATTTAATTAAAAAACCATAAAATCAACAAAAACACTATTAATTTGAATTGAAGTTATAATCAACCTCAACTCAACAAAATCAACATAAAATATAATGGTAGGTATTTATGTCAAATTGAAGTTTAATTTCAATTTTAATGTTTACAATATTAGTGTAATTTCTTATCTCTTTTAGTAGTTCTAATACTATTGCATGGATTGTTACATAAAAATGAATACAATGTTATTTATATTTTTAGACTTACATATGTTCATACAGTTTTTATCTATTGTCAAACTAATAGATGAGTATAAAAATAAAGAAAACGGACCCGTGAAGTTAAGATGAGAAAAGTTTATCATATCTGCCTCACCCGCTTTTCTTGGTTATTATCCTCTTTTTCTTTTTATCTTTACTTGTGTACCATATTGACCCATGTATGCTACCTCAAACATGATACAACCCCCCAATCAAATTTGATTATATTTAAACCTTTACGACATGATCGCTCCGATATACGCTTAAATGTTTGAACAACCTTTTAACTCGACCAGTTCAGATCTCTTCTTCTAGGCCATGTATCCACTTTTTATGACCCGTGGCTCATATCGTATCGAATTCCCTTTCTATAACCATACTTTAATGACACAAATGAAGTTGGACATGTAAGCAATTATTATTTCTAAGTAATGAACTCGCTTGTTATGACTCGTGACCCATTGTTTTCGAGTCATAAACATGTTTGTTATGCTCAGTGAGGGAGTGATCCATGTTAAACCAAATGCGTGTTTTGACACAAATATAATTTGGATTAACCCTGACCTCACCCATTAACCTGTAATAATTGAGTTAAGAGCGATAAAAACAACATACGATTCGAGTTAGCTAATAAGAATCACGAATGATTTCAGTTGATTTTGTAGGTGTACTAAAGATTAGTTAACCCATATGCCATTAGTACTTGAATACTGGTAGTCCGGTGGTTCAAGAAACCCATGTTTATATTGATATATATAAAGTGTAAAAAACAATCACGAATTGACAAATTGGTAAGTTTTTAGTGTAACGATAGGGTGTAGAGAAAATATATTGTTGAAGCAAAGAGATGGAGAGAAGATCATTTTAGTTGAATTTTAGCATACCAATGATTTAAAAGAGTATAAAATTTGTAAACGGGTAATTTACCTTTTATCCCGTGTTTAAATTTTCAATAGTAACCTAACTCATTAAATAAATGTGTTGACCCGTTCAATTAAATGCATCGAAAATATTCGACACTAACCCACTGATTTTGTATGAGGCTCTTGTCGTGTTGCTACGCCCTGTCTAATTTGCCGGCTATATTTACGTATACTAACAATAAAAAAAAAAGTTTGTTTTCAATATAAAGTGTGCTATAATCTGAAATGAAGAGTTGCCAAAACAAATATGGTTGCTTCGGTTGGTCCGACAAAAAAAACTAAATTCAATGCACAAGCCATTTTATATAATCTTTAGTACATGTTACCTAACAAACCATCCCATTATATGTTCCCCGTAAATTTTGAGAACAATAGATACAATGTCTTTGAAAGTAAGAATAAACTTTAATACCTAATTTCCATTTTTAAAACCAACTAAATTTTGGCTAGATTGTAGACGCACGAAATTTTGCTACCTAGCCTCTTCCTACTTTGACTCATGACGCTCAAGCCTCAACTCCCAATAGCCAACACTCTTGACCAGCTTGCACACATCGTTTTATGAGGGCATATCAGTAGACAGTAGATGGTTGTTGGGCCTGTGAACAAAATAATTATAACATGGTACATCATTGCGATTTCGTTGTGACACCATATAATATAAAGTCATATAAGATAACGGGCGGAGAAAACACATTACAATTCACAAAATGAGAAGTGATTGAATACATGTAAATAGAGCTGGCAAGGTTGACCCGACCCGAGAAAACCGACCCGAACCGCCCGAAACCCGACCCGATTAGACCCGAAAACAAGCCAGCCAAAACCCGACCCGACCCGACCCGACGATGACCCGTAACCTGAAGTTACCCGATTAGCGCCTACCCGAAACCGAACTCGACCCGACCCGTAGTGACCCGAAACATGAATGTACCCGACCCGACCCGACCCGAACTGGAACCCGAACCGACCCGAAATTAGAATTAACCCGACCTAACCCGACCCGACCCGATAATAACCCGATCGAAGTGACCCGACCCGACCCGATCTGACCCGATATGACAATATAGTGATGTGTGATCGAATAAACTCAAAAAAATTGCCTAAATTTACTAGATGTACAGCCTCCCATATAAGTTCCCCAAAGGAGCAATAAGCCAATAATAATGAGATTCTTGAGAAAAGGTGGGTAACAATTGCAAAATATATGCTTTGCAGTTGATTCCTTAAACTCAATGTTCCCAAATGAATCAAGTTCTTGCGTATCATTCGTGGAATCGTAGTCAACAACTTGAACCAAAAAAGCATGGTTACAAATCATAGCATAAATAAGTCATACAAGCGGATCAAGCGTACAATCGATTACATTAAAATTAAGGGTACCAAGGGTCAACATCTGCCCCCAAATTGAAGATGGGAGTAAGAGAGCCTTGATCATCAAAGTGTGTATGAGTAACGGGAGGGGAGGGTGGGTAGAATAATTAACAAAGTCATTACACAAAATTTCCCGCCTCGTGTTTTTTTGCTAAAGAAGTCCCAACTTCTCTCTACAACAAAATAGCTCTCCATGGCTAAAGTACTGACAATTAATTAACCATCCTCAAAATGTCACTGCAGCAACGAGGCAGCCAAGCAAAAACAACCTGAAGGGAGCTGCAACTGAAATAAAGGGTATGGGGCAACAAGCAACCAGCAGCTAGTAGCATTCGGCATTCGGCAGCTTGAGCAAGATCTGAATAGCTTTCCGTGGGAGAACTCTAGTGACTTTTTGTGAAGGGATACGAGAAAATTAAGAGCCCTGCTTGGATGTGTTTCACCTACATTTGTCGCCATAAAATCTTCTTCATTAGGTGATACGGGAACAAAGAAACAGCCAATTGAATTACTACTAGTTGGGTCTAAACTTAGACTACTGACTGTGTAGTATATACTTGCTACATCCACAAAAGAAAGGGAGAGGATGAGTATAGTAGAACTCAGTAGAAGTAACATCAAAACACCAAAAACATGTACAACAGCAATATATAATCTTGAGCTCAATCAGCTTTAGTGATAATAAATTGAGAAACTGTCGACCTGATTTCTCTCGCATAATATACACCAATTCAACAAGCAAATCAGACTACAAATTGTACATCTTATTACTAGACTTAGTGGTCCATTTGCAGAATCCCATTATTATTGAATTCCAAATCAGATTGACTAAATATGCCTAACTACTTAGATTACGAGAATTCAAGTCATCCTACAAGCCTTCTTGGAAAGCCATACAAGTGATACAATACAACACACAACTCACAAGCATGCAAACATGCAGAGATTATAAAACCACCATTAGATTGAATAAGAAAAAATAACAAAGTTACCTGAACTATAACTAACTAAAGCTCTGCCTCACTCACACAGTCACGCAAGTCACTAGAAGTCATCATCGTCGTCATCTCCCTTTGAAGTGGAAACTTCAACGCCAAGACGATCGAGTTCTGCATTATTCATAAACCAATTCTATGAATGATCGACCAAGCAAATGATGGAAAATAGGCAAGTATTTGAACTATGATTAATTTGAAATTTCCACATAATTACCTTCATATCCAAATAACCAATTACGTGTTGTCACCAAAGCTTCAACATTCTTACACAGAAGAGAACTCCTCCACTTGTTTAAAATTCTCCCCCCCATACTAAAAGTTGATTCGGAAGCAACTGTAGTGATAGGAATTGCCAATATGTCTCTTGCCATAGAAGAAAGAATCGGATATTTGTGCACCTTTTTAGACCAAAATTTCAAAACATCAATCTCAACTGATCGAGGCTCTTTGTCATCAGCAAAATACCGCTCATACTCGGTACCGCCATCTCGATTAGAAGACCCATAAGATGCATCAAACTCCTGCATTATTATTCATAACAAAATATATGAGTACTTTGAAAGAGATATAAGTGAAGCTTTGAAGTAAATACTAACTTGAAAACTACATTCTTACATCTAAGTCGTGTCTATTCTCCTCACGCCTCACAGTGGCAGCACATGGACGAAGGGGGAGCTTTTTCTCATAGTCCTTGAACAACTCGACAAACTGCAAGTTCACCTCATGTGCTAGGCGTGCACCAGATACATCACCGTGCAATTTCTTAAGAGCAAATAGCACGAAATCATACTTGTAACGAGGATCTAGAATAATAGCAAACGAAAGAACAGGAGAGTAGTCACGCCAATACTTGTCAAATTTCTTGTACATCTTAGAAGCCATAATGCTAATATCACTATCTCCACCATCTCTTGCTGATATAAGAAGGCGTTGTATTTTCCATATATTATAGAAATACAAGTTTGCAGTTGGATAGTCGGAACCAGAAAATATATTTGTAATCTCATAAAAGGGCTCCAATAAATTACATATCTTTTCCACTTTCAACCACTCAGTAGGAGAAAGACGATGCTCAAAACCACATTCTTCTAGACCAAACATATCAACAGCCTTCCTAAAGAATATAGCTTTTTTCAGCATTAGATAAGTCGAGTTCCACCTCGTTGAAACATCCATCCATAATTTGGTGTTAGATGGTAAAGAGCATTTCTCAACACAAATATAAAACTTAATGATCCTTGCTTCCGATGAATCTATATATTTCACAGTTTCACGCACTTTCTTAACAGCAATTTCAATGTTTTTCAGCCCCTCTTTGACAACCAGATTTAAAATGTGAGCACAACAACGAACATGGAAGAACTTACCATTACAAGGCATGTGCTCCAGTAACAATGATTTCAAACTCGTGACCATGTTGTCGTTGTTTGTTGCATTGTCAAGTGTCATGGTGAAAATCTTTTCCTCAATACCCCACTCTTTGATCAACCTATCCAGTAAAGTACAGATTTGGAATCCAGTGTGGGGAGGAGGGAAGTGCACAAAATTCAAGACCTTAGAGCGTAAAGTCCACCCATCATCTACATAATGGACTCAACATAAACATTCTGATCAAAATCCTTACGTGTGCCATCTGATGATGAACTTTTGTTTTGTTTAGACATACAAGAAATTATATGCCTCTTAGGGTTAGATGTGCCGTTACTAGATTCAGCTCTATATACGGCTTTCCGGCAGTGAGAACAAACAGCATATAGATTTCCAATACTGCACTTATAAAATTTAAACTCTTTCCATACCTCTGACCCTCTTTTCCGCTTCCCAAAAATATCCTCATAAACAACAGGGAATAATTCTAGCCCAGTGTAAGGATGAATAACAGGTTTATCGGGTTCTTGCAAAGGAATTCCTTGATTTGGAAAAATTGGCTCAGAGTGGAGGAAATCAGGGACAATTAGTTGCTCATTCGTCTGACTCGCTACATCAACCTCTGGCACTACATCAACCTCTTTTAAGGTAGAGTCAGGCATGATAACTTCAACATCTCTTGCTAGAGGGATGTCCGGGTCGTTAAGCATATCAACCAATGTTGCTGCAATGAAAATACTTGAAGTTAGCTATAGTACATAGCACATCTAGCACACCACAAACTAAAGTAAAAAGGAAAAATTAATCAAATGGTACTGGTGCTATATTACATACCATTTCGGGCTGCAAGATCCTCGTCAGTATCCATCCAATTGTTTCCCTAATAAATCAAGAGTATGTAAAGATATGAGTAACATTCTAGGATCATTAAGTAACATGTTTTACTTAACATCCACATACTAAAATTGACAGTCAAATTGCAGAAACCAAACATCAAGTTTGAACCTGTCAAGTGGTTGAAAGACATGAATTTCATTGTGTATGAGTTCATTCTTGACGAGTTTGGAGGGACGTGAATATGTGATACTAATTGAATGATGCACAGGACACAAATGCACAAGCACAAAGACCACACTTCTTATATCATATATTAAAGAATGAATACAACTTGATATGATTCAATCACACACAAAAATCTAGGCCAAACTAGAACACAAAATATCAAAGTCATACTAGTAGTGTTTCTATTCTACGTACTCCCTTCCAAGTTCCAACCAACAAGCATCAAATCAAACATGCTCATGTATATCAGTATATATAATCCTTCATTCTGTCTATCTATTTGATTCCTTATTAATTCCTTCATTACGTATAGATCAAAACTTAATGGATTGAACTAAATTCGACCACAACTTAACAAAAAAATGAATACCCACCTCAAATTTTCACTCAAATAGCAAATTAAACTCAAATCCACCTCAAATTTTCACGCAATTAGCAAATTAAACTCAAACCCACCTCAAAAAATCAACCGAATTATTCGAATTGAGCAGAAAATGTGAAATGGGATTGAACTAAATTCCACCCGAAAACAATAAAGTAAGAAATTCCTACCTCAAGATTTCACTCAATTAGCAAAATAAACACAAACCCAGCTCAAAAGATGAACAAAAAATCAACAAAAAAAGCAGAAAGTTGGAAACTTTAACTCATTTTCGTAAAATGAAGACTTGCAACATTTCTAAAAGGGGGAAATGGAGAGAGACAGGTGATATGAATTGGGTGAGCTTAATTGTAAAGCATTATTTTTCCTTATAAAGAGCGTAAGTGCGTAATCAACACAGTACAACTCCATCATCATCAATTCATCATCCAATACTATGATTAGTTATTTGATTGTGAGATAACTAATTTGAGTATAAAAATTGGATTATGATTGTTGTGCCGGAAATAGAGGTGAGAAGATATTACAGGAACATACCTAGACGCAGAGAGATGGTCGGGGTAAATCCAATCAACGAAGTTAATGACTTTATCGGTGCAGGATGCGAGCTGTCGGTCGTGGTTGATGGTGATTTAGAGGAAGGAGAAGAGAGAGAAAGAGATGACGTATTATTGTTCTTCAGGAAGTGAGGAAAGGGGAGTACTGGCTTAGGTTTAGATTTTTTTTTTCTTTTTTTTTTTCTTTTTTGTTTCCACTTTTGAGATTTTAGTGGTCCAAAATTAGCCAAAACTCCAATTACATTGTTTAGGCGCGCCACAATGAAATTATTTGGCGCCATGGTGAAATTATTTGGCGCCATGAGCAATGAAGCGCTCTCGATGAAAATTTTGGCGCCTTGAGAAAGCAAGTTTCCAACAAGTACGATATATCGATAACGCTTCTTTAGATGATGACATTTTTCTGGAAATTTTGCGAGTTAAGTCACTAACAATGCCTTTTCAAAAAAATTACATTACAATACAACCGTAAAAGTATACAATTATACAAACACAAATCACACAAAACACAACTTATTCAACTGAACCGCAACCGGACAATAAAATTACGTCACAAAATATTTTCCTTAGTAAAACTATTAGTTAATAGAATTTATTTTAAAATGATATAAGAGTCATAAGATTAAATTGTTTACCACCTATTCTTGATATAGTTAAAGAGAATGATTGAATGAATCATGTCAAAGTAAACTATTTTAAAAACTAATCAGACGATATTTTAAAAACTAATCAGACGATAGTATTACTCTAACCGGCTAATAATTTGTTAGTTTTTTATTTAGTAATTCTACGGTGAGACCGTTTCATCGTATGAGACCAATTTATAGGTTACTTTTGAGAAATTAACATATTACTTTTGAAATAGGTAGCTTTGAAAGGTAATAGTTACTTTTGAAATGTGTGAGAGGTCTCACACGATGAGACTGTCTCACGTTAGAATTTGTGGTTTTTATATAGTCTATAGAACGAGAATGTAACTCAGCAAACTTCTGTATTCACTGACCAATATATGGAAAGTAACTATTTTATTAGTAGTACAATACTATTATGAGAAACATATAAAGGGGCGCTATAGTTTTACAAGAACACTTTGAAGTTTCGTTTTCCGTCGTATTCACTAATAAGCTGCTATGATAAATTAATCGATAAATAGAGACATTGAGTCAATTTTGCTCGAAATCTAGCCATAAGTCATTAGGGAAGAAGTTCACTACAAAGTCGAATGTGGAAGTATTCAAAGTGTGTAACAATTAGATTTTGTACTTTTATATCATTTGATTCATCTCGCAATTGTCAACAAAGTCGGAATCTCTTGACATATACATTCATGGCCTAACGAACTTCCAGTTAATAATCATTTGCCCTTAATATGTCCGTATGACTGCATAGTCTGCATGGGTAAACATTGAAAGCCGAAATTAGTATCCTATTCTCACATACAACCGTCTTATAGTAAATTACTCAATTATTGTTGTAAGATAAACTCCTGTTTTTTTACCAAATTTTCATTTTACCTAAAATACCCGATTTTCAAAGGCGCTAAAAACGAAAATTTCACTTTTCATTTTGGCTCACCTTTTTCATAGGAAAAATTTACACCACTAAAATTTCAAAAAAAAAAAAATTAAACATTTCCTCTAACATAATGTGCTGGCCGTTGATCATTATTTGCCATGGGCCCTATCTCACAATAATCATTTACTCTTTTTTATAGGTGGAGTAGTATACTTACTAAGTTACTAGTTCACAACTCTTCTTGGCCTTTGATTCCCCCCCATATCACAGTTAACTTATCCACTTATCCTCATCTTTTCCCTTGACCAAAAAAATTTCTCACTTGATATTCTTTGTCCCCCGTCGCACAAACAATAGGGCTTTCTTTGAGTTTGCTCAACCAATTGGTTTGCTCCGTATCTCCGTCCTTTCCAGTCTCCACTATAATTAGTAAGTAAACGCTAATTTCAATATTTATTATAATTTTTTCTCGTGATTTAAGCGTAATCTGATTGTATTGGTATGGAAATGCTCATAAGTCATAATAAGTAGAAACAATAATGCCTCTAAAGTTCTTGTAAATTTCATATAAAGTTTGTAGAGAAGTTTAGTGAGGAGTTGTGATTACATTTCTTGTGTTTGATACTTTGGTAAATGAGAAGTACAAGTGTTCAACTAATATAATTAGCATTTTCATAATTCTACTGCTTATTCCCTAATCATGACTCTTTAGGGTTTGCAAGGAATATACTAATGGCTCAAGTGCCTCTTCATGAACCTAGTGAACCGTTTACTCATCCTTACACCGGCAAACAATTATTCCCCATGGCTTATGAAGAGATTTTTGGTAATCAAAAAAGAAGGGCTGATATTTGGAAACACTATAAATTTTATAAGTGCGAAATTGGAAATGTGTATGTCGTATGCGCTCATTGTAGGAAAGCTACATACAGATCTGAACCTACTTTTGGCAATGGTGCTCCTAGAAGACATATATTGTCATGTGTGGCTATTACTTCTGAGGTCAGAGATGGTGCGAGACCCTGAAGATGGATACATGCCCACAAGCCACAAGGGTTTCACTCTTTGCCCCCCTACACTTCTTAAAACTTTAGATTATTATGTAATTTTAAGTCGGATTTGTGACATCGTAGTAGTTGTACTTTAAATTTAAACATATTGGATCAGATATCCATAATTTGCGGTCGCATATTCTAATTATCGGATGGATAATTTGAGCAGCCCTAGGCTTGAGGAGTACTCATGTTGTGTGGCTTAAACGAAACATTCAATTGCGATAACATGATGCCATGCAAAAGGTAACAAATTGCATAACTTTGCCAAGATCCAAAATCAGATTTATTGATTTGAATACCATGAACAAGGAGGCTTGCGTGTGACTTTGTGGCATTATCATTGCAATCTGCGCTTGTAGAACTTCACTTGAATCACTTCTAAGCCCACACTTGAGAATTCTTGAAACAAAAAACTTGAATTCCGATCATCAAAATTGTAATAATTTAGTCCAAAATCAAATGTTGAAACAATTAAAGGCTAAACCGCAAATGACCCGACCCGACAACAACCCGAACCCGTGTTAACCTTTAACCGCAAATGACCCGACTCGACAATGACCCGAACTCGGTTGACCCGCAACCGCAAATGACCCGACTCAACAACGACCCGAACCCGAAATAAACATCCCACCAACCCGACTCAATAACAACCCGACCCGAACCCGACCCGACCCGACATATTAATTGACCCGACCAACCCGACCCATTTGTGACCCACACTCAACCCGACCCGACCCGTTAAAGATCAATTACCCGACATGACCCGAAACCAAAGTGACCCGACCCGTCCCAACCCGACCCGAACCCGATCCGACCCGCCCGATTGCTAGGTCTACATGTAAACCTACAAAGTGGTAAAAACAGTCAAAGATGAAATTTGATAAATGTCTATTAAATGTGTCATGGAGTGAACATATATATACGGAGACCAAGAAAGGTCGAATGGTGCAATCACTCTGTTTGACATAAACAGAGACTAAAAGCCAATAATCCATCACAGAATTTGAAGAAATGATCATGGATACGTACTTTTCAAAATTTTCTCTAAACATTAGGCTAGCGTATTCATAAATCATAAATCATAAATCATTCAAATCAAACCCGAATTTTTCTATACGAATCACGATGTATGTTTATTAATTTTTCTTGTACTTTTTAAAATCGCAAATCAAACCCTCTATTCGTTGTCCAAAACGTTATATAATCTATGGTGGGAATATCAAATTAAAAATTCTAAAAAGCAAAACATATGATTTTGCTACTACGTAAAAGCCATTGATGTTACTCCGTGTTAGTGGTGTACATTTTCAATGGTACGCTCGAAATGTTGCCTATTTGAAGATCCAGCCGAAATACATTAGAAAAGCGAGAAAGCAATAAGCCGATATACTAAGCCTACAAAAAATTTCAACAAAAGATTTCAATGTAGGAAACAAATCAATTTACTGAAGGTATAAGCAAACATATTCTTGTACAGGTAATCACAAACTTTGACATGCATATAAAGATGTGTACATAAACACTATATCGAAACGCCAATTATCGATTACATCAGAGAAAGTACAAACGCAAAACGCAAATAGCTAACAATACATCCCTTGTATATATAAAGTAGAGGAAAGCAACAATTGACTCCAATCAGGAAATTCTCGGATCGATTTCAAAATTGTGGTCATTTGTTGACATCCAATTGACTAATAGATGTACCAATAATCACTCCGAATAAATAATCATTGTACGCTAATTCCTATTGGGAGTATTAAATATCTATTACAAATTAACTATCAACTAAAACTAAGCTTCAAATATCAAATCAAATCATCCTCTCTGAGAAAACGAAAAACGTAGATATTGATAACTCATGGTAGATATCAATGAGCAAGTTTTTTATTACATCAAATAGAAAAGAAATCAAGAGAATTTGATGAAATTAGCCAAAAACTGGGAGTTTGTCCTCTTTGTGCTTGAAGTGATGACGAAGTAACATACGTTTGAACCACCAATACCAGAAAGCACGAATATTTTCCCCAATCAGAAAGTGAGAGTAAGCACGAGAGAGATAACCGTGATAGTACTGAAAAAGATGGTAACCCGGATGACCTTGAAGAATGTGAGCTTGGGGAGGACGTTAGCAAATGTCTATTTATATAAATAGGTCATGTTACACTACTAACAAAACCCTAGATATTGAAATCACATTTGATAAATCATTTCGTTAATTAGCATGTGAATTGGAGTAGATTAAGGAAACAAAACAATTTTCTTGACAGATTTCCGTTCATTAAAAGCATAGTGAATAATTTTAAGGGATTCAAATCAATTTAATTATTCGTTTACATTTTAAAATAATTTGGCCCATAATCTATGACATTTTTTTTTATCATCAGTATCTTTATACTCCGTATGTAATATTCGGGGATTTTTGGAAAATATATTATAATTTTATTAATTTTATTAATATGATTGTGTTGCGTCTTGGAAACGACACTCGGTTTGACGCTCTATTGTGGGCCAAACATTTGAAATCTTTTTTCCTTAAAATATATAACCGTGTTGGACATTCTAATATATACCATGTGTCAACCTTTCGGGCAATTGGACTCCAATGCAGCAGCTGTTATCGAGAAAATATTGTGTATTTTTGTCTAGCTTCCGGACAAGATTGATCACATTTAACGTTTAGAACGCACAATAACGCAAACGAAATGACTATTGAGTCAGCTTGTGCTCGCATTGGGAACTATCTCGATCAAATGATGACCTTAGCTAGACAGCAACTCTAGACTTCGTATATATATAGTATGCACCTTGCCATGTTACTCCGTTGACTGTATCAAAAGTCAATATTAGAAAATGTCACACATGTACCAGCCTGGTTCAACAATCTTATTAGCTACGAAATTTACAAGAACATTTCCCATATTATTAGATCCAGCAAAAAGAGAATCACTCTTGATTTTTTTCCAAATTTTCTTATAACAATTTTTTGTATCAACCTACCATTTCTTCATTATAATCCTAAAACTTTCACATGGTACAAAACCATAAACTCCAAAACCCCAAAAACTAACGCATGAGCATACCCAACTTCATCAGAATCTTAATCATTCTCCTCCTTTGTTCAAACTCATCATGTCTACTAAACCCACCATGTAATCAACCAAACTCCGACGGCTCCTGTGCCTGTTCCGGGTACGACTCGGTTTGCGAACTCGATACAGGATTTACCGGGCTCGATTTCCCTAATGGAACTTACTTCGTTGTCCAAAACATAGACTACCAAGCAAGAGTAATCCGGCTTCGCGACCGGAGGAAGTGCCTTGCTAAAAAATTAATGCACCTCAACCTTACACAACTCCCTTTCAGTACAACACCAAATATAACCAATACTATAACTTATACAAATGTTTGGATAGCAATAACATTGTTGGTAATAATGTTCATAGAATTGATTGTCTTAGTACCATGCGTTATACGGTCGTTGCAGCCCCTCTGAGTTATTCAACGTCTAAATGTGATCGATTGGGTGACGGACCGGTCGCGCTTCCGGTCGATTATGAGCGTGATCAAGAGCCTTCATATCTAGTTCTTACTTGGACCGATGATACATGTAGCCCTTATCTACCTTGTCCAGGTGATTATGGTAAGTATGTCCTAATTAATCTCATGAAATAATCTTTAATTTATTCCTCTGCTAATTAATTGTGAGATCGATCTCAATCTCCAATAATTAAATCTTTTGCTAAACAACGACTTGTAGTTTCCATGAGCTCAATATAGTCCTGATAAATTGATGTTGAACTCAATTAGCTCGTTGACTTTTTCTGTTCTTCATTTTATAATGAGGCGCAAAAGTCATTATAATTAGAGGAAGTTGACTCGAATAGTTGAATATGAAACTTGCATACATGCCTACCACCTTATTTAGCCTCATAGTTATGGTCAACTATACCGACATTTATTGTGTATTCCAAACAGGCGTAAAAGTGAACATAACAATTAAATTGAACGGAAGGATTTGGTTTAGTACTTTTATTTTTTGGTACATAGGAACAGCTAATGCAGTGGGGGTGAGGGTCCCCAAGCAGGTTGAGTTTCTAACCATTAGGCCAACCTTAATTCTCTGATTTGGTACCTTTATATAATCACTAAACCAATTTTTCATGTGTTAGTGCTAGTATTTTTGTAAATCGGTGCCAAATGATGAGATGAAGCGAGTATTAATGCAGTGTAAAGGTCTACAGTGTAGACACAAAAATTATGTCTACAATGTAAAATTAAGTCAATAGTAGTAAAATTGAGTTTGGAGTAGTAAAATTAATTTGTGATGAAAAAGTCATGCAGTAAAATTATTTATGTTAGTAGTAAAATTTTGCTAATGCTGATTGTAGACACTTTCAAGTGTCTACACTGTAAACCTCTAGCATTGTCCTTTCTACTATTGACTTTATGTAGTGAAAAATGAAAATATTTAACCCTTATGCACACGTAATAATGCAGGTTCATCCTCACCCAACACACCCAATAAAGTGTCCTTGCCTGCGGCAATCGCCTTAGGCCTTGTACTGCCGATAATGGTCTGTGTACTCTGGTGCAATTCGGTACTTGTTAAAAAGAGGGGCAGTTCATCTAGAGCAGCCACCGGTATCGTAGCTACTACTGCGCAACGACTCCCGAGACAATCAACAACAACAACCGTTGACAATGTAGTGGTAGCAACGGGTCTTGATCAGGCTACCCTGGACTCGTACCCTATGGTGGTTATAGGCGAAAGCGGGCGTTTTCTTAAGACAGCAGGCCAAGAACAAACCTGCTCAATTTGCTTGTCGGATTACCAATCAAATGATACCTTAAAAATCCTACCAGAATGTCTACATAGGTTCCATGTTCACTGCATCGATGAATGGCTTCGTGCTAAAGATTTATGCCCAATTTGTAGAACCACACCTCCTCGTACTATACATTAATAAATCTTGCTTAAAAGGATTTTCGCAAAATCCTTCATCCGTTCTCTTTAATTGTTAGCTTCTTATCTAAGATTCTCTCCCATATTCAAACAAGCAACCTAAATATTAATGGTCCAAAAGAACGGAGAGAATGTAATTGTATTTTGACCGGCTTGTACCATAAATAATGTGCTTTTAGTTGATTGACAACCTAAATCTCACAAATAACATGGGGTCGATGGGGATGAATGATTGAAGCTTCTCGACGAGCCCTTGAAATCGGTTCCATCATAACTTGCCTCGAGTTCAGTCAAATCAAGCTTGAGCCACAAACCAAAAATCGGAGCTAAAATAGCTCCGATCCTTTGAGCCTCAAACTGTTCACATATGAAGCAATTACGACATACTAGTGATAGTACTCGTTCTAGACAGGGCCGGCTATTAGCACGTGCAGGCCGTGCGGGCGCGCAGGGCCCCCAGATTTTAGGGCCCAATATATATTAGTTTTGTTAACTACATGCATGATCTCAAGGTTTTTTTTTTTTTTTTTTTTTTTTTTTTTTTTTTTTTTTTTTTTACATAGGTAAGAACACGTACGCAACATGCGTACCAGATTAGGTAACCCTTCTAGCCAGGGTATCACCTAATTTGTCACAAGACAAAATACAAGAAAGGTGGTAAGGAGGTGGCAGGGGTATATCCTGAGTCTGTAGGATGTTGAGACCCCATTTAGCCACCCAGTCAGCTGCTTGATTAGCTTCACGAAAAATATGCGAAATTGTGTAGTATTGAAAACTATGTAGCAGTTGAGTTGCATCGCGGATAAGAGTGTCGATGGGCCATGGGCAGCGGAAGGTGCCCCGGAGGCAATTAATGACAACTAAATTGTCTCCTTCAATCTGTAGCTTCTCAATGTTGAGCCGTTGAGCAGCAAGGAGTCCATTGTGCAACGCCGTGGCTTCGGCAACCAGGATTGAGCAAACTCCAAGATTGGTGGAGGAGATATGAACGGGTTCGCCGGTGCTATCGCGAATGATGAAGCCAGCGGCTGCGTTTCCAGAAGCAAGTGAACCGTCGAAATTTAACTTGAAGACATGTGCCGGAGGGTGTCGCCATGGTGTTTGCCGATCATGATGCTGATGACGTCCCGCTCCGGGGATTGGTGGTGGAGGCGTTGGTTGTGGCAGTGACGATTGCTGCCGATCGAGCTCTACTCTGCTTGTCCATTCGTCATAGGCCGATCGACTTTGAAAGACAACTGTTAGAATATTGAAAGGGGAAGAACGGAAAATGGTGGCATTCCGACCTTTCCAAATGAACCAAAGGATATAGGTCAGACGTTCAAATTGCTTTTTCAAGAGGCTGCCATGGTTGGAAAATAAGGTGGCTATAGTAGTGTTGGTTAGATGAATATCTAACCAAGATCGAACCGTGGGGTGGTCCCAAATTAATTTGACTACCCGACATTGCAAGAAAAGGTGATCATCACTTTCATCAGCTTGTTGACATAAGGGGCATGTTGGGGGAATGTGAGGGATGCGTTGTGCTAATCGCTGCCGGTAAGGAATTCCCTGACTGAGTAATTGCCATAAGAAAATGAGAAGTTTTGGAGTGACATCAAGAGTCCAGATCCATTTAAATATCCAAGGTTCCGTGATTGGCAAATCGTGAGCCATCCATGTTGCCGATTTGACGGTGAAATCACCAGTAGAAGAGGCACCCCAACAGAACGTGTCAGGGACAGAAGTAGCAGGAATCGGGATGCCTGAGATTACCTGAACAATAACCGAGGGGAGAACGGAGGCAAGCGCCATGAAATCCCAGGCGCCGGCGTTAATAAAATGGGAAACTTTGAGTGTGAGATCCACCGAAGACGAAGTAAGTTGTAAAGTATGGAGTAAATTTTGTGGATAACACCAATTATCGGTCCAAAACAATATAGAGGTGCCATCCCCAACCTTCCAACGTATGCCTTTACGGAGAATTTCACGAGATTGGAGAATATGGCGCCAGATCCACGAGTCAGACTGTTTTGCCTTAATATCCCAAAACGGTCGACCCTTGAGGTAACGATGGTGGATATGAGATACCCATAAGTTAGAGGGTTGGGTTAGAACTTTCCAACCTAGTTTAGCTATCATAGCTTGGTTAAAAGGGGCCATGCGTCGCAACCCCAAACCTCCCATAGCTTTAGGCCGACAAATTTTATCCCATGCAATCATGGGTAAGCCTTTTTTGGTATCGGATGTTTTCCAAAAGAAATCACGGTGAATACTGTCCATTGTCTGACAGGAGCGCTTAGGCAGCATAGCTGTAGCCATAGCAAAGCTAGGTAAAGATTCTAGGTTAGATTGGATGAGAATCGTTCGTCCGGCCTTAGATAAAAAAGAGCTGGACCATGATTTAAAACGATTATCGGTGCTCGCAATGATTGAGGCGAAATCACCCTTTTGCGGATGAGGTCCATTAAAGATTACGCCCAAATAGCGACCAAGGACGTGTTTGGGTTGCATGTGAAAAAAACTGGATAACACGGTGCGGCGGCTAGGGTCCACGTGTTTGGAAAAAACAATAGAAGATTTTTTATAGTTAATATGTTGGCCAGACATAGAACAAAACTCATCGAGAATGGTGCGAAGTTGTTGGCAATCTGATTGCCTTGCGCGACAAAAGACAAGACTATCATCTGCAAAGAAGAGACACGGAATCTTGGGACTATTAGGTGTAAGTCTGATCCCGATTCCATTAGAACGCGGGCCAGAAGCCACCGTGAGTTTACGACATAGGACTTCCATACAGAGGATAAATAGGTAGGGCGACAAAGGATCGCCTTGCCTGAGTCCACGGCTAGGCCGGAAGGGTTTAGTTGTATCATTGTTAAGGATGAGCGAATATGAAACCGATGTAACACATCCCTTTATCCATGTGATCCAAGTATGTGAGAAACCGAGTTCATCTAGGCATTTCCAAAGAAAATCCCATTCGACTCGGTCGTAAGCCTTCTCCATATCAAGTTTAAGAGCAAACCATCCCGTTTTGTTACGAGATTTATTAAAATTATTAAGAATTTCCTGAACTAGTAGAATATTATCATGAATAACGCGTTCAGACATAAAAGCGCTCTGAAATGGACTGATAATGCGAGGAAGTAATGGTCGAAGGCGATTGACAATAATTTTGGCAATAATCTTATAAAGTGTGGTACATAAACTAATAGGATGGAAGTGAGTAGCTGTCTCAGGTTGTTCAATTTTCGGAATGAGCTGAATTAAAGAGTGGTTAATTTGAGTTAACATTTTCCCATGAACGAAAAAACTTTGAATCGCTGGTACTATGTCATGTTTAATGTATGGCCAATAGTGTTGGAAGAATTTTGGGCCAAAGCCATCAGAACCTGGTGCTTTGTATGGACACATTTGGGATAGTGCCTCCCAAATGTCCGTTTCTAAAATTGGGGCAGTAAGAGTATCATTATCCGTAATAGAGATTGAGGGGTAAAGCACCCCCGAAGATAGTGCGCGGGATGGATTTACTGTGGTGGTAAAACGGTGAGTAAATTCATTTGTCAAGAGTTGGCCGATTTCATCTTCCGATGTTGTCCACATGTTAAGATCATTTTTCAACCGGAAGATGTTGTTACGATTCCGTCTTTGGCGGAACCGGGAATGAAAAAAACGTGTATTACGATCACCTTGGGTAATCCATTGTTTACGATAAAATTTGCCCCATAAGTTTTGGTTGAATGCCTGTAATCGTTCACGTTGGCGGGTGAGCCGTTCCAAATGTTGAAAATGATGCGGGTTAAAGGGTTGTTGCAAAAAATTCCCTTCAACTACTTTGAGTTTAACGGCATTTTGCTCAAGTTGACGGGGAATGTTACCATATTTCCTTTTATACCACTGTTTTAAGTTAGCTTTTAACCGTTTGAGTTTCTGAGTGACTCGGAAAAAGGGTGTGCCTGGAATAGAGGTATCCCACGTTTTAGTAAGTATATGAGTAGTTTCAAGGTCATTTGTCCATGCATTTTGGAAACAAAATGGTCGCCTGACCCCCTGATTGTATGTCGTGGTTGTTAATATAATTGGAGCATGGTCGGAGCAGGAGAATTGCTCGTATGATAAAAGGGATGAGGGGTATAAGTTGAAGAAACTTGAGTTACAGAAGGCACGATCTAAACGCTCGTAAACTAAGCCAGGAAAGGCGTGTTTCCAAGAGAATAAGTTCCCGGTTGCCGGGATGTCAATAGCACAAGTAGTCCTAACAAGTTGCGAGAGACGTTGACACCGACTAGGTGTTGGTGGGGTTCCACCAGTTTTATCAGCCAAGGTTAGCAATTCATTAAAGTCGCCTAGCAGAATCCAAGGTCCGTTGATTGTAGTTATATAAGGAGTAAGGAAGGACCAAAATATGTCCTTGTCTCGAGGTTGGGCAGGGCAATAAACCCCAAGGACATGCAGATGGGAAGAATTAGTTTTATCACAAACAACAATGTGAAAAAGACGGGAATTATGTGTCGTAATAGATACAAAGTCAATGTTGTGTGTATGGCCGAGTAACCACATGCCCCCCGAGTGCCCTTGGGGAGGAATCATCTCCATAACGGAGTAATTAAGAGTACGTAAGATCCGTTGTTTTGAAACATTTATAGTCATTGTTTCAGAGATAATCATCACATCAATATTAAACGAATTTTTAAAGAAGAGAAGTTCGCTGAGGGCTTGCGCTTTCTTGGCCCCGCGAATATTCCATGAAAGTATTTTCATAAACACTGGATTAAGAATGGTAACCCATGTAAATTTACAACATTAGTTGCAAGGTAAACAAAAATGTTAAGTACCCGATCAGGCAAGAAAGAATCGTGCCGGTTAATCAGTAGTTCAATCATTCGTAAGGGGCGAGGCCCATGCCACACGGTTTTAGACCGTGATGCAGAAACAAGGTAAAACGAACATTCATTGCACCAGGTGAAGTGTAAGTAAGGAATTACAGCCAGACCAAGTATACAAAGATACAGTATTTGCAAGAAAGTGTAATTACAGTAACCCAACCACATGCCAAAAATTTGTAGAACTGGACTGAAATGAAAATGGCAGACTAGGTTGCAATTTCACGTGGCAAGGTAATAAAGTACATATGTAAAGATGTCGTTGAAGTTGCAAGGCAACTGGTCGGGCATAAGAAAGGGGCTGAGCCCATGCCACACGGTGAAGAACCGCGATGCAGAGAAGATAAAATTCAGCATAGACGTGATACAAGGATTATACAAGATAGAGGCCACGCTTCGAGCAAATACCATAATAATTACATGGAACAGAACAAGAACATTAAGGGACAACCCTAACAGAAAAGAAACAAGTACAACAATTAACAAACGGAGCAACAGAAAATCCCTAATTCTCGATCTGAAAAGACAGAACATATAGGGGCTGCCATAGACACCTAACAAGCCAAATAGGCAACTGATAGCCCAGGTTGTCAGAATTATACCCAACACGAGCTGACCCAAAGGTGCCAAGTACCATGAATTTTGAAATGCGCCCGATGAGATCGGTAGCCGTGATGCAGAACAAAGAGAAATCAGTACTAAGACAAGATATTCAAAATAAGGAGAACCCAGTAACAAAATTAAACATAAAATTGCAAGCAATAAGGCAGAGTCGGAGCAGAAGTACGGATAATACTCCATAGCCAAACAAAGGAAGGACGGGAACATTAAAGCAAAGGCAAGGATAAGGGACACAAAAAGTGTAACCTTATTTCTATACCTATATAAAAAGAGGGAATGGGGGTGAAATGTAGCTGCTCAAAAAATTGTTTCGGCTTGGACCGAACTGCAGCTTCGGACTTAAAAATGTGGGTCTGGGCGTGATACAAGGCTGCACATGCATGACACGCTTCCTGAGTCAATGACTCTTTCGCCCCTATTCTCCATTTTACACCCTCAACAAGTAAATGAAGATTAACATTGACCAGATTTCCAGCTTTTTGATAGAATTGATTTGCATGCACTTGGATAATCGATCTCAAACGAAGTCGCTTACTTCCATGGCAAAAAAACCCCCATTTTTGTTTTGATTAAATGAAAAAAAAAAACAGATTTCCGTACCCAAAAAAAATTCAACTTTCTTTTACCATACATACCAGATTATTTGATTACGAAAAAAAAAAAAAAAAAAAAAAAAAAACAGTTCGTATTTGATTAAAAGAAAGGCCAGATTTTATTACCTACAAAATAGAAAAAACATCTCTCTTCCACCCAAAAAAAAACCCTTTTTTCACAAATATACATCAGAAAAAAAGTTGGGAGAAGAAAAGGCTGGTGATTGAATGTAAATTAAGGTGCTCCATATCTGCATGTAGAAGAGAGAGAGTGTGGGAGATTTCTGCATTTTCAGAGAAGAGGGGGAATGTTTGGGAAGAACAAGAGATAGAAAGTCAGTGAAGATGATGAACTGGAGTAAAAGATGGAAAGGTTAGGGTTAATTGGGTTGGTTTGAGAGGGTTAATTGGGTTGGTTTGAGAGGGTTAATTAGTCTAAGTGGTCCAATTAGATAGGGGGTTAGAAAATTAGTAATGGTAGATGAGGGCACGTGTAATTGTCGTTCATCCACCCCGAGTTTTTAAAAAGATCCACAAATGCGATCCATTTTTTTAAACTTAAAATAAGAATTGAGTTTTTACGGTAAACTAGGTGACAGAAAAGTAAATATAGTTAAAAAAAATAACTAATAAACAAAAAATTTTGTTCTTCCATTATAGGCATAGTTCAGTTTGCAAAAATATGAGGTGCAATTGAAATAACTCAACCATTAGTAATGCTCAGAGGATATTTAATGGGTTAATTTGTCCCATATAAAAACGCAAAAGATTGAATGAAATTACCGAAAAAATTAATACGTAAAGAAATACTCCGTAAACAAAATGGTGAGATTATCTAACTTTAATGAAAAGAACATATCATTACAAAATCTAGCCCGTGCAGTGCACGGGCACCTAATCTAGTATTATATAATAAGTGTAAATCAAGGTACCAGATACCATATTAAAGAAACAGAATAGCTCAGAGATACCAAGTGCCAAAGAGTAGTAAGGGGCAGGAAGAAGAAAAACAGGAAGATAATAGTAATACATTAATGGGATAAACAAGGCAAACAAGCTAGATGTGGCATAATCTCTACACGAGTATCTGAAGCATGCCAACAATTAGTGTAGCAAAAGTACCACGTATCAATACCCATGAAAAGAAAAATGTCAAACAATAAACATGCATAGATAAAAATCACAAATAAAAGCACAAAAGCAAGATAGCACGAGGAAGGGTAGTAGCACATAAGAGTGAACATAAGAAGCTTAACCAGGATTACCAATTGCCAAAAAAGAGATAAAAATTGTGCAGAAATCGCACTTCCGAAGAAACTCAGAGGTTCATCAAAACATAAGAAGGAAAGGACAAAACGGAGAGAACATACCTGGACACTTACCTGTACGCGAGAAGACCGGCGCGGGGGCCATGCCGATCTTGGTCTATCATGAACAGCTGATGAGTGACGCATGCAAGGCGTAACTCTTACCGACGAAAGCTCCGGATACCTCGATCTGAAGCAAGGGAGTATGCAGAAGAGACCATAATCACCTAGAACACTGATTCGGAAAGGATGAGGGGTTAATTTGGGGCTGAGTCGGTCCGCAGAGATCAATTTGGGGCTTGACGAAGGTGAAGGATTTTTGGTTAATTTTGAAGCGGTAAAAGGAAAAGGAATGGGCAGTTGTTCATTGGAGTCTTTCTCTCTCATCATTTTCTCTCTCTAGAAAAGGTCTATCAATTCTTTTGGACTGCATGATCTCAAGGTTGGAGCACTGGCAGAGATGTTGTTTTCCTTGTGGAATACTTGGGTTCGAATCCGACTGGGGACCTTTTTGAGGTCCTATTTCATCTCCTTTTCTTCCGTGTGGGCCCTGCATTACCTATTTTGTTTTATTTGGGCCTATTTACTAAGTGATCTAGATTATTATTGTTTAGTATAGTATCCGATGCAATAGTTTTAGCTCTATGTATTAAAAAAAGGGCCCCGATTTAAATTTTGCACAGGGCCCCCGAAAATTACGAGACGGTCCTGGTTCTAGAACAGAAAGGTCTTAATGTATATTCATATACATTTCTAAGTGTATATGAATCATTTTTTATTTACATGCATGTTGTAGAATTTTAGAGGGGAGGAAAATATGAGAGTAAAACCATGGAGAAGTTTTCTCTGATGAAACTTGATCAATCTTATATATATCTTATCTTATATATTTATAAACGAAGCTTTTTTCGTGGGCATTGAAGAGGTCTAGAGCCCTTCGAATTTTCTTAGAGCTTCTGGTGAATAAATATTTAATATATGTTATGGAAATGTTGTTCTACCATATGTGAGTTTATGGTTAGCATATGCACATAGTTATGGAAATGTAATTTATGGTAATTTTGAAAAGATAAATCAATCTATTACTTTTTTCTATAAGTTATGGTAAGATAATATTCCATCTATCACATCTACATTTTAATACATGAGAAAAACATATGACATTTTTTACATTTTGGTAAATTTCAGAACCAAATGTAATTTAGGCGAATGTTGGACCAACCACTGCTCCTGCTTATGCACCCTACCACGGATACTACTAAAAGAGACTTGTTTTGTATTTATATCTTTAATAGAATATATCAATCTATATGTGTAGATCTCTTTGATCTAGAACTATAACTATGGACCAAAATTATTTGGTTAACCACCTTTATGAAATCTTCTTAAAAAGACCCTTTTTTGAAATTATATTGAATGCATCTGGATATGGATAAAAGTTCCATGACGCAAATGAATTTATTCTAGAGTTTTGAAAATTTTAGTGTACAATCCTATAAAATATAATATTCGATTTATAAATATAGTCTATGTATTGAAGAGAAAAAACAATTATAGAAATTTTTATGGAGGCTTAGACAGATGCTCGATTAAGCCTTAATATTGAAAATGAGAATATAAGATCTTTATTATCAAACATTTGCAAGGTGCAATATAAATATTCCAGCAGTCATAAATTCATAAAGACATTTATCACAAACATAGAACTACATTTTAATGCTATCTAAGTATTTTGAAACATGCCATATATGCAAAGTTATTGAAACGAAACACAATTTTTCGTCTTAAGAATTTATAATGTATAACGTTCAAGAATTATTGCAATTACAAATTTTAAAATAACTAATGTATAATATTTAATGTGAGTCATTGATTTAACAAAACAAAATATAGGACGACCTAAGAAAATACCATACAAATTAGATAAATATTTTTTTATTGCATTTACGACTAATCATATTTTTCAAAACATGATAGGTTACATTATTCACCTTCATTTGGAAAAGTAGTAAAATCAAGCTGAACATTAACACAACTTAGCTTGATGGTCTGAGGATAATTGAACTTTTTTTTTTTAATCTAATTTAATTATATAATTCTTCATGAAATTTGATTAATATGTATTGGTTGCTTAGGTTACGTAAGATATGATATAAAGTTATTTGATTTTCTTTTAAAATTTTAATCTTGGACTGAACTTATTAGTTGTAAACTTATATGATTCATTTGGATTCATCAAATTTTACAAGAATCATTGTAGCTACAACATCTTACTCACCTAACATGAATATGTCAGAAAGAATAAGCCGAATCATACAAAATCTTTATAATATCAGGTGTAATGTGCTTAGACATCGGTATACAATATAGAGAACGAATTCGAACCAAAAACCTATTGTATTCAGTACTTCTATCTTAATCACTATGCTATAACATCTGTCGATTTGTTATTTAGGTTTGGTAATGTGAAATAATTAAGTGTATATATCTCGCATAATTTGTGTTCGATATTGTATAGTCTTTACATCCTTATACTTTCGTCATGCGATATAGTCACACGTAAGATAAAGGTTGGTTTGAGTAGCTAATGAAAGTAAATGATTTTTATGAATAGAGTTGATTAATAAGTTAGATAATTAATCTCATGTAAGTATGTAGGTATATAATGTGGGAACTTTGAAAAATGAATTAAATACTTAGTAGTTCTAGAGGAATGGTAATTCTGTTTGGTTAAATTATTGGCTTTAAAAAATTTTGTTTAGCTATAATCATAATGATTTCGGTAATGGAAGGTGCGTATATAACATACAATAATATTTATGTGACCGTGCAACGCACGGGTTTCAAACTAGTATATTTATAAACGAAACTTTTTTCGTGGGTATTGAAGAGGTCTAGAGCCCTTCGAATTTTCTTAGAGTTTCTGGTGAATAAGGAATTAATTTATGTTATGAAATTGTTGTTATACCATATCTGAGTTTATGGTAATCATGCGAATAATTTATTTATTGCCTATCGAAATGTAGTTTACCATATGAATGTTTATGGTAATTTTAAAAAGATGAATCAATCTAATATTTTTTTCTATAAGTTATGGTAAGATAATATTCCATATGTCAAATCTACATTTTAATACATGAGAAAAACATATGACATTTTCTACATTTTGGTAAATTTTGGAACCAAATGTAATTTAGCCGAATGTTTTGTATTTATATCTTTAATGCAATAAATTAATCTATATGTGTAGATCTATTTGATCTAGAACTATTACTATGAACCAAAATTATTTGGTTAACACCTTTATGAAATCATATTGAATGCACCTGGATATGGATAAAAATCCCATGACGCAAATGAATTTATTCTAGAGTTTTGAAAATTTTAGTATAAAGTCCTATAGAATATAATATCCGATTTATAAATATAATCTATCTATTGAAGAGAAAAAACAATTATAGACATTTTTTATGGAGGCCTAGACAGGTGCACGATCGAGCCTTAATATTGAAAATGAGAATATAAGATCTTAATTATCAAACATTTGCACGGTGCAATATAAATATTCCAGCAGTCATGAAGACATTTATCACAAATATAGAATTACGTTTTAATGCTAATTAAGTATAGTTTGAAACATGGCCCTATATGCAAAGTTATTGGAACAAAACACAATTTTTCGTCTGAAGAATTTATAATGTATAATGTGTAAGAATTACTGCAATTGCAAGTTTTAAAATAATTAATGTATAATATTTAATCCGAGTCATTGATTTAACAAAACAAAATAAGAGACTTAAGAAAAAACCATACAAATTAAGATAAATATTTTTTTATTGCATTTACGACTTATCATATTTTTTAGGAAATGATAGGTTATATTATTCACCTTCATTTGGAAAAGTGGTAAAATCAAGCTAAACATTGAAACACTTAGCTTGATGGTCTGAGGATAATTTAATTATATAATTCTTCATGATAATTAATTAATATGTCTTGATTGTTTAGGTTACGTAAGTTATGATATAAAGTTATTTGATTTCATTTAAATTTTTAAACTTGGACTGAATCTATTAGTTGTAAACAAATATAATTAATTTAGATTCATGAAATTTTACAAGAATCATTGTAGCTACAACATATTACTCACCTAATACGAATATGTTAGAAAGAAAAAGTTGAATCATACAAAATCTTACTAAATCAGGTGTAATGTGCTTAGTAATCGGTATACAATAGAGAGAACGAATTCAAACCTACGGTACTTCTATCCTAATCACTATGCTACAACATCTGTAAATTTTTTATTTAGGTTTGGTAATGTGAAATAATTAAGTGTATATATCTCGCATAATTTGTGTTCGGTTTTGTATAGTCTTGCTTTACATCCTTATACTTTCGTCATGTGATATAGTCAGACGTAAGATAAAAGTTGGTTTGAGTAGCTATAAAAAAAAATGTTAATTCTGTTTGGTTAAGTTATTGCCTTTAAAAAAAAAAATTGTTTAGCTATAATCATAATGATTTCAGTAATGGATGGTGAGTATATAACATACAATAATGTTTATGTGACCGTGCAACGCACGTGTTTTAATACATGAGAAAAACATATGACATTTTCTACATTTTGGTAAATTTTGGAACCAAATGTAATTTAGCCGAATGTTTTGTATTTATATCTTTAATGCAATAAATTAATCTATATGTGTAGCAGTGTAGATCTCTTTGATCTAGAACTATTACTATGAACCAAAATTTTTGGTTAACCACCTTTATGAAATCTTCTTAAAAAGACCATTTTTTGAAATTATATTGAATGCATCTTGATATGGATAAAAATCCCATGACGCAAATGAACTTATTCTAGAGTTTTGAAAATTTTAGTGTACAGTCCTATAGAATATAATATTTGATTTATAAATATAAACTATCCATTGAATAGAAAAATTTATGAAGGTCTAGACAGGTGCTCGATCGAGCTTAATATTGAAAATAAGAATATAAGATCTTTATTATCAAACATTTGTAAGGTGCAATATAAATATTCCAGCAGTCATGAAAATATTTATCACAAACATAGAACTACGTTTTAATGCAAAGTAAGTATAGTTTGAAAGATGGCCCTATATGCAAAGTTATTGGAACAAAACACAATTTTCCGTCTAAAGAATTTATAATGTATAATGTGCAAGAATTATTGCAATTGCAAGTTTTAAAATAACTAATGTATAATATTTTTATTCTGAGTCATTGATTTAACAAAAGAAAATAAGAGACCTAAGAAAAAACCATACAAATTAAGATAAATATTTTTTTTTTTTGCATTTACGACTAATCATATTTTTCAGGAATTGATAGGTTACATTATTCACCTTCATTTATAAAAGTGGTAAAATCAAGCTGAACATTAACACAACTTAGCTTGATGGTCTGAGGATAATTTAATTATATAATTTTTCACGATAATTAATTAATATGTCTTGGTTGCTTAAGTTACGTAAGTTATGATATAAAGTTATTTGATTTCATTTGAAATTTTTAAACTTGGACTGAATTTATTAGTTGTAAACTGATATAATTCATTTGGATTCATGAAATTTTACAAGAATCATTGTAGCTACAACATCTTACTCACCTAATATGAATATGTTAGAAAGAAGAAGCTGAATCATACAAAATCTTACTAACATCAGGTGTAATGTGCTTAGACATCGGTATACAATAAAGAGAACGAATTCAAACCTGAAACCTATTGTATTCGGTACTTCTATCCTAATCACTATGCTACAACATCTGTCAATTTGTTATTTAGGTTTGATAATGTGAAATAATTAAGTGTATATATCTCGCATAATTCGTGTTCGATTTTGTATAGTCTTTACATCCTTATACTTTCGTCATGTGATATAGTTACACGTAAGATAAAGGTTGGTTTGAGTAGCTAATGAAAGTAAATAATTTTTATGAATAGAGTTGATTAATAAGTTAGATAATTATTCTCATGTAAGTATGTAGGTATATAATGTGGGAACTTTGCAAAATGAAATAATTACTCGGTAGTTCTAGAAAAATGACGATTCTGTTTGGTTAAGTTATTTCATTTTAGAAAAAAACTTTGTTTAGTTATAATCATAATGATTCTGGTAATGGAATGTGGGTATATTACATACAATAATGTTTATGTGACCGTGCAACGCACGGGTTTCAAACTAGTTATATTCATAAACTTTAGGCCTTTAAATAGGCTTACAATTAACTAGCAAATCCTACTAATTAGGAACTAAACCCACTAAACCCATGACTCCAATATTTCCTTAGTGCAACAACCACGTAGGCCTATAACCCACTAACAATTAACATACAACTTGGACTCTCTAATAATAAGGAATACACTAACTAAAACTTAGGAACACATAAACTAACTTTGACTAATATTTTTCGGATCATTAATCCAACACACCCCCTTGATCCAAAAATCTCGGGAGCAGTCTTCGTCGTCTGTACGTTAAGCCAAACACGCTGTTACGTCTTCACCGCAACGAACGTCATCGCAAATCTTGCACTTCTTTAACACTTGAATCTCGATCACGCCTTGGGACCTCGATCAAATTGGGTTCTGCACACCCATCATCTTCATGGAGCACTTCTCTCCATCACTAGTGAAGCACTTCTCTTCACTTGTATGACGCACTTTTCGTCACCATGATCGCACTTCTCGTCGATCACCACCTTGTTGATGCACTTCTCATCACCGCCTAATTGATGCACATAATCACCAATTCGACCATTCTTTGCTACTTCATTGGAGCCCTTCTCTCCACCGTCTTTTGGTGCACTTCTCACCTACATATCTCTTCATTATTGGAGCACTTTCTCTCCATCATTTTCTTCATAAAGGTCGCGTGCCTTCTTCGTCTTGATTGGCATCCGGCAGCATCTCTTGATGCTCGTTTTACAAGGTTGGTTGCCGAGTAAAACAACTCTCAACATTTCTTTAGGAAACAACTCTCAACATTTCTTTATTGTTTTGCAATTGCACAAAGCTGTTGCCGTATGACAACCTTCAACTTTTTTTTTTTTTTTTTTTTGATAATTTAGGTTACTCTTAGACACTCTCTCTTTTGTAATTTCACTCTACCTCAATTTGATTTTGATAGCAGCGGAATTTTCGTTCGTCCCATTTGAATTGGAATCGAACTTGGCTACTTGAGTGGAGGTGATCAGTCTCTCATCTCAAGAGCTCTGATACCATGTAGAATTTTAGAGGGGAGAAAAATATGAGAGTAAAACCATGGAGAAGTTTTCTCTGATGAAACTTGCTCAATTATATTCATAAACTTTACGCCTTTAAATAGGCTTACAATTAACTAGCAAATCCTACTAATTAGGAACTAAACCCACTAAACCCATGACTCCAATATTTCCTTAGTGCAACAACACGTAGGCCTATAACCCACTAACAATTAACATACAACTTGGACTCTCTAATAATAAGGAATACACTAACTAACTTTGACTAATATTTTTTGGATCATTAATCCAACACATGTCCCACCACATTCCATTTCTCTCTCCTCAATCTCACCACATATAAACAAAGAAAATACTCGAATTGCCCCCTCATATATGTTTAATGATGTATATGAAATGGACAATGCTAGAGGTCTACATTGTAGACACCCAAAAGTGTCTACAATCAGCAATAATTTTACTACACTATCAAAATTTTACTACTCACACGATTAATTTTACTACCTGAAATTTTCATTACAATTAATTTTACTACTCTGATCTCAATTTTACTAATCTATCTCAATTTTACATTGTAGACAAATCAATTGTGTCTACACTGTAGACCTTTATCAATATGCATATAAAATATACAAATAGTCTTACTAGTTTAGAAGTATTATATATTTTTTCGAAATTCCACGTAAAACACGAAGTATCTTACATACAGCTCCAACGTTACTTGCCGTAGGGGAGGGCTTGAACAGAGTTGACTATTGACCAAATCGCAAAGTCAGCGAAGCATATTCTTGAACTCTCCTATAATCAATGATTAATCATTGCCAAAATGTTCTACTTTGGGAAATTGTCGGGAAACTTACATTAGTTGATTTGCACTTTTAGTTGATCGGTTCATTTTTTTCTTTGTTAAGCATTCTCCTTGCTCTGTCTTCATGCAAGGATTGAATTTGTATTACAAGCTTGGTATTCGGTTTAAACTAAACGTTAACAAACTGAAAAGATACAAAAACAAGTGTTTCTTTACTTACGTTAGTTTGATTCACCTAGATTTGCGGCCTAATCTTTTACTAGTGTTTCATATATATGGTACACCGTTCACCAAGCTAAGGTGATTCAGTCACAATTGTTGTATGAGAAAAGAATAACCGGTTCTACCGAAACTTTCAAGTTTGAACTAAGATTGGGACTATGAAAGGTGTTCATAGACCGCAAGTTTGTCTTGGTGGTTAGGAAACCAACCTGCCAAGCGGTTGTCCAATGTTCAAATCCGATCTGCATCTTTAACAGCTCCTATGTACCATGAAAAACAATGAATTAACAATAATATAGCGGACTAATTCAATAAAACCTAAAAGGGCAAAATATTGAGTCAAAAATCTATATCTTACATAACACTTGACTGGTTGTCCAGTGACAACTCCCTTGTATAGATACTTCCCTAATCAAAGTTTTTTTAGTACATTTCTGGACAAATTCTAATTGATCTAAATGCATATATAAATGAACTTCTTTCTCTAATCAGAATGTCTTGTCATATAATTAACCTACATAACAATATACAAAGTGTGTTGTTCACATCAAATTTTTGCAACATACAAGATGTTTGATTACTATATCATAATTGGGGTTGTCATTGGGCTGGCTTTCCTGTTCCTAAGTTGTTGGACTTGCCGGCCGAGCCAAAACCAAACCGTTGTCGCAGTCACAGCCATGCTAGGTCGAGCTCCACCACCGCCACCAGCTTCGGTCCAAATCATAATAGACGCTCACCTGCATCCCACACAACAGAAAGCTGATCAGCCCAAGGGACTTGACAAGGCAACCATAGACTCTTATCCAAGGGTGGTGATTGGAGAAAGCGGGCGAATGCTCAACCACGATGATAACACGTGTCCTATATGCTTAACGGAGTACTATGCTAAAGATACGCTGAAGATTCTGCCGGAATGTTTGCATAGATTCCATGCAAACTGCTTAGATGAATGGCTCTCCAATAATGCTACTTGCCCTGTTTGTAGAATTCAGCCACCTTCTTCAAATGTTGTTGTTTATTGATCTATCTTTTGTTCGCGTTTATTTGTGTTTGATTGTTACATATCGGATATTTGTATAGTATAACTCTCATATGACTCACTTGCGTCAACATAAAAACATGATATAAAATATTTTCAAGGCATTTATAGTGTGAGACTCGGTGTTATATGCTATATTACGAACTACCTCCAAATCTCCTATCCGTATTCTTTTACATTATTGTCAAATATATTACCACAGCATACGAGTATATGTTACCCTTTCGGACAGTTGGACTCTGTTAAGATATAAAGTTAATTTATTGGGTTTAAATTAAACAATCAGTTTAGATTTTTGGTTGAGTGGTTAGTTGACTCCAATAATACGAGATTTTTTACTTAGGAAATATTAAGTACTTTCGTCTAGCTCTCGGATAAGCTAATTAAAATTGATCACATTAAACGTTTAAACGCTCCAGTAAAATAATATCGCAAATGAAATGACAGTTGAATCTATACTTTGCAACTAGGAACCATCTTAATTGACCTTAGCTAGACACAAAACTATGGAGTAGTATTATAGTATGCACCTTGCCATGTTAATCCGTTGACTGTAACTATAGTCAATTGTAGAAAATATCACACATGCACCAGCCTGGGTCATCAATCTTATCAGGTACGTAATGTACAAGAACATTTACATCAAAAATACTAGGAGTCTATATGTAGACAAGTGAAAAAAGTGTCTATGTCTAATTTGTAGTAAAAATACTTAAAGGTGTAGTAAATTTTGTTGTATAATTTGGCAATTGATGGATTATAAGGAAAGAGAGACAATTAAGGGTCCTTGATTTTGGAAATATATCAATTCAAATTTCCTTCTATTAATAGATCCGTAACAATGTTGATTTTACTACCAATGTCATAAATTTACTGCAAATACGTTAAATTTACTACACAATCATATTTTTTTACTGCATGCTATCTTTAATTTACTACACGTGATTATGTTATAGACAATTTTGCTATTGTCTACATATAGACTCCTAGGATCATCCCATTTACATACCAAATTCTTAGATCCAGCAAAAAGTAGAGAATCACTCTTCATTTTTTCCCAAATTTTATCAAACATTTTTTTGTGAGCAACCTACCATTTCTTCATTATAATCCTAAAACTTTCATATCTTACAATACCATAAACTCCATAACTCCGAAAACTAACGCATGACCATACCCAACTTCATCATAATCTTAACCTTTCTCCTTCTTTGTTCAAACTCATCGTGCCTGAACCAAACATGTAATCCACCAGACTCCGGCTTCTGTACTTGTGGGTTCGAGTACGTCTGTGAAATCGATCCAGGTTATACCGGACTCAATTTCCCTAACGGTACTTACTTCGTTGTCCAAAACATAAACTTCCGAGCTAGAGTAATCCGGCTTCGTGACCGGAGCAAGTGCCTTGCTAAAAAAGTGATGCACCTCAATCTCACGTCAACTCCCTTTCAATATAACACCTTATATAACCAATACTATAATTTATACAAATGTTTGGATATGAAACACGTTGGTGGTAATGTTCATAAAATTGATTGTCTTAGTACTCAGCGTTACACTGTTGTTGCTGCTCCTCGGAATTACTCTTCACTGTCGAATTGCAATCAATTGGGTGACGGACCGGTCATGCTTCCGGTCGATTATGAGCGTAATCAAGAGCCTTCAAATCTAGTTCTTACTTGGTCTGGTGATACTGATACCAATTGTACGCCTTTTCTTTGTTCCGGTGATTATGGTAAGTTTATTTGTCATAATTTTAGACCTTTGCTAATTGTGGGATCCCAATCTTCAATATTTATCTTTATTTTGTCAAACGAAAATTTCAGATTTCCATGATGATCATGAATTGATGTGGAACTTGTTGACTTTTTCGCATGTTCTTGTTTTTCATAATGAAGCGCAAAAGTCAGTATAGATATGGGACTTGAATATAGATAGCCTGGTAGCTAGTTATGATCAATTATCTAAAAGTTTTTTTTTTTTTAATAATGAGGCGTAAGAGTCAAGATAATAAATTGTACCTTCATATTAACCAGTAAACCAACTCTTCATGAGTTAGTGCTAGTGGTGCAAAATGTATAATCTTTCTTCGAGCTAATTAGAAAGAAATGAGCAAGTGTTGGTATCAGGCGGACACTCTAGAGGGGGGGTGAATAGAGTGTTTGAGGGAATTCGAGTAAATGACCCGAATTCTACAACTTTTTCGCACTTTGTAGAAGATATCGATAAGGGAGAACAGCGTATGGACCAGTGTATGCGCGACTGTTCTCTAAGCAATGGAACGATGAGAGGAATGTTACACGGGACAGTGTATGTGAGACTGTTCCCTGTAATATGGAAAATATGCAGAACGTAAATAACACAGAGATTTACCGTGGTTCGACCTTACCTCAAGGTCTACGTCCACCCTAGCCTAATCTTCAATAATCCACTATTATCAAAAGAGTAATACAAGCACCAATTCACGTTCTTACCACAAGAACTAATTGACGTTCTTACCACAAGAACCACTACCCAAATATCTACCACAGATATTGAGACTCTACCCGAATCCACTCTTAAGAAAATAAAGATTACAAAGATTCAATATCTCGATGTGCTTCTTGAAAGCGAGTGAGATACGATTAAGCCCTAAATCAAGATGACGCACTAGGAACTTTGTTTGCCTTGATGAAATACTGTTTAAGCTCAAAACGTTTTAATCTCAAGGTGCGTGCGTGAATAAAAACAATACGTTCAATGTTGTATATGTAGCAGTGGAAAGATTATAAAACTGATAAGGCAAGAATCGCCCAAAGATAGAGGTTTTAATTAAAAGATATTATTTCCAAAGATAAAAATCTATTTTGGAAAACTTATCAGTAAATAATATGAATATCTCTTTTAGAAAGATAATAACCAAAAATAGGATATATCTTTATGATATAAGAAAATCAGTTTTATGAAAATATTCTTTAAACAAATTACGTATCTTTTGAGAAAGATAGTTTTCTTGATAGATCACTTATAAAGAATATTTGAATCTCACTGCATAGGAACAACGTATGGAACAGAGACTATGAGTCTGTTCCATGCTCTGTTCCCAGCTCTGTTTCTTCAAGGCAAAGTTCTTTTCCATGTGCATCAACTATGATTAATACAAGCGATCTATACCGACTAAACCAGATGTTCTTGACGTCTCTTGTAATTGCACGACACTTGTAGTTGTTCCATTGAAGCTCAACTCACCATAGTCGGTGAAACCTGTTCTTATAAAGAACTAAACAACTTCACAAGTGTTAGATCATAAGGTTAGTTCAATGAGCACAATAACCAAATTATTAACCTTAATCATGCAACAATATTTGTTATCATCAAAACCGGAAACCCAACAAATTCCCCTTTTTTGATGATGACAAATATGTGTGTCAAACTTTCACAAAAATCATTCCAATGAGCAAGGCATAAAGACATAGTTGTAGACAATGGTTATTAGCAAACATGAAGCTCAAAGGTCAGTAGCAAACATGAAACTCAACAATTTGGTACTGAACTAAATTGCCGAAAACTCGAGAGGAACTCTAGTCATCATAAGCTAGATAGAAAGTTTGCACAAATTTTCCCCCTTTTGACACTATCAAAAAGGCCAAGACTGCACATGAGAGTATGCGAATCCAACACCACAAATGCGAATTGAACCAAGTCGAGTAGACAATAGAAACCAAATAGCTCAAGCAAAACTGTAATTAAGCTATGTCTACCCAAAACCAGGTCACAAATCCTTAGAAACATAACAGCGTTAGCATGAGAGTGTATCAAACAGTCAGCAAAAGAGAGAATAACAGCAAATGTTCAAGGCTGGATTTGTGGAATGGAAAAGGGAGAAAGGATCAGTGATGGAAACGAATGGAAGGAACAGTTGTGGGAACAAGGTGCATAATGAGCAGCTTCATCACTTACATGGGAACAATGCCGGGAACAATGGCGAGAATATTGGCAGTGAAACATAGGAACAGTGCTGGGAACAGGGTACAGGTGACCTGTTCTCAACAAGAACTTGTCGCACATCATGTGTAGCAGTACCCACAATCAACATTAGTCATCTGCCAAACTTGCACCAACTATAATCATCAACTCATTCATCGAAGAGATCAAAACCAATCACATGCTCTTCCAAACCTTTCGGGAATCGAGCTTGCCTCCCCGAAATCAATGCAAAGATGTTCCCCCTCAAAAGAACAATCACCTCTTCTGTGACATTGATCAACCATATTCCCCCTCAAGATTGTCAAACATGTTCCCCCTCAAAAACGTCCATAGAGAATCCAAAACTCATGCATCATTGAACAAGCACCTTCTCTATGAATCTAATCAACCATTATCAAGGATTGTCGAACATTTCCCCTTGAAAAACATCCATCTATTCTCTTCACTCTTCAATGATTGTCTATCACGATCAATTGACAACTTGGGAACAGTGATGGGACCAGGGGCGGAACGTATGCTGGAACAGTGTAAGGAACAGATGACAGAATAATGGACTTATCAACAACGCCCATAAATGTTGTCCGTCGTGGGTAGCAGCATCAGTATCAGTTGTAGGAATTGTCTTGGCTATGTGGAGATTTCAAACTTCAAATGATATCTCTTCCAAACACATGCAAATTAAGATGTTCCCCCTGAGACCAAGCCAATATTTGCTCCTCTTCCTCATCACTAGAAGAATCATCTTGTCTTTCACAAGTTTCCACAAAAGTTTCAACAGCATTATGAGTTTCTTCGTCCTCATCATTTTCAGTTGGCACAACTTCTTCAAGTTTTGCCGGATGTTTCCTTGCCGCTAATTGATTGGAGCGACATTTAGGACCAGAGCTAGGACCAGATGCAGACTTGCTTCTTTTGGCAGGGCTTGTGTCAAGTAGGAAGTAGCAGTAGAAGTTTTGTGAATGAAACTGCGCAACCCTTTCATGTAAAACGTCTTGGAGTACGTCTATGGCTAGGAGTCTGTTTTCCTTTTTTCTTTTCTTTTTTTTTTCGATTTTTTTTTTTTTTTTGTTTTGTTTTGTTTTTTTTTTTTTTTTTTTTTTTTTTTTGGAAAACAACTCCTCTTTGGTAATCCTTTCCTTGGAAAGAATTATTCTGACGATCCTTTTGGTCCTGCTCCATGAAACTTTCCATCTTAATCCATGTGATATCTCCTTACCATCAACAAAATATCTTTACCATGAACCAAATATATCTGCTGCAATTTTTCATCTTGAGATCCAAGTAACCATTATCCCCTTGATATACTTTCCAAAAACTTCTTCAAATTGTAATGCAAAGAAATATCCAACTTAGCAACTTTCCAACCCATGAACATTCCCGAGTATCTTCATTATTGTTTCCCATGTTTATAGAAAAATTTCTTCATTGCAGTTGTACTTATCTTTCCAACCTCCTGTCTTTGATTAGACGATTCACAAAACAACTTAGGAACAGGCGAGGGAACAGTGCATATACGTGTAGTCATGTGAACTGTTAGCAACATGGATGGGAACAGGTGTAGAATCAAGGGATGGAAAATGGACAAGGCATAAATGAGAGCAAATTTTGAGCAAGTTTAAGATCAAAAGCACAAAGGGAACAAGGGGACCAATGCTGTTCTCAGGACTGTTCTCAACGCTGTTTCCAAGTCAACTTAGGTTAATAGATACCATAGCTTGCAAACAATTTAACGAGTGTTTGTACATCTAAAGTATTCAACAAGATCAATCAGACGCATACAAAAGACATTTGTGTAACTCAAGTGGAGACAACCAATTCTCGTCAATCATTGGGGGTCAAAGTATGCATACAAACATCTTAATTTAATCAACCAAAGTTCGACTCTTATTTTCTTAAACCTATCACTAGGTAACAGTTTAATAGAGTACCAGCAAGTTGATTTTCAGTTAGCCACAACCAAGAGCTCATCAAAACCCATTTTTCACATTGTCACAAAGAATGACATACATGTCCATATGCTTTGTTCATGAACGAATAGTAAACAATAGAGCACATTGTAATACTTGACACACAAAGCAAAAACTCGACAAATCAAATCACTAATCGAGTGTGTGAGAGACTTACCAATCTTACCTACATCATCATGCTTGATGTCATCAACAATCACACACCCTCCTTCAAAGGCTGTGAGTGAGAGAAATAAATCGGATCACGCATTATATGCTTCGAGCAACCACTTCACACATACAAAAATTTGCTCGCTCTCACCCTAGCCTGCAAAAGGAACTTAGTTCTTTGATTTAGGAACCCAAACATACTTGGGTCCCTTGGAGTTAGTCATAACATTAATCAAATCCTTACGAATCCATACTTGCTTGACTACCTTACCGTTCCGTGCAAATATTTTCCTCTGTTTTGTGCATTCATACATCTCAAGATCATTAGACAAATAATGCACAGTCGAATCAGGCATGTAAAGATACTTACCGGACTTGTAATCATAAGACCACCTTTTGTCTCTGGTCCGTACACTTGTCCGTGCATTGTTCCAGTCATTGTTCCATCGTCTAGTGTCTTGGCTGTAGTCGTTAAAACACCTTCTGTCACTGGTCCATGCATTGTTCCATTGCTCATTGCTTCGATTAGACTGTGGAACATTGTCGTAAACATTACTCCAGTAGTTCTTCATTCTCTTTCTCTGGAGAGAAGGAGCATTGTTCTGTGCACTGTTCCATTGATTGGTCCGTGCACTGCTCTGTGCACTGTTCCTTGGACTGTTCCAGAAACTGGTCAGTGATTGTTCCTTGTCTGCACGCTATTCCTCTGAGTAGTATGTGCATTGTTCCTTGTACTGGTCTCAACACCAACATAGCCAATACCTACCTTACCTTGTTTTCTGGATTGACTATTTAAGAGATTGATAGCTTTCTGACTAGAGAGCCACTTATCATTCTGTTGTTTGGCAATCTTCAAAGACTCAATCTCAGATTTAGCAAGTTCAAAACTTTGTAAGACATTTTTATCAAGGAGAACATCATCAGAATCATGCACATGAGTGGATTTAGACAACAGATCTTCTATTTCTTTTTTTAAGGCACGAATCTTGTTTTCACATTCTTCAAGCATGGGAACAGTGTTAGGAACAACGACATGATTAGACTTTTCATCAAGTTTCTTTTGCATAAGAGACATTTGAACGCTCTTTTCTTCAAAATCTTTCAATAACAAAGAATTTTCATCACATAAAGCAGAGCAATCATTTTCAAGTGAAGAAATTTTCTTTTCATGCAAAGTTCTATTAGTGATATGATCTTGAAGTTGTTCTTTTAAGTCTTGACATGTGCTAGCTATATCCATACATTCATCCATAATTATAATGATGTAATTAGCAAGTTTATCTCTAGATAACCTATGCAAATTAGACTTTATTGAATCGAAACTTACCTGGTCTTCGTCGTCATCTCCATCTTCATCTTCATGTCTTGCCATTAAACACAAGTGAGGCTCCGCAGGGAACTGTTCCGTTCCCTGTTCCGTGTTTGACGCGGTACAACATGTGTTTAAGATATGCGACTGTCGCTCAAATTGTTCTTCCTCTGAATACATATTATTTCCCTTCGCCGCCTGCTTCACAGATCCCATAGACATACTCTAGGATATTAACCTTTCGAGCAAACCCGCTCTGATACCAATTGTTGGTATCAGGCGGACACTCTAGAGGGGGGGTGAATAGAGTGTTTGAGGGAATTCGAGTAAATGACCCGAATTCTACAACTTTTTCGCACTTTCTAGAAGATATCGATAAGGGAGAACAGCGTATGGACCAGTGTATGCGCGACTGTTCTCTAAGCAATGGAACGATGAGAGGAATGTTACACGGGACAGTGTATGTGAGACTGTTCCCTGTAATATGGAAAATATGCAGAACGTAAATAACACAGAGATTTACAAGCACCAATTCACGTTCTTACCACAAGAACTAATTGACGTTCTTACCACAAGAACCACTACCCAAATATCTACCACAGATATTGAGACTCTACCCGAATCCACTCTTAAGAAAATAAAGATTACAAAGATTCAATATCTCGATGTGCTTCTTGAAAGCGAGTGAGATACGATTAAGCCCTAAATCAAGATGACGCACTAGGAACTTTGTTTGCCTTGATGAAATACTGTTTAAGCTCAAAACGTTTTAATCTCAAGGTGCGTGCGTGAATAAAAACAATACGTTCAATGTTGTATATGTAGCAGTGGAAAGATTATAAAACTGATAAGGCAAGAATCGCCCAAAGATAGAGGTTTTAATTAAAAGATATTATTTCCAAAGATAAAAATCTGTTTTGGAAAACTTATCAGTATATAATATGAATATCTCTTTTAGAAAGATAATAACCAAAAATAGGATATATCTTTATGATATAAGAAAATCAGTTTTATGAAAATATTCTTTAAACAAATTACGTATCTTTTGAGAAAGATAGTTTTCTTGATAGATCACTTATAAAGAATATTTGAATCTCACTGCATAGGAACAACGTATGGAACAGAGACTATGAGTCTGTTCCATGCTCTGTTCCCAGCTCTGTTTCTTCAAGGCAAAGTTCTTTTCCATGTGCATCAACTATGATTAATACAAGAGATCTATACCGACTAAACCAGATGTTCTTGACGTCTCTTGTAATTGCACGACACTTGTAGTTGTTCCATTGAAGCTCAACTCACCATAGTCGGTGAAACCTGTTCTTATAAAGAACTAAACAACTTCACAAGTGTTAGATCATAAGGTTAGTTCAATGAGCACAATAACCAAATTATTAACCTTAATCATGCAACAATATTTGTTATCATCAAAACCGGAAACCCAACAGCAAGTATCATTATTAGGCATAACTTCAAACATCAATACATCATATTTCAATGCCTAACCAACTATAACACTCATGCAGATTCATCATTTCCCGGCACACCCAAGAAAGTTTCCTTGTCTACGGGAATCGCCTTAGGCCTTGGAATCCCGGCAATGGCCTTTCTAATCTGGTGTATTGCGACAATCGTTAGCACGAGGCGCCGTTCATCCAGAGCAGCCACCAGCATTGTAGCTACTACTGCCCAAAGACTCCCGGGACAATCAACGACCGTTGATAATGTAGGGCTTGATCAGGCTACCCTAGACTCATACCCTATGGTGGTGATAGGCAAAAGCGGGCGCTTTCTCAAGACAGTAGGCCAAGAACAAACCTGCTCAATTTGCTTGTCAGATTACCAACCAAATGATACCTTAAAAATCCTACCAGAATGTCTACATAAGTTTCATGTTCACTGCATCGATGAATGGCTTCGCGCTAAAGATTTGTGCCCAATTTGTAGAGCCACACCTCCTCGTACTATACAATAACAAATCTTACGTAAACAAATTGTTGCAAAATCCTTCATCCGTTCCCTTGGATTGTTAGCTTCTTATCTAAGATTCTCTCCCATAGTCAATCGAGCAGCCAAAACACTAATGGTCCAAAAGAACGGAGATAATGTAATTGTATTTTGACCGGCTTGTATAATAATGTGCTTCAAGTTGATTGACTACTACTATCCTAACCTTCTAACAAGAACCATTTTTAAGTTAAATCTCACAAATAACATTAAGGGGTTAAATGATTGAAGCTTCTCGACAAGCCCTTGGAATTGGTTCCGTCATAACTTGCCTCGAGTTCAGTCAAATCAAGCTCGAGCCACAAACCAAAAATCGGAGCTAAGCCTCACGTCAGAATAGCTCCTTTGAGCCTCAAACTGTTCACATAATAGTGATAATACTTGTCGAAACATTATTATATATTTATCGAAATTGCAGGTGAAACACGAAATATCGTAGATGCAGCTCCAACGTTACTCCTGCAGGGGAGGGCTTGAACAACGTTGACTATTGACCAAATCTCAACGTCAGCGAAGCATTTTCTTGCACTTTGCTATAATCAGTGATTAATCATTGCTAATTACTTTAGGAAATTGTCGCGAAACTTACATGGTTAATTCGTACTTCTATTTATGACCTGGCTCATTATTTTCATGTAAGCACTCTCCTTGAGTCCTTGCTCTGTTTTCATACTTGGATTTAAATTGTATAATGTTAAGAATATTCGGGAATATATGTATCTTGTGAGACTAGGAAAATGGAGAACCGGTTTTTCCCTGAGAAACTTCCGAAGTTCTGATGACTTACATAGTTACATTGTGTTTTTTTCCTAGACCGCAGATGATAAATTTCGAACTTTCAACCAACATTCAGTCTCCGGTTTGATTGTCGCTAATCAACATTGCTTAGCATTACATCGACAATAATAGAGCTAGAATAATTCATTAAAACCTAAAAGGGGAAAAAAAAAATTGAGTCAAAACTTGCCTGGTTGTTCAGTGACAACTTCCTCGTATAGACACTTCCCTAATCAAAGTTTTTTATTTGATCAAAATGCATATATAAATGTACTTCTTTCTCTAATTAGAATCTCTCATATAACAAATATACAAGTGTGTTGTTCACATCAAATTTTTGCAACATACAAGATGTTTGATTTCTATATCATAATTGGGGTTGTCATTGGGCTGGCTTTCGTGTTCCTATGTTGTTGGACTTGCCGGCCAAGCCAATCCCGAACCATTATCGCAGTCGCAGCCATGATGGGTCAAGCTCCGCCACCCCCACCAGCTTCAGTCCAAATCCGACTAGACGCTGAGCTCCAGCCCACACAACAGCAGGCTGATCAGCCCAAGGGACTTGACAAGGCAACCATAGACTCTTATCCAAGGGTGGTGGTTGGAGAAAGCGGGCGAATGCTTAACCACGATGATAACACGTGTCCTATATGCTTAACGGAGTATCATGCTAAAGATACGCAGAAGATTCTGCCGGAATGTTTGCATAGATTCCATGCAAACTGCTTAGATGAATGGCTCTCCAATAATGCTACTTGCCCTGTTTGTAGAATTCAGCCACCTCCTCTAAATGTTGTTGTTTCTTGACCTATCTTTCGTGTTGTGGTTATTACATAATGGATATGTGTATGTTACTCTTATACGACTCACTAGTGTCACCATAAAAACATGACAAAAAAATGTTTTCATGGCATTTATAGTGTGAGACTCGGTGTTAAATGTTAATGTGTTACGAGTATATGATGTATTGCATACTCCCTCCAATCCATATAAAGTGTAACTCTTTCATAATTTTTTTAGTTCAATGCAAATCAAATGTAACATACTGTACCTTTTAGCAAGAACATTCATTTGTTGGTGGAATTTAACTAATAACTAGTTTCGAGATCGACAAGCATAATCAATTTATAATCTAGATTAATCTTTTAAAACTAAAGATTAAAGTACTATTTTAGTAACTTAAGAACAAATCCTTGAATGTCAAATAATGTTAAACGATTAAAGCTAAAATTAGCATAAGTTTTACTATATAACCACAACACAATTGCACAATGAGCACAACTCGATTTTACCTCCATTATTTTTCGGTGTTTATTGACTTTATAACCCACGATCCCGTTTTTGTCTACGCATTAGACCTTCAGCTGCGACTCCACCACAAAAATTCAACTCTGAACTCTATTGAGTCTTCAACCTTATACCTCTGTATGAAATGAAACTCAAATTAGTAGGGTTGCTATATTGTACAAGAATATATAAACTCGGTCAATGTCAACTATATCAAAGATAACCATGCTACGCACGCATTAAGCCAGATCAGACACATATAGTCATACAGATCCAATTTGCCAAATTGCAATAAAAATTCAACCAAAATAAAGTCCAAGTTCACTAATTATATCATCGATCAACTACACAATAATGCATATACACATAATCACACTAAATTAATCCAATTGAGTTGAATTCTACCTACCTAAGAAACCCATGATAATGCTGAGTCTTTTAATCCCTGTTTTGATCATAGTTGCTGCCTTCCTGTGTTACTCTTGCTGCTGTTGCCTGAGAAGTCATGATCAAAGTCAAACCACCATCGTCTTCGACCTCGCCACCCCGGATACAGCCAGTTCACCGCGGATGATAAGTGGTCTGGACCAGCAAACCATCGATTCATTACCGAGCATTATCATAGGCGAAAGTGGGAGGATGATTAAGAAGGATCAAAACACTTGCTCCATTTGCTTGTCAGAATATCATCCTAGTGAAAAGTTGAAGATCATGCCCCAATGTTTGCATAGGTTTCATGCTGATTGCATTGATCAATGGCTTCCATCAAATGGGACTTGCCCCATCTGCAGAGTTCTTCCACCAATTGTATAGCACTTGTTAATTAAGCACTTCATATAATGTTACTCTTTTGATCTTTGCATAACTAGATAGATGCTATGATCTACTCGTCTTTTTCCCTTAGATTGTTAACGTTTGGTTTGAATTTAAGAATGCAAACTAGAGCATAAAACGTTGACAATCCAAAAGGACAGAGGGAGTATTTGGTCAGCTGATTATGTTGTATACATGATTCATGAAAGAGGGATTCTTTTGTACAAATGTTCTAAATCATTAACTAAAAAGATCATATTCTTGATTCTGATTGAAAAAGTTTCGTTGTATCGTATTATCGTGTCGTGTGCCTAGTGTCTAGTGTGACTACTCTAGGTTAAAGGTGAGACTAATGGGCATCTGCACCTTGATCTAGCCATCAAAAGGCCTGGGTAGAACAACACTAGGCCAATAATGTAACCCTAGACTTACCCTGACCCTCGTGACTCACGAAACGATATGATCACACAGGTATTGCCTATAAGCATGAAAATGTCAAAAGGAGAAAGTAAAATCTTAATGAAACTTAACAAAATCCTTCTAGCCCTAACCCAGAACCTCATTGTACGTTAACTTGTTGAGGTATAAAGTCTTTATACGGGCCAAAACTATAGTCAGTCTAGACTTTGGGTTGAGATGGTTCTTTAACATGCGTGGTGTCAGAGACTCAATCCACAGGTCTCAATTCCAAATTGCGCCGCCCCTCTTTAGTCAGGTGCAACTCAAGCACAAGTCGTCCTCAAAGGCCATTCACAGGAGGAAGCTTGTTGAAGCATAAAGTCATTATACGAACCCAAAACCACCAATCCCTACTTTTGGTTTAAATGGTTTCTTGACACTAACCAGTACGAACAAAAATCGACTTAAGATTAGTCTCCAACCACGGGCCTGAACTGAACATGTTTCGAATGGATCATATGGCTCAAATTAGTTCAATCACTGCATCACTCAGACAGCGGACCATAGTCCACCTACCAGTTGGGCTCCTTTTCTTAGAGGTGGGTTTGAGCCCCCAATAGGCTGTTGGCTGTGAATTGTAGTACTATTCTCTCTAATTAAATATCTACTTGCAATAACATCATTCATTTGCTTAATGAGAATCAAAATTATCTAAATTATTACCTGATTTAGAGATGATTACCGATGCAAATGAGCCGCCCTTATCTGCACATTAAGAATAAAACAAATTAGCCGTTGATTAAAATAATGATTATTCAATAATGGTATGAAGTCAATGTACCACAAAGGCACAAATGATGCTTTTAGTTTTGTAAGAAAGAGGCATAACATTTTTATTTCATTGATCATCCAAAATCCGTTGACTTCGAAACTAAGTATTTGAATAAGCTAACACGTCACTCTTTAGTTAAGTATATTAGTTTTAATTTCGAGCTAAAAAAAAAACCGTACAAAAACTCATGAATGAGAGCTTTATCAAGGTATCTGCTCGCAAAATTAAGCCTTTCCACACATATACTAGACTTGGTTGATAAACAAAAATTCATTTGTACACTGCACGTCAGCCAACATGTCTAAATTACAAGTAATTCTACGTATACCAAACGAAACAATACCAACCAAATAGAAAGTCAACTAACACTACTAACCGATTATAACGATCATGTCATTTCATAGTTTCACCTTAATTTTCACAAATGCAAAATCTCCAAAGTTCCATACTTCTCTCCCTGTCGTTCTTGCTGTTAGTCACAGTAAAATGTATTCACATCACGAAAGCGGACACGGCCACAAACACTAACACAAACAACCTCGATTATTGCCTAACGCAAGTGTGCAGCTACGACGACCCTGCCAGCCGGTATGTACGATTCCCGTTCCAAATCCGAAACGAGTCCCTCCCAAAGTCTTGCGGGTATCCAGGTTTTGATTTGTTATGTGATGGAGATTTTAGACTACTAGTTAGTCTGCCTAAATCAGGGTTGTTCTCTGTTCAAGCCATAGACTATATTAATCAAAATTTATGGTTTAATGATCCTGATAATTGTCTCCCTAAGAGGCTTCTTTCCCTTAATTTATCAAACTTTGAAAAATCGTCCATTTTTACTCCTGTTCAACATCTAAACCAAAGTTACTGGTTGTATAATTGCACAAGTGATTATTTCAATTCATCATCCGATAGCTTAAAACCGATTCCATGCTTAAGTGGTTCGACATATGGTGTGATTGCTAGTCCTATACAAATGACTAGCAATTCTACCTCCGGTATGTGTGATGATTTGGGTACTATCCAAGTTCCTGCTGTGGAATCGCGGTCTGGTAAGGTGCAGTCCTCGGACCTGAATGCGGACATTCAGCTATCCTGGAGGGAGCCAGGATGTAGTCAGTGTTACAAGAACAATGCGCGATGTGGGTTTATGAGCTACTCAGGCTTGGAAGTCGGCTGCTATGATGTTCCAACCCGTGGTAAGCCAGCTTAATTCTTTACAAACATCTAAGGAAAAACTATGTTCATATCTATTCACAATTTGACATGAAAAATATAAATGTTTTACCAAACAAAAGAAAAAACTACTAGGAATCTTAAGCATGAAGATTAGACAGTACATTCCAAAAAAGTCAATTAGAAACAACAGATGTTTTACCACATTGTACGGTATTATGGCTATATGAAAATTTCTTTCATTTGAGTTACTAGTATCATCTAAGGTGGCTAAACTGATCAGCCATATACGTCTTTGCGCGTTTTAAAATTTGACATCAGGGAAACTTACAATTTTAGGGTCTCATCACATCCATGCTCTGTAATTTAGATTGGTTTACCTTTGACAGGACTTCGAAAGGAAACATTGGTGGCCATCGCCTTGGCATTTGCAGCACCATTAGCATTATTTACATGCTGCATTACATACTTCTCGCTCAGAGCGGTCTGCTTCAGAACAAGAAGAAACAACATAAGCATAGCACTAACAACAGCAGTGACTCCACAACCTCAACCAGACACCATAACTGGTCTAGACAGGTCTATAATTGAGTCTTATCCTAAGGTGATATTAGGTGACAGTAGACGTCTACCAAAGCCAGATGATAAGAATTGCCCTATATGTTTGGGAGAGTATTTGTCGAAAGAGACACTACGAAGTCTGCCAGATTGCGGCCACTGTTTCCATGCTGAATGCATTGATCAATGGCTTGAGAGGAATGCCTCTTGTCCAGTTTGCCGAAATACTCCATCCAGTACTCCAGACAATACTTAATTATGATCATAGGTTTAAAGTAATGGTATGTGATTTTGTATAGATCGATATTATGAAAAGTGTAATGTTTTGCAAATGCAAGTTATATTTGTACATATATTATTTTTGTTTTAGACTTCAAGTGAGTTCCAGTGAGATACCTTGTAGCTCCTGAAGACGGCAACATCCGGAAAACACTAGCTTGACAATCACCTCTTTGAGTAAATTGACATTCAAGAGCACATAGGTTGGAAGCTCAAGGCCGTCAATTGGCCGCAGAATGCCAGCCAACACTAAGAGCGTTCAATCCATTAAGAGAGCATCCATCATGTTTAGTTATCTAGTAAGGAAATAATTTTGTCAGACGAAACATCAGTGAAACCACAAAAGTCAATCACAACTTCAAAGTAAGCCATTTTGCCAACTAAAAGTCAATATATATGCAATATCAATGTAGGTTACAAAAATCAATAGGTCTAGAAACAGAGTACTTAACTTCCAATGTAAATATGAGGGTACAACGAGTTCAGAAAACCGATTTCACATCCAGCATCAAAGAAGGCTCATTTGTTCACTTAATCAGTCACTGAATAAGAAATGTGTGTGGGCTCGCCTTAAGTGTCGGAATCTCAAGCATAGCTCAAGAATTTTGGATATGCTAACGCGAACTTTAATTACCTATTACGAGTAATGATCATTTTGATAGAAATTGTGCAATCAAGCTAATCATCTTATAAACGCGGTCCACTGTGAGTTCCTATATATACATGGCTCACCCAGTGTAATAGATAGAACAGCTTCTTTGCTAGCAAGCCTTCTAAAAGGCTTTGGAAAGGCACTGTTGTTATTTAGTTAAGGTTTTTACTATCTATACTTGGAGCTTATAAATAGGAGTCACTAGGAGTAGTAGTAATCCAATACATTTTGAGGGTGAGGCCACTCGAACGTCCTTATACTAACTCCGACCATATTTTTGCCCAATGCCGCCCCTTACCCACCCAATGCCGCTCCTAGCCACCCCTTGCTGCCACCACCACTGACTTTTTTCCCGGAGAGCGATTTTTACATTCCTGTTTATGAGAGTACAAAAATGAACTAAGGAGTCAGAATTGCGAAATTACATACAGAAATAAGAGCCAGACTTAACCCTTATATTTTCATGAATTCTCCGGGCATTGAAATTGGATTGAATTAAACGAATTTAATCAATAATAATAATAAAGGAAATGCATACAAAAATTAAATTCGAATAGTGAGAAGTGCAATTACCTTGAGAACGAGAGAATTGGGGGAAATTTGTGATTAGGGCATTGCAGAAACACAGAAATCAGACGAAAATTACGCAATTGAGATAATTGGACTAAACGTTAGGGTTTGTAATTATGATTGAGGCAGAATTGCAGTAATTTTTCAGAGTTAAAGTGAAGAACAACTGAAAATCTTCGATTCACAGGGGTAAGGGAATTGAAGATGGGAATTCATTTTTTTAATGATATAGCGCGAGTCTCTGATTGAAAGGTTCGGTTCCAGGAACAACCTAATTACTATAGCCTGGTAGCTACTCCGTATATTGCAAAAATATAGTCGGTAAAGACGTAGAGTGTCATTAGGGTCAGATTCGGATTAAGTTCATGCTAAATAAAATAGTGTATGAGTCCCCTCTATTCGATCCCATTTATGTAATGGTATGTGATTTTGTACAGATCGATATTATGAAAAGTGAAATGTTTTGCAAATGCAAGTTATATTTGTACATATATTATTTTTGTTTTAGACTTCAAGTGAGTTCCAGTGAGGTACCTGGTAGCTCCTGAAGACGGCAATATCCGGAAAACACTAGCTCGCCAATCACCTCTTTGAGTAAATTGACATTCACGAGCACATAGGTTGGAAGCTCAAGGCCGTCAATTGCCGCAGAATGACAGCCAACACTAAGAGTGTTCAATCCATTCAGAGAGCATCCATCATGTTTAGTTATCTAGTAAGGAAATCACTTTATCAGACGAAACATCAGTAGAACCACAAAAGTCAATCACAACTTCAAAGTAAAGCTATATTGCCAACTAAAAGTCAATATCTATGCAATATCAATGTAGGTTACTGTAAAACCAGGATAGCAGAACGGGACTGGACTGCCAGGATAGCAGAACGGGACTGGACTGCCAGGTGTAGAACAGAAGGTACTGACCAAAGTTGTAAAGGTGATGGATGGGACAAGCTACAAGCAGAGAAGAAACCTTGGAAAAGCAACAAAGATGAAGCCAATGGATAAAAGACATTCTCTCCTATGGTTCACATTATAGTCCAGAGGTTAATACTCATTTAGGGTGGCTCTTTATTAGACAACTAGCATAGAGAATTGTAAGGTGTGCCAAAAAGAGGGTAGCTAGTAATATAAATAGATAGCTTGTACATCACAATTCATGGTTTTTTCAGAAATAATACAACAACTACATCTTTCTCACAAACTCTTTCTAATCTATACATTTACACTATATTTTCTTGAATCTAAGCCATGGCTTTCTCGTTGTCTTTCATGAACTCAAATGTCAACATGGTATCAGAGCCATGAAAGACTGAGAGGAAGTCTGTAGCTTGAAAATTTCCATGAAAAAAAAAAAAAATCAACCAACAATGTCTGACAATCTGCAAGACAACACCCAGCAGACCTGGGATCACAACCACAACCACAACTACAACAACAACAACCACAACAACAACAACAAAAACAACAACAACCACAACCACAACCACAACCACAACCACAACAACAACAACAAGAACAACAACAAAGGCAAGAAGCCTTGGAACAAGTCAGCTTACAATGCCACCTCTTCTAGCGAGTCTGGAAGTGGAACCAATCCAGTGCTGATCTCACAGGAAACACTCCTGTTCCTACTGAACTACAAGGTCAAAACCAGCAACTCAGAATTCACAGCACAGGAACTTGCTGCAAACCCTGTAGGTAACACTCATTGTCACAATATTTATTCAGATAATGGTGCAAATGAATGGATAATTGATTCTGGTGCTAGTGATCACATGATAGCTGACATAAGTAAACTCTCAAACCCTAAATTGGTAGAAAAAATGTCAAGAGTAAACTTGCCAAATGGGGAAGTGTCATATGTTTCACATGTTGGGGATCACATGCTGCAGAATGGGATAAATCTGAAAAAGGTGTTGTTTGTGCCAACCTTCAAGAATAACCTGTTATCTGTGCAAAAGCTGGTTGAATCTGAGGGTTGTTATGTGACATTTTACAAAACTTTGTGTGTTATACAAGACTCTATCACCAAGAAGATTAGAGGAATTGGAAAAGAACGCAAAGGCATCTATTATCTAGTGAATAAGCCTGTGAGTCAGCCTAGAAGCAGTAATGTTAATGTAGCTATAGATGTAGGCAGGTCTAACTCTAGTGACAAAGATGGCCTGTATCTCAGTGATGCCCTGCTTGGGAATGCTCCTGAAAGTCAGGATTCAGAATCCTGTATGACTTCAGGACAGTACTGCAATGATCAAATTATGACGAATGACAAGCATGACATTTTTGCAAAATGGCATTACAGACTTGGACATGCGTCTAAGGATAAACTAAAGGCTATAGAGAGTATATCACAGGCTGTTAAACAGGATAGTGGAAAAATTTGTCTAACCTGTCCTAAGGCTAAACTGACTAGGTTGCCCTTTCCTGAGAGACAGTACAATGCTGATAAACCCTTTGAGCTGATTCACCTAGATGTTTGGGGTCCTTACAACACTGAAACCAGGTTGAGACATAGATTTTTCCTCACCATCGTGGATGACTACAGCAGGGCTACTTGGGTATACTTAATGAGGAACAAAAGTGAATTAGGAGAGCTAATTCCAAAGTTTTACAAGCTGGTAGAAACTCAGTTTGAGACAAGCATCAAGATGGTCGGGACCGACAAAGCAAAGGAAATTGTGGAAGGTGATTGTGGCAGATTCTTGAGCAACATGGGTATTACTCACCAAACCAGCTGTACTGATACTCCACAACAAAATGGCACGGTAGAAAGGAAACACCGACACCTACTTGAAGTGAGTAGGGCTATCATGTTCCAATCTGGTGTACCATTGAAATTTTGGGGTGATTGTGTTCTTACAGCTGCTCATATCATCAACAGGCTGCCTTCTAGTGTTCTAGAAAACAAAACTCCCTATTTCAAATTGTTCCATAAGGATCCAGACTATGACAGGCTGAGGGTATTTGGTTGCCTAGCCATGGTTCACAATCCAAGCAGAACCAAAGACAAATTTCAAGCTAGAGGAGTGCCATGTGTATTCATTGGTTACCCAGCACATCAAAAGGGGTATAAATTCTATGACCTTACCTCTAAACAATGCTTTATATCCAGAGATGCACACTTCTATGAGCATGTCCTTCCATACCACAGTTGGAAACCAGCTCCTCAACCCAAACCTACAACACACCATGTGCCAAATGACACTGCAGGTGATGTGTCTCCACCTGAGCATGAACCAGAACCAGCACACACTACTGTACCTCAAGAAATCAGCTCAGCACCACCTCCAGTCAACCCTGTCACAGATTCCAGGCCTGTCAGGGTAAGGCGAGCACCAACCTGGACCCAGGACTTTGAGGTTCACAACCCTGTCATGGCTCCTCACTCAGCCTCGAATACTGCTGATTTCAATGCCACTCATATGCATGCCAACCTCGTACAACAACTCACACAGGATCCTGACCCTCAACTGTTCCATGAAGCTGTCAAAGATCCAAGATGGGTAACTGCCATGAATACAGAATTGAAAGCTCTCATTGACAACAAAACATGGGAAATCACAACCCTACCACCACACAGAAAATCCATTGGGTGTAAGTGGATCTACAAGACTAAGTATCACTCAGATGGTTCCATAGAGAAACACAAAGCGAGGCTGGTTATACAAGGATTCAGGCAGAAGTATGGCATAGACTATGAGGAGACTTTTGCTCCTGTAGCTAAAATGACCACAGTCAGAGCTGTGCTTGCCGTAGCAGCTATGCAGCACTGGTTTACATCCCAGATGGATGTGTCCAATGCATTTCTCCATGGCGACTTACATGAGGAGGTCTACATGGACCTCCCACAAGGTTACTCTAGCTCAGGAGTCATCCAAGCTTGGAGAAAGGGGAGAAACCACCTGAACTGCAAGGAAAAGTTTGTAAACTTCAGAAGTCTCTGTATGGGCTCAAACAGGCACCTAGGCAATGGTTCTCCAAGCTGTCCACAGCCCAGACCGATTGTGGGTACAAACAGTCCAGCTCAGATCATTCCTTGTTCAAGAAACAAACCCAGGACAGTACCACCATTGTACTAGTCTATGTGGATGATATGATCATCACAGGAGACAGCTTGCCAGAAATTCAGAAATTGAAGTCACAACTCAACTCTACATTCCATATGAAAGACTTGGGGGAACTCAGGTACTTCCTATGGTTGGAGATTGACAGGTCAGATGATGGGATTTTTATCTCTCAGAAGAAGTATGTTGAAGACTTGTTGAAAGAATTCAGCATGAACAATGCCAAACCACTTAGGTTACCTCTGAACTCTCATGTTAAGCTAGAACCAGACAAAGGAACACCATTGCCTTGTCCTGAAACATACAGAAGACTGGTTGGAAAACTGATATACCTAACAATCTCCAGACCTGACATAGCTTTTACTGTGCAGCTCTTAAGTCAGTTTGTCCAGAAACCAACATCAGACCATATGCAAGCTGCAAGAAGACTTCTCAGGTACCTGAAACAATGTCCAGGGCAAGGTGTTCTGCTAGCCAGTAAGTCTGCAGCCAAGCTCACGGCCTATTGCGACTCTGATTGGGCATCATGTCCATTCTCAAGGAGATCAACAACAGGATATTGTGTGTTATTAGGGAACTCACCAATATCTTGGAAAGCAAAGAAACAAACAGTCGTATCCAGGTCCTCAGCTGAAGCCGAATACAGAGCCATGGCCCTGACCACTTGTGAGATAACCTGGTTGTCCAGCTTGCTTAAGGAATTGGGATTAAGAAAGTTGGGTTCCACAGAACTTAGATGTGATAATCAGGCAGCAATATCCATTGCAGCTAATCCAGTTTATCATGAAAGAACCAAACATATTGAGGTGGACTGCCATTTTATAAGAGAAAAAATTCAACAAGGTCTGCTTCATACATCATATGTTCCATCTACAAATCAGGTAGCAGACGTCCTAACTAAGTCCCTACCAGCCTCGCAACATGAGAAGCTCTTAAGCAAGATGGGAGTGTCAAAGGGTCTCCACTCTCATATTGAGGGGGAGTGTAAAACCAGGATAGCAGAACGGGACTGGACTGCCAGGATAGCAGAACGGAACTGGACTGCCAGGTGTAGAACAGAAGGTACTGACCAAAGCTGTAAAGGTGATGGATGGGATAAGCTACAAGCAGAGAAGAAACCTTGGAAAAGCAACAAAGATGAAGCCAATGGATAAAAGACATTCTCTCCTATGGTTCACATTATAGTCCAGAGGTTAATACTCATCTAGGGTGGCTCTTTATTAGACAACTAGCATAGAGAATTGTAAGGTGTGCCAAAAAGAGGGTAGCTAGTAATATAAATAGATAGCTTGTACATCACAATTCATGGTTTTTTCAGAAATAATACAACAACTACATCTTTCTCACAAACTCTTTCTAATCTATACATTTACACTATGTTTTCTTGAATCTAAGCCATGGCTTTCTCGTTGTCCTTCATGAACTCAAATATCAACAGTTACCAAAATCAATAGGTCTGGAAACAGAGTACTTAAATGGTATATGAGTTACAACGAGTTCAGAAAAACGATTTCACATCTAGCATCAAAGAAGGCTCATTTGTTCACTTACTTCGTCACTGAATAAGAAATGTGGCTTGCCTAAAGTGTCAGAATCTCAAGCACCCGAGATAAACTCATTCAAAAGAAGCCCATCCTAGCTACAAACCTTTGTTCAATACTACTCCGTATTAAGTACTAAACTAACAACACGCGAACTCTGAAGGAACGAAGTAGTATGTAGTTTAGTAGTTTACAGTCAAATGCTTTCCCACACATATTGATGTATTTTTGAGAAAAAATTGTCAAGTCAAGGAACACCTCGAGGAGGCTAAAACATGGGATACACAAACCTCCCGAAAGACCAAGGTTAAAGTCTCTAAAACCAATGTTGGGACAAGAATGCAGGATCCTAAATTCCTAAGTTTCAGCTCAAGCATTATGAATATGCTAACGCGAAACTTAATTACCTATTACGAGTAATGATCATTTTGTAGCAATTGTCCAAACCAAGCTTATCATCTTATAAAGGCAGTCAAATGTGAGTTCCTATATATACATGGCTCACCCAGTGTAATAGATAGAACAGCTCCTTAGCTAGCAAGCCTTCTAAAAGGCATTGGAAAGGCACTGTTGTTATTTAGTTAAGGTATTTACTTGAGGAGAAATCTATCTATATTAGGAGCCTATAAATGGGTTTTTGGTCTAACCACACGTATTAAAACTAAAATTTTGTCAAACCACACCTATTATAATAAAATTTTGTCCAACCACACCTCGTAAATTCTTTTTCTTTGTTGGACTACACCTTATAGTAACTCCGGTCACATTTCCTCCCAATACCCACCCAATTCCGCCCCTCACACACCCAATGCGGCCCCACGTCACTACCACCACCACTGATTTTTTTTCCCTGCAGCGCAATTTTTACACTCCTGTTCATGAGAGTACGAAAATGTACTGAGGAGTCAGAATTGCGAAATTATTACATACAGAAATTAGAGCCAGAATTACCCCTTATATTTTGTTATGAATTCTCCAGGCACTGAAATTGGATTGAATTAAACGAATTTAATCAATAATAATAAAGCGAATGCATACAAAAATTAAATTCGAATAGTGAGAAGCGTAATTACCTTGGGAACGAGAGAATTGGGGGAAATTCGTGATTAGGGCATTGCAGAAACACAGAAATCAGACGAAAATTACGCAATTGAGATAATTGGACTAAACGTTAGGGTTTGTAATTATGATTGAGGCAGAATTGCAGTAATTTTTCAGAGTTAAAGTAAAGAACAACTGAAAATCTTCGATTCACAGGGGTAAGGGAATTGAAGATGGGAATTCATTTTTGTTATGAACTAAGGAGTCAGAATTGCGAAATTACATACAGAAATAAGAGCCAGAATTAACCCTTTTATTTTGTTATGAATTCTCCAGGCACTGAAATTGGATTGAATTAAACGAATATAATCAATAATAATAAAAGAAATGCATACAAAAATTAAATTCGAATATTGAGAAGCGTAACTACCTTGAGAACGAGAGGATTGGGGGAAATTGTGATTAGGGCATTGCAGAAACCCAGAAACCAGACGAAAATTACGCAATTGAGATAATTGGGGTAAACGTTAGGGTTTGTAATTAAGATTGAGGCAGAATTGCTGTAATTTTTCAGAGTTAAAGTGAAGAACAACTGAAAATCTTCGATTTACAGCGGAAGGGAATTGAAGATGGGAATTCATTTTTTTAATGATATAGCGCGAGTTTCTGTTTGAAAGGTTCGGTTCCAGGAACAACCTAATTACTATAGACGGGTAGCTATATTGCAAAAATATAGTCGATAAAAGACATGGAGTGTCATTCGGGTCACACTCGGATGAAGTTCTTGCTAAATAAAATGGTGTACGAGTCCCCTCTATTCGATCCCATTTCATATACTCTTCCAATCACCAACTAGCTTATAATTTTAGCCTGACATTCATAAATTATTATTTTTGGAAATGATTGGAGCGGTATAGATATCAGATAGAAGATCTGCACTGCTTAATGTCAAATAAAGGTATCATTGTTCATTGTGAGACTAATTAACTAGAGCTCGCTGAACAACACAAAAGATAAGCGACGTTAAATAACATCAAGCTAAGTAGTACTCCTTCCGCCTTAACTCATCAACACCTCATTTGATTTTTCACGGAGACGTTACTTTGACCGCTACTTCTACATGTATATGAATTTTATTTTTTAGAGACTATAATGAATGAAGAGAAGAGACGAACAATATAGAAGTGTAAAGGATAAGAATTTTGAGAATAATGAGCATGTTTTATTTGTCAAAACTCCAAACGGTGTTAGCTTATTAATGTGGGTTTTTGAGTCCACCCGGTGTGCCTAACTTTATGTCGTCAAAAATCCGGCATTATTGTGACCGGATTTAAAAAAAAAAAAAAAATGGACACCGGTCTCATTGTGCTGCAACCTACATACTGGATTACTGGAGTACATGTTAATGATTTACGAAAACGGGAGGGAGTCATCAGTAGAGTGTAGTGTGGGGATCTATCATCGTCTACGGGAACTTATATATTAGGATGCCGGGTGGAAGTTTATAACTACGCATAGAACACGATTACACCAATATATTAGGTACATTTATATGAGACGTACACTACCGATGAGTGAATAGATGACTCACTAGTTTTGTCTTTAATTTGGTGCGACAAGCCAACAATAATAATTGTTAACGTAGTATTAAGCTGTTGCTTTTTTCAATATTAAGTAAGGTTTGTGTTGATGACAAAAAATAATTTTGTCTTAGCGATGGAAGGTTTTAGTCCAGTAATGTCGATGGGCTGAAAACAAGGAAAAGCCCACCTGGATGCAATACTCAGTTTGGGCTGACAGCAGATACACAAAGTCCATCTTTTCAAATGTAAGAGAATGCGCCAAGGCACGAGAGCAGTTGAAGTAAGAAATGTAAACCGCTAGCAAGTATTCTTCCCCACGTTTGGAAAAGCTTGGGAGGTTGAAGTAACCGCCAGAAGATCTATCCTATAAATAGTGGAGCAAGGAGCAGCATCAAAACAACAATCAAGCATCAACAACATTTATCAAAGTCTTTTTAGTTCTTTCTTTTTAGTGTACATCGGGTGGCCTCGCCCCGTAGCGCGAGCAGTTCATGTTTTAGCGTAGCTTTTTTCTTTTCCATGGTGAAGATAGAATGCATGGAGGTAATTGATTCCATCTCTTCCTGGACTCTTCATTAGCAAACCTGACATTACTTTCAATTAATGGTTACTACTTTAGTTTGTAAGAACCCGTCTTTTGTCTTTGCATTTAAGTACTTTTATTTCATGGCATTTAGTTCATCGCGGTCAGTCTAAATTAAGTGCTCTTAGGACAGACACTTCATATAAGTGTCCTTAATTTTAGCGTTCAACAAATTGGCGACCACAGTGGGAGGTAAGATATAATTCTTAGACAGAATTGTAATTGTTTACCTTTCGCAACCAAATAAACCTTTTGATTAAATCAAGTGCAGACATCAAACTGACTTGTAATTTAAAGAAGCAAGAGATGCCTACGACAAGGTCTGCTTCTCAGCGAGACAATTCGCAAGAGACTCCCCTTCCTCAGGGTGGACGGACCGAGCCGTCTAGCCAAAATATGGGTACCGATACACCCATTATTAATGTAAGTTCGGATAACTCATCATCGAGTTCTGAAGGACAAGGCCAAACTACGCCGGCTCTCCGTAGTCAGGCAGAAGAAAGTTTACTAGCAGATTTGGATCTTAGCAAAGTATCTAAGACCCAGTTAACTATTTTTCACAAGACATATGTGAAAATTGTTAAGGATTTGTTGGTAAATGGACAAGAAGTTGAACGAAAACAACTTGAATCCCAGATTCAGCGGTTGACACAAGAGTCATCGCGGGCCTTTGCTCAGATTGCTCAGAGCTTACATGAGGATGCTCGGGATGGAATATCACGGCAAATTGATAGAATTATCCTTGACATCAATGAAACTTTCAATGCAACCTTTGACGCACTCACAAGAAGTGTTGCAACGGAGGTTGTATGTCGCCTTGAACCATTGCTGCAGAGGCACTCTCAATTAAACGAAAAACTTGAGAGGATCCTCGATTTGGGACAAACTATTGCCCAAACTAGAAGTAGAGCCATAACGACTGATGAACCAAGTGGCGTTGAAAGAAGTCATGGTGTAGATGCCCGGCCGATAGGGTACCCACCAAGTGCGACAGTCCTAACAGGACAGGGGGTTCGGGGTCCTAATAGTGACCCGCAAACTTCTTCATTACGCCAAAACCCTCCTCCAGGTTTTGGACTTAATGAAGACAGGGGAGAGCCTAGGAGATCTGAGAGCCAGGGAGCGGAGTCTGGGTCAGGTTGGTCAGCAGGCCCAGACACTCAATCGAATAGGGTTGATCCTGCGCATATAAGCAATGATACAACAACTGGTGGTATACCGGCAGTTGGAGTACATTCAGGAAATAACCAACACAGTTTTGGTCTAGGGGGTTACAATACCCAAACAAGTTTTACGGCGTCGGTCCCTACGAGTGGGATACATTACGCCAACCCTAACCATATCCCGGTTCATAGCACATATGGAACATCGGGGCAATATGGATATCCTGCCTCGGGGAGAGGTCAAGGAGTTTCTATGGGAGGATTTGGAATGCCTTATCAGAACCCAGAGACTTATACTCATAATAGTATAGGATCGGGGCATAATAATTTCCAAAGTCAACAGCCACCTGTAATGCACAATGTTGCAGGTCATTATAGGGCTGAACCTAACATACCTAATTATGGTGGAGATTACCAAAATCAATACCATGTCGCGCCCAACTTTGGAGTTGGTCGACAAGCGGAAAATGCGCTTGAAGGTATGATTGAGGCGATAGTGGAGAGAATGGGTATTCTTGTCGGTAGGAGTAAGAATAAGAGTTTCGACCGTTCCCCTTATCCAGCCTATATTGATAGAAATAACCCGTTTCCGAGAGGGTTTAAGATCCCTGACTTTACCCTGTTTTCGGGTAATGATCAGATGTCGGCTGCAGAACATTTGGTTCGTTTCACGACCCAATGTCGGGAGGCCGCCGATAATGAAAACTTGAAATTGAGGTTGTTTTCCAGTTCGTTAACTAAAAATGCATTTAATTGGTATATAAATTTACCACCTAACTCAATCTTCAGTTGGGAAAACCTTAGGAACAAATTCGTGGAACATTTCTTGAGAATGGATCCAGGAATTACTCTGAGTGAATTAGCTAGGATAACGCAAAGGCCTAGAGAATCAGTTAATGACTATCTTAATCGTTTTAAGAGTCTAAAAGGGCGATGCCCAGTGTCAGTCCCGGAACATGAGTTTGTGCAAATGGCACAAGAAGGATTGTTACTCGAATTTAGAAAGAAATTCGGTGGCGATACCTTTATTGATTTCCCAGAACTGACCCGATTTGCAATCAAATATGAGAAAATGCTAAAAGAAGAGGTTAATCATAAGGAACATGGTAGCAAACAGAAAACTGTTTATCATGCTCATGTTGCACAAGTCGAGCCTGATCAGATTGACGAACAATTTGATGAGGAAATTGACGAAGAAACGTACAATAATATGCAAATTGAGGTCAATGCTTTAGAGGTGGTTAAGTTCGATACACCCCTCGTCTGTCCTGCTCTCAAAAGAAAAGAAACTTTCAGTAAAAGAAGTTTCAAGAGTAAGGAAAGAAGAAAGTATACCTTTGAGATAGCCCGCCTTGACGATATGGTCCGATATTGTCTTAAGGAGGGTATTGTTAAGCCCAGAGGGGGCATGTGGTCAAATCCTTAGAGGAAATAGGGAATAGGAGATATTGTGTTTGGCATGATACTTTTACTCACTGGACTAGGGAGTGTGATCACGCAAAAAACTGTTTTCAGGATCTTATCGATGAAGGCAAATTGCTGTTTGCCGATGAGACTGAAAGAAAAGGAAAGTTTGTTGTCTGTAATATGATTTCTGTTGATCAGGTTGCTTTAAATGATTTGCAGGCTTTCCAGGAGAATGATGAACGTGAAGAGCGGGCAATCACAGTATTGCATCGGTTGATCGATGATGGTGTCATATTTCTACCAAAAGTCGATGAAAAAGGAATGGAAGGAATGTGCAGGTGGCATATAACGGTTGCTCATTCCACTGCTGATTGTGTCTCTTTCATAGGGTTGGTGAAGAGAAAGTGTGAAAAGAAATTCATTACTATCACCAAGAAAGAATCGAAGGCACTGAGATTGAATGAGTTAGAGGCGGATCTCGACAAGATTCGTGCTCCATTCAAGGAGGAAAAGCAGAGAGGCGATGGAAAATCAAAGCCTTCTCCGCTGAAGCAAGAGCCGTCTGATGCAACAAAAACATCGGAGGTGAAGACATATAAAGAGGCGTTAGAGCATAACCCTTTGCATGAGGAGGCCATAAAGGGGTTGAAAACATTGCAACACCATTTATGTCCGAACTGTGCTGATCAACTTCACCTTGAGTTGATTAGGACTCGGGTCATTGAGAATGATCCAAAATGGATACCTGCATATAAAAAGGTACCAAACAAGCGAGTACGAATGAACAATGAAGGCTTTGAGTACTTCGGAACACCCAGGCCCGGCACTCCACGAATGGAGGGTAGAAGAGGCAGGGGTGGAAGAGGAGCATTTAAAGGAGGAAGGGGATCACATCGGTCACCTGTTCCTTTCTCTACTCCAAGAGGAAGTGACTCAAGTGGATCAGCAAAGTCTGATCTGACAAGTGGTTCACATGACTACCGAAGAGGCAGGCAAGAAAAAGCCTTGAAAATTCGGAAGGATGTTTTGATGGCGCAGCAGCAAGAGGCACAAATTGCTCCGTTGCGCAAAGAGGAGGAAGCTTTGTCAGTTAACAAAGTTTCCCTTGGAAAGGGTAAGAAAGAAGTTTCTCAAAAGAAGGAATTTCAAGAAGGACCCGTGGCGATGGAGACAGATAGGCCAGTCCAAGATTTGGACTTGGTATCTCCCGCTGAAACAGAAGCGCTACTTAAAACAGATAGCGCAGGTATTGAACGGAAGATGGAAGAATTGCAGCAGGTCATGTTGCATGAGAATCCAGATGGTTCAATACCAGATAAGAATCGATTCAGAGATAAGGATGGTGATCAAGATTCAGACGGTGATGATTTTGATCTCAAGGTCAATGATGACGATGATTTACTCTGCGATGAGGAATTCTCAGATTTCGGGTCCGAGCCTGAACCTGGGGAAATCTCGCCAGAGTGTAATGTAGTCACATTACCATCAACCTTTAAGAGGGTGCTTACTACCGAGTTCGAGAAATCAGGAACGGAGTCCTGGGCCGATGAGGTAGAGCAAGCCGAAAAAGCAGGTACGCGTAAAGATACTGCAACTTGGCCTGAAGACTTTTCAGTCTTTGCGCTCAATAAAAGAAACAAAAGCGATACTAAAGTCGCGATGGGTGACGATGCCCAAAAGACAAATACGGAACCTGTTGTGGCCACAAACGGTCGAGCATTTCCTAAAAGGCGTAAGGGTTTTTCTCCAGCTGCCGATAGTTTGGATGACCCAACCGCACAAACGATTCTAAACGCTTTGTTTAGACGGCCTGATCTTGATACGAATCATAAAAAGGCATTATACATAACCGCAAAGTTCCAGGACCAATTCATTAGCCAAGTGTTAGTGGATACTGGGGCAACAGTTAATATTCTTCCCTTGTCAATTTTATTAAAGATAGGAAAGACAAGGAAAGATATTAAGAAAACTAATGCAACCGTTATTAGTTTTAGCGGTGAGCCCTACGCAGTTGAGGGCATTGTTAAAGTTAGGACACAAGTCGGAGATTGTGTCAATTATATGGCTTTCTTTGTAATTGATGGTGATTCTGGTTATAACGCCATTTTGGGGCGAGATTGGTTGCATCGTAATTATGCAATTGCATCATCTTTACATCAATTATTAGTCCTGTGAAACGGCAAGAAATTTGAAATAATTGAGGCCGACAAAGAATTTACAATTCTAACAATTGAATTTGAAATTCCCAGGTCTGCTCTAAGAGCCAGAAGAGATTACAAGTTCAGGACGGACCGATATCCTGATCTTGCTGATGAGATAGAACAAGAAATATCGGCGATAGAGAATGAAGACTACACGGACGTAGTTGAGAGCGAGGATGAAGCGAGCCATCCTGCTCAGGAATATTTAACTGAAGCTGAAACGAGTCGGTTGAAGTTGAATCAGATTAAGATACGGGAACTCACGGATGAGTCCCCTCCCTCAGAATTTAGGGAAGTATCTACTATTGTAAATAGCCTTGGTCACGGTTTCAGTCATCGATACAATTTGAATGGCTCGGACAGTGGCGATACGGATGCAGAGTCTAGTTTTTAGCTCTGTTTGTTCTGAAATAATCATTGTATTTATTAATGGATTTTAATATTAATGATTGTAAAGAAGACCCTTATTTGGCTGACGATGAAACAATAGATGAGATTTTCTGGTCTCATTACCAGGAAAAGTTTGGCCTTACTTTTAATGTTATGTTGGCTGAAGAAACATCGGATGACCATGATTCTTTCTTTGAAATAGAGGAAGAAGAGGAAAAAGTATGGGCAAAGAGTGATGACATCAGACAAAACGTAACTGATGAATTACTTGAAGTAAACCTCGGATCAAAAGAGAATCCAAGGATTACTTATATTAGTAAATTACTCCCTGAAGAAGAGCAAGCCAAATTCATTGCAATTCTTCATGAGTATAAAGATTGCTTTGCCTGGTCCCACAGTGAAATGCCAGGTTTAAGCAGAGAAGTGGTTGAACATCGGTTACCGATTATGCCAGGTTTTCAACCAGTTGCACAACAACCTCGACGGTTGGCGCCTGAATTACTGCCAAAAATCCAGGAGGAAGTGGAGCAGTTATTGAAGGCTGGTTTTATAAGACCAATTAAATATGCACGTTGGATTGCGAATATAGTCCCCGTCATTAAAAAGAATGGAAAAGTCAGGGTCTCTATAGACTTCAGAGACTTGAATAAAGCGACTCCTAAAGACCAATATCCAATGCCTGTCGCGGACATGTTAATAGATGCCGCATCGAGATACGAATACATCTCATCGTTGGACGGGTATGCTGGTTATCATCAATTTAGGATAGCCGAGGAAGATTGCCACAAAACGGCCTTCCGATGCCCTGGATCAATGGGAATTTATGAGTGGGTTGCCATGCCTTTCGGATTAAAGAACGCAGGGGCAACCTATCAAAGAACCATGGACGCGATCTTTAAAGACATGATCGGGAAGTCTATGGAGATTTACATCGATGACTTGCTGATTAAATCACATGATTTGGAATCACATCGAAACCATGTGAGACAGTCACTTCAGAGGATGAGGGAATTCGGCTTGAAAATGAATCCACTTAAATGTGCATTTGGAGTAAAAGCTGGAAATTTCCTTGGTTTTCTCATTCATAAAAAAGGAATTGAGATTGACCAAAATAAGGCTAAAGCTGTTTTAGCTGCAGCGCCGCCCTCAAATAAGAAAGAATTACAAAGATTCTTGGGGCAAATTAATTATGTAAGGAGGTTCATGGCCAATTTAGCCGGGAAGACGAAAATCTTCTCACCCCTTCTGAAATTGAAAAAGGAAGATTCATTTGTTTGGGAAAAGGAACATCAAGATGCTTTTGACCAAATTAAAAAGCAACTTGCGTCTCCTCCTGTTATCTTGCCACCAAAGCAAGATGGTAGGCCCTTACGAATCTACCTCTCCGTCACTCAAGATTCCATTGCAAGTCTCTTGACCCAGGAAAACGAGTTGGGACATGAGCAAGCAGTGTTCTACTTGAGTCGGATTTTACAAGATACAGAGAAGCGATATACACTGGCGGAAAAATGGTGTTTATGTCTTTACGACGCGTCTGTCAAATTGGTGCATTATTTCATGGCTTTTAAGATTGAAGTGGTGTCACCTACAGATGTGCTTCGGTATCTCCTTTCCAACCTTTCCTGAAAGGAAGGTTGTGCAAGTGGCATCTCCACTTGCTTCAATTTGACCTTGTTTACTTGCCACAAAAGGCAATTAAAGGTCAAGGACTAGCGGATTTCTTGGCTTTGCACCCAAGCGATGAGCAAGTTTGTGAGGATCCTAAGGATTCTTGGACTTTGTTTTTCGATGGGTCATCAACCAGGACGACTGATGGGGCAGGGGTCGTAATCATTGATCCTGAGAAACACACTACAAAGTTGGCCATAACTTTGGAGGGTGAATGTACTAATAATCGAGCAGAATACGAGGCTTTGATTATCGGACTCGAAATTCTCCAAGACATGAAAGTTGAGAAAGTCCGTGTATTTGGTGATTCCCAATTGGTCATAAACCAAGTAACGGGAGAATATAAGTGTAATGCTTTAGTAGCATTATATGGCACTCAGAAGGTAAGGAATTTGGTGAGTACTTTCAAGAAAGTTGAGTTTCACCATATTCCCCGCGATATTAACCATATTGCGGATGAGTTAGCCGGATTTGCATCATCAAAAGAGATGGCCGTAACTCCGGATGATTCAGTAACTCTTTTGACAAGAGCCCTACATCCATTGAAAAATTTCGATGAATGGAGTGAGAATGATCCCATCAATGCTATCAATAGCATTGTCATTCTTAGCTCTGATATAGATTGGAGAGATGAGATAGTCGAATATCTCAAGGATCCGTATAATAGGGAAGTACCTTTCAGGGTCAGAATGGCGGCTAATAACTATTTCCTTGTGGGAAACGAACTCTTTAGGAAAGATGTTGATGGCCAAATCCTGAAATGTGTAGACGCGGGAGAAGCACTAACCGCGATGGCTGAAATCCATGATGGTTTATGTGGCGCTCATCAAAATGGCTTAAAAATGCGATGGGCATTACATAAAGCGGGTTTCAATTGGCCTTCAATAAGGAAAGATTGCATTAAATATGCAAAAGGGTGTGAGAAATGCCAAAAATTTGGGCCCATTGTCTCAGCGCCCGCAGCACCGATGAAATGTGTCTTAAAGCCTTGGCCTTTCCGTGGCTGGGCGATGGATGCAATCGGGGAAATTAAACCTAACTCATCCAAGAATCACAAATTCTTGTTGGTAATTACAGATTATTTTACCAAATGGGTTGAGGCCGAGCCTTTTAAGAAGCTCGATACAAAAGCGGTCTTAGAATTCTTGGAAGAAAAAATCTTCGTAAGATTTGGAATTCCTGAATCTATTACTGTTGATAATGCGAGTATTTTCAGCAGTGACCCATATGTGGAATTCTTGGCCAAATTTGGAGTTAAAGTCATACACTCCACTCCATATTACGCACAGTCAAATGGTCAAGCCGAGTCTACAAATAAAATTATTATTGCCGGCCTCCGGAAAATGATTGAGTTGAATCCTAGGAAGTGGCATGAAAAACTGCTATACGCTTTATGGGCATATCGGGCATCAAAAAGAGATGCAACTGGTATCTCGCCTTTTGAGTTAGTTTATGGTCATGACCCAGTGATTCCGGCAGAAGTTGTTGTACAATCAGCAAGAATTGCCAAACAATCAGAACTCTTCGGAAAAGAGTATGTGGAGGCAATGAGTATCGAACATTTAGATACCGAAGAAACTAAGTTTGAAGCCGCACAAAGAATGAGGTTACAAAAACTCAGAGTAGCGGAGGCCTACAACAAAAGGGTTCGAGCTAAGTCATTTCATAAGGGAGACTTGGTTTGGAAGATGATTTAACCTTCTGGTCACAGAGATCCAGTTTGGGGTAAATTCACACCTAAGTGGGCAGGTCCTTTTAAGATCCATAAAGAATGTCTTGGAAATTCATACATTCTGGTTTCGAGAAAAGGGAAGGTCTCAACTAGGCCTTTAAATGCGAAATATCTTAAGAAGTTTCACCCATCGATATGGGAGCAACATGGTCCAGAATTTAAAAAACTACATATTCAATTATATGATAGTTTACAAGAACAAAAGAGAGAGTTAGAGTTGGGGCATGAACTAAACAAAAGTACTCTAGAATCCTATGAAGAACAATTCTTTGAGATTCCAGAGGAGCCCACATCTTCATGGTAGAGCAGTTGCTGTCGTCATGTGAAAGGTTTGAGCAACCAAACCTAGCGCGATGAGCATAGCCCTGCGTACACCTTGGATCTCTTTCTTGATTTGTTGAAGATTTTGTGCTTGAGTCAGCAACTCTTTCACATGCTTCCGAGTGGTCTCTGTCTGCACTTCAAGTTGACCAAGTTCAGCCTGGTTTGCGGATAACTGCTGGTTCAGGGTCTGTTTCTCAGCCTCTAATTGATCCATTTGTTGCTGGATGTTGAGAAGCCTTGCCTTGATCTCTGCATCGGTTTGTTTCTTGGCTGCGACATTAGTTACAAGAGGCAATACTTGGTCTTGAGTTGATTTCAATTGGGGCAAGACAGTACCCATTTGATCAGCCTGTTGTTGGAGGGCAACCAACCGTTGTTGTTTCCCAATTACCTCTGTTTGCAACAGAGAGACAAGAGAACGCCAGACTACTTCATCTTTCCCTTGCAGTTGATTCAAATAATCAACCAATGCGAGAGCGTCTGACTCAGATGTAAGGTCAGACTTCAGCGCAGCAAGGCAATCTGGAACTGTAACTTGTTCATTAATGGGTGATGCACTCTCTTCAAGAAGGCTCCCTATTTGACTGGATAGAGTTTCCAGCGATTCTGTCAATACAAATGTAAATTTTTGTTATGAACAGAAGTTATAATTTTGAAACAGTGATTTGTTCTTTCAAATGTAAAGAAAATTACCTGTTTCAAGCACTTGTTTGTTCGTGTCTTCAATATTGTCTTTTACTTCTCTCGGTGGAGAAGGAGGATTTTCTTCATTTATTTCCCCAAGGACCTATTATTTGCAAGAATAATAGAGTTGGCAAATAATGATGAATCTGAAAGTAATATTGAACACCAAGATGTTAAGTCATACCTGACTCACGATACAATCAGGGCTGACAGGCGCGCTACTTGGTTGATCCGCAGTGTTTGGCTGACTAGCGGCATTTGAAATCTCCTTTGGCGATGGTGAAGGAGTTGTAGTAAGAGGAGACACTTCCACTGCTACAATTGGAGATGGTACTGAAACAGTGGTCTCGATTGTCATCTCCACTGGATTCTCCTCAGATGGTTCAGAAATTGCTGTCTTTTTGGGAGGATTTTGAGGGGAGTCAGATGCAGACTCAGGAGTCTCTCGTTCCCTTTTCTTTGAACCCTTCCCTGAAGCAGGTTTGGAGGCAACCTTCGCCGAACCTGACGCTTTTTGCTTCTGCTTGAGAGACCTCCTCGGGTGGACAGTTTTGAAATGTCCTTTGCTCTGAGAGGGGTTTGAGGCTACAGAAGCAGCAGGTTGTTCAGTTGAAAGAGGAGTGGCTGGAGGCGATGTCTTCACCTTTTTGTCCAAAAAGGCTGATAAAGGTTGGTCATCATCAGACCCATCGATGTCTGGCTTTACCACTACGCCCTCTTTCTTCTTCTTTGAAGGCTTCTGCCGCGACGGAGCCTGCTCTTCAGCGACAGCAAAATCAGATTCCTCAACAAATTGGGGAACGGATATTTCAGGCTCCTCAAAGACCACCAATGATAGATCATTGGCCGAGCCTGAAGCAAGATCAGTCTCCTGGTCAGAATTATCAGGGACTTTTTCTTCTTTTTGTGTTGAAGTCACCAGTGACCTTATTTGCTTGTTTGGGGTTTCTGAAAATAAGATATAAGGTCAACATCTAATCACGAAATGGTTAGAGAATAAATTGAATTACCAAAAGTAAGGCGAGAAACTTACCTTCCATATTGAGGGTCAGGGTGATCCGCATATGAGCATGAAGACGGATTGAGTTTCGAATGTAAGGCATGTGGCGCCACCAAAGTTTGAAGTGTGCAGTCTCATAGGCATGCCATCGCCAAGATTCTGGGCGGGCGAGGGACGACATGGTCACAGTTTTGCTTTTGAGGATGCTGTCTTCTGAAAAGACTTTCCTATCCCACCACGGCCTATTCTGAGTTTGATAATAAGGGACGGCTAACCCTTGAACCAACCTAAACTGACGAGCAACAAGTTGTGGGTTGTACAATTCAAACCCAAGGAATCCAGGTTCGAAGGCGTATAGGTCTTTTGTTTGTAGTATACTAGACCAGAAACCGCCATCGAAAGAAGCACTCCTTGCTTCAGAAGATATAAAAATCCCAAGAGGGGTGATGTCAAGACTTTGCATCCAAAGAGGAAGGGCACGATAGATCCAGTGATCCTCTTTTAATTCTTGTTGTTTGGCCAAAAGAAATAGGTTCCAGGCAACAGGGAGTGGGTACCCGTAAGAAGTCACCCCTATTAAATACCCAAGGATCTGTCGAGGATGAACACCAATTTTGTCATCGACAGCGCGGAAGACGAAATCACCATAGCAGAAGCAGTCTTCAATGTACACATCTGATGAGAAGTTCAGCAGATGGTAGAAGTACATCACTCCCCAACAAGTCAGAAGCCACTATGGGCCTGATAGTGGGAGTAGTCCTTGGGACACCTGTGGATCCTCATCCCCTAGATACAGGGCACGACCGCGATAGAGGCATCTATACAGAGATCCTAGTAACATTGGGCCTAAAGCAAGCGGCTTTGGCTTTGCGACAGACAAGTTTGCAGCCAAAACCATAAAGGCCTTGGAAACATTGCCGGAGCGCGACATGAATAAGCGGCTCAAGGCAAAGGTGAGGAAGAGTACGACTTCCTCTGGCGTTACTTCATCCTCGGAGGATGCATACGCGCTAATCAAGGTCGAAAAAGACAGGCCAGAGGCTTTTGCCTTTAACATTCCATCGTAAATGGAACTGGCCCCGGCATAAAGTTTTTCCGCCGTTGGGACACACTCTACGGTTGACAGTTCTTTTCCACTAATTCCGTTAGGGGAAAGACCCGTAATACAGGCAATGTCAGCCAGAGTGACAGTCATATAGCCCGCCTTTGTGACAATACAATTCACAGTGGGGTCCCATAAATACAGGAAAGCAGTCGAAAACGAACCATCGAATGGAATGTGGGAATAGCATGCTAACCTTAAGAAATGGAGTAGCCTCTGTTTTTCCCAAAGAGAATGAAAAGAGGAAAGTCGTTCCATCCATTCATCTGCTTGTGACACACCAACCCATCCTTTGATTGGCTTGGTCACGTTAGGAAGGCGGCAGGGCTGTACTTTCTCACAGTACGCCAGAGGTCGTGATTCAGGAGTGTGCATTATGTCGTTTAATGCCTCTCTGATTTCAGCGGAGTCAGTATCCTCTATTACTCCGCGCTTCCAGATAAAACATGGGTCAATTTGCCCGCTCGGAAGTGGTTCCTTATCGGTAGGAGAACCATAATGCTAGAAGTAATTTGGGTAGTAAATTTTCTGGTACTTGTTAATTGTGTCGACAAGTTTCCGAGCACCCCCGATGTAAGAATCGGGCCAACGAAGGCTGAGTTGAATCTCTGGCTTTTGTTTCATTTTGATTAATTGAAAGAGGGGAATTTCTTTTTACTCGAATGTAGGAAGGAATGTAATAAAATGGAGAATTTGGTGTTTGTCAATTGAGAAACCCAGTTCCCCTTTTTATAACCTAATTTCAAGGCACAAAACGGTACCGTTTTGACAAAACAGTTATTTTCCGAATTTGGTTAAAATTCGTTGAATAATTGGAACGGTTAAGAGTTGTTATTATAGACAAATTATCTATAATTTTTATATTGATGATTTGTTTCTCTCTCCTCTGATAGGGGAACTTAAGCGGTTTTTTTCCTTTTTTAATTAAAGGGAATCTTGTTTAAGGGAAAAATCATCATTAGTTACAGTTTCCAAAGTTCATTTTCACCCGTTAAGAAAATGCGTGGTCGAGGCTAAATGACTTTTGGTTTTCCTCTGAAAAGACCCATCACTAGAACACGATGAGTCTCTTGGGAATTATAAATAGAGGAGTGACTTGAGCATATTTCACAACAAAAACTTCTCACAAAAATACTTTGTCTTAGCGATGGAAGGTTTTAGTCCAGTAATCTCGATGGGCTGAAAACAAGGAAAAGCCCACCTGGATGCAATACTCAGTTTGGGCTGACAGCAGATACACAAAGTCCATCTTTTCAAATGTAAGAGAATGCGCCAAGGCACGAGAGCAGTTGAAGTAAGAAATGTAAACCGCTAGCAAGTATTCTTCCCCACGTTTGGAAAAGCTTGGGAGGTTGAAGTAACCGCCAGAAGATCTATCCTATAAATAGTGGAGCAAGGAGCAGCATCAAAACAACAATCAAGCATCAACAACATTTATCAAAGTCTTTTTAGTTCTTTCTTTTTAGTGTACATCGGGTGGTCTCGCCCCGTAGCGCGAGCAGTTCATGTTTTAGCGTAGCTTTTTTCTTTTCCATGGTGAAGATAGAAGGCATGGAGGTAATTGATTCCATCTCTTCCTGAACTCTTCATTAGCAAACCTGACATTACTTTCAATTAATGGTTACTACTTTAGTTTGTAAGAACCCGTCTTTTGTCTTTGCATTTAAGTACTTTTATTTCATGGCATTTAGTTCATCGCGGTCAGTCTAAATTAAGTGCTCTTAGGACAGACACTTCATATAAGTGTCCTTAATTTTAGCGTTCAACAGTTTGCAAGATCGTCGTATGTTAAATTAAGCCATGTTATATACGGAGTATGTAATAGAATTATTGTGAAATTTGATAAATATGATCTCCGTTTTAAGTATTTTGGCTTGAACAAATTAAAGTTCGATTCTTGACGCAAAAATGTTTGATTTTAATTTCATCGTGTCTTATTTTCAGTCTCCACGCACCGCGGTCATACAAAATACTAGTATATATATTGCTTTTAATAATTGTGGTCTTTCTGGATATTGGCCTGGATGGGTTCATGGGTAGAATGCGCGCCAGAAGAATGCTTACTTACTTGGAGAAGCAGTTCAAGTTATTACAAATGCTAATCTTGTACGACTTATATATAGAACTATTATATAATTATTATGTCCTTTATGTACCAGCTCATACATACATGATACATCCACAAGCTAACCAAACAATCGGTATATGGTACCTCGGGGTATGTAGCTCTAGGTACCCCCGGTTTAAATGGTATATAATGAGTGAAAATTGAAAACTAATGAGTGAAAATTCGGGAAACAATGAGTGAAATTTGGGAAATAATAATTGGAATAAAGTTGTATATAATGATTGGAAATTCAGAAATAATGACCGAAAATAAATAATGACTATAATAATATACATAATGAGTGAAAATCTAAAGATAATGAGTGAAAATTGAGAAATAATAAGTGCAATAGAGAAATAATGAGTGAAAATTGTAAAATAATGAGTGAAATGTGGTATATAATGAGTGAACAGGTAACCGGGGGTACGTAGCTCTAGGTACCCCCGGGGTACCTAATAATTTGTGCTAAACCAAACCGGCAAATCGTTATTACTAAATACTACTGTAACTAAGAACACAGAGTACGGAGTATTTGTTTTGGGACATGTCTATTGTGTGTACTAATGTAATAGTTGTTTGGCATATATATACCAAGATATTTGCAGAGTTGGGTTATTTTGATAAAACAACAATAGATCTCAATGTCTTAAAGGATTCCGATTAAAATGAGATGCGCAATGCAATCCATGGATGTACGCAACGCAACTCTAAGCCTCGAACCCAACTACGCACCACTTACGAGTTATATATAGGATTAGGTTCATATGAGAACCCTATCTTATATGGGAACCATGAGAACTATTTGTCACCTTTAGATCAAGTAACTGAAAGGCTGAGATTATTCCATCTTTTTCTCTTCCTTATTTTTCTGTCTTTTTCTCTTCTCTCTCCACCCCTTTCCCCACCCACACTACTCACCCGCCACCATCCATCTAGGCCGCCGACTAGAACCGCCACCACGACCCAGGTTTCACCCACCACACCGGCGACACCAACAAGAGCAGCGGACAACACCTGCTACGTATTTCCGGCCATCGGATTTTCGCTCCTCTGCGTCATTTCCCCACCTCTACCCCCCGACATCGCTCTCTCTCTACGGTGAACCACCCCTGGCCGCCTTTTCTCAAGGTGCATTTGATTAAGACCAAATGTGCATTTGATTAAAACCAAATGTGCATTTAATTATTGGTAAATGTGCATTTAATTAGAACCAAATTTTCATTCCCCAAATTAATTATGCATAACCTAGAATCCTTGTATGTACATTAACCATCAAGTAATTGTGCATTTGAATATACCTGTTTGTGCATTTTGATAGGTCTTGTTAGTTGCCGGAGTTCGGGCCGCCGTCTTAGGATTTGTTGGTTGTAGGAGGGATAAAATCGAGGAGAGAGAAAGATGATACAAGAGAAATTGGGGGAGGAGCAGGTGGAGTTGGCGTCGAGGGGGTGGGGGAAATTGGTCGCCGTCGAAGGTGGTGAGGAAGGTGGTGGTAGCGCTGGTGTTAGAAGAGGTTTGGTATGATCGGCGGTGGAGATGGGGGCGGGGATTGGGTGGGTCGTGCCGTGGGTGGGGGAGAGGGGAGGAGGGAGAAAATGGGTTTCAAGTTTGAGGGACTTTTCAGTTTTTAATATTTAATCTTAACCATCTATTTTTCTAATCTAAAGGTGGGGAGGGGTTCTCATGGTTCTCATAGGAGAAGGTGTTCTCATGAGAACTGGACCCATATATACCCTCTAAGAAGGTTGTTATTGAAGTATCCATAATAAAAGACGGAACATCTGTGAGAATACAAACGAGCTTCATAACAAGCATACTGTACATATTAACATATATGAATCCTTATTCTTATTAACAACACTATAACATCAAAACGACACAAGTCATGCATATATACAACTTGGATGCATGCATGCAGACATGCAGTGCAGGTCCCTGAAACAGGATAAGGGTACACATAAAATGGTTGTATGAAAAATCTCATACATTGGACCTTTATCGATTACTGTTATTGGCCTAAAATGTTGATAACAACTAAAACAAAAGTCATTAAAGCTACTCTATTTTCAGAACCACCATCCCACCACCTACGCCACCCACCTATCACCACCACCCCATCCCATAACTCCACCACCACCACCCATCGCAAGCTCTTATAACACCCGCCGCCGCCACCATCCTGACTCGCCGTCGCATCCACCGAGCATCAGTATGCTATCCCCCAAATCAATTGATTTAATCTTGAAATCAAATCACGACCACGGATGAAATGAATGAATTGTTGATCTAATCCAATCAAAGTTTCTTACTTTCTAATTCAAACAACACAAAAGAAGAGTATAATTCTGAATTCAATTAAAAAGGGGGGGAAATTGAAATTAGCGAGAGAAAGATGAGTGATTAGCCATGTTGTAAGGAGCAAAAGGGATTCAAACCAGGTCCTAAAACACGAGGATTCTCAGGGATTATGATTGAGGAAGCCGTGACGTGGGAATTGAGAGAGATTATGAACATTATAGTTGGGGAAAACTTGTTGATTACGATTGAAATAAGGAAAATTAAAGAAATTGAGCTAATGGATATTTGCGAATTGGGCGTGAATTAGACAAACCCTCTGTTCATTTCATTCCAATAAAGTTAGCGTTGGTTTAATTAGATCAAGAATTTGAGTAGCACTATCGCATCAGAAATCAAGGAAATAATCGTTGATCTTCCATATGCTTATATAAAGGAGAGAGTGATAAATGTCGAGGAGGGGTGGCGGCGGCCTCCACGATGATCGGCGATATCTTGGGTGGGTTCGCAGTCCATGGGCGATCCTGGTGGTGTGATCGGAATGGTGGTCACTGGTGGTTGGAGATGACGACGTGGTGGGCAAGTGGTGGAAGGCGGTGGCTCGCTCATGAGGAAGGAGACAGAGGTTAGGGGAGGTTAGAGTGGGATTAATTTTGGTGAACCAATCTTAATTATTAGGTTATTACGAATTGTCTTTGTGCTGAGTTGGCGAAACATTATTGGTGTTGTATGAGATTCCTCATACAACCATGGTATTTGTATCGGCTTCCCCTGAAACAAGGGAGTGAAGACGCGGTGATAGGCTGCTACTTGCCTTTATTTTAAAAATATCTAGAGGAAGCTTAAATTTCATTAATTCATTCTCATTCTTCCCCATACTACGTGTAGTACTTGTAATGGAGTACTAGTATGTTGGTACCAGATATTTATAATATCATAAACTTTAGGATAATATCGTAGACACGTATAGTCTCAAACAGGCCAAGATATTTCCAAATTTCAACCTGGACAAGTACTCTGCATGTATGAAGTGTTCATCATTCCTTTTTAATGAAGTTTGTTGCGGCTCTCTAGCCTTGCATTACAGTGTGACGGATTGCGTGACATCCCAAACACATTAAATAACTACTAAATAGAATGGACTATAAAGTGTACATACGTAACGTAAATGTTACTACGTACTCAGTCTTCACTCTTCAATATGTACGTGGTATTATACTACTATATTTTAATTACGAGTTTTAATTTGTGTAACTGTGTAATCCGCATTGAGCAAACATAATTGCACGCATATAATGTGTTGTTCAAAGGAAGACGTGCTTTGATATCCAAGGCTAATGTAAAGGCATACAAATCAGTGCAGTCACAATAGTATGAAAATGGCCGGCACTCGCTCTATATATGGGTATCTTCTCTTAAAGATAAAAGTTTGTTCTGAAATTTCGGTCTACAAATGACGCAATGTTTTAGGACGAAATTAAGGCTAATGTGGTTTATTAAAATTCCTATACAATAATACAGTTTACGGGGTACTGATCTATAATATTCGTGATACAATATTATTATATATGTTCTCATAATGTATGCATGTCTATCATATTTCTCCCGGGTGTATGTGTATTTCCGGGCGTATACAATTCAGCCGGCAGCCACTGCGGCCGCCATGCACATAAGTCGGAAATTAATTACTATGTTTCCCTTCACCAAGGTTATCTTAGCCCCCAAATAATAATCCAAGAACTGTCGTTGGATGCATGCACTAGTGATTCAACCCTTTACTCACGCATTATGAGCTACATGGAGTATACAGTACACTTGTAATATTCTTCAATCTTCATTCTCATCGATTTAGCTCCAGTTTCCAAGGATAGCTAGTCTATTTTATTTTAGGATTTTGCTATAGTTAGCCCTTAGGGCTAACTATTAGCATTTAATAATGCTTCGCTTTTATAAAAAACAATAAATAGACAAATAATCAATTAATAAAATTATAATAAAAATACCAAGTACCAACACATGTGCAAGATTGCAAACAACGGCCTTCACCACCTTATCAAACACCACCACCACCGTCGATTGCGGCTACCATAATCAGCGCCACAGTCCTTTGCTCACGTTGATGTCAACCGGAAAAAGGGTTTAGGGTCCCACTTCCCGCCGCCGCGGTAGCGGCGGCGGGAAGTGGGACCCTAAACCCTTTTTCCGGCCACTTTAGGATAGTAGTCCCAAGTTGGGGTTCACCACACCCTAACTAGGGTGTCATTTGGTTTCCCCGGCGAGGATAGGAGAGGGGCGTTGTTTCCGGTCAAAGAGAGGTGGTGCGGGCACCGGAGGATAGGAGAGGCGGTGGTAGACGGTAGTAGATATGGGTTGAGTCGTGCATATAAGGCTAACTAATTGGGGGTTCATTTATTGTTTTGTCAATTCCGAGTTTCTATGTATACTATTTAATGGGGTTTCACAAAAATTCATAACAATATTAATTTCTTATAATCAGGCCTAAGGGCTAACTATATCATAACCCTTTATTTTATTTTTATTTCTATTTTGGGCGATAAGCTAACTAGTCAATTTTTTGATCTCCAATTCTTCATACATCAATGTTTATCAACTCTCTTCATTTTTTTCATAAGTTATTAATCGATACTTATTACGAGCTCATAACACTAAAGTGTACGTCATGTTTCGATCCAGTAATAAAAAAAAAAAAAGCAAATTGCTAGAGGTCTAGAGTGTAGACACAATTAATTTGTCTACAATGTAAAATTGAGTTAGTAGTAGTAAAATTGAGATCAGAGTGGTAAAATTAATTGTAAAGATAAATTCAGGTAGTAAAATTATTTGCGTGAGTAGTAAAATTTTGACAGTGTAGTAAAATTATTGCTAATTGTAGACACTTTTGGGTGTCTACATTGTATACCTCTATCATTGTCCCAAAAAAAATTACATAAATCAAAATATCAAATGCATGCATTCATTCACAACCAAAAAAATCCTACACTTTAAAAGTCCTTTTCCGGCATCGATATTGTTCTTTTGCAATGATCGATCTTCAGAGAAGGGACCAAGAGCAAAGTATCTCTAGGTCTCACTAATCAGTGTACAAATTCCACGTACGAACAACGAGTCAACAAGCATCAGATACTCATAAAGTTCGATTTTTGCATATATGTGTACTACTTTATGCTGCAACTTCAAGAATAAGCAAGATTATCCATTCATAACGTTATTTGTCGCACTGTGAATGAAAAATGCCAAATCATATATATCTATACATGTATTTAGATCGACATTAGGCACAAATAGTGATAATACAAGTTACGAGGTCCATACGAAGGCTGCTCATGGAAATGCATATATACAGCCCCTACAAATCAACCATCTTTCAAGGTATTGATGTTTCCAAAAGTTCGTTGGTCGTCCTCTCAATCATTCGATCTCTTTTCTAACATGTCAGGACATTATCGGTCGAATAGTTGTTGTATTCGTGATATTGCTATGATTTTAGTCAGTGCCTCGATCGAAAGTAATCGACCATAAATCAAGGCAATCAACTTGCGACGACACTAAACTTAATATATATTATCGTCTAAATGAAATTTAACGAAATAATAGACAAAATGAGATAGAAATTTAAATGCGTAAAATAAAACGTAATTTCAGAAAGTTTTCTTAGCATGTTTTACATGATCTCATTCATGAATTAATATGTTCAAGGCAATTAAAACACCTTAATTCTTGAAATCCACTAGTTTTTAATTAGATTGACCATAGATCGAGATAATAGGTTACGTCTTGTAAAAATGATGATCCTAGAAGTCCACATATAGACACAAAGAGAATTGACTTGTAACTGGTTTCTAGCAAACATAAACTACGACCACCTAAAACAACTAAGTTATCTCCATAATTAAGCCTAACCATATCATCGATCATAATACTTTATGGAAGCACACAAATACACAATCTTCCACGAAACGCACACAAATACTTTCACAACCCTAAATTTTAAATCTTAAATCCACCGTATATATGTATGTAGCTCACAGTATATCGACAACTAAACTAAAAAAATACTCCAAATCCATACATGTATGTACACAGGGCCGTGCCTGAGCTAGGGCGAGCAGGGGCGGGCGCCCTGGGCCCATGGTAAGAAAGGGCCCAACGTGGTGATTGTCTAACTATGAGTTTGTTATAAAAAAAAAAAATCACGCTTAACACTTAAGATTGAAAAATGATATTTTTTTCTCAATTCACCTTCAATATTAATCATCATGAAACAGGCACAAAATAATTTGAGTATCTTCTTTTTCCTTCCCCTTCCTAATCTTTCTATTTTAACAACAAACGAGCAACTACTCAAGGCGTATTTATGTTGGATTGACTTGGATGGAGTCCCTAATTTCGCTTAGTCAAATAAGAGAGTTTTCTTTTACTTAATTATATTTACTAAATCAGTGAAATCACGAATTTCATTTCTAACTTAAAACAAGTGCAGTTTCGATTCATGCCAGTAGGCAAGCTTAATCAAGAAATTGGGTTGAATTCAATTTTCTAAACTCTGATTCGTGAAAAACTATCAATTTCTAAAGGTTAGAATTTAAACTCTCTATTCCGATTGCATATGTTAATCTCAATTACAATAAAATTTTCATGCAATTTGCGTAGGCTTCTTCAAATTCGTTGCATACTGTTAATAAGTAGTTACCTATATTGTACCTAGTTTCTAATTGATTATCGTGTGTTTTAGGACTAAATCAATGCCGTAGTAGTATTATTTATGAACATTTTTTGTATTCTAAGGGGGCCCAAAATTTTGTATTCGCCCTAGGGCCTTCAAAATGCCAGGAACGGCCCTGTATGTACAAGTACATTAATACGGGGAATGAGGATTGAGGAGGAAGAGGTAGAGTTTTTACTTATTAAACAACAGTTCATATATAGAAAAGATTATCTTTTGTTCAACAAATAAAAACAATAAGATCGAAATGACGGAGTTAACAATTACCGGATACGAGGTCCAAAATGACGGACGGTGAAAACAAAAAAAAACCGAGGAAAACCCGAGACCAACAACACCTGGCCCCTATTCAATGTAGGAGTATTATTTAGCCCTTATCAGATTCTGCCAAGTGATCAACTCTTAAAGAATCCCATTGATTAGCATAGATTAGATACTTTACCAAACTAATCAACCCACACCCTAAGTTTTAAGGACCTTTTTTCGTCATTAAAAAGCTAAGCGCTCCATGCATCCATGACGTGTCCTTGAATATCTACTTTCTAATTGTTTTCTATCTATCCTTTGATTAATAATAGAAAATTGTTAATAGCTATACTAGCCCATTGATTGGAAGATACGAGGCGCTAAAATATCATAATTAAACTTATGCAGTACACTCATAAGATATATATGAATTCAAATATAACTCATAATAATCTTCGATAAAATCACCACGTGTAGTATTAAAAACCAAAAATGAATGGAGTAATCTCGTAGTTCTTGGTCTGGGAACTGTGGGAAGATGTACTGTGTTGGTAGGTGCTCCATTGTGAAGCCGAACCAAAGGGAGATAAATATATACTAGCTTTTGGGCCCGTGAAAATCACGGGCTATTTTAATATCCGTTTCTTTACCTATTTTTCTTAATATAAAACAAAAGGATATGCATCATGACACACCATTTTCATCATCACTCTCTTTGCTGGCAAGGTTATTTTAACACAACTAATTTGAGTGTAACAATTTCTTTTTTCCAATTTACGTCTTTGAGTTCCTCTTGTCTTCTACTCCGAATTTAAGAAATTAAGTCGGAATTGACAACCCGATTTAATCATAAATCGAAAATGATTTGACCTGATTCATTAATGAACCAAACAAAGCTTGGACCGATGCAGGCCCTGCGCGAATTTGACCCGGTCATTGCTCACCTTGTCCAAATTATTGGATCCTTAAATTTCCAATTAACACAATAACTGAAACTTTATCAATAAAATTTCAATTTAAGATAACATTATGCTACAAAGTCGGAATTGTTAAAATTCATTTATTTTTTATGTTTCATAAGTAAATAACGCTTTGAAACACGAAACTATGATTCCATATAATAATAATAATATTTACCTTAGACTAAAAGAAAATGTAGGTGAGAAAATCTAACATGGCGAATATTGAAACAATAATGTTATTTTTATTATTATTAATGTGATTTTGACATAAAAATTAGAGGGTATTTATGATCAAGATTTCCATTTAAATGTCTAGTCTTTTTGAGTTCTTGTAAGAGAAAATAGTAATGAGGTATATGTATATGTAAGACATTTCAGACAATGTTAAAACTTAAACACAATAAGAATACTTTTGTGGGATTATTGTATAACTTTTTCGTAGTCGATTGATTCTTTGTATGATACTCTTTTGGTGTTAAGTGCATACTTATCACTCATACACACCAAATATAACAAATGTTACATAAAGGATTGGGTGTCAAGTGATCTTGTATTGGTTGTTGTATGAAGGAGTACGCCTTGCAATTTTGAAAAATGAAAACCATAAAGATATATTGTCAATAGTTTCCTAAAAAAAAAAAAACAAACACATCAACTTTCGTTACAATAATCACGGTACAATATATAACACAAAAAAAAAACGCAGTAGAATCTAACTAATTATTGACATACCAATATAGAAACAAATGATGATAAATATGAGATGAATAATACAAACTTGGGATAACATTACTATGAGGGACTCCTTAAACTAATAGGTATCTAATACCTCTTGAAATATTGATAGAAAAGCATTCTACATTCTGTCTCTATGTCATTTCTCAAGCTCAGAATATATGTGAAGTGTATGTATTTCTCACCACAATCAAACGTTTATATACTATTTGAATCACCTTGTAACCGCAAACTTGGCAAACCAGGAGCCAAAGGTCACATTGTTTAATGACCTTAGTAATGAAAAAACTTTTCAAGTAACCTCTCATTCAAAATTGAAAATAAATTATTAGTAGGGAGATTTTGACAATGGTGAAATAAACTTTGGAGAATTGATTGGGTGAATATGAGCACGACATGTAAGCAAGTGAGGTGACATTTCCACTTTGACACCTAAGCGAATGCTCTAAAAACTCGACACGAGGATTGTGATGTTAGCTAATTAAAGTAGAAGTATAAAGTGAGAATTGAAAACAGTCAATAAATTGAGAAGAAGTTGATGAGGTGCGTGTTTGATTTTCAGGGTTGATGACTTGATCATTGACTGTTTGACCACAGATTCTCTCCATTTTTCTTTCTTTGATTGCCACGTGGAATTAGTTTTGCTTGCCTTTTAATAGTTCTATATAGATTAGTTTGATTCTAATTGACTAACTAATTAAGTCGAAGTAATAGACATCAAATCAAGTTTAGTTTAATAGTTGAGATTAAACTATTACAAAAGTTGATTACTTACAAAGTTACAACAATAAACCGAGAGAATTAAATTATAGTCTAAATTGAAGAAGGCTATACTACATTACTACCGTGATGAAGGGCTCGCAGTGACCTCTTTAGAACAAATCGGACCACCTACAAATTACCAGAACCTAACTAATTGACGTCCCCAAAATTTCCTTAAAATTGATGGCGTGGTGAGTATAAATGTCCTATGATTCATCTAATAATTAATCGCATAGTTGCTTTCGGACTCGTAGACTAATAACACGTGTTATTACACTTCACATGCTCAATAAAATGGTACTTAACCCTCCTTATAACTATTTACATACCATCTACTACTTCCTAAAAGTACTGGCCTAGCGGTTAGGAACTCAACCTGCCTAAGGGATGTCCCGGGTTCAAATCTTCATACCCCCACCCCCGCAGCATTAGCTGCTCCTCCTTTATACCAAAAAAGTACTATTACCGCGAATTTTTCCGAGCATTTCTTCAAGTCAAATGACACGTAATTGCATCGCTTTTTTCCAATTCGGGAATGATATCAACGTTGATTGAGATTCAAATGCAACACAAGACTTATAATTAACTAGTTTTTTTACCCGTGCAAATGCACGGGAATTCTAAATGCTCATATGAAAATAATACTATATTATGTTACTTTTGAAATATTAAAAAATTCAAAAATTACAAATTTTAACCTAAGTATTGACAAATATAAATTTGAAGTTTATTGGGATAGTACCACCGATGAGACTTTAAAAGCACAAAAATTACAAATAATGATTTATAACCAACAATATTCGGGTTTTGTACTCTCTTTACACCCGTCAAAACCTATTCCGACCTGTTTTTTTCAGGGCCATGACCCATTTTTTCTAACTCGGGCCCGCTTGTTACTCGTTTTCTTGATTAAACTCAAATCGACCCGTTCACCATTATTTAAATAAATTAGGCAAATATAAGGGAAATAATGATTAAAGAATATTAAAAATAAATTAAATTAAGATAATGATCCTAAATTAATTTTATTGTGAAAATAACTGTGAAGTAAGTTTAAAAAAAAAAATTAAAAATAGTAGATCTGATTATATTACTATTATTATTTTACATTAAAAATTACGGGATAATAACTATAATATTACTCTTGTTCTTAAGACAGCGTCGAAATGTATTTAAGACTCGTATTCAAACTCAAACGCGACCTGAACTTGTATTTGATCCGACTTGTAGTGACACGACAATGTTTAAACTGATCCTACCCGTTTAACAGGTTAACTTGAATATGATCTTATTTGTTTTAAAAAGTTAAGTAAAATCTAAAATCTAGAAACCCTCTTTCACCATCTAACTCACCTCCCTAACCCCTTGCCAACTTATTTGATCTTTAACTTAACCTTTCACCACTCGTAGACTTTGGTACCCGAGAACCCTTATAATGCTGACAACTTTTGTACTTGGCCTCCTCCTCGATCAATTTTTTTAGGCATTCCTACAACCGGTTGTTAACTCATAACACGGGCCTCTACGTAACAACTCTCAGCCACACCATGAACTTTATTTGCTAATTGACAGTTGGACTATACCCAATTTTTTTGAACACCCCTAGTCCCCTACAACATGTTATTAGACACCCACTCACCCCTGATAAGATGTTATAGACAACCCTCAGTATTCACTGACTTCTTACATAGTTTCCTTCAACAACACTCCCACACCCGTCACATTTTCTAAACGTTAATCTAGTTGGGTTCAAACCGGATTTATCAACTTTAAGTTTGAAACAAAATCGATATCTTCCTTAATCGGTTGTCCCACACCCGTTACAACTTTAGTTTATATCATAACAGATCATCACTTGAAAAATTCCACCGAACAAACAATATTATTGTATGTAAATCATGACATGCTTAAAAATCAATTTAATGTGTGCGAGATCAAACCACTTATTAACAAAAGAAAAGATATTGTTTATTTTATTTTTGGTGTAAAAATATTTACAGCACCATTTTATATCTATTCATAAAAGTTATCATATATTTATTTTTGGTTACAAAAGATATCATCTCATAACTACTGTTCACGTCATTTTTTTTACGCACGCAGTTATTAAAAGTAATAGATAGATAGATTGGGCTAAATTAATTGACAATTATTTCTAAAAATATGAACCGATCTGATCTAATTTGAATGCACCTGAATCGATATGATTCAAAAGTAATCAATAGATAGATTGGGCTAAATTAATTGACATTTATTTCAAAAAATATGAACCGATCTGATCTGATTTGAATCCAATGCTTTTTTAACTCATTTCAAACAGACACTAAGGTTTTGTTTGATAGAAATGCATCTTTCTGATCTGATCTAATCTGATTTGATTGCTCCCGATCTAATCTGAGTTGATTGCTCGTGGTCTAATTTGATCTGATTTGAATGACTCTGAACTGATGTGGATTAGTTGAAAATTTTATGCAATCTCAACGAATTAGGCCCTGTGCGATTCAATTTAATAAACAGTGTTTTCAAATCAGATCAGATTTATTCAAATCAAATCAAATGAGTTTCATTCAAATCAAATCAAATCAGATCAAAATCATCCAAATAACAATCAATGAATCTAATCTACTTCTAGTTATTAATTCATCTAAATACAGTTAATTTATCAATAAATTCAGTTCAGATTAAATCATATCAATTTTATTCAAATCAAATCATATCAGAAGTTCAAATCAAATCAAATCAGATCAGAAAAATGCAGTCCAAACGCACAGGGCCTTATGCTCTGTTTGATAGGACTGCATCTTTTTGAACTGATCTGACCTGATATGAGTGATTCTGGTCTGATTTGAATGAATCTAAACTGATCCGATCTGATCTGAATGTGTTGATTGATTGAATTTCAACGAATAAGTATCAATTATTGAACAAATACATTGATAGAAATTTGAACATTTCTGATCTGATCTAATCTGATTTGAATGACTCTCAGCTGATCTGATCTGAATGATTCTGAACTGATCTGAGTACTACTTTTATTAATTCTTATCAAACAGGACCTTAGTACCAATAATAGACCAAATTCATTGATCGTTATTTGGGCAATTCTAATCTGATCTAATATGAATGACCTAATCTGATCAGATCTGATTTAAATGACTATGAAATGATCTGAATACTATTTTTATTAAAGTCTATCAAACAGAGTCTAAGATAATTCTTTTATGTATATTTTCATCATTACATTTTATATCAATTGCACATCTTATCATCAGTTTGTTTCTTATTTAAAGAATGTTAAATGTGAGATTAATGCCATGCCCTTCATACGTACAACATAAATCAAACAATCAAATTTCCGTTTTGTTTTTTTTTTTTGGATGGTGAATATAAATAGTGTTTTATGTTCTCCTTTGTAAGAAATCCTTGTACTAACGTTTCTTTCCTTATTGATTTCCTTTCATATAAAGACTAGTTTGCATGCCCGTGCCACGCCCGGACTATATATTTATATTGTGTATACATGTTTTATAAAAAAAATGTTGTCTTATCTTTGCTCTAATAAATTACCATGATTAATTTCCATAAATTACCTAATAATATACCATATTCTAACCGATAATTGTATTTAATGCTATTTTTATGTTCTATCCAATTAATGTATGATTATTTATTACCATATCTTAACCGATAATTGTATTTTAATACTATTTTTATGTTCTATCCAATTAATGTATGCCAAGTGTCGTCGTAGGAAAGACTTGGTTTCAGGTTTTAATATATAGTATTAGATTTCACAATTGGCATTCGCGCTATTTATGTTAATGCATTACATTAGTTATATTATAGGCGAAGAAATTTTTAACTTAATATATTTTATTTGGCAACAAAATATATCATATCATAGATAATTTGATTTGGACCAATCAAATAGTACTTATGTATCATTTATGGAAGTTACTCGCATAAGGAAAGCTAATGTTATCATTTATTTTATTTTATTTTTCCATAATTCGTCAAAATTTCCAGTTTTCGAATGATTTGTTCATCCACAATTATTTTGACTGGTGTTTTCCTTTTTATAGAATGAATTTTAAAAACATGTATGAAGTAGCGAATAGCACAATGGTAATGTGTTCAAAATGTAAATGAGAGGTCAATGGTTCAAATCTTGGCTAAGACATTTTTGGCTGCCCTACGAATTGATTATGCTGACGTGTCAAATAAATGCTGACATGTCAGTTCTACGTTGAACCTTGCCAACTCAGCTTATCTTGCACGCAATTATTAAAAGTAATAGATAGATTGATTAAAATCAAACAAAGGTAAAAATTACGCTTTAAACGTTTTTACTGTTAACGACTATAATGAGAGTAGTTCAAAAATTTTTCCCCCGTCCAAACTCCAAACTCCAAAACTCAACCAAAAGAAAAGGAAGAAAAGCAAAAGATCTTCACGACTACAACATCGCCACGTTTTCAACCCACAAATCTACCCCGGGTCCCACACTTTTCCTCTTTTTATTATATCAGTTAATTAACACTCCGATCAAATCACCACGTGTTCTCCTCACTTTCAATCTCAGCCGTCCACGTCCACTTTTCCCCTCCAAATATCCAGCTGTTGAGGTTCGTTTCCCCAGCAATGACCGCCGCACCAGAAAAGCACGTGTCCACAATCCGTCTCCCTTTACTTTCTACCCCCCCCTTCTATTTCCACCCCCACCATTGACCCCACAAACTTACTCCATTTGTATCAATTCCGATTATAAACTTCCTACTTCAATGAGTATACATGAGTTTTGAGTTACTGATCCACGAAAACGCGAACATTCAAAGGAGGAGAGAGACAAGCTAGTATTTTATACACTCGATAAAGTTTCATTTTAAAACCATTTGGTAATAGAAAGAGTAACTCATTAATTTATAAAATCGAGGATTTCACGTGTGTAGTGTAAATGGATACTTCGACATGATCTATTTTCAAATTAATTAGTAAGTTGATACACTTAATGGTGAGACAGAGGGCGTAACATTTACTCATATTCTACTATTGTAAAATTAGAAATTTTCACATGTTATGGTAATATTATCAACGTAATGTACTTCAAGTGTTTCAACCAAGATTACTGATTCCTTAATACTACAAATAAGAATGTTACATTCTCTCCATTTTTATCAATCTAAACTAGAAGACAATACATTACACATGTAAATGAGATTGTTATCCTCGCAAACATATTAACGTGGTTCCGCAGCATTAACTGATCCTTTTGTATAATAAAAACATACTCGTAATAGGAAAATCGAGAAGAAAAAAAAAAAGAATGAAATGATTACTCATCATAATATGAGTATAAAATATCCAACGGAGGTGACGATTGATTACACTACCGTTTTCTATATATATCAACGTGTTACGCTTTGGCAAGAGAAACATTTTCCCACTTCCAACATTATTATTATTCCTTCTTGTTAATTTTTCTTGAACTAATTTCTTTGAGATATTTTCCCTATTTATTTATTTATTATTATTATTATTACATGATATGATGACGCTAAGGGAGGTTGCACCGCCGGAGGGAATCCCCTCCTCCTCGGCGCACGGTACTACCATGGACCCACATAAGGCAAAAAGCGCGCGTCGTAGAAGAATAGAGATCAACAAACTTAAATCCTCATGCAAGGAGCAATCACAGCATCAGCAAAACGACGTCGTTTACGGTACACGGATAAGCTTAAACGACGACGTACCAAGACCCACGTGCGCCTCACATGGGGCTGTGTCGGTGATGGGGAGGAGGCGAGAGATGGAAGATACTGTGAGAGTTGAGAGAGGATTCGCTGAGGTTGGGTGTACGAAATACGATTTCTTTGGTGTGTACGATGGTCACGGTGGCTGCCACGTGGCGGAAGCGTGTAGAGATCGAGTACATGTTATATTAGCGGAAGAGATGGAGATGATAGCTCGGATGGGTGACACGTGGGGGGAGATGGACGGTTGTGATGGTGGTGGTACGGCAGCGGTAGTGGACTGGGAAGTTGTGATGAGGAATTGTTTTGAAAGAGTGGATAATGAGGTTGGTGGTGGTCGGAAGGCGGAGGAAGTGGAGGAGATGACTGTGGGGTCCACCGCTGTCGCTGCCGTTGTCGGGGATGACGAGGTTGTTGTCGCTAATTGTGGTGATTCTAGGGCTGTTCTTTGTCGTAACGGTGTCGCCGTGCCTATGTCCTTTGATCATAAGGTAATTTGATAATTTCGTCTTTCGGTTAATCTTTGTCGTTAATAATGTTACGAAACTCGACTTATGGACATGGATCGGTACTCAAACACGGAATCAAGATAGGTGGCATATAGACATATAGTAGTAGTAGGTGTATGTTAAAATGTAAAATGTTGGTGAACGAACATCATTGTGTATGTGTTAGGCGACACGTAGTACTGTACGTCTGTACTATTGTTTAAGTGATGAATTATTGGTTGCGTACATAAAATGAAGTTAAACAATGTGTTTAGATCAGAAAGTTGACTAATGATTTACTCCATTTGTTTGTGGATTTTAAGGATTTCGTTAAGGTTCAATAATGTGTCATTCACGTATTAGAGCTATATATAGGAAAATGTGATTGTGGATCTTTTTAAAGTTGGTCGATCTTTCAATTGTTTATATGGGATTACGGGAATGTTTAGTTGGGCAACATTCGGCGTATATAGAAACAAACTGGTCAAATTCGAAGTATATTATCGAGTTTTGCTAATCGTTTTGAATAATGTTGATGGTGAATTGGTGAGTTGTTTGGTCTGGATAATTCGGCACAAAAAAATAGATTATTTGCTTAATTAGTGGTAGCTACAAATTGAGCTGATCATTGTTTAATCCGCCATTATATGATCGATCGATAATCATACGCTCCTCAGAACCTCACAATCTCATAGTCACATTAGACGAGCTAGTTGTCGTTGTTGTTGTTGTTATCGTTATGGATTGGTGTTCGTCAACCCGAGATCAATAATGTCAATTGGTCCCCCTTACTTTGTGGAAAACTGAATACGAATAACAAGAAAGATTTTGTGCAATCCAGTTCGTTGTCCCTTTCGGATAAGATGGTGTAAGTCCCGTATTGTTGGACGCGTATCATCACATAATAATCTGTTTTTGCATAGTGTTCCATTTGTTGCATGATTTATGGATTGTTGAGGTCCCGGCCGCTTTGTCTAGTTGAACTAGCTTGGTTGATTGGAATTTGTTTGTTTGTTTAGAATCGCAATGCTAACACATTTCAACTTCTTTTCAGCCCGATAGACCAGATGAGTTAGCCAGAATTGAAGGTGCTGGTGGCAGGGTGATCAATTGGAACGGCCATCGAGTCCTTGGTGTTCTCGCCACTTCACGATCCATAGGTATAAGTCATATACTCGTACGTTCTTCATTTTCCTTTCTCTGTGTACACTTCGTATTAGCTACCTAATGTCCAATTTTGCTGTTCACTTGCAATGCCATTTAGATAGACATCAGAACTTAGTATTGCCACTCAGCTTAATTGAGTAAAATCATTAGATTATACGTCAGTTAAATTTTATATATAGAGAACTTCAAACGCGCTGAGATTTAGGGCTATGTAACGACTTCGTAGTGTGTTACTGTGTTAGATGTCACAATTTTGCCATACGCTTAAGTTGAACCCTTGGAGGTTCCATAATGCTATTTAGAGTAAATTCATATGATTTCATCACCTCAGTTAAATTTTGTAGAGGAGTAATTTTCTTTGAGTTCAGTACTTCCGATGCAAAGATTTAGGGCTATGTAACTTGAATTGTATATATAATTATATAGTGTGTTGGATGTCACAATAATTTTGCAATAGCTTAATTAAGTCGTACCCTTCGGAGGTTTCGTAATTCATATATGTTTGGGTACTAATCTAACTTGATTGGAAGCTGATATTCATGGGTTTTTGTTCCACAGGTGATCACTATCTAAAACCATACGTATCAGCGACACCAGAAATCACCGTCACCAAAAGAACAGACGGCGATGAGTTTTTGATACTCGCCAGTGACGGTTTATGGGACGTCATATCAAACGAAGATGCCTGTAATGTTGTAAGGCGATGCCTTACTGGTAGAATTCAACGTAAAACGCACGAGTTCACCGTTGGCCTATGCAAAACAAAGAGCAGCAGAGCAGAAGTTGCAGCTGCATTGCTAGTAGAGTTAGCCATAGCTAAAGGAAGCAAAGACAACATCAGCATCGTAGTAGTTGAACTTAGAAGATTCAGTAGATTTGTCTGTTCATAATTTAGAGTCAAATAAAAAATATCTTCCTGATTAGTCATCTCAGAAAGATATTAAATTAAAAATTTTGACAATTTTTTGGTTTTTTTGGTGGGTTTGGTGTAACTTGTAAGAGAGGTTTCGTGTACAGAAAATAGAGAAGAAGTTAACGTTGGAAAATATCGTTAATAACCAAGAAGAAGGGTACTTAGTAATTATTAATTCTTTTACCAAAGTACCAAACGACAAGTCTTTTTCAAGAAGAGACAATTTGATTGTGTTGAGGGCATCACCGAAAAGTAGTTAAGCTAAGCGAAATTTGGTGGTGATGTTTGATCTTGGTTACGTTGTCTTCTCCAATGTTAAGTGTACAGCTAATTGTGTGAAATAAAGCAAATCCGATTTGATATACAAAGTCTGTTTTTGACCAACATGTGACCGTCTCTCCTCACCACACAAGTGTCATTCCACTATGCAGAATAATATGCGGTACTATAGGGTTTTCTCGAGTTATTTTTTCATGAGGTTTAGATTAGAATTTCTCGAAAAAATGTTCGTGACTTATACGGATTATTACGTTAGACTAAACAACGAGTCCTTTTCTTCATCAAAAATGGTTTCTATGATCGTATCGTGTGTTGTGTTTAGGACGTGTTTAAAATGTTTGAATTAGGAAAAAATCGAAATGAAAATGGTTGTGGTCTATCGAATTAGAAACATACAATGCAAGATACAATTGCATGTATGTTATGTTAGTACGAAACGATATTAAACTTGGACATGTCAAATAGTCTGTAGTGTTTAGAAGACGATTATTGGATAGTTGTATTAGAATTGAAAGAAGTATCTACTTTGGATATCTAAATCCACAGCTGTATATTCTTAGTTGGTTGTTATCAATTTTGATTAGTATAATCTAACACAAGTTAATATCCACTTTAATTTTGATTAGTATGAGTCAATATTCATTAACATAAGATGACCTTTCTTCACAAGACAAGTGTCAACTATGATTAATTTGAACGAGTCATCTTTCATTTCCTTTGGAGTTTGGAGTAAACTTCTGCTTTCCATCGTTTAGGGACACTTGTTAAATCCCAGTTCCTTGTTTATTGACATATGACAAAATGACCAATAGTTCTGATTTTTTTAAAAAAAACAAAAAAAAGACCAATAATTCGATATCTGAATATCTCTTGCGCATGTACTAATTTTCAGCAAAGTTGGTCTAGTAATTTGGACATTAACCTAGGCAGATGTTCTAAAATACGAATTCTAAAACTTATTTTCTCACAATGTTCTCGCCTACGCCTGGGTAAGACCTTTGATGTGAATCCTAATATCAAATTGCTTGCTTATACTCCTTTCATTTCATATACTACGCCTGAGTAGACGTAAAGAAATGAAGGAAGTATAATGAATTATGAATGCACTGACCATATTCATAAAACTCTGATACGAGGACTAGGACAGCTGATACGACGACTCATACGAGGACTGGGACATTTGATACTCCCTCCATTTCATTCATTTCTTTACGTTGGGCCTGGGTTTCCCTCACAAAACCCGGCCCAACGTAAAGAAATGAATGAAATGGAGGGAGTAGGGTGTTTCCCTCATCTTTCTTTCTTCTCCAAGTGTTTGGGCCACTAGCTTCATTGGGCTTAAATTCGCATGACCGTTCCTGTCAGTCCAAAAAGTGTCAAAGATGATTGTTTACTAACGTTCGTGCTACTATACTAACTAGTTTGCATGCCCGTGCCACGCGCGGGTTATATATTTATTTATAATATTTATACTCATCGTTTTATAAAAAAAAATTGTTGCGGTTATCTTTGTTTCAATAAATTACTATAATGATTATTTTCCATACAATAGCTAATACTCTACTACTCTATAATAATTTATTACCATATCCTAACCGTCACCGATAATTGTGTTTAATGCTATTTTTATGTTCTATCCAATTAATGTATGATTATTTATTACCATATCTTAACCGATAATTGTAAATTTAATGCTATTTTTATGTTCAATCCAATTAATGTACGCCAAGTGTCATTCTAGTAAAGACTTGGTTTCAGGTTTTAATATATAGTATTAGATTTGATTTTAATCTACGATTTATGAAGATACTACTTTTAGGCAAACTGAGATGATTATTTCGGACACAAAATAATATCATAATCGTATTTTGTAAGAGTTGTTTCTCCCATGGTGCGATAAAACAAGTATATTAAGGTCAAATGGTGGCTCATAGGGGTGAGCAAAAAAAACGGGTACCCGGATTCGGAACGGGAACCGCTTTGGAACGGCGGGTCCGGAACCGGAACCGTTGTCAACGGGTCCGGGTCCGTTTCCTAAAATCTAGGAACCGTTGTCAACGGATCCGGTTCCTAAAATTTTTGAACCGATACCCGTCGGGTACCCGTTAAACAACGGGTCTAAACGGGTACCCGGACCCGTATAAGTCACCGCTTTAAAAAAAAAAAAAAAGGTTGATAAATAAAAATAAAAAGATCTACAAAATTCAAGTTTTAATAGCTCAATTCAAAGTTAACAATGCAAATACATAGCCTACTAATTGACCCAACTTGAAGTTCATGTATTACAAGCAAATGAGTAACTAACAAAGGGTTGTATTTATAAGTGAAAATTTTGCCCACTTTACTTCCATGACCAATGTGGGACTAAATGTTGTATATTTCTTATAACATTGTCAACCTACATAGTTTGACACTAAATTTCGACTAGTTATTTTTGTTATTTGAAAAATACACCGGAAATAACTCTTGTAGATCATGTTGCTAACTTTCCGTGAACGCTTATTTCGATCATTTTCGATTTTTTTGTGAAAGTTATGATGAATACAAGAACACTACTTACACATAAAATCCATATGTTACTTAACATCACTTCTCAATGAGTAATGATCAAAATTGAGAAAATAATATAAATTAATAATTAATAATAATAAAAAGCTAATGACCACTTAGTAATTTTTATAGGTTACCCAAGTGATGAGTATGTATAGATTTGTATAAGCTATCATAATTACGATATGAGTTATGACGATCATTACAAATTACAAAAGATGAGATAGCATAAACCTTCGTGTATATCGTATTACCGGAGTTGATAATGTTATTGAGTGTACCATAGTCGATAAAAATGTAAACATAATGTGCAACTCATATTTCATTCTATATATTGACACTAGTAGGCACCCTTTTTTACACACAACACATTGACCATGGTCCGTAACGATATCAATTCTCATTGAGTTGAGCACAACTCGCTTATTAAGAAATGTATTCACAGCACCAACAAATACATACAACATATATATAGATATAGATTTACACATTGCTAATTACTTTGGCAACCTAATGAAACTAGTAAAACATACAATGTATATTATGTGATTATGCAAAAAACTAGTACTTAGCTAATAAGATAAAGTACTCCGACCAAGTTAACATAACAAAAATTTCAATTACTTAACCTAATATGATAAAATTACTAACTATTTAGATATTTAGAAGGAATTATTAGCTTTTATATGACTCATGTATATAGTTTTCTCAAATTTTAACATAGCTAATGGAGAAGTGATTATTAACTATGATGTCCATTATTTGTGTAACTAGTGTTCTTGTTTTGATCATAACTTTGACATACAAAGTCAAAAATGGTTGAAAGAACCGTCTACGGAAAGCTAGCAACACGATCTACAAGAACTATTTCATGACTATTTCTCAAATAATACACTTACATAGTCGAAATTCATGGTCGAAGTAAGTAGGTTGACAAAACTTATAAGAGTGAAAAACAATTGTCCCACATTGGTCATGAAAAGAAGAGTAGACACACCTCTCACTCATAAATACTCTCACTTGCTTCAATTTTCTATTTCTTAGGTCTCAATGTTGGTCTAAGTTAAGTGAACCATTGTATTTGCATGGTTAGCTATTAGTTAAAAGCAGGGGCGGAGGCAGTGGGGGTGTAGCGGGGGCCTGGCACATGCAGCCCACCACCGCGGCCCATTGATTTGTTTGTTCTGGCACCTGCAACTTTTGATCATATACTATTATTACATATAAAAAATCATAAACTTGGGCCTAGCCTAGTGGTTCTTCAACTCAAGTTTTGCATTTTCCTCTTCATATCTCTGGTTCGAATCCCACCCCTTCCCTTTTTGTTCTTTTTGTTCTTTTTTTTTTTCCGTTTTCTAGCCCAGTTTTCGTCTCAAATCCCAACACTTCACTTTTTTTTTTTTAACACTTCAGTTTTTTTTTTTCGTTTTCGAGCACAGTAATAGTCAGTAATCAATATCATCTATGTCTTTCATCTTTAAATTAATTGTTTTGGTCCTCGATTTTGGTTACAAGGAAACAAGTCTGTCATTTACAATAGAAAATACAAAAGCAATACAACAAACATGTGTTCAATTACGTAAATATTTTATAGGCTATTTTTGGGTGTCCGAGCCGGCTAGCCGGCACCCGCAGACCCAAATTCCGGCTTCGCCCCTGGTTAAAAGTTTATTGGATGGTTTTTGGTCAATGCTATCCATAGTTGCTTAAAATTGAACGGGTACCCGCTACCCGGTGTGACTATTAACGGTTCCGGTTAGGAACCGTTGTCAACGGTTCCGGTTCCGATTCCTAGTTTTTGGAGCGGGTACCCGTTGATGCTCACCCCGACTGGCTCGTTGTTTTTTTCTTTCTTTCCTTGGTATTCTCATATTATTAACGAGTTTTTCCGTCTCTATGTTAAGTGGCGGTGCAGTTTTCTCCGATGGTCCACTCTTTAGAGATGGTTCCAAATACTTCTCCGTTCTTTTCATTTTTTAAATCTGGTTTGAAACGACACGCTAACTCGTTAAGAAATAAAAGTTGGGCAAATAGGCAAACCATAAAACCCAAACTAAATTAGTCAATAACAGAGAAACAAGGTCCATCGAGCTGATGGCCCAATTTGATAACGTGGACTAGTACGGTATCAAACTATCAATTATCAAATATTATGCCATTTTCTCTGTATGCCTGTTTGGCGCCAATTGTTCTTGGCTTTGAACTCTTTTTTTTTATTAGGGAGCACATCCGATCCTCTTTTCCTTTGCAGGATTGGGAGTACAGTAACACGCACCTTCGGGTTCCGAAAATTCTCGATTAAATATAATAATGTCGCATGCATGATCAAGGAACTAGCGACATTCATTTTCAGTGATACGATTAGTCGAATTATAAAGGCGAGACTTGATTCAAACTCTAAACACAACTTATCGTTTTCATTGTTGGTCTATATTTGTGAACTTGATTGAACCTTAAATCCCAATTTATCACAATAATTGTGAGAACATAGATGAATCATGAATGTATGATTCAATGCTTAATAATTGCAAAAGTAATGAGGGACTGAGGGTGGTTCATATCTTCTCAATGAACAGAAAAACTTACCAAACACGTGTACCACAACAGCACAACTTATACAAGTCTCAATCCTTGACAATGAGAGTTTGCAAGTGACATTTCAAGGAGCAATCCTAATTCCTAACCAAGCACATCGTAAAGTATCCATTCGAAATATGTACGAAAAGTTCAAACTAAACATAATACAGTGACGGAACAAAAAGCGGAACATATATCGCAAAACCAATGACATTATTGACTTAATCACACATAGATTCTGAAAACAACACAATTGCTTTTGGATTTTGACAGGTATGTAACTCTGTATCAGCAAAAGCTAAAGTAAAGGTGAAGATGACAGGCAACAGCAGATAACATCATAAGATAAGAGATACACCAAAGATTTCTGTAATTTAAAGTATTGAGTTCGATTGGCGGCATTACAAGATTTACAACCTTCGGTTTTGGCCTTTTGGGAAATGTATGATGAGAATATGATTCTCGTAGAGGCATATTTTACTTACACCAACTCAATTTTGCGCTCTCGAGTCCCCGAAAAGACCATTGCAACAAATCCGAAGCAAATCGACCTCATTCTATATGACATGTGTTACTCTATTTGTTCCGGTGTTTAGAAGGAAAAGTAATACTCATTCCATTTCATTCAATTGTTTACGTTGGGTCTAAATTTCCCTTACAAAACCCAATCCAACGTAAACAATTGAATGAAATGGATGGAGTACAATTCCTCGTCTAGTAGGGCTTCGTAACTGATTTTCTGCAAAAGGTTTATTCACCATATATTCAAGTTCTCTTTGATCAATCTGCACTACATTCTCACCTTAAAATGCATGTCCATGTCACAACAGTCAAATTACTATACAAGAGAAAAAACACGTGTTGTAGTTGGTAAGTCATTATCTAAAATTCTAAATCATCACTATTTGCTCCAAATAAGTTCACTCCTTTAATTTGATTTGGTAAAACATCAATTTATTCTGTGCTAAAACATCCAAAACATGAAACATTGTCATGATTTGGACATGTACTATATTACACTTTAATTAGAATAGAACAGGTGACAATAATGTCATACATTTTTTTTACATTAGTGACTAAAACATAGTAAAGTTTTACTTCATTAAATCTAAAAATACAAATGCATTCCACAGACTGTGCAACAATATCGAAGGTACAAGATTTCTGGAGCGAGCAAAGAGAGCGCCCATGACAACCCCAAGAAGAATTAGCGGGAGCATCCTCTGTACATTGAAATGTGCTAGAGCAAAAACAACGGAGCTTACCAGTATAGAAGACCATACAGGCATGTATTTCGTCAATGAAGGGAGGAGGAAACCACGGAAGACGACTTCTTCCCATATTGGAGCACACACGGATACAACCATAGCGTACAACCCCATTGCGACAGGATCCCGTGCTAAGATAGACTGCTCAACACTCGAAAGAGTGACAGGAGTTGATGGCAACAGGGGTAATAGGTCAAGATTGAATTGGGAGAGACGATTGACCAAGGGAAACATAAGACATCCAAGGGCAACATCAATAAGCCAGTTCCCTTTGAGACTTAACTTAAACCATCCTGGTGGAAGAGGTCGAAAACGGGAAATACATCTATGGAGGATTGCAATCCCTGCTACTCCTTCGGCTACATCAGTCAAAAGGCTATATAAAGCTTGCCCTCGATATGTCAAGGACGCTTTACTGAAGCCAGCCATATGGGCTGCAAATGGCATCATCCAGGAGCCCACAAACCAAAAGGAGGCAATCCATAATAGCATAACCTGAACCAACAGACAGAAATATCGTGACTCGTGGCTCTATAGTTGATATCACAAGTGAGGCAACAAATCCACAACACTTGATAAAAACAATTTGTGTTTCTATAACCATATAGGGGAAGTTTTTAGTGTTCAAGGAGTTGTGACAATCTTAATGACGCACACTCCTTCCCCCTAAGAAAGAAAGAATGATGACCTTTTTTGCACTTCTTTAAAGAGAATATCATGACGGGACTGACCTGCAAGATAGTTTCCCCTGTCCATGGTACACTCCAGCGATCCCCAAAGGCTCTATACACTGCATCAGCACCCTGAAAAACATCAAAATCAGTTGCCTTACGATCCTCGAAATACAAAAAAAAAAAAAAAGATGTGAATAAATAGCATACTACTAAAACATGAGTAAAAGACGTTTCAAAAAGAGAATTGACATACACGAAGTCAGTCACAAACAACAAAGCAAAAGTAAGTTATCGTATCAATGTCTTTTCAAAATTAAAAGCATAGTAACTCTTAGATAGACATCAAAAATACGTAACCTAAAATTTCAAATAGAAGTCTTTTACTTCCAAGAGAAATCAATCATTTCCGAAGACAACAAAATCATGATAGAGAATTAAGCAATACTCCATATGATATAGAGTACAGAGCAAAGTTGATAATGCACAACCACAAGGTAGTGCCACATGTTTTTTAGAATTCCATCAAATACTTTGCAATATTACCTTATGGAGCATTTAACGTTGTTCCATCATTCTTTCTGCCTCCACTACCATTTTTTCCCAGAATTGGATGGAGGGGGGGGGGTAAAAGGGACCTGATATTCCCTTGTCATCAAAGCACTTATATAACTAGCATGAGCTATATTATAATGCTCGATGGTATCATATAAGTGCTACTGCTCTCTGATTGCACCCACAAGTTTCTAGCTTTAAGGCAATTTCAGCCATTTGTAACATGTTCTCGGACATTATTCACCAGAGTAAAGTCACGTAAAATCCTTCAAAAGTATCATTGATTATGGTGAATGGACTCGTCAAACTTAACCTCAAACCCTAAGGATACAAGCCTACAACCCCATTGAAAGAAGCAACTCAATCATGGAGCTTGTAAGTATCATAGCAGATTACCAATACGAGTCAAACATTTATGTTTACAAGTCTGATGAGTCAAGACTTATGATGGCAGATGGCAAGTTCACATGCTCAGTATGATTTCAAAGGTAAAGGTTAAAAGTCTGACTTGACATTTCAAACCCACGCTCCCCTCCTACTATGTCAAATAGGTCATATATAGTTCTTCAATCAGCGAATTACTGATTCAGACTTACTAAAACACCAATGAAACAACTATCTGATATTTAGCGCGAAAAGGGGGCATAAAGCTCCAAAATATAATACTAGTAGGTGTTTTGACAGCTTCAACAGATATTCTCACCCTTTTAGCACACAATGCACCTTATACGCCTCTACCATCCACTTAATCTTTCAAAAAACAAATAAAGAGTATATCATAAAGCCGTCGACATACATCAACATCATAAGCTAAATTAAGTTATTACCTCGCGAACACGTGAACTCCAATCCTTCTTAGCAACCTTCGGATGATCGATCTCCGGCGTCACCAATCCATCCACTAAATTACCCTCGACCACTTCTGGTTTCGAGTCCTCAGCTCCAAAGTCCTCTTTCCTAAAGCAACATATCTTCCTATTCTTAAGAAAAAATAGGACCAAATGTCTCAATTAATTAATCACACGAGTAAGCTAAGCATATATACATAGAAGTAACTCTCATATCAGATGATATAATCATTTACCACCACAACAATGAAGCTAAGAACTTGCTTCAATAATGGGAAAATGGAAAACAGAAACTTATAACACCGAGGACCTAATACTGGAATCAGTAACACGAAAGCTAGGATTCATAGGCAATTATCTGGATGGGCACCGGAAACCTGAATACTAGAAAGAGAGGGTAGCGTTTTAAGGCGAAGACAGACACAATAGGAAAGCTTAACACTGAGGTTCCGAAATTTCATAACTAGGCCTTTCCTTGCGCCTTCTTATTGAGGATGTTAAAAAGATTCTTTTGTCGAACAGTAACTTCAGCTAAAGGATAGGCCACCAACAACAACAACAACAAACAAGCCTTATTCCCAAAATGATTAAGTGGAGCAATAAAGACGGAGAACCAAAATACATAATTGATAGGGGGCTTAGAATTCGCGAGGAGAAACCTCAAATTAGTGAATTGTTTTGAAGTTGGACTTTCTTTGAATTATAAGCTTCTAAATTTTGAAGTTAGGATTTATATCAAGAATTGAATACCTTTTTCAAAACATGTGAGAAACTTTCTTAGGAGGTAAGCAATTCACCACAACCCGACGGGGGTACATAAATGGTTCTGAAATGGTAACGAAATGATGGCTTGCTTTGATTTTGTTCTTGTCCAATGTCCATCAATCCACGCATATGATCCTAGATGTCTTGTAATCATTTGTAATGGTATAACCATTATGCTAATTATACGCATTTCCCTTCTTTGGGATGTGAATACAAGGTTTGAACAAATTTATTTACTTTTGCGCATATTAATCATGTCGCCAACTGTTGTCACCAGTTTTTAGCGGATTAAGGCCTACGCCCGCCTATGAACGACCAATGGCATACTAATTTAGTACGCAATGGTTGCACCTACGAATTTCACTATATCTTTGTGCAAAAAGATTGCACCAAAACGTTTTGTGCAACTTATCAATCTCTATGTTCATTTCGGTTTTCTATGAACTTCATCTTCTTATCCTAACTCAGACTATCAATGCTAATCTGCCAGTTCTTCTCGCCAGCAACGAGTACGAGGGGTTAAATCACATACCAAGCTAAAAAGCTTCTTCAGTAAGCCAAACAACATTCACTTCAAAGTTTAATTCCATCAACGATTCATTCAAACTAACGACAACCCGAAAAATCCCGAAAAAACCATCGATTCAATCAATCATTCAATAACCCAACAAATCACAAAACACAAAACAAAACCACATCAAAAAGAAACTTCTTCTACAAGGGAGTAATCAATTCGAAATCCAATTAAACAAAACAAAAACACAAAAAAAGACGGTAAATTTATTTACCTTAAGAACAGGAAGAATTGCCCTTTTACTAATTACACTCTCAAGTAAAACCCTTTTCCCTCTTATATTAGGAAACGCCTCGAAACGTTTCGAACGAACAGCAGAAACGCAACAAGAAGAAGAAGAAGAATTACAGCAGCAGCAAACAAAGCCCAACCCGAATTGGTTGAAATTAGGGTTTAAGGATCCGGATCTAATTTGGGTATAATTCACAAAATTAAGGTTTTTAACATGGAGGTGATCCTGGTACCCTCTCAATCTCAATTTATCTGTGGTGGTGGTGGCGGTGAATCGCGGGTTCAACCTCATCGCCGCCGCAGCAGCCGCCATGGTAGAGGCGGTGTTGGGTTATATGTGCGCGGTAGCCGGTGCGGCGGAGGAGTGCATCAGTGGCGGGCGGGCGGGCGATATGCGATGAGGACCTCTCGTGGTTGGATGATGATGATGATATTATATTACTCTGCTTTAAAAGTCGAGTGTTATTACGGTAAAAGATATAATAATGTCGTCAATATTACGCTTTTATATTGTTTGTTTATTTATTTATACGGCTAAATTTGGAAACATTTAGAAAGAAAAAACATATTAATGTTGGAAAAGAAATTTCTGATTTGGATGGATATAAAGTTCACAAAATAATTTTCGGTAATTTTTGGTGAGTGACAATAAGGTTGTGTTAGTTAGGAGTGTCTCACGTCGGACAATGTGAACAATTTGCTAATAGAATCTTCGTTGCGTTGGGATAGTCACCAAGGAAAGCACCCCCCAACTCCCCAAGGCTCAATAGAGGCTTTAGCATCATCTTGTAGCTCATTTATGTTGGTTCTCTCATTGCCGGGGATTGGGATGTTAGATAGAGCATGTGTTAGGCTGTGAAGGTAATGGAGCCGCTAGGTTGACTTGTAAATTGAGGAGTTGATCATGGAGACATGGACAGAGATTACTCATACTCTGGTACCCTTATGCAGAATTTTGTAGCATTTTTCGGGAAGACGCAGCTATGATTATTGCTTCGCTCCGTATGTGGAGATGTGTGTTGTTAATGTTCAAGGGTTTCCTCTCCTTGTAACAAAAGAAAATATGTACAATCTCCCTCGAAGTAGTGAAGAAACCAAAATCTGCAACTCAACTCATCACCTTAGCCACAAGCTAAGGCTCCACATGCCATCGCCAAAGGACCTATCGGTAACTCTCGTTTTCCGTTGTTAAATCACGACTAAACCTGGGCCACACCTGCATGGAGGAGATAATTACCTTGTTTAAATTCAATCAGGTTTGATCTTTTAATGAAATTGACATTTGACAATAAAATGAGTAACTCTTGGGTTTAATACTAAATCAACTCTTTTGTCTTTCTTTAATATGGGACACTCACGTGTGGAGCTCATTTCAACATCTTTCGAGCAAATTCATAGGGAATCTCAATCTTATTTTTGCTGACAATACGAGAGATCATTTTCATACCGACTTTGTGTTTACAATGCCGAACCGGAGTACGTAAATAAGATGCATCATCTTATTACATGTAGGTGCTCGACTTTTAGTTGTACTAGTAACAAATTACACACACAACCAAATGAATAAATATCGCTCCATGAACTAAATGTAAACAGCTTGAAGAAACGTCAAACGTTGGGAGGGACTGTATTCTAAAGGAAAAAAAACAGATCGATAAAAGCAAAAAGTGGGAGTCGGTTTGGCGACAACCATAGCTTTTTATACAAGGTAGGCAACTAAGCAATAGCGAGTATATGGTTCACATAGGCATCTTTTCTCATCTTTTCTTAACCATCTGTTTTATCTCAACTATCAGCACTACTATTCGACTCCTAAAGTACTCAATTAGTGATCGCCAAAAAGAAAGGTACTCAATTGGTCAACATTTGTAACGAGTTTGTCCATTTAGTTTACAACGAACGAGTTCTTGCAAGAAACAGTGAAACTTAAATATTCTCTATTACATTAGATTGTGAACATCTATTTAAATAAGATAGAGAAGTTTTTAAGCATATATACGTTCAAAGTGGATAGGCCATTGTTCTTCGTAATGCTAGTACTAATAGTCCATTTGCCTCTTTTTTTTTTTTTGGGTAGTAAAACTTTTTGTTACTCTTGAATCTTGCCAAATCTTAACGTACGCATTGGGACATGAATACATGTTCTGTTGTTCTCCATTCGAGATACTTGTGTGGCCTTAAATGGTTGATTAACCAGTACGATTAGCTCCTTTTGTTGGTGACTTGGTGCTATCATAGCCAGTTTGGTCCGTCTGCAATAGGAAGGACACAAAAAACGTGCTAATTTGATTAATTATTGCAATTGTTATTATGTACACCGTCCAATTTAGCGAGATTTTCATGTTTTGTTTTGGTTTTTTGACGGCGTATGTTGGACTAAAACCGTCATAAAGATCAAATGAATTGTTCACTTGTTGTACACATCAATACATATTTTAGCATCTCTACTTAGTTTTAATTTCATTCCTCCACAAACTTTTTATATTTGTGTGGAGAACTCGGAGTTTGATTAAACAGTCAATGAGTCAGCTTGACATGTGCCTTCGTCGCCACCTCATTTGACTCATAAAAAATGAGTTTGTGAAGATTTGAACTTGTAACCTCAAGGTTACAATTATAACACTTCAACCTCTAAGGCAAATTGATTTTTTTGATACTTTTATTAACAAAGATATATATAAAGGATTTGAGATTTTAGGAGATAATTTTGGAAAAACTTTGGACGAGATGATTTGAGTCATATCAAATCATTTTATTTTTGGAGATAATTTAGGAAGTAGTATATATAGGCGCAATATATTAGGAAATAACACATCTTGGGTTTGTTTTGTTTTAATACAAAATACGGGTCAACGGGTGGAGTCAGAGTTACAAAAAAGTGTGTTAAAAAGTAGTCGGGGTTAATATGAATTACAGTTCACAAAAACAGGACCCGAAAATAGCGGGTCACGGGTCATAAATTGTAATTCGTACATAAACGTAAAATACTGAAATAAATTCGTTATACTTATTAAATTGTTTCCATTGAATCAAACATAATTTCTCTAAGATGATACCAAATTAAACACGTTTCTTTTCGTCTTAATTATAGAAAAACTGGTACAACGAGCCATCTCAAGTTTAACCCAAAAGAATACTGGTTAAATCGGGTTCGAGTTATTAGTGGTCAGAATTTGATCAGGAAGAAAACGAGCTATTAACCTTGAACAACAGACATCTGGTCGGTTAAGTTTTTACAATCCTACTATTTTGCGTTAGTTATGAGTAATAAAATAGTGTTATAACCAAATTCATATAACAACCTGTGGGCTAATAAACTAGTGATCCGTAGTAAACAAAAAAGGCAAACAATCTTAACCTAATAAAAAAAAGAAAAAGAAAACAATGTGTAAAATCTTACTCGCGCTACTAAATTCGCATCTCGGCTTCTCCAATTCATTGATCATCAGTTCCTTCATTCGCAAGAGTTAGAGATCAAATCGTTAACCAATTATTTGAGGGACGAGAGAGTACGTGACCAATGAGAACAAACCTCATTTTTTTTTTGGTACAAAGGAGCAGCTAATGCTGCGGGGGGTAGGGGTATGAAGATTTGAACCCGAGACAACCCCCAGGCAGGTTGAGTTCCTATCCACTAGGCCAACCTTGATCCTCATGAGAACAAACCAGGGTCCATTGATTTGAATTAAAATGGCCAAAATAATTGCTTAGAAAGTTAGAAACACAACCACCCACCTCCAAACTCCAAAGAGGCTTCAACTATAAGAATCAACCAAAACTCAAAACATCGCAAAACACAACAACAGAAACACAGAGAAAGCCAAACCCTTTTGTTTCTTTGTTTCAATATTTTCCTGTTAATTTCACTTTAATTTTTCCCGCCCTATTTCGGAATACACTCGACAAACCCACATAATTAAAACTTCAGGTACGATTTTATTTGTAATTTTCTCCCATTTTCTGCAATTTTATCTGCATGGATTTCCGTAATGTTGAAGCTTCTTTCTGCTTGCATATCGACATTCATGTAAACTCATCTTCTGGGTTTGCATTATTTTTCATGTAGTTGCTGAAAGATTGTATCTTAGTTGGTTTTTATTATTTTTATTTTTGAATTTTATTTAATTTAATTTTCTGCAATTTGACCAATTTTTTTCATTGTGTTAAACCCTAATTATGTCATTAATTTGTGAAAGATATTAACTTTTTCGTGATTTATCGCTATTTCCCACCATAGACTTGTTGATCAGTTGATTTACAGTGATTTTTTCAATTTTTTGTGTTGGGTTAAATTTATTTGTGGTAATTACTATTTTGAAGAAAATTTGTATTTGATTGAAATATTTTGTATTGGTAAATAATATTGCTGTAAGATATTTATTTCCCATAATCTGGTCAGTGAGAATTTTATTTGGTTGTTGTTTCCTTACTCATATGATCAAGTTTCCAATTAATTTGATATAATAATCTTATTTTAGGTGCATTTTTTTGAATTTGTATATGTTAAATTAGAGAGCTTTTGGATTGAATGGAATTATTTAGGTCTTATATTATTTAGGAGTGAGTGACTTTGATTTTTGGTGTATAGTTTTAGAGACTGGAGAGAGAGTGGAAGAAGTTGGTAGAATATGGAGGGCGCCGCAGGAAATGGTTTGGCTTGCGAGAAGGTTATGGATGGGAAGGTGATTGATATCGATAACGGTGTGGAGAAGGCGATCCCGTCTTGCTGTCTTAAGGCCAGAGCGGCCGCTCCTGAAACCGATGCCAAATGCCATACAACTGTTGTTTCAGGGTGGTTTTCAACAGGCAGGACATTGTCTGGTATATATTCGACTTTTTTTTTGTTGCTTGGGATAGAAGTATAGAATAGATCATGTTAAAGTTGAATTATTGATGGGTTTTGACACTTTTTGCAGATAAAGCTGAGAAGCCGCTTTATTACAACAATCCAATGTGGCCTGGTATGTATTCATGAGATATAAGTCGTGCTTATGATTGAGTAATATGTGACTGAACAGTGTTCCGTTACTTTGAATGGATTGGCACACAATTTACATTGCAATTGGCGGGAGCTAATTGTTTTGTGTTTTGCTTTCTTAGGAGAAGCACACTCAATGAAAGTTGAGAAGATTTTGTTCCAGGATAAGTCACCATATCAGGAAGTCCTTGTCTTTGAGGTTAGATATTTTTGTACCTCTTTTGCTTTCACTTCGTTTATCGGTATTCCTTGTCAATTGATATTCATGATGTGTTTTGTTGTATGCAGTCATCAAGCTATGGGAAGGTGCTCGTTCTTGATGGCATTGTTCAATTGACGGAGAAAGATGAATGTGCATACCAGGAAATGATAGTTCATCTTCCCCTTTGTTCCATTGAATCCCCTAAAAATGTGAGAATTACTGGATGCTTTAAGGACTTTACTTTGCGTATTTTGGAAAAGGGAAGACATGCTTTCTTTGTATTTTCATCTAAGGTTCTCTAGGTGAGGGGTTCTAAACAAAAAGTCTGGGGAAACAAGCAAATTTTCTTTGTGTTTAAGGGTGTGCTTCTCCGTATCAGTTGTGTTATATGCATCCCTGTGTGTTGCTTAGCTTAGGTGGTAGTCGCTTATAAACCTGTTTATTCTCCGATGTCTGAGTACAGGTTCTAGGAGGTTAAAGCATGAAAAAAGAGAAATAAAGCGAAGAATGTCAGAACATATTAGGTGCCTTCTATTTTATTTTGGTTGAACACCTCCTTACGTGTGTCAGTGATCAGATGTGCTATGTAGATCTACACTGATTGGTAGCAAATGATATCCTTCTATAGCAATAGCTTAATATGTGCTTTGAATGACGTATCAGGCTATCAGCTGTGTAATACTCCATATATAGCGGGAATAGGGGGGGATCAGGCTTATACAACCTTTTTGACCTGTGATGAAAAATAAAAAATGCATTGGCTGACTTACTCCAAAATAGAAGAAACTCCGTTAGCTAAGTGTGCCATTTGGCTTCATTCCATCATATACAATATAGCTAGATCAAAGTAATCTTTTTTACTCCAAAATGACTATCTTGGCCTCACTTATATCTTCCTAGTTGGTTTTTTTGCTTCAACTTAATTTTACATTGTGAGACCATTATAATTAGCTTTTAGATATAATTTCATAAATGTTTATTTGTTTAGTTTATCACTGGAAACTTTTGTTACAGTTGCCTGATAATTCTTTGTGTGTATGTCACCAATTGTCATGTCACCAAATTTTGGGCTATTGATGATTAGAAAATGAGGGTGACATGTTTTGACCTATTAGTGATCGTTGTACACAACCTGAAACTTCCTCTTTATCATTATATATAATTTAAGTAAAAGTGAAATTTGTAAAAAGTTCGTCAGAAAGATTGATATGGGTTGCAGTTATATGTGTTATGGCTGCAGGTCCTTCAGTTAGCTTGGAATTCCCCATCAATAAGATCAAATTATGAGAACCATATTCATTAAAGTATAATGCTATTTATTAGTATATCCTATGGACTGCAAAGATGTGTTGTAGTTTTAACGGAAATTTATCTGGTAAATGTTAATGCAGGTTCTGGTAGTAGGCGGTGGTGATGGAGGAGTTCTTCGGGAAATTTCTCGTCATACCTCAGTGGAGCATATAGATATATGTGAGATAGATAAAATGGTTATAGATGTAAGTTGACATATTTCATTGTCGTCCTGGGGATTAATGTTCTGAAAGTCTTGATTTACGAGTGACAGGTGTTCCCTTTTACAGGTATCTAAGAAGTTTTTTCCCGAGTTAGCAGTTGGATTCGAAGATCCTCGTGTCACACTTCATGTTGGTGATGGTATGTTTCATCTTAATAGTTATTACTGATAGGTCCACATTGTGTCTTTGGTTTGAAGTTGCTCTTGTTCTTATTTGTCATTCATATGGCAGCTGCGGAATTCATGAGGAAGGCACCAGAAGGGAAGTATGATGCCATAATTGTTGATTCTTCTGATCCTGTAGGTACGTTGTAAATTTTTTTTAGCTTCGAATTGTAAGATGTCTAAGCTTTCTACGGTGCTTTTACTTGAATAGCTATATCAGTTGTATCTCAAAGTAACAAACCAGCAATGAAGGTCTTATTATTTTTTTCCCTTTTCATTGATTTCATTCATATAGGTCCTGCGCAAGAACTTGTTGAAAGGCCATTTTTTGAGACAATGGCAAGAACCTTGAGGCCTGGTGGTGTGCTTTGTAACATGGCTGAGAGCATGTGGCTTCATACTCACCTAATCGAGGATATGATGTCTGTTTGTAATGAATCTTTCAAAGGTTCCGTGCGTTATGCATGGACTAGTGTGCCTACATATCCAAGGTAATTGAGTATTGTTGTTTGAAGGGTTTTTTTGTCAATATTGTTAGTTAGTTTGTCTGTCAACCTTAAAGAAAGAGGGTTTCTGGAGTCGTAGTCTTGAAGTGTGTGGTTCTGATGGATGTCTGCCATGTCAGCCGGCTCATTACTTTCTTGAAGACTTGAACTACTTTGAGTAATTTATATGATTGGTGTTGATTGGACTTGTGTTATTGTTCCAAAAATAATTAATTGGCTTTACTATGGAATTTCGTATGTCACTCTACTTCTTCACATAAGGATGAACTTTTATGAATAAGCAATCTTCTCTCTGCACAAACCGTATTGTCATTGTTTCGTTTATTTTGACCTTCTGATACATGTAGTTGAATGAATTTGATATTTTGATCTCTTGATTGATCTATCTCCTGATGGGTGAAAATGAGCAACCTTAAATTTGGCTGTCAATTCGAAAGAGGATAGAAGCTTCAATTTGGAAACTTTATACCAGTTCACTGCTGATTCTGCAATATTTCATTTCACTGTTATGTAGTGGCGCTATTGGATTTTTGCTTTGTGCAAAGGAGGGACCGCCTGTTGATTTTTTAAATCCCATCAACCCTATTGAGAAGATAGAGGGAGCACTTGAGCGTCGGAGAGAATTAAGATTTTATAATTCCGAGGTATTTTCTTAATATGAAGCGTTTTCTGGTTCTCTTTTAAGTACGTATGTATGCATTTGCTATGCCGTTAGTCTATCATATAGGCTTGAGCATAGTCATCCTGTATTCCTGTTAGGCTCTTGTGCAATCGTTACGTTTTAGAAATTGTATAGCGTCTATTGAAGTAGGTTTTGTTCAGTCTTTGCGTTGCTGGAAATATTTCTTTATCCTTAGTTGAGTCATTCCGCCAGTTTTATTTTGGGATATATGTTCTGCTGACTCAAGTGGGTGTAAGTATTGGATTGAGACTGCAATAACAGAGTAATGTGGAGTTATTTGGTGGTATGAATGCCAGTTTTCATATGCTATAAGGTGTCGCTTGGAGTTGGACGGTCACAAGGGTTAAGCTGGAATTCGACATTGGTTCAGTGTTGGTTTCTAGCTATGTTTGCAAACTTGTGGTGACTTTGAATATTTCTTTCTGATTATTAGTGCAGTTACTTAGAGCTGGCCATGAACTGGGTCTGGCCAAGCCCCACCCTGGCTGGATCGGCCACGGAATTAGGGCAGGCTGGTTTATAGTCTAGATGAGAGTTGACTATAATCCAGAATTCCAGATAGGTTTGCCAGGGCGGGCTGATGTAAGGAGGTTCTATTGTTCCTTTGGGCTTGTGTAATCTTTCCTGGCTCTGCACGCAAGCTGCGGGCTAGCACAGTTCAGGGCCAGCTTGGTGTGACAAACATAACTGGTAGTTTTTCACCTACTTTGCTGTGGGCTGTGGGAGCTCGTCAGTAGTCGTAGGCCTATCAGTTTATGGGGCGGTCTGGGATGGATCGGACCTGCAAAAACTCTCTGACCAGATGTCATTGTACTAGATGTAATAGCCTAATACTCGTGGACCTTGTAACCTTCTGCTATTTTCGTGTTCCATGTAAATCTGATATGGCAAGCTGGTAGATTATCTGACGATTACTAGTAGTTTGGGGAAATGGTTTCTAGAGCATAGGTTTTGCTCGCTAGGAATTGATTTAAGTAATACTCTACGACACAAATAACAGCAGAGTTGCAGAGGGTAAAATTGTCAGCGAGCCTATCGCTGTTTGGTCTACCACTGCGATATAACATTGGAATATGAGTTCCTGCTAGTAGAAAATCCTCAGGAATGGCTCATCTCTTTTTCATATGGTTTCAGTTAATATTAGATTGTTTATCTTTGCATGTATATTGTATTTCGTGAAAAATGACATGTTATGTTTTGTATTTGTTACAGCTTCAGTTTTAAAAAAGCTATACACATGTATGTAACTGAAATTGCATTACCTAAATGCAGGTTCACACTGCTGCTTTTGCTTTGCCTACATTTCTGAGACGAGAGGTCAGTTCCCTTCGCGGTTCTGCATCAGCCAAAGGAGTCTAGGTATCCTAAACAACCTGGTCCTCAGTTCTTCCTTTTTCTCTTAACACATGGAGATGCGCATATATGACCGGAGTTAGTGTGCTCGAGTATATATAGGCTACGACTGATTCCTTTTGATTATTAGTCACTTGATCTTGATTATGATCATGTGTCGATTCTTCTGATAGTACATTGATGATGCCGTAGCTCATAATCTATTGGTTTGCCTATACTTATGGTGCCCCACGACAGCCTGTGGTTAGTCTCTCTATTAGCATGGACACTTATCATTCAGAATAATTAAAACCCTGCAAATGTTGGTTATATGACTCATATCTGATTCTGAGGTATATTTATGCACAAAAGCTTTAGGTTTCGTCCAATTCCCTCTGATGGCATTTAGACGGGAAAATTTGCTAGCAGCTGTTGTATTGTCTATTATCGTTATTCTTGTGTATTTCATCGTTTACTATGGTATGGTGACTATGATCCATGGTGGCCATACTCATCCTAGTACAACGAATCCAGTGTATATGGGCTGAAACCGTGTAAGAGAGGAGGGTGCAGGGAATACCCCCCCCCCCCCCCAGTGCTCGAGTGGAAGTTAAACTTCTGACCTCCATTACCGAAGCACCGCTCTGGCTTATTGACATCCCCTGCTTGGGTTCGATTCATGGTGTAATGTTTAGACTTTAGACACCAATTCTACTGTACTTCCCATCATACAAATTGTTTGCATACAACCGGGTATAGAGGTGGCAAATGGGCGAGTTGGATTAGTTTTGGGTTAGGCTAATTTGATTTCGGGTTATAGTATAAGTTTGGAACAGGTGGGGACCGTAGGGTTGAGTGAGTCTAGTTGACTCGGTGTAGTGCAAAATCGGTTTTGGATCAGACTCGGGTCTGAGAGATCTTTCATGAACCAAAACAAACATGAAATCGAAATTGTAGCAATTATCGTCAATTATTACATGAATATAATCATCTGTCCATCATTTTTTCGGAACAGTGATACTTGAAGTCCTATGTAGTAGTTTCTATGGGCTATGGCCTGGATCACTCAGATTTGGTCATATAATTATGAGTCTCAAGCACATTATGAGTCTCTCCATCATGGCCTGTATGAGTTTCGAAGTAATCTTGAAACTTATAGGCTTTATAAACGGGACGACTTTGATCTGCTTCAACAATGGCCTTTGCTGGCTCAACCACACATTCCTTTGCCGGACTGATGAAGAAGTCGATAGCTGTTCGAGGTTTTTCAGAGTTCGTCACCACTCTGTGCACTGCAGCTTTCATCCTTCCGTTACTAACAACCTGTAATATGAGGAGTTCGAGTCAACCCTCCTGTCATTCCCAAAAAGAAAAAAAAACATTTGACTTTTACGGGCAGACTTAACTTACCTCTAATTGGTTGCCAACAAAGACCACAAATGCATGGGGATCGATCTCGACGTCAAGCCACTGCCCATCCCTTATGAGTTGTAGGCCAGGAACATCAACAGGAGAGACATGAGCAAGGTTGATGAGGGTTGGGTCTGTGTGCTTGGGCAATCCAATGGTCAAGCTCGGATCAGGGCACGGAGGATAATGATGGACGGTAACGATGTTGTCTCGACTTAGCTCACCTCCAAGGTAGTCCTTCTCCAACCCAAGTCCTTGTGATATCTTCTGCAAGATCCTTGATCCCAATTCCCTCATTTTTGTGACATGTGCTCCGATGACCTCCCTGAATATTAAGCATGCATGTTATTCCATCACAAATTGCAACAATATTTTATAGGAAATGATTGAGATAGTACAACTGTGGTACGTAGTTTGGTCGCCCTTGTGATCCTACCGGAAACCGATTTAAGGATACATACACCTAGATGTAATACCTAGTAACCTAGATACTCCCGTAAAGAGTTGTCAATAAGCCAAAATATATCACTAATAAGTTAAATTTGTCACCGGAGTCAGACCGACTTATGCATGTATGCAATATATAAAAATTATTCATGATGAGAAACGTTAAGAACTTTGAAATAACTAACTTGTAATTCTCAGGATTTTTGGGCCAAAATTTGATGCATTCTTCTAAAGGGTAGCAGTGATGCCTCATGGCATCCCTCCAATAATGATACTGTTCAGTCTCAAAGTTGTAGCTGCTTGTGTACATTTCGCAGATTCGATCTTTGTCCTCCTTCAAATTAATTTCCGACTTTTCTTCAGGTGATAATTTGAATACACCCTGATACACTTTCATTGCTTCATCCATTTCCTCATTTGACAGTCCATGGTTAATCACCTGCAGCAAGAGGAACATAGACGTCACATACATTAACCAGTCGATAGGCCGAGTCGACGACCATGCTAACGAACCTTGTTAAACCACGATCGGGCCTGGGCCGCACCCGTTGGAGGAGAGAGAGTCCACGTCATAACCCAAGGGGGTTCCAACCTAAAACCAATTGGCAATAGGTGGAGTAACTCCTTGGTTTATAAACATGTCAACTCTCTCATCTTTTTCCAATGTGGGACACTCACATGTGTTATTCAATTCAACACTCCCCCTCACATGTGAGTTCCCTTATACTAGCAGACTGGGCTTTAGGGGCTAGCCGGGGCTCTTCTAGCTCTCTTCGGCTCCCTCATATCTTTGCCCATCTGCGCAGACTGGACTTTCACAAGCTCACCGGGGCTCTTCTTGCTCTCTTCGGTAGAGCATCGCAAACCGGGGCTCTCCTAGCTCTCTTCGGTTGCGTCAACTTGGTCCATCTGCATACGGGCCCAGTTCATCTTCTTGAGTCCCAGGTTTTCAACCATGGGTTCTGATACCATGTTAAACCACGATCGGGCCTGGGCCGCACCCGTTGGAGGAGAGAGAGTCCACGTCATAAACCGAAGGAGGTTACAACCTAAAACCAATTGGCAATAGGTGGAGTAACTCCTTGGTTTATAAACATGTCAACTCTCTCCTCTTTTTCCAATGTGGGACACTCACATGTGGTATTCACTTCAACAAACCTCAAATCATTTGATATTCAAAGTCACTCTTTCTATCGTTGGAATTTGGAAATTACACTAGGTGCGTACCTGGAATAACCCGAAATCTTCAATGGCAGTCATCATTTGGTGGATTGAGTTCTTCTCATCACTAAGATCAACTTTTGGAATACCGACTTTCCCTGTCGCAACTGCCAAGTCCATAGAATATAATCAAGAAAATGATACATATCAATTGATGAAAACTACCAACCCCGTTTACATTCTTTCTTCCCGGTAAGCGTACACGGGAAGAAAAAGTTAAGTTAACTCTTCCGGGGCCGGGCAACGACTAACTTATCCGAAGAAATAATATCTAAAAGATAAAGAGTCACTAAGACACATAAAAATATAAGGATTGTGTGCCCTAACCCCTTTTTAATAGTATAGGAGTGTTTTTCACCATCAAACATATAAAAATTCCACATGTAAGTTGTGCTTTGTTTATAATTAAACAAAAATACATAAGCAAATATTTGTCGTTTGGGATTTTTTGTAGACTGTTCACCTAGTTTATTAGCTAAATAACTATTAAAGATGGACCAACCTGGTCTCCTCTCTTGAGGAAGTACATATTTTTCTGGAATTACGTTTCTTGTAAGTAGGCCGTTTGAGATGAGGGGTGCCATTAGATTGGAGAGAATACACGAGATAACTAATACTGGTATATGCTTTTTATGATGTTTTTTTGTACGAAATGCACATATATATAGAGTACTCAAAGCATGTAAACTTTGCTAAGAAATCACTATTGATTCTATTATTTAATGTGTAATCAGGTACATTCCACATGAATCTTCCCATGCATGCATCTTCTTGGTAAATACAAAAGAAAATCTTGCTCAAAATGGTATGGTATCGTCCAAATAAATAACATGCACAAAAATAAAGTTGGATTTCATAAAACTCTATTTTATTCCTTAATTAAGTGATATTCTCATTTGAAAAAACAAATTGTGTAATCTTTTTGATTAATTAAGGAATAAAATTGTGTTTTATCATGTGCCCTATGGGCACACGTTAGAAAATTCCTTCATAAAATCATTGATTACAAACATTTAACATCATGAATCTACTACCTTGAAGTGAAATTTTGTTATGAATCTTGTGGAATCAAACTGGTTACTTTCTAAACGACTCCGTGGATGGATTTCTGTATTTCTACCAAATGTATTTTGTTTTAGGATAAGATGGGGTATATATACAGGAGTTCTAGGGTGCTCGACAAGTACCGCAAAGCACCCCGTAACAAATCCTTCTAAAATAACTTAATTAAACTTTTTTTAAAGTAAATAGTTATCAAATTATATTAAATACCACAAATTGCTAGGGAAAATGTACTTTGTTTTAGGATAGCAAAATTAATAGTTTTTGTTAATTTTCCACTCCGGTGAAAAATAGACTTAATTGACTGTGTTGTTTATTGATATACCAATATGTCTTTTGGAGTATTTTTTATGCTGCATTTTTTTATAAAGAAGTGTTATTCGCCGCCCAATCTATTAATTTTCATCTTTGAAAATATGCAAAATAAATGTTAAAAATATTATTTTACATTCTACATTTACGTACATAAAGATGTTCAAAATTATATATTCTTGGCAAAAAAATTAATTTTCAAGAAATAGTAAAACAATTATTTTTTATATTTTTGAAAAAAGAATGTAAATAATTTCTCGGTTTCTCAACTCTGATGAAAAAATAGACATATTTAACTCTAGTTACATTTTTTATATCAATATGTATCTTATGACATTTTATATACTATACCAATTTGGTAATTGGTTGCATTTTTATTTACCAACTTGTTAATTTGGCCAAAGTTCATCTATTGCGGAACGTATTACCTTCATTTCAAAATATATACTCTGTATCATTTTTGGTTATTGAGATGCGTTGATATTTTATTTAGCAAAAATCTATTACGATTTATACAGACATAATTATACTAGTTAGATTCGTACTGAAATAAGCTTTAATTTCATAATATCATACATCCATATTTGACCTTATTGTTTAAACTATATGTAAATAAGTGAGAATGACATATATTTTGAGGAGGGAATATACTAAGAATATATTTTTTTTTATTAAAGAACGTAGTTTTTCCCAAAAACTTTTTACTAATTAAGAACAACCAAAGCCGATTCGTCCAGTGTGGGCCTAAGCTTTTATACATTGGGTGTGCAAAAACATAAGATGATATATATGGCCGGCATTTGGATCTTCAACTGTAGATGAATTTGCATTCTGCTTTCTTATTTAAGAACCCGACACAATTAATAAGAACGACTACTACCACAATTACTCTTAGTAGTCATTTGGAGAAAACGGAAATGTGGAACCCCGTCAGGCGTCAACACTTCCACTTCATGTGATTTTGAATATTTCTCAAAACTGTGTGGTTGAATATAGAAATTTGTAAATTCCCACAAGAATTTCTCTTATAAGGAGGAATCCCTTCCTTTGTATTTATTGTTCGAACTAGAAATTCGCAAGATTTCGACTAACCAAACAATATTACCATGTTCAATATATGATTCACTTAATTTCCAATTTGAATTGTTTTTCAGCACCAAATTGATTCCTTTCTCTTTGTTTTCATTGATTAACAAACATAAAACTTGACCTAAAGATATAATTTCACTCAATATTTGATCTTGAAATCATACAATTCTAGTATATTATCCCTGTCTCCTTGATGACCTACATGAGCTTTGAAATAATCCTTGAATTTATAGGTTTTATAAAATGGACGACCATCATTTTCGGCTTCAACGAGAAGCTTGGCAGGCTCAACTATGCATTCCATTGATGGATTGATGAAGTAGACGGCCGTGGTTCGCACCTTCTCAGAGTTTGTCACGGCTCTATGCACCGGAGCTTTCAATTGTCCATTACTAATAACCTGTAACACCAAAACGTCTTAATCTTAGATGAGACAGTCTCACAATAAATAACTTTACGTGCTTTTTTAATTTGTCGGGTTAGAGTAGTTTTTTTTGTTACCTCAAGTTGATTGCCAACAAATACCAAAAGTGCATCAGGAGTACTATCCAACTCAAACCATTGGCCGTTCTTTAGGAGTTGGAGGCCCGGAACATCGACGGGCGCGGCTTGAACTATATTTACAATGGTCGGATCTACATGAGAGGGTAGACCCATGGTCAAACTTGGATCCGGGCATGGTGGGTAGTGATTTATAGTTAAGACGTCATCTGCAACCAGCTCGCTTGATGTGAGGGATCCTTTCTCGAGCCCTAGTCCTTCCGATATGTCCTCTACGATCCTGAATGAAAGGTCCTTCAATGCTTGGATATAGGGTTTCACTATCTCCCTGGAGCAATTTATCGACGAATAAACAAATATCAGTTAATTCTTGAATAAGTTGAATTGCTACATACACCAGTCACAACTATAATAGATGCATGCGTATATCAATTAATCTAGATTATCAAAATAGTGATATATGCATAGTAATCCATGATTGAATCACATTTCCACATCAATGATGCATTAATTGTGGCTCATTTTGAATGATGAATACAATTAGTTTTACGGAGTATACACGTGAGATTGTGAGATTGTGAAATGTAACGAATTGAAAGATATATAGAATAGTCTGTGAAACCTGTAATTGTCCGGCTTTTGTGGCCAATATTTAATGTATTTGTCGAAAGGAGTGCATAAATGCCTCAAGACATCTCTCCAATAATGGTAGTCTTCACACGAATAATTGTAGCTGCTCGGGTACAATCTGCATACTCGATCTATGTCCTCTTCCAAATTAATTTTTGATTTTTCTTCCGGTGACATCTTAAATACCTCCTCGAATTTTTCCATTGCACCATTCATAAGGTCTCTTGATATACCATGATTTATAACCTAATCCAAGTGAAACGAAACAAATATCTTCATCATTATTGTAATAATAAATAATAAAACAATTGAATGCAACTCTTGCATGTAAATTACTTCTGCCACAACCAACAATATATCAAAAACTCATTTCAAAAAAAAAAAAACAATATATCAAAAACTTTCACCGAACTTTTCCAAATGTTGCGACGTAAAACCAAATAGTATACACAAGAAATTAAAACTACTCCGTAATATCTAACAATACTACATTGTCCCGATCGTATTAAAATGTAGCCGAAACAATTTCCGTTTTATATATTTGAAATAAAATTCGTAAATCAAATGATAATGGCTTAACATTCGGAAAACACATTACTTACCTCAAACAATCCAAATTCTCGGGCAGCAATCATAATGTTGTTGATTGAGTTTTCTTTGTCTTGAAGATCAATGATAGGAAGCTTGATTTTTCCGGCAATTACTGAAAATTAAGAAACCAATAAACCAAAACATATTAGTACCTGTCAAATTGATTGATATATAAATTTGTACACACAAAATTTTTGTTGGATTTGTTTGTCCAAATCAAATGGACCTGGTCTTTTCTCAGGAGGAGCCACATATTTCTTTGGAACATTGTTGTCTGGAATAGTTACACTTGAAAGGAGGTTCGCCATCTATAATTATTTTATTAAAGATGCAACAATTTTCTATTTCCCTGAAAATGAAGATTTTAATTTATTTGTTATTCATAAGGTTATTATAAAGAACAAGAAAAGTCCTCTTTTGGTACAAAATCAACTCATATCTCCTTTTTCCTTCTTTGTTTTGGAAACAAATACTCCAGCTCATAGTACTCTAGCTGTATCTATTGTGATATTTTGGTTATTTTGCAGTATCTATTGTGATATACTGATATCTTTGGTTATTTAATTTTGATTTAGGGGGATGTATACTTTTGATTATTGGCCAAATATTTTATTTTAATACTATTTTATTATCAAGGAAGCCAATACAAAAATTTACCATAACCTTTACTTTTGGACAAGTTAAGGTATTAAATTAAACCAATTCATGGGGTCTCAATAATCGAGATAGTTCCTAATTAATGGGACATGCATTTTGACCACTTTTTTTTAAAGTAGCCAAATGATCTCACAAGTCGATCGGCCAAGTCGATCACTCAAGTTTCTCGTTTGAGAGCAGAATTATTATTACAACTACTAATCTTGACTCTTAATTATTACTGAAAACAATTTAAAAAATTTCACTCCAAAAAAAAAAGAAAAAGAGCAATCTCTAAACCTCATCCGAAGTTACTAAAACATCGTATGATCCCATCTCACGGAGTCGAAGCAGAATATGGGAAATGATTTATCTAATTAATCCATAAGAGGTGATGCGTTACTCTTGTTAAACTTCCTTGTTTGGTACGTATGATGTGCAAGTTGAGCATGTTTGCTATTACCACCATCTTCATCAAAGCAAATTAACCAAGCTTGCCCACCGGAATGCATCAAAATTGCACCACCGCACGAGGCGAAAAACCTCAGCTTCTCCGTGGCAGGAGCCACCACGCGGCCAAGCTTCAACACCTTAGTCCACGACGTCGACTCACCGTAGTAGCGGCCGAGCACCCACACATGCAAATACTTACTCGAATCAACCGAAACAACACACAAATAATCATCCTCATATGTTCCAATACAAGCGTGCGACCTTAAGTACTTCCCCTCATCACCGTTCAGTTGTTCCGGTACCGCCACCTCTCGAAAACTCTCGTCCACCGTATCAAACCCTAGCACCACCACCGTAGTACACCGCTTATTATTATTTCCGTCGTATTTACGCAACATCCAGTGTATCCTCCCATCAGGCAAAACAACGGCCGAATCCGAATCCGAGTTTTTATACAAATCCAACAGCCGTGTCGTCGGAATTTCCCGCCAATTCTCGTCGTTCTTTAAAGAAAACACTTGTGCTGAATTAGGGCATACGTGGACCAACTTGTAATCCTTTAATTTTGGCGCGTACCCGAATCCCCAAAGAGAGTTCCCACCCTTTACGTCCCTAGAACACGACCCGACATGCTCCGAAACTTCAATCTCACGACACTTTTTGGTAAACGGGTTCCAAATATTGACCCGGTTGTAATTTATCATCGAACACACCAACCCATTGCTCGTTTCGAACGGAAGACATGATCTTGATGGGTAGTTCCAAGTTATCTTCTCCCTCTTCATGCCATCCTTATCCTTGGTGGTGGTGGTGTTGGCGGCGGCGGTGGTGGTGCGGTGGCGGTTGTGGGCGGTGTAGTTTACGACGGTGAAGAGGGCTGACTCGGTGTGAATGAGAGCGCCTTGGTTGCACGGGAGGTGAGGGGAGTGAAGAGCGGTGATTTCGGGTGTCGAAATCGCGGCGAGCCAGGGTTTAGAGACGGATTTGAAACGGCAGGCGGATTTAGTGGGTAATTTTGGGATGACGGAATCGAGAAGGAGTTCGTCGGGAATGTAGCGTCGGTGAGAAGTTTGTGTATACTTTCGGGGTGGTTGTTCCATTGTTGACGAAGAGGAGTAATGGGAGGGTGTGAGGCGGCTAGAAATTAGGGGGATTTGTGGCGTTAATGACAAGTTTAATTAATTTGTAGTCTTTCCGAATTCCTAATCCTCATCAATTTCCTCCTCCTTACCTACCACCTACTACTGGAAAAGGCTACACATACAACTATTGTATGGAACCTATTCTACAACCAAATCTTATTGGTCCATTAACACTACTATTAAACTAATAGTAAAAAAGATTCTGTTTTCAAAAAATTTGAATTCAAAATAATTTAAGAAAAAAAATTATTTGAAATTTATATTTTGCCAGTGGGTCTGCAAGTTCCAATGCAAATTCGGTTTTCTATGTTGTGCTATTTCCCGAGGTAAATTCCTGAATAACACAGGAGAAACCAGTTGATACTAATTATAATCTGATGAAACTATATAACAAACATTTTAGCTTTATTAGTTTCATAACGGAAACTATTATAATTAAACTATGCAAAATGATTATTCATGCTGATACTAAAACTTAGATATTGGTTGCTAAAAGTTTAATATCTCGTGAAATAAAGGCAATAATATTTAAACGAAATTACGAAAATTTTGTACTCATAGAGCATGAGAATGCGGAAACTTTGTACTTTCGGAGGGGTTTGCCAACTTACACATTTCCTCCAGTATTAAGTTTATACTTTTTTTAATTAAAAAATGTCTCACCATCCATAACTTCGTTAATCATGTGGCAAAAGTAGAAAACATGGATACAATTGTGTAAATACAGGTAGCGACCCACGATCTAGGATGACAAGAGAATATTTAGTAGAAAAACGCAACAAAACTATCCGGATGTGGTATCGTTAACTATTAAGTAAATAACTTAAAATTGTACTCATACATTAGAATGTAACATTGTTTAGTTTCATTATAATAATAATAGTTTCGAAATGTGTTTCAAACAAGAATAAGTCACTTAATTAGCAACGATTGAGAAATATGTATGAATGATAATTTGGACAAATATACTTTGCAAGATAAAGTCTTTACGGTCAGATTGAATATGTATATAATAAATTATGTCAATTAAATTTGTTTTACATATTTTGATGAGATTTTCTAGTACGTATGCATTCGTTTAGTGACAATTTCGTGACAGGGGTATACAGAGTAGTAATTAAAGTTAGTACATTTAAGAGTGTGCGTAGTTTGTCAGGGTATTGGGATATTTGCAATTGAAGGTGCCAAACGTTGAAAATGATTTAATAAGAGTCCACGTCGATAAAAGATTACACGAATTTAGTTTACTTGAATGTCGCACTAGTTTATGAAACATGGTGTTTTTAAAAAAAAAAATAGTTCCCATTTAGTTGATAATGGAGAATTCTAATGTAGAAGATAACAAAGGTTTAGGTATTTCTGATTTTAGATAGATAATCATAAATTAATTTTTAATTTTTTTATTAATTGGTTGTTTGGGTTCCCAAAACTTTTCCCTCCAACTTTCCCTTAAATTTTTTTTCCCTCCAAAACAAGTTGGAATCTTTTTTGGGTAGGTGATATTCCACATTTTAATTGGTTGTTGTATGGAGATTCACATACAAAGGTTGTATGTGTATCACTTTCCCCTACTACTAGCCTAAAGCTTCGTTTTTCGTTACCCTCGGTAGGATCGGAACGCTAATTTAAATTGGGTAAAAGTAATTGTTCGATTCTATATGAAACCGATTTATATTGGAAGAGCCGCCAAGGAGGAGAAACGGCTCACGTTGATCGTTTTCAGTGAGTTTGCATTTTAAAATTGATTGGCGATAGGAGTAACTCACTATTATAAGAGAATAATTAATGAATATATTGACCTATATTTCCAATGTCATTATGCTCTATGATTTCCCCTACTCATTATGGTTTTCCCTTTCAAAAACTGGGAAAAGGGTACACATACATCATGTGTATGAAGAATCTTAATACACATTGAGGTGGCACAATTTCATTGGTCTGTTTAAAAAAAAAGCATATTCCTAAAATTGAAAATTTCATTCAAAATTTTCACAGGATTTTATTCAAAATCTTTTCTTTTCTCTTTTATTTTTTCTATGAATTTGAACAAAACCCTAAATTTTTTATTTTGTTTCTCTCTCTACTTCATTTTTTTTCAGATCTAATCTCTCTCTTATTTTTTCTCCTCTACCCTTTTTCATGTTTTTCTTCTTCAACTGACGCCGGCGCCGGCGACGGCTACAAGAACGATTGTCGATTTCACTAATCATAACAACATCGATTTTTCTTATCATAACATCGACACCTGACGCCGGAACCGGCGCCGGCGCCGGCTTTAACAACGATTGTCGCCGATAATATTCACGCCGCCGGAGTCAAGGTTGATTTAACCATTGATTGATTTAGGCGTGATATCATTGTTTAGTTAAGAATTCTGGAAAATTAATTTTTTGGTTGAAGATGAAGTCCAAGGTTGAAGAAACGATAAATTTTACCCTTTTTCTTCTTCAGATTAATTTTACCCTTTTTCATGTTAAGAATTCTGGAAAACAAATTTTTTCTTCTACAAGAACGAAGTTTGTTAGAATCTAATTTACAAATACATACATAAATTATTGAATTAATCTGAGTATGTTGTTATTGTATTTGGATAAAATGGAACTGATTTGGTATTGTATTCGGATCTTAATCAATGAATCTGCCAAAATTAAAAAAAAGGCTTGAAGATGGAAGATGAACAGGTTGAAGATGTATATGAAGATCATTGAGGAAGAATCTTACAAATGACGAAAATGATCTTAATACTAAATAAACCTGGTCACTACTAAATAAATGTGGTCATGACTAAATAATCGTTGTTGTTACTTACATGTTAAAATTGAGTAAATTACTATGCTTTAACCATTTTTGGTGAGTAAGTGAAGTGTATGAAGTATCTGCTTTAACAAAAGAGTATGTATATTAACAAAAGGTAGTATTCACCATGTAACTCACCTTTCACGTGTTTTCTCGTTTAGGCACCTCCAACATTTGAAAAAAATTGAAAATTTATACAAATTTGTCGTTAACATTAAAACGTAACCATAACATGAATATAGTAACCCTAATAACCTTATGTAACACATATTGTCATTTAGTAGCAGGATTATGAGTACTAAACCTGATAACCCTATGTACCTATAATAACCCTAAAACCCTATTAACCCTAACAACCCTAGTAACCCTAATAACCCTGTGTATATATAGTAACCATAATATCCTTAGTAACGTATATTGTCATTGTGTAGCACATTTATGGGTACTGTATAATAACGCTATGTACATATAGTAACCATAATAGCCGTCATAACACATGTGAAGTATTATCACTACGTAGCATGTTTATGAGTAGTGTTTTAGCGGAACAATCCTACTAAACCATTGAGTTGACGATTTTAAATCGTAACTAAACACTCAGGCACAACATGAAACAATATAATCATTAAAAAAGGCCGGTGAAACCATATTGTGTAGGGTAAAACTGGTTGTAAACTCCAAACTGCACTGTCCGATACACAACCTCCCGAGGCAATACTAATAATACCATTATAGGTATAACATTGGATAATTGGTGTAGCATAGTTTTGATTGTTTTCCCTGTTTCATCCAATAGAAATTCCTACTTGGGGTTACAAATTTACAATAGAGATATTTCCACCAGTTTTCCCAATATATAAAGACGAGTGGTATATCAGAATGACCCCCTGCTCCATTAACTCCCGTCAAGATGCAACCTTGAACGCAGACGACAACTCGTCTGTGCCAGATATGTGAGACCCAGAGCCGAAAAATCCTATTTTGTATCTCACGTGCGGTAATGGTATGGCATGCATTGTTCTGAATGGTACACTTTTCGCAGGAGATTCAAGCATTGAGCATCAACGTTCTGTATATTCCAGTGCGATACGGTACTAGACGCCTAATTATTAAAATAATGCTGAAGATATACTAAGATGTTTACCAGAAACTATAGCTGTTTATCTCATTATTCAAAATTATAATTGTAAATAATGGTCCAAGTAATTTAATGTTTGGAACGAAGTAGCTGTAGGGCAAATTAGATTACATTTCTAACAAAGAGTAATTTTAGTTTTTGTGGTCCAAGTAATTTTGTAATCCTGTATGCTCTTCTTTGATCATTTTGTTTTTTTTGCAAAATCTGTGAATTTAACCATTTTTGTTCAATTACAAGGCCCGATACTTAGTAGGATTTGCATCAAAGTTAAAATGATGTAGATGCACAAAAATAAGAAGATAATCTTCACGCGAAAACAAATACTTTACAACCGATACAGAATAAGCCTTGTGGATATCGGGTGTTATCATCCTCTTAACAATAAGTAAGTTTCATGATATCCGAAATATTTTCCGAGCCTTGATCCCACTTGGGATTACAACAGGAGTACTCCCACCAGTGTGCCCAAGCTTTACAAACCATTGGTAGTACGTAAAACGCTCTCTCATCGGTAATCCTTGGAAATATCTCCTCGTCCATTATTTCTCGGCATGCAGCGACTCTGAATGCAGGAGAGAGCTCGTCTATGCCAGTGATGTCCGGGCCAGGTCGATGAAAAGCTTCTCTTGTATCAGGATTATGATTATGCAAAGAACAATATCTTGTCTTTGGCTGAAAACCGTATATATGTGAATGAGAAAAGGTATCAATAAAAGTTGTAGGATACACAATAAATTGAGAGAATATATGGCAATTATTTGCGAGTCCGATTTTTCATATGAATTTTTTGTCGAGTATCGAATTAACCAATTAAATGTAATCGTCATTCATTAGCTTTGATTCAAAGAAATTAAGTTGAGTACAAACTTAAAAACTTGATAGGAAGGCACAGACAATACTTTCATAAGATCAACCAGGTACACATCCCACATAATTTAACACTAATTGATCATATCCTATTCCAATTTTCATCAAGAAGGTAATCCCACTTTGGGTTACAGCACAGATAGTTACTCCAGTGTAACCAAGCTTTGCAAACCTGTACTATTGCAATGTTACCCCCATCCATCCTAGGAAAAATCTGCTCATCCATAATTTCCCGGCATGCACCAACTTTAAAAGCTGAGGATGACTCATCTGTGCCGTTGATGGAGGGACTACGACGGAAAGCTTCTGTAGCTCCGGGATCTTGTGCATGGTAGTGACAATGTGTGATCTTTGGCTAAGTAAGCAGAAAACATAGGTTAGAAATCAATCATGAAAGAAATGTACAAAGAAAACAAAATACTTCAAAACTGTACCTTCTTAGAATTTGGTTCAGGGGCTGGCCATGCACGATCATGATTAGCCATGGAGCAAGTGATAATTTAGTTTTGATTTTTATGCGAGGGAGCATGAAAGTATCAGGAAATAGAGAAAATTGGGTTACAAAAACTGTTTATATAGAAGGGAGGTAGGTAGGTAATTGGTGCAAAATGACGACCCATCGTCTTCTATTATATTGTTTAATATTGTTTAAAACATGTGTTGCTGTGGAGTAATCTAGATTTCGTGTTCTTGATAATATGTATCGAGCACGTTTATAAAATATCTGTTATTCAGGTACCAAAAAAAAGAATATAATCAGAATTTGAATAGTTCCAAACTTCTAATCGACCATTGCCCAATCACAGTGGGTTCCGTATAAGAAAAGATATGATTACGGAAACATAATATATACAAAATGATAGGATAAATTTAAGTCTACAAATAAATGTTGATATAATTGAAACTCCAATGATTTAATACTAGTACATTCGTCTTTTACATCGTCTATGGAACAATTACTACCGATACACAACTAATATATAACATGAATTGCCTGATGTCTTGAGTCGTGACGACTCATCGTCGTTGTATAGTCAATTATCAGGGTTGGGAAATGATTTTCCGTAATGAACATCATTTACAGCCTGTTACAAAAGGAAACTATATAAGATATTTATTTATATACATATATATATATATATATATATATATATATATATATATATATATATATATATATACAGGCGGGTTCAGGTGAGGTCCTGCCTTCCCGTGAGGCGTGAGGTCCCATACCGACCGTCAGATTAGTGGTCATGAACGACCGAGATTAAACCTCATACACTTGCCCAAAAAAAAAAAAGGAAAGTCAAGAAAAATAAAAACACACGCTCACGGGAAGGCAAAAAAATCTGCTCACTTTCTCCTCACTTTCTCTCTCTTCAAACTCCAAAAAAATCTGCTCTCCAATTTCAATGGCGACGGGATCAATCGATGGATCAAATTTCTACACCACTGGCGACGGAAACTGGTATGTATTCTCTTTTTTGAACTCGGATTCTAATTTTTTCTCAAATTTTCGAACGATTCAGTTGATTTTTTGAATCATACTGTGAATCATAGAATCATAAAAGGGATTTCGTGATAGTTGAAATTAGAATCACAATAGTGAAAATAGAATCGTAAAATAGTGTGATACCGTTGGGTGAATGGAATTTTGGTTTGCTACCTACCTTTTCGATGCTTATGAATTTCATGGAAATTAGAATCATACGTCGCCTTGAATAGAATCATAAAGAGTTTCAATTCTATAACTTTGTGATTCTATTGAAATTTTTGCATGATTTTATGAAGTTAATTGTGTGATTTTATTAGTTAGTGTGTAAGATTTTGTAGGCAAATGTGTGATTCTATTTGTGGCTGTGTTTTCATTAGTGTGTGTGATTCTATCAGAGTCCTGGCTTTCTCTTCACCGAACCAATGGCTTCCTCCTCCCCATGATGTGTCGAACACTGATGCGACAGTGTATGATGGTGCGGGGTGTGGTCTTGGTTTTGTTATCCGTGATGAGATGGGTGAGGTTTGTGTTGTTGCTAGCATCCCGGTCGGAGCAAGGTGGTCTCCCCTCCCTTGCAGAAATGGCTGGTGCCGGGTATGGTTTAGGTGTGTCCAAACGTTTCGGTTTTGACAGGATTGAAGGGGAGTGATTCACTAGAAGTGGTCCGTCTTGTGTCGAGCAAGGCTGAGTGTAGAGGCCCCGAGGGTCTGTAATTAGATGATATTTGTTCTAAAAACATATAAACTGCCAATTACTCTCTTAAGGTACGAAGATGAACAGACAAGAGCATTACTGCTGGTCTAGTCAGGCTTCACTTTCAGGACTGTTTTGTCAGACTAAGTTGATAATTTGTCTCCTTAATTCGTAAGCAATTTTCTCAGGAACAGAAACAGGAAATATGGTTACTGAAAACATAGGCTAGAAGTTTTTAGCTATGTTTTTTACAGGGTTGTGATGCATCAGGTTCGTTTATTTTCTTTACAGGGTTGTTCCTCTTTTGTGGACTGTGGCTGGGCATCTTGTTCCTCTTTTGTGGACTGGGACCTGTACTCTCGAAAGTATATCAAATTGACAGCAAGTTAACTACATTTCTACAGGTTTGTATGCTTAGATTAGTTGTGAATTTCCTGAAGTCGATTGCTGCTTGATTTATGTTTATGGCTTGTGTTTGTATAATTTGTGGATATCCTGGAGTCGTGGACTACATTGGTGATTTTTGTAATAGGAACAAGTATATCTATGTTGAATTGTTACATCAGGCCACTCACGTCTCACGTCTATTAGCTCAAAATGGTAGAGCAGAGTGCTATTGCACACGGTGTGGGTTCGATTCCCACATAGACGAATTGTAAAGCTTTATTTTCCATTCCTCTTCATTCTTCATTCTTGAATCCACAAATCTACTGTATATTATTGATGGTTAAATTCAGCATCAAGTAAAATGCTGCTTCTACACAAGGTACATGTTACATTTAGAAAAAGCGGGATCGCACAACATATTGCCGTGGTCAGATTATAATCTGAAGGCAGTGGCCAATCTCAGGTAGATGCTAATTTTTCTGAAAAGAGATAATGAACTTCATCAGGGGCTTCTTCTGCAAAATTCAGATTTCAGTGGCCGCGAGAGCAGGCTCATACAGTCCATATTAACAAGGTCTCATCCCATGATGTCACACCCATCACCACCAATACCGGACCCTAGTCACATACATCTCCCACTGTGCTGCTGATTTGCTTCACTACCGTTTTCTGTGCACAGTAACTATCATTCTAAACCTCACATTTAAACTAAGGAACAAATTTTTGCGACATCTTCAAGTCACCTGATCATGCAAGGCAACAACAGCAATCCTTTATTTTGGCTATGTGGGAATCGAACCCACACAATTGTGCCATCGGGCACAACACTCTACCATTGAGCTAATAGCCATTAGGGTGAACTATTAGAATCACACACACTAACTAATAGAATCACACACACTAACTAATAAAATCACACACTAACTAGTAATCAACACACCATCCATTAGAATCACTCCCACTAACAAATAGAATCACACACAATCAAAAGTAGAATCACACACATCATCCAATAGAATCACACACACCATCCAATAGAATCACTCTCACCCACAAATAAAATCACACACAATAACAAAATAGAATCAACACACCAGCCAATAGAATTTCTCTCACTCACAAATGGAATCACACACAATAACAAATAGAATCACACACACTAACAAATAGAATCACACACCATATCGCATAAAATCACACACACCAATGAAGAAAGTCACACATTAACCGATGTGATTCCATAGACTAACCAATGTGATTCCATGGACTAACCAATGTGATTTCATGTCCAACCAATGTGATTCTATGTCTAACTAACGTAATAACCAGTATGACCCCATAATTACTCTTACTAGCAAATTGAGACACACTAACAAATGGTATCACTCTTACTAGCAAATTGAGCACATTAACAGATGGAATGAGACACTAACCATATAAAATCACACTTACTATCAAATAGAATCACACACTCTAAAAAACCATAAAAGTTGTAACTGATTCATCCTTACAGTTATGAAAACAAAAAACTGTCAATTATACTCACAAAAAACATGCCGAAAATAGAGTCATAACTTGTGGAAAATGCAATCACACTTAAAAAATTTGTTATGATTCAAAAACTCATCAGAAATCGTAAAGCGTAATCAGAATGCCGAAGAGTTTTGAAAACAACAAATCGAGCATCTAATCAAACCTATTAAGCATTAAAACACATAAATCGAACAAATGAAAGGTTGAATAAGACGAAAAAAACAGCAAACCTTTCGAAAACACCAAATTGAGCATATAATCAACATAAATCAAACCTAATAAACATTAAAACGCATAGAATCGAACAAATAACAGCTTGATAAACACGCAAAATGAACCAAAACTTTCGAAAACAACAAATCGAGCATCTTATCAACATAAATCAAACTTCATAAGCATTCAAACACATCAATCGAACAAACGAAAAGCTTAAATAACACATCAATCGAATAAAATGCAGCAAAATTTAGGTTGAAAATATATGAAAGAATTAAATCGAGGAGAGAGATTACCGATGGCGACGGCGACGGCGGAGAGATAGGCGACGACGGTGATATTGGCGACGGAGGGGAGATCAACGACGGAGGCGAGAGCAGCGGCGAACTGCTACGGCTGAGGAGAGAGAAAATAAGGAGAGAGAAAGAGAAAGAGTATTTCGGGGGAGCGAAATGAAAATTGAAAGTAGTGGGGGAAGCTGGAGAAATTTGTTTCTTTATATTTATGGACAGATGGCTTCATATTAAGCGTCGGATCTGGCTAATCTAATGGCTGTGATAGGACCTCACGCCTCACCTAAGGAGAGGACCTCACGAGATCCTATTTCTATATATATATATATATATATATATATATATATATGTTCCTTGTATGATACATAAGAAAACATTCGTACGTACCTCCAAGGCACCAAATTCTCCCTTTGCCTGCATATCGGATCTTATTGCAACATCAAGATTGTGTTGATCCCAGAAGAGAAGCCTGCACTTGTTGTCATCTGTCCAAATAACCGGTCTGCCATGTCGAACTCTGTCTAAATAAAATAACTGCGGACAAATAGATACGTAAGAAACTAAATATATATTTAATTGAAGTGTATCCGATATGCAATTGGAGTATATCCGATAGGGAAAATATATACCGTCAATAATAGCGTGCATCCGCCAATAGCGCAACGAGAAGACCCATAGTTACGGCGATACATAGCAAGTGCATGTAAAATGTACCCACCCCAGTTAACTTGTGAAGGGTGCACCAAGTTCCCCATCGCTCTGAGATGCTCAGGATTAATGCGATTGTCTTCCAGCGGAGAAAAGAAGGCTCCTAACAGGTACAGAAGAAAATGCCTTTGGAAATTTACCATGGAGCTCTTTTCTTCTTTAATCTTGTTGAGTAGATCTATTTTCATAATTGAGCAACCTTTACGTCTAATATAATTTAGTTTCATCTGATCAGCAGTCTTCTTATCTACAACCGATGGGTGGAAATGGTCTACACCTGAAGGAATGCCCAACACCCAACCAACCATGTCATCTTCTATGCGAACTACCATGTTATCCCTTATACAAAGTTCAAATGTATCGGGAAGGAATTTATTTGTAACCCACAGGGCAAACTTGGAATAAATGTTGGTGATAAAAAGACTTAGCAGGCTAGAAAATCCCAAATCACGCACCCACTCCTTTTGATCTTCACTTAGGTTTTCGATTAGTTGGTGGAACAGTTGAATTTCTGAGATGGCATTCTCCTGTTGTAGTTTAAAAGAAAAAAAATAACTAATTTACATACAGCATTCGAAAATATTATTAACGACAATACTGCTACTAACATACCTTAATCAATACTGGATTAACTACACACCAGTTAGACTATGCTTGCCTTTGTAGGGTCCATACGTAATGTGCTTTATCTTCCTTTTTTTGCTAGTTGTTGCGCCGTTATGGACAATAATATCCAGATGTTCAATAAAGATGTGCATATTAATCTTATTGAACGATTCTTCTTTGAAGTCGACCAAATCGGACAAATGTAATGGTCTTTTTTGCTCAAGATCTGTTAAGTTAGCAGCATACCATAGCCTATATGAACTTTCTGGATAATCTAACGAATCAATGGCCTCATGAAGCTTCTGGGCACAGAACTCTGATTCGTTCATAATCACCATCAAACATTTGCCATTTTTGTAGACCAGAGTTGAGCACCAGGCAAATTCACCACCATGAAAAATTATAAAGTTGCAAAGTCTTACCATTTTCTTAGTGAATTTGGCAATTATTAAACGCTGGTGAAATTGTAAATTGATTATTTTTGTTAGGGTATGAATTTTACATCTTATGCAATCTAATTTAAAAAGTAGTAAAAATAACCGCTATAAATAAAATTGAATTGTGACACTTAGGTGAAAAACAATTGTATCACAGGTACTCAACAAGTATCCGAGAAATATGTTTACTTGATATATGTATTTCAAATTTATGTAGGAGCCATAATGTGGATTTAGTAAGTGGGGTAGTTTTTATGTTTTTTTGAAGGAAGTTAATTAGCCATACGGTCAGGAAACATTTCATTTTTCATATATCGAAGATTCAAATAACATATTCAATGATTCATGTTTTTTAGTAGTGTAGCTTGTAGTCAAGCAAGAGTTTAATGGCCTTATCCCTCTTGAAATGACACAATGTTTGACCATTAAAAATTGAAATAATTAAATCCTCTCTCCGGATTGTTCTACCTATTTAGTATATAAACCCGTCTTATTCATTATCATCTCACCTTTAAGCACATTCCGACGTTCACTATAACATCAATACTCGACTGTAAATCTATACACTAGTTTAACATCTGAATGTGAGTATAATGTCAAACACTTCCTTAAATCTTCTCAAGGTTACTCTAGTAGCTTTTTAGATATTATTAACATGTGTTTTTTATTTTGTAGATGTCGAAATGCTGGGAGCATAATGGAGATCAAGCCATGTTTCGTGCAAACGGCCCTCCCATATTAGGAACAGACGAGAATTCTTCCGCGTTCATGGTTGCGTCTTGCCGTGAGCTGATGGATGAACATATCTTCCCGAGAGTTATGAATTGGGACTTTGACTGGGAGAAGGATGCTATAAATGATGTCTGTGGTGCTTGGGATCATTGGTTCACCTACAAATGTTGTAATGCTAAGTGGGATGCTATTATGAGATCACTTAGTCAATTAGATTTAGAAGCATGACTTTGTATCGAAACTGTCAGAAAAATATCGCAAGAATTTTTTAAGTAATAATAATTTCGTATCTCGTAAGGGTTTAATCATCGAGCAAATTACTATTTTATGCAATGTATTGATTTCAAATCGTAGTTAGTATTTGTGAATTCGCATACGTATCTTTATATTTAATTCCATGTTTGAAATGTTATGTGTTGTTATACGAAAAATCTTTAATAATTCAAAAACAAAATACCAGTATCTAAGAGTCTTATTAGATAACCTGTTAACAAAACCAAAATTTAAAAGATATGGAAATATAAAAATTAAAAATGAAGATGAGTAAAAAATGAAAAGTAAGTCAAAATTCAAAAAAAATTTGTTCAGTTCTCAATAATCATTAAGTGCATTGGAAACGTAAACTAATGAACTTTCCAATAAAGTTTTATTTAATAAAAGCTTCGAGAATCGGTTTGAAGTATTTTTAAAATGGCATGGAAGAACAAAAGACAATAAATGTTTCCAATGAAGATATATACTCGAATATGGATAATTCGGATGCGTGTGTGGTATCTATAAGGAATATAACGTATGCATTCAGGCAGTTCAGAAAACATTATGGTCATGCATTATATTTACAGGATGACAAACCGATGTATAATTATGTATATAGACTCCCCACTTTGCTCATTGACATATCATTCTTAAATTGGTTAAATATATATCGGGCATGCGTATTATGTAGTTCGTAAGGAATAACAGTTGCACTTGTAAACCGATATATAATTGCGTCTATATACTCCCCAGTTTTCGTATTCCATTACAACTGCTATCGATGTTACGAGGAGGATACAATTACAGATTTTAGCTTTAGAAAAATGACTTTCCTCACTTTTCAGTAATCATGAATTGCATTGGAAACGTAAATTACTGAAGGTTCCAATAAATTTAAATTTAATAAAAGCTTCGAAAAACGGGTTTGAAGTATTTTAAGACATAGAAGAAAAAAAGACAATAAATACGCAACAATGAAGACATAATCGAATGTGAATAAATTGGATGTATGTGTGGTATCGAACATAGATATAATGTAGCACAGCATAAAAGCACCATCTAAACAAATGTACTTGTACAAACTCATATCAGTTACGAGAAGAAAATTTTAGTAGCTTTCAGGCAGTTCAGAAAACATTATGGTCATCCATATAATTATGTAGATGTACTCCCCACTTTGCTTATTAACATATCATTCTTGAATTGGTTAAATATGTATCGGTCTAGTGTCGTACGTAATGCGTAAGGAATAACAGTTGCAATTGTAAACCGAAAAGACTTTCCTTAACGATAGTTGCTATCCATCTTGTACAAAGTGATAAAACTGCTGCAGACTTTCCTTAACGATAGTTGCTATCCATCTTGCGCTTTGGATACAATTGTATATATTGGCTTTACAAACAAAGAGACAGTTGCAATCATGACTTGCATTGGAATTCGACGGGACGCGGCTGATTCCAATGACAAAAAAAAAAAAAAATAGACAGCTAATCACTCATTGGTCGTAGACGCCGCACGAAGTTTCCCGCCAAATCGGTGAAGTTGCATGGGCATGGTGGTGTAATTTGGAGGGAAAATGTGTAGCAGTATGTAGAGTAGAATGTGTAGCAGCTCTTACTTGCACTAAGTCGATACTGATTTATTTTTCGGCAGTTGGTTTACCTTGATAGATTAGATGTGGGTGGACGCGGTCTGAGATGGCGTCTCGATGAGCCAAGAATACGAGCTTGGCAAAACATGGATGTGGAGAGGGCCATGACGCTGGACACATTCGAGCAAGGCGTATATGGAAAAGCCGAGGAAAGACTAGCTTTTTTCTGTTATCGAAGAACAATTATTATGTATCTATCCTCTCCGATACTAATGTTCAACATTATCTATACTTTGCGCAGGTCGTACGAGGCGTCGAGTATGGGAAACCTTATCCAGTTGGCACACCTGACGACATACCAGCTTGGGACGTTAGTTTGAAATTTTTATTCAATCCCATTATTGGTGAAAATGACGTAAGTACTGGATTTGCTTCAACTTATGCTATTCAATTTGGTTAGATATATGTTACTGAATACAGATTATTCGTTTTTAAACAGCATCTTCCCCCCTCACCTTCTAAATTGAAGAAATCCAAATCTCGATTTAATAAGAAGGATTTGGGAGTGGATGAAGTTGCCAAATCTAATCAGGTCGTAGCCATTGGAAGAGGTTCGAAAACGAAGCCAAAAGCACTACCTAATAAAGATGAGAGTGTTTTGAATGCGATGGTGAGCAGGAAACGCAAGACATCAATGACTGAGGATTTTGTACAAGGAGAGAAAACAAGGGAGCAGGAGGACAAACAAAGGAAGCGGTTGAAAAGCATGAATGATACATCAATCAATAAACCAGAGTTTGATTCTGTCAAGACATCAGTGCAGTGCATCCTCAGTGCTGTGACTTTGAGACCAGAGTACGATACTTGATAACCCTCTGAGATATACCTGAATTATTTCTCTAATAATTTCCTGAACATGATTCCATTATTTCAGGAGGAAAAATAAAATTGTATACAAGGATGGGGTTGCTCATACAATCACGCGTTTTCAACTTTACAATGCATTTTTCAAGAAGAATCGCATTCCATATGAGGTATGTGAATATCTAAACATGATGACTCTGTATCTCACTTTGAGAGCTTATATAACAAATATCTTTTTTTTAATTGTAGATTATGTCGGCTTGGGTCAATTGTATCAATTATGAAAGTACTAATGATTTTATCATCGACCCTGTTATTGTGGTAAGTAATATGTTGGACCCATGACGTTTGTTTTCATCTGTTAAATTTCATCCATCTCTCCTTATTTTTTATTTATTTAACTACACAGGATCTAAAGATGAACAAACCAAAGGATGGCGAAGACGTCGAGAACTGCATTCCTCCATCTGAATACATGTCTAATCTTATGCGCAATGGCTTTGACTTGACATTAGCTAATAAGGTACTTCAAACACTTTTTTTAAGGGTGATGATTTTGCCAAGGCAACAATTACCGTTGCCAAGGCAAATTTTAGTAACTCCCTCTTTTGCCCTTCAATTAGCAATCCCGAAAATTGCAACTAATTTCTTTTTTAAATTTATTGTGCAACTTCCTATCAAAGTGTATTTTGACAATCTTCTCTATCCCCTCCTCCTCTCTGCCAAGCCAACCAACAACATCGGCCTTGCCTATTTCCGCCCATCTCTACTCTCCCTCTTCTAACATCACACATCACCACCAGTATTGGCCGACGTCGGTGGTCCTACCCTAGATTGGTCTTACCGCGCGTTTAACAAATTCAATTCAATTAAATCCTCCAGATTGTTGGTAAAATTCCATGCTATTGATTTTCCCCAAATTCTGGGTTAATCGATCAATCAATTGAAATTGAGGCAACGAAAATCATTAATTCTGGGTTAATTTGTCAATTGATTTTGAAACCCCCAAAATTTGGGTTAATCGATCAATCACGATCTCCTACTCTATCCAAGTTCAACAAACTTGAGGCAAAGACGACGTGCGCAGCAGTGCAGGTCCATGGAGTTGCCGGTGATGAGTGGAAGTTTGGAAGAAGAGTGAGGAAGGAGTGAGAGTAAGCCGAAAGAAAGGGGGGCACGGAAAGGGTGATCCTGGTTTGACAAAGAAATGTGTAATCATTTCTTTTTATTACTTATTATTCCTACTAATTTAATTTACTGAAGGGTAAAAATGGGAGTCACTTAATTTTGCCTTGGCAACAGTAATTGTTGCCTTGGCAAAATCAGCACCCTTTTTTAATTACTATTATATTATTTGAATCTTAGATAGGTTAATCGTATCTGTAACATGTGTGATGCAGATATACATCCCTGTAAGGGAAGAAGATCGATGGTGCTTGTACATATTGGACAAGGCAAAAAAGGCATTCTACTTGTTTGACACAAAGGAGACGATTAATGGTGATTTACATAAAAAACTCCGGAAGAAGATAGTAAGTATCCGATAATTCATGAATTCATTTGTACAAACATATCTTATTTGATAACGTATACATCGAGGAGATACTAATAATATTACTCTTTGCAGAAAATTGCCTGTTCTGATCTTTTGAAACATGTTGAAGGCCTGGACTTAGACTGCAGTGAATGGCCTTGTAAAGGCTATAGTAATTTACCCACTGTGCCAAACGTCTTTGCGTCTGGTCTATTTGTTATGTACAGGTTGCTGTGCATTTCAAAATCATGTTTCCACTGGGTTGATGTACGTACTAGAAAACTTAATTTGATTATCGTATATCTGTATCTGAAAGTATGCATTAGTATCTGACGCACATTTATGGGTTTTAATTCAGGACATTGCACTCGACGAAGATCTTTATTGCCAATACGCTGTGGCATACTTGATCAAGCACGACACCAACATTATTGCCTATGATTAGTACGACGCATGGAAAAAGAAGTCCTGCCTTCGTATAATGTTATTGCCTATGGTTTGAACTACTTGAATATTAGCTACACATGTAATCCATTTGATACACTATGATGTACTGACAGTTTTTAATCCCGTTTAAATATCAACGTCAATCATGTTTTATGGTAATTTCATTAACATCTTCGTTGAATATGGCATTAATAAGGTATTGAATTTCACATTAAGCCAACCATAATTACTATAAAGATACTAAAATATTAATTTTTAAACCTGACACTGTTGTTATAGTTTCACGTAGCTTCTTAAATTTAACAGTATCTAATATAAAACATCTGTATTTCGATAAGTTTAAATAACCGATTGATACACGAAGGAGCACACCACTCCGAAATGCTTAAATGTATCTAAGTGGATTAACATGTATCTTGTTGCATGATTATATTGAACATTTGTTGAATTTTTATATTCCATTGCACCCCTATATATATACCCCCACATGCTATTTCACAAATTACGCTTGAATCCACTAACACATTTGATCCACCCACCCATCTGTGCATCTAAACTCCTCCTTCTATCATAAACAAAAGTCCTCTACATCATGAACTTTAATTACCATTGTATTAATCACGACCAACAATGTGATTTCATGGCAGAAGATAGGGCAGAATTTGAAAGGGATTTAGAAAACAGATGGGTTGAAACTATTACTCGTGTGTTTAAAGAAGACCAGGAGAAACCGCCAAAACCAATTGAGTTTGTAGCGGGAACGGAAGAATCAAGTGCGGCCATAGTGCTGTCTAACTATGATATAATGGTTAGTCTTATAATCCCAAAAATTGATAGGAACGACGTTGTTCCTTTCATGTCAGTTTGCAAACGATGGGCTAAGATTATGGCAATAAATTTCCTTAAGCCTAATCCTTCGATTGCTTATAAGAATTCCTTGAAATATTATAGTGCTCATGGTGGTTGGCATCCTCGGATTGGGAGATACGGGGATCATCATATGTGGTACAGACGTAACGGGAAACATGGGATTAAACGCATAAAATATGTCTGTGATTGTAAGTCGCATTCAGAGACGGAAAAGAATATGAAAACACCGTGGTGGATACAAAATCCAAGTGACCAAAAATTATACGAGCAGGAAAGAGATCTTTTGGAATGGCGGGGAACTTCGCATAAGTTAAAGAAACCCAAACGTTACTTCGAATAAGTTCAAGCGATCAAAACTTTATACCGTAACTTTATCTATGTTATTGTGTTCTCTTAGAGTTATTTGTATCGTACTTGTTATCTTTATATGCTGTTGCAATTCACTATGTCGTTGTTCTGATTGTTGGAAAACATATAACTGCTATTTCTATATTATATCTTGGTATGGAGTAGATCGCATTGTTTACATTTGTATCAAGTATTAATTTAATTCTGTAGTAGTGATACCAATCCATGGCCTATAGATACATGGATAATCAAGTTGTATGAGGAATTCAAATTATACCATGTGAACGCACATACATGGAGTGGGTCGGACCTGTGTGAACGCTAATGAATACCAAAGTAAACCGTGTGCACAATCAACTTTCATATTCTTATATAAATAAGGGGCTAATGTATCCAACATCTATACCCAAAATATTTTACTCGAAAAAAAAAAATTATTTGGCCATGGCTTCTCAAGGTTGCTCAAATCATCACCTAAGATGTGATTTCATGGCGGAGGACCGTGCAGAATTTCTGAAGGACTATGACGTCCAATGGAAAAATACGGTTACTCGTTTTTTTGGGGATCTAGATTTACCACCGAAAGATCTGGAATTCGAAGCGGGTACGGAGGCGGATTCAAGTGTCGCCAAGGTCTTGTCTAACTCAGACATCCTGAAAATCCACATCATTCCAAAGCTTGGTGGCCGTGATGGAATGTCTTTCTTAAGTGTTTGCAAAGGCTGGGGTAAGATAATGGCTGTGGATTATCTGAAACCTCACCCTTCCATCGCCTATATGAATTCCCTAATCCACTACGACAATAATCTCCACTTTGAGGCATGGTACAGGGGTTTCGAGTGTCTAGGAGGGAAGTGCATCAAATATGTATGTGATTGTCAGATTGACGAAGAGCGTCGGAGGCAAAATAAAAGGGCGTGGTGGCTAGATGGCCCGAGCGACGACGAGTTTTTAGACGACCATAAGCGTCAAGAGGTTGAATTCAGGGGCACTTCAAACAAATTCAAGCAATACAGACTTCAGGACGACTTCATTGACTAGGAATTTCTGTAACGATATGAGAATATATATATCTGAAATAAAACTTATCAACCTTATTGGGCAACTGTCATAGTCGTGGTCTTGAAAAATTTTCAAAATAATATGTTTCTTTCTCATTATGTAAGTAGCGTTCTGTTTTAATATCCAAAATTAGTTGTTGTTTGCCTAAATATTCTGTCTTAATACATCAAACTTGGCGAAAGGTTTCCCATATGTGTTATTTGTATCTCACTGACAATGGAAATAGCAGAATATATTAGCTCAAGTGCGACCAAGCTGAATATATTAGCTCAAATTACGACCAATATCGCGTAGACATCATCGGTATCAAGTCTAGCTTGAATATCTTTATGACTTATGTTCAATCAAATATTGTGATGTGGCTATGTAAACTGTCCTTTGACAAGGGTTCATGATTTAGAAAGTACAATCACTCGAAATATCACGAAGTGTATATACGTATCCTAGTCGAAACTTAACTTACCTTCAAACGAAAGAAATGCGGAAGTTGAAAGATCTGACTTTTTTTTTTAATTTTCGAAATCAATGGAATATGAGCGGTTTTTTTTTTTTTTTCAAAAAACTTGTGTAAAATGATTGTGTTGTGACTCTTAGGGAAGAGTAGTTGACGGATATTAGTAGGAGAGAGGAATAATTTGATAAGATGCAATGTAGAAAGATCATTATATCAAACACACAGAAAAATTGACTGAAAATCCATTAATTTTCCATTTTAAAGGCCAGACGGTAAAGCTCGATACGTAAAGCTTAATGTCTGTCAATGACATTTTCGCACAGTAAGCATTCTCCTTGATTAAACGCGAGTCTCTTTCACATTTATAAGAAATCCTTAGATTCGATACGAAAACGCTTCATTTGATTTCTTTACTCAATTGGTTATGTAATATCATCTTGTGTTTGTTTTGTACTTTGTTTTTCAGTTGATGCATGTATACTTAGAACCTATCTTTGTTTTTCAGTTGTTGTCATGATCCAGAATGGGAGGCAATTATGTTATTAGCTCAAAATGCTTCGCCCCCTCGTTGTGAGTTGGGCACACCGTTTTATCTTTCTAAACCGGAGACACCATGTACAAATCCAACCGGAAAACAACCAGAAGGAGGCTCTCAACCGTGTATACCGAATATACATTTGCAGACGAAAGGTCAAGCTGCTGAAGTATGTATCGGGTGTCCTACTCCCATCCTGTCGGATACGAATACATATGCTTCGCTATCGGAAAATGCACTTTCAGAATTTACTACTGCGGTAAAATAGAAACCCGAAATTTTTCATTAACACATTGGTTATATATTCTGAAATATTGACATTAACGGAATTTGTTTTAAAGTTGGCAAACAATATACATCTTCATCCCCCGCATGAGAACCGCGAAGAGACTACACAAGAGCAACAGATGAAAACAGGCTTAAGTAAGGAGGGGGCGATAAATGGTGAAGTCGGAGACAAGCTGGAAACAAAAGCTCCACCACGCAAAAAAGCTGGCAAGCAACAACGGGTCGGACAATCTAAACAACAAGTGATTAAAAAGGTTTGACGCTTAGTGTAATTCTTGATATAATATATAAATGTCAGATACAGCCTTAACGTACCAGATACCTGACACACCTTTATTGTCATGGATCCAGGTGGGTGAGTCAAATGATGGTGAGTCGCCGAAGACAACGACGGCAGCTAAACGCGGACCAGGTAGACAACGGAAAAAGACACAAGACACCACCTTAGGCCTTGAATTGGTGAGACACAAGATTACGTTTACCCTAAGGATACCGTTTTAGCTATATAGATAATTGGAACGAAATAATTACATTTATGTTTGTTAACAGAGTTTTCCTACGATGCGGCTATACCCCAACAGGCTGCTTGAGCTAATCCAAAACCTAACCGGAACACAGTTGCGCTGGATAGTAGATTCTGGTTGGAAGTGGGTGCTAACTTTGAACCTCACCAAGTTTGATCGGGAATTCATGGAATGGCTTCTTGCTAGGTGGAACCCCAAAACAAATGAATTCAAGATCAGGGATGATTACATTGTCATCATAGACGATAATATGATAGGCAAGGTAACTGGTCTACCATTTGGATATCACAAGTACGAGTTGGAGTTAGAGGATACAGACAAGGAATACAGTATGCTTAAACAGTTTTATGTAAATGATGGTGGTATAGACTACGATCATTTGTATAACTGCTGCATTTCAGCTAGAATAGATAGAAAACTTTTCATCAGGCACTTTATACTCTTTGCATTGGGTACGTTCTTTTGTATCACAAAGAGCAACAATGTAAGTCCTAGTCACCTTAGGGTTGTGAAGGAGAGGTTTATTATGGAGCCCAGTGATTGGAATTGGTCTGCCTATATTCTCAAATGGATGAAGGAATTCCACGGTGGAGAGGACAGGGTAATTGGCTTCCAAGGGTGTGGTATTGTTCTACTGGTAAGTATGTCGATTGCTGTCAATTTTATGAGTGATGTAAATATTATTTCGTACTACTATGTACAGTGAGATACAAAATGATGTTTTGGGATACTGACAATAAGGTTTTACAGTTGGTGTACCTTGATAGGCTTAATGTGGGTGGTCGTGGATTGAGATGGCATGTCAATGAACCAAGGATACGAGCATGGCAAGACATAGATGTCGAGAAGGCCATGATGCTGGACAGAATAGAAGAAGGCAGATTTGGGAGATCTGAGGTGATGATTTACACCTTCATTTAAATAATATTACTAAGTACATGTTGTTGTTGGGACCGATACTTACTAGTTATTACGAGATACATTTTGCAAGGTCGTTCGAGGTGTCGAATATGGGAATCCTTACCCTATTGGCGAATTCGAAGACCTAGTAGAGCACCATGACAGTCTGAAGTTCATTTTCAATCCCGTAATCATAAAATCGGATGTTAGTATGGATTTGATTTTGGAATTACGGTTTCAACTTATTCGTAATGATTGTTTTTAAACGAATTTGCCATTTTATTTGAAACAGAAACTCCCCCCAGACGCTTCGCTGCTGAAAATTATCAAGTCTAGATTTTCAAAAAAATATCTGGGGCTGGACGAAGTTGCTGCATCGAACCAAGTCGTTGCCATTGGGAGGGGGTCGAAAACAAGGAAAATAATAACTGCTGAAGGTCTTAGTGCTCCAAATAAGTTGGTTAAGACGAAGCGCAATGCATCGGAATCTTCGGAAGTAACCAATGACGACGAAAAGGTAGTCAGACAAGCGAAGAAGAAGCAAAAGCAAGATCATACACCATAAACAAGTTATGAAGATCCTTTAGCGGAACAAGCGCGCCAAATTGGAGGTTACTGAAGATATGCGTTTATCTTCTTCGCTACTCACTAATCAACTATTTCAGTAATTCACTCTTGTACAAGTTATGAATAATTTTGCAGACTTTTGTCCCTATGTTAATTTTAAAAATGTTATCTTTTCCGTTTCATTGACATTTGTTTGTTTGTCACGCTAAGTTGTCAAGGGAAATGACAGAAATATAAAAACAATATGATAAATTAATATCCCTATGGCAACATGAACAGACCAAATGAAATTTGAAAGTATATTCTTCATTCCTTCTAACGGCTCTTTCTAACGGCCCAACAACTTATTCAACTTCTTCTACATAATTAATGCTTCCCCAACTTCTTTATATTCTTCATTCCTTCTAACGGCTCTTTCTACCCCAAATATTTTACAGAATTGTTTTTTATTAACTCAATTGAATTTTGAATCCAACCACACAAACTGTAATTGTAACCCTTAGTGCGGAAAAGTACAATGGATGCGCGAAGCTCAACCTCAACATCAGCGATTGGTGATGGGAGACGTTGTGACTGCGGAAAGACAGCTTGGGTGAGGGAGGCATGGACTAGGAGGAATCCAGGAAGAAAGTTCTACGGATGCTACTTTTTTGATCCCATATCAGGAAAGGCTGGGTGCGACTATTTTGACTGGTTTGATAAGGAAATGACCCCTTGGCAGAAAGAGGTTATAAACAATTTGTTGGATGAGATAGATCATGTTGAAGAAACAAAGAAATCTGTCTGGAAAGGAAGAGAGAATCGAGCATTAAGATTGAAGGCTGATGGTTTGGAGATTGAAGTGAAGAGGTTAGAGAAAAAGCTCAACACGGTTAGAATCATTGCTATTCTTCTAACTTTAGTGATTGTTGTTCTAGGATTAAGGACTGCATAACTTACCACAAGTTACCAGTATGTTTACTATTATTAAAGCAAGCGGATGCAGGACTTGTATGTCTCCTACCTTTTTGAGTTCAAAGGATTCAAAATGTTTTCTACTACATAACAAAACAATTCAGTTACAGTTATAGTGAGCTCGATACATTACTTCCATATATTACTTTCATGCCGAATCTAATTAGAAAGGATTGAAAATGTTTGCTACTACATAACAAAACAAACAGCTACATTAATAAATCGTTCGATACATTAATGCAATATATCACTTTCACGCCGAATCTAATTACGCAATAAATAATCACTCCAACTACTGCCAGGTTGGCTAGATGGTGTTGGTGAAGCCTCTTGACTTGAACCAATATTTAAGCCAAAATGTAGGTCTACATCATCAGTTCCTCCTTGGGAGCAAATATGAGGTTCATCTGCATTCCTAAGATGTCTTCTGGGAGGTTTTGGTATTTGGATGTTAAGCCTTTGACGTTTATTCGGATAAGGAAGAGGCGCATTCATCTCTGGAACTCCGTCGATGTCTACCTGTATTTGGCCAACGTCTTCAATACGTCCCTTTAGAAGTATGACAAAGGACATTCAAAATCAGAACACCCATAAAAAACATATGGATACAAAAAATAAAAGGCTTGATACTTACTTCCATGTCTGCTAGTTCTAAAGCCTCTTGTTCTTGAACTTTTGTCCGCTGCCTTCTTGCCTTATTACCACCACCGCGTCCTTTTTCAGCTGGATGCTTTAATCTCGTTGAATGCCTCCTCCCATTTCCAGCATTGTCCACTGGATCTTTGGTAGCTCCCTCTTCACGAACGACAGACCTTTTAATGTATCTCTGGTTACAATGCTTGGGTCGAATTCGCCTGACACCATACACAGACGACACAGATTGGTCAAACCAGTTTCCAGAGAATCCGGTGCGTGTAATGCCCAGCGCTGCCTCGAGGCTGTCCCGGAGCTTGTCTGTGCTCTCTTTATATATGGCCAGAGTGTCATCATTTGACAACGCCAGTCTAGTCAGATAAGCTGAACGCTGCGCCACTTCATTCGCGTTTTTGACACGGGTCGATTCATTCGGATCATAGTAATCAACTTTCACACCCTCGTAGCTCCTGTATACATCCTTCCTCCAACGTCTGAGGATATACTTCTCTGGTATAGTGGCCACGTCCTCCAATTCTAACACGCGAATGATGTGTTTGCAAAGTATTCCCCTAAACTCAAACATCTTGCATGAGCATGAAAATTCACATGATTGTTTATCCAATGTAACCTCGAATGTTTTCTTAGTAGCCTTCCAAACGGGCTTGGGTATCTTCTCATCCACCTTATACACCATAACCACATCATCGCCATCCACCTTCACCGCATTGGTGTGCCTCAGGCCAATAATTTCATCATAAAACTCCTTATACTTTGCGTTAGTGTAAGCCTTGTGAAATATCGACGCGACAAATATTGAATCATCACATGGTAACGGACTATTCAGACACTTATGGTTATTTTTCGTCTCCTCTTCGACTTTCCCTAACAATGCCATCTTGTATTGCTCGGCGAACTTGGTAAGACCAGTGTTTGAGCTCACATATGTCTTGAAAAATCTATTCATCCCTTCACTCCTTTGTGTCGAAGACATCCCAGCCCAAAAACTACTCTTCCAATACCCAGGTGCCCATTGCTCCTTGATATCAAATGTCTCTTTCAGCCAAGTATTATTTCCTAGTCGATACTTGTCAATCATTGCCGCCCAAGCCTCATCGAACTCCTCAGGTGTCAGTGAATCGTGGACAACGTCATGTAAGGTCTTATCTATCTCCTGCCACCGTGAGTGGCTGCTCAGGTTCCTTGCCGCATTTTGCATGATATGCCAGATACACAACCTATGTGCCACATCTGGAAACACAATTGATATTGCCTTACAAATAGCTTTGTCCTGATCTGTGAGGATGCCCTTCGGAGGTTGGCCCATGCACTCAAGCCATTGTTGAAAAACCCATACAAAAGTATCAGTATCTTCTTGTGTTATCAGTGCAGCACCAAGCAAAATTGAAGATCCATGATGATTCACACCAACAAATGGAGCAAAAGGCATCTTGTACCTGAAAATATCAAAATATATAGTTTAGAAAATCAGGAGTGGAAGGCGACTACATGTAAAACTATATCGATATCAAAGGTCTCCCTTCGATACTAAGATCTAAGACAAATGTATAATTCATACAATAAAATGAACAAAACATTTTGAAAAGTATAAAATGCAAAAGTGAATGGTAAATACATTAAACACAATTCAGATAATTATATGTAGTACCTGTTACATAAGAATGTCGTATCAAATGAGTTAATATCTCCAAACTCCTTGAACGATTCCTTGGACCGGGCATCTGCCCAGAAGATGCATATCACTCGATTTTCATCATTTTTCTTTATTCTGAAGAAGAACCGATCATCATGCTTGGCCATATTTTCGAAATACTTCTCCATAGCAGCTGCATCTCCCTGTAGCAGTGTACAACGACGGTAGACATTCACTGTATTCCGCAAGTCTTGCTCATCGAATGTCAAGTTGTGACGTCCTTCATTTGCCACAGAAAAAGAGTTAAAATTTTTCTTGATACTTATACCAGCGTTATCGTTTCTCACCATCACGTCAAATGTTGAATCATCAATGTACTTGTAATTCGGCATGAAACGGCTGTAACTTGGATCCATTGGGTGATTGTGTTCTAATTGGCATTGAGTGATTACGAATTGATCATCGATCTGTCTGCCATATACGAAAAACTTGCAACCCGTCACGGTCGATCCTTCACTTTGCTTCCTCCCTCCTTTTGAACATTTGTATCTCAGTAATGTCATCATGTGATATTGTGGCTCCTTATCTTTTACCCCTTTTCGTGTAACACCAGCTTCTCTATAAGAATCTTCTAGACGATTACCCCTTCGGAATAACGAAAACCCTAATCTGCGCGCGTAGTCGATAACGAATTTCGCATATTCAGCACATGATGGGAATGACATGCCAATAGTTGGTACTCCCTCCTCTTGTTGCTGCTCAATTGGATCACTATTCAGATCGATTGACTTATCCATGTGATACACTGCACACAATTTAAATGCAATAATTGAATTTCATGTTCTAATGGTGGATATGTAATTATCATACAAGATACTAAACATTAAGAAAGGTTATCAAATAATAAATATTGACTAGATATTAATAAAACATTATGGTTACACGGCAACCACAAACAAAAGGCAAATAATGTTTACCAGTTAACACGGATCAAACCAATGCATTAAATCACAAGTTGCAAAAGGGGGAACTTGCATCTAAATTTAATTATATGCCGAAACAAACTAAACCCTAGATTTAATTATCTGCTGAAACAAACAAAACAATGAACAGCTTAAAGGCTAAACAACTAAAATTACTTATCTGAGATAAATAAATTAGATGTGTGATGGTCTTCAATCAGGAATATTAATCACTTGATAATCGAAAACAATAATAAAACCCTAGATTGTTGATTGTAAATGAATCGATTATGTTGGACCTTGTTGTGTTGTGCTTACTTGGGATCAATAGCGTGAATGAAAGAGGATTTTAATTTTATGAGTTTGAGGTTTTATCAAGCTTTCAACAATGGTGAATGCCTTTTGAGGAAGAAGACCATGGTGATGTGATTTTATCAGTAAATTCATTTGGTAAAATATTTTCAGTAAATTAATTTGGTAAAATATTTTGGCAATTCCCCATGCAAATCCCGCCAACTCGTTCCCTCCAACTCCTCGGCATAATTGCGCCATCACGAAAATTTTTTTGCGCCAGTTTTGCTTCATTTTCCCTCCACAATTTTTTCATTTGGGCCAATGAAATTGTGCCACCTCAATGTGTATTAAGATTCTTCATACACACAATGTATGTGTACCACCTTCCCAAAAACTGGTTTTGAGTAGTCATCTTGGGAGTTACTTCTAAATCAAATGAAATACTCGTTTACCTTCAAATTAAATGAGCTTGGTAGAATGCACTGCAGAATAAAATATGTACTAATTTTTCTCTACAAGTGAACGATTTATTTGGTATAAAAAGTAGCTCTGAACATAACTACTAAAACACAGTTTTTGAAAGGGGGAGATTATTTTGGGTAGGAGTAGTATGTCTCGTTTTTTACTCACATATCCCAGCACATTCCATTTCTCTCTCACCAATGTCACCATGTAAAATTAAAAAATATAACTAAACTATCTCCATATATGTTTAATGATATACGGAATATATAGAATATACAAATAGTCTTCTTACTCTTCTCAAAACACAAGTTACTGATGCCCACTCACTTTTGATGGAAACTGAACCAATACGTAGTACTCTCACTACTCCGTACTAAGTTTTAGAAAAGAGGATTGATTATTTTGATATTTTCATCTTCAAATAGACGTACCCACATGTTTTACAAATGACAATATCATCACAAAAGTAACTAATACAACATGTGAGAGAATAGAGACAAATTCAATGTGATGCGAGCACAAAACATAAGTAAACACAAGGTTTAAAGGGTTCGATACCATCATAAGCAAACACAAAATACAATTCATCAACAAAGTACAATTGATCTAACCCGAAAGATAACTAAAACAAGCAAATTACATCATGGTCCCGAGACTATGGTATAACAACTAACCGACTAAATCATCATCATCTGATAGATAGAGGTGATTAACCAAAATATAGTCATGGACCAAAACATAATCTTTTATCATTCATCATCCAATAAAAGGTGATGCTAGACTCTCGGAATACATCCTTGTTTCATTGATATGATATCCAACCTGACCATATTTTGGTCCAACTTTATCCGAGGCCACGACCCAAACTTGCCCACCAGAATGTATCAAAATTCTACCATTACAAGAAGTGAAAAATCTCAGCTTCTCCGCCGTAGGAACCACCACATGGCTAAGATTCCACGCTTTAGTCCAGCCGCCGACGCGGCCGAGCACCCATACCTCCAAACACTTGCTTGAATCAAACGACGCAATGCACAAACTCTCCTCAATTGTCCCAATACAAGCGTGCGACCGCAAGTACCTCCCATCATCGCCGTTAAGTAGTTCCGGCACCGTCACCTCCTCGAAACGCTCAGTCTCAAGATCAAAAGCTAGTATCACCACGGCAGTGCAACGGTTATTCCCGTCGTACATCCGCAATAGCCAGTGTGTCTTTCCGTCGGCGGGTAAAATAACGGCGGAATCTGAATTGGAGTTTTTATACGAATCCAGCAGCACGGTGGTCGGGATTTCCCGCCAATTTTTGTCGCTTTTTAGGGAGAACACTTGAGCTGATTTGGGACATACGTGGACTATTTTGTAGTCGTGTAATTTTGGCGCGTACCCGAATGCCCAAACAGAGTTCCCACCCTTGACGTCACTAGAACAGGACCCGACATGTGCCGAGAGTTCAATCTCGCGGCACTTTCGGGTAATCGGGTTCCAGATATAAACCCGATTGTAATTCATCATAGAACAAACCAACCCATTGCTTATCTCATGAGGAACAACGGATCTCGGGTGATCACCTCTAATCCTGGACCTCCGGAAACCATCTTCGTCAGCGGTTCCGGCCTTGTAAGAGGCGTAATTCAAGACGGTGTAGAGTGTAGAGGAAGATTGAATGAGGGCTCCTTGGTTGCGGGGGTTGCGGGATTGAGCAATGGCGAGATCAGGGCTCACTATGGCGGCGAGCCATGGTTTAGAGACGGATTTGAAGGAGATAGCGGATTTAGGGGGTAATTTTGGGATTATGTTGGAGAAAATAATTTCGTCGGGGATGTGATGTGGCCAGACCTGTAAAACGGGTCGGGCGGGCGGGTTTCGGGTTCGGATAGACTCGGGTTCAGGTGTATTTCGGGTTAGGGTCAAAACGGGTTCGGGTCGGGTTACGGGTTGACCAGCGGGTCGAAAATACATATTCGCGTCTTTTTATCGGTAAATTTTAATAGGTAAAATATTATTTTATTCTTATTTTCCAAAAAATTTATATATTAATATTATATAATAATAATGATTGCATTATAGGTATGCTTTATATGTCTTAAAAGAAAATTTTAATTAAAATTTTATTAATGTTAATTGTTTTATATATTTTTTTATTATTATAATATTTTTTTACTAAATATGCTTGACCCAACGGGTTGACCCACTCGGGTCGGGTCTTGACCCTGACATTTCGGGTCATTTCGGGTTTCGGGTGCTTTTCGGGTTCGGGTTGAAAAAGTCCGGGTTTTTCGGGTTATTTTCGGGTCGGGTCTCGGGCGGTTTTTCGGGTCGGGTCAGAAAGTTACAGGTCTAGATGTGGGTGATCATAGTGAGCATTTTTTGGGGGAGATTCCATTGTTAGTTGAGGAGATTGAGAGGAGGTAGAAATGTAAAAAATAGGGTAAGGAACATTGGGGTTCGGTTATATAGAGGAAGTAGTGGCTTTAATTTGTTGGGAGTTGTGTTTTTTGGAGGGAAAATTGGGAACTTTTTCCCGCAATTGTGGGATGATACGGAGTATATTAGTGTACTAGAGCAACATTACTAAGAGCATCATTTACCATGTCTTATAAAGTTACAAGTTACTCCGTACATCCATGAATGAAACCCTCATTCATCAAACACCCCACTAGTCCACTAATCTTTCTCTTACATACTTACCAAAATATTTAAGTATTAAGATCATCAGTTACCATGAGAAAATATTCTCACTCATCAAAATGAAAATTTGATTTTGTTACCATGAATGATTTCATTCATTGATAAATGAAATGAAATTTATTCTTGTGATGGATGATTTCTACACCAAAATAAGCATAGGAATTGGGGTCCACTTACGATCCCCAAACTCACCTAGTTTTAAAAAACATTTAACCAAAATTTTTAAATTTGCATTTATCAAAATTTTCAATTTCCATATCTTCAATAATTGTAATTTTTCATTAGCTACAAATAGAGACCCATTTTGTTATATTTTGACACAACATTTTAATTTCTTTATTCGGATAGAGAAAATGTTGTGGGGTATTGGATGAAAGAAAATTTCATTCATAGTAATAGGGGGTGAATGAAATTTGATCAAAACATGGGGATGAGGGAGAAAGTGGATAGAGAGATGTGAATGAGTGAAATACTTGTTAAAGGATGCTCCAAGGGGTTACTGATGAAAAAAAATATGAGAGTCATTGTAAGATGAATGGTGTTTATATATGAAAAAACGGAAAATTCACGTGGTACCCTCGAACTTTGACTGATTGCACATGGTACCCAACTTGGCAAGTTTGTGCACATGGTACCCTTGAAGTTACCACTTTGTGCACATGGTACCCAAATAGTAACTTCCGTTAGATTTTCCGTTAGGTGATGATGTGTTAGTTAGTTGTTATATATTAGTTAATATTAATGATGATTTTTCATTTTAAGAAAATCAAAAAATAAAAATAAAAATAATTTTTTTTTTTACTTTTTAAAACAAATCCAAAAAATATTTTCATAAACAAAAAATATCCAAAAAACAAGTTTTTTTCATAAAAAATATTATTTCTCTTAAAAAAAATCATAATTTGTGCACATGGTACCCTTCAAGTTACCACTTTGTGCACACGGTACCCTTGAGATCACAACATTTTGCACATGGTACCCCTAGAAAAATTAGTTTTTTAATAAAGTTTTTTTGAAAAAATTATTTGAAAAAATATATATATATTTTTCTAAGAATTTAATTGAAATATTAAATCTATAATTTGATTAACTAATTACTTGACAACTAACCGCCACATCATCACTTAACGGAAAAATTTAACGGAAGTTGCTATTTGGGTACCATGTGCACAAAGTAGTAAGTTCAGGGGTACCATGTGCACAAACTTGTGAAGTTGGGTACCATGTGCAATCGGCCAAACTTCGAGGGTACCACGTGAATTTTCCGATGAAAAAAATATGAGTCATTGGTTGTTTTAGAAACAATTAAGAAATTCCCGCCTTATTTCCTTGGTTGTTTTTCTCTGAAAAATGCGGAACTCCGCAAATGAATCGTCATCTTTCCACTCTCTTCCGCACTTTCGCAACTCAGTCTCCGCAATTCCTACAAAATGTACCTCCAACTTCTTCCTACCTGTGCGTATCCAACAAAAGAATCAGAGATTTGAGCAAACTCGGCCGAGTCGACGACGCCCGCCACCTGTTCGACGAAATGTCTCAAAGAGATTCCGTCACTTGGGACACTATGATTTCTGGGTATTCCCAAAACAACAGGATTAACGATGCCAAGTCACTTTTTGATGCATTTTCCGCTAGAAATGTGCGAACTTGGACTGCATTGTTAACCGGGTATGCGAAAACGGGTCGTGTTCAGGAGGCTAGGAGGTTGTTTGATTCTATGCCGGAGAAGAATGTGGTTTCTTGGAATGCTATGATTACTGCGTATGCGAAGACCGGAGATTTGGTTTCTGCTAGGAGGTTGTTTGATGCTATGCCGGAGAAGGATACTTCGTCTTGGAATGGTATGATTACCGGGTATTGTCATAGGTGTATGATGAGGGAGGCAAAGGAGCTTTTTGAGTTGATGCCGGATAAGAATGCGGTTTCTTGGATGGTTATGATGTCGGGGTACAATGAGATTGGTTTGTTTTCGGAAGCTTGGAGTGTGTTCGGGAGGATGCATAGTAGTGGTGTAATGCCAGACCAGCCTATGTATGTTGCTGCATTGTCGGCTTTGAAGGCGTTGTTGGATGTGGTTTTAATTGATTGTTTGCGTAGTATTGTGATGAAATCGGGTTATGAGGAGGATGTGATCATTGGAACTGCGACTCTTAATGCTTATGCGAAATGTGGGAGGGTGGACTTGGTAATTGGGTTGTTTAACACAATGTCTTTCAGGAATGAATACTCGTGCACGACGATGATTGCTGCATTTTCTCAGTGTGGGAGATTGGAAGATGCCGTGGAAATTTATAAGAGGATTCCGGAGCACACTGTTGATACACAAACGGCTATGATGACTGCCTATGCTCAGAATGGGAGGATTTGGGAGGCAGAGCATTTGTTCAGGGAGATTAAGTATCCAAATGTAGTCACTTGGAATGCGATGATTGCTGGATATTCTCAGAATGGGATGCTTGATGAGGCGAAAGATGTATTCCTGCGCATGAGGACTAGAAATTCAACTTCATGGGCTGCCTTGATTTCAGGATTTGCACAAAATGGACGATCTGAAGAAGCTTTGCAGATGTTTACTGAACTTCATAGGTTTGGAAACTTACCTTCCCATTCTTGCTTCACTAGTTCATTATTTTCCTGTGCTAACCTTGGAGATATTGAGAAGGGTAAGCAGATACATGCCTTGATTATCAAACAGCGGTCACAGTGCAATTCATATGTTGGAAGTGCTTTAATTTCTATGTATTCCAAGTGTAAGAACATAGAAGATGTTTCTCAAGTATTTAGTACAATGGGAGTAAAGGACACTGTTTCTTGGAATTGTTATCTAAGTGGTCTCTCACAAAATAGCCTGCTGGACAAAGCTCGCGATACCTTTGAGAAAATGCCTCAGCGGGATGTTGTGTCGTGGACTGCTATTATATCAGCGTATGTCCAAGCTGGACATGTTGATGTTGCCCTGGATATATTCAGGGACATGTTGGCAAGAGAGTTGATGCCTAATGAGCTAACAGCTACTAGTCTTATAAGTGGATGTGGGAGTATTGGTGCTGCTAAGCTTGGGGAGCAGATTCATGCATTGCTCCACAAACTTGGATTAGACTCAACTTTATCTGTGAATAATGCTCTAGTAACAATGTACTTTAAGTTTGGGACTGATGATGGGTTTGCCGTCTTTGAAGACATGGTTGAAAGAGACATAGTGACTTGGAATGCTGTGTTGGCAGGCTGTGCACATAATGGACTGGGTAAAGAGGCCATCACGGTTTTCACGAGGATGGAAGCTGATGGAATTTTGCCTGATGAAATGAGCTTTCTGGGAGTCCTTTGTGCTTGTAGCCGTGCTGGTCTAGTGGAAGAAGGCCAAGCGTATTTGAAATCCATGCTTGAAGTTTATGGGATTCAGCCACTGGTATATCACTATACTTGCGTAGTTGATCTTTTAGGTCGAGCTGGTGAACTATATAAAGCCGAAGCATTAATTGAAAGCATGTCTGTTCAGCCTGATTGTGTAATCTGGGAGGCACTTCTTGGTGCTTGTAGGATCCATCGCAATATTGAAGTTGCTGACCGAGTTGCTAACAGACTCCTTCAGATGAATGCACATAATTCAGGAACATATGTGTTGCTGTCTAACTTATATGCTTCTCATGGTAGATGGGATAAGGTGGAAGAAACAAGGGAGCTCATGAAAGTTCACGGAATGTCTAAAGAGCCAGCTATCAGCTGGATTCACTTAAAAAACAAGCTTTATACATTTCACACAGCTGATAAGGGTCATGATCAAATTGAAGATATTGTGGAATTGTTGAAAACATATTACAAGTCTTTGAAAATGACAGGATATGTGCCTGACACAGATTTTGTTCATCATGATGTGGAAGAGGAACAAAAAGAAAATCAACTCCTCGTCCACAGTGAGAAACTTGCTCTTGCCTTTGGGATTTTGAACACACCCGATGGGGCACCGATTCTAATTATGAAGAACCTTCGTATTTGTGGTGATTGCCACACTTTTATGAAGTTCATGTCCAAGGTCACCCAAAGAAAGATTGTAATTCGAGACCGAAAAAGATTTCATCATTTTCAAGATGGTGCTTGTACTTGTGGAGATTATTGGTGACAGATGTTTATTCAAGTTGAAACTTGATATTGCCTGCGGAAAAAAGGTTCTAGGATGCATATGCGCCAGAGGAACTTCACCTTGAACCGGTGATTGTATTAGCTGCCATAGATACAAAGCAGCTATTGTTCCTGCAGGTATGTCTGATAATCTGATGCAGCTATTGTACATATTTTGTATACTACAGGCTAACAATTTTGTGATTTACAAAAATACAGTCTGCAAGTAAATTTCATTTAAGTTGCCATATTATTTTTTTGCCTGCAATTTCATCAAAAAATGTTGTGTAGTCCTGCATTTTATCAAACAATCACATAATGGCCCAGAAGAGTAAGGTTTTGTATATGTGAAACTTTCCGAACACGACTAGCCCTTTGGTGAGATCCATAATATGGTTGGTTAGATGTTTAATTATACTTCGAGCATCTATTGGCAATCTAATTTCAATGATTGAAGACTTGTAAAGGAGCTTGCATTATGTTGCATGGTTCTCCTAGAGATGACAGGCCATTATTTCATACTCCGTACTATTTAGTAAACTTCTTGGTGAAAGATCCATCCAGAACTGTATAACCAGAAGTTTAAATAGACAAGACATATTGACCTGCACCTGCTTGTGTAAGTACAGTTAACTGCTTTAGTACGGTGTGTATCGGTTAGGGCTTTCAAGTTCCAACCTTTCTTATGCTCTGCCATCATCAATTTCCATTATAAACCAGCTGTAAAGGAAACTCAGGACTTCAGGAGTTTATTTGTTCAATGCCTCTGTTTTATATGAACTTTCAGTACATAATATTTTTTAAGGCTCTTACACATGATCACTTTAGTCCTCTCTTTGGCCGCAGCAAAATAATTTGGCTTTAAAAGACAAAGTATATCGGTACTGATTTCTCGTGATAAGTAAATTGCCAAGATCATTCCTTCTCTGATGTTTACAAGTCCCTCAATACGGCTTTACTGTCTGACAATTTCATCTTTCTGCATTTAGGAAAGACCTACTTGGCTAACTGGACAGTAACAAGACAGATGAAACCAGTTCAGGTTCGAGAAATATAAGTTTAGACTTTTGGGGACTGTACTCTTGAAAGTTGAAAGCTTGCAGTGAGCGTGCTTAGAACCAGGTGTGTTGGTGGCTGCAACTCTGCAACCATGTCAATTTTAACGCAGTTAAAACTGCGCGAGTCAGGATGTTCCATTGTTTTGTAAACAAAGTCCCTTGTGCTAAAAGAGTTTGGTCTCGTGGTTTCACACGAAATGTTTGATGTTTTGGCAGAGGCACGACTTCGTGCTCATTGTATTGAGGAAGGGACTCAAATTTTGCAATTCTACAGGCTATCCTACTGATTCTATAGGAGACTTTCTCTACCAAGGTACTGGGATTCTAATGTTTTGCGAAAGAGTCACTTCGTACGTTAGCAAATGGGTTTGAATCTTATTAATGCTTAATGAGAGATCTGGTCAATTTTGGCAGGCCAAAAGTTTCAAAGATAATTCAACTGGCTTAATTATGTGCCTATAATTACCCTTCAAACTGCCAAGGTAAATGGTTGGCTCTCGGAAGCTCCCCCTGAACCACACCCGGGTCAGTGGGTCACGCAGAGTCCACGTTGCTGGGGCTCAGCGTGGTCAGAACCACTATCAAGGCGTAACTCGAAACCCATTCCAGGTATTGTCCATTTTTACCCGGAACAATTGTATTTCACCAAATCATTTTGTCAATCTTGTACCCAACAAGAAAAATAAAAAAGTGATAATTGGGTGGGTACTAGTATCATTTTACCATATTTGCAAGTTTCGACCCACATACAATAGAATCCAATAAGCTTGTGCCACACTGGGGTAAATCATCATAAAATACAAAACTTGGTAGTAAAAACTCAAAAAGTGGACCAACTTTATCAGTCTAAAGACAAAAAGAGAATCTTAACTTGTAAGTGAATCTAGCACACGCCCACCACACGCTCCTTCGTATCTTCTCCACTATTATCTTCCCTTACTCTCCGACAATTCGGCCATCTTCATACCCTTTTCATGTTTCTTGATAAAAATTTACCATAAGTCAAGGTACATTTTTCTTCATTTCTTCTCTATATTGATCATAAAAATGTTTTTGCAATAGTTGGTTGGATATGACGACCCCGGATTTTTTGGGACGAAACCTTTGTTGTCTGTACTGATGTTTATGCGTTTCATTGCACACATGTTAGTTGTATATATTAATGAGTTTAGCACACATGGGTTTGTTGTGTTGTTTAATTTATCTAACGTATATTTGAAGCTTAGTCTACTGATGTTATTAAACGCTAAGCACATGTATATCATTGTTTCTTATGTACCATTTTTCATCAAACAAGTTAATAATTTAAAGTGAAAACTAAGGAAGTGGTAGAGATATGTTTAATTTGCTTCAGATTATTGGAATGGTGTTTTTATCAGTTCATTCGTGAGTGTATAGTTCGTGCAGGGAGAATCGTAGAGAATTGGAGGGAGTACACATTTTTTATCAAATATTTGTCTGAACCTTGGTCTCATTAGTGTATGCCTACCTGAGCATCATCAAGAATTGAAGTCCTGAATTATTCGTTCTTGTGTCTACCAGGGGAAGAGCTGTATCTGCGGTGTTGAATTATCTGTTTGATTGTTGCTGTCATGGCTGCTGCAGTATTATCTGGTGCAGTTGTACGTCAGAGCACTCTTTCTGTCAATGTAACAGGCCTTTTCCTTTGCATTCTTTTACAGTCACTAGATAGTAATGATCAATGTCTAGATATGCATCATCTATTATTTCAGCAAGGTTGAAGTCTGAATCTTCATTTTTGAGTGTATTTTGCTAACTGCAGGCTGTTCAAGATTTTGGGTCTCATTGTCAGCTGTATACAGAGAACACAGATGGTAAAGTTAACATGCTCAGTTTGTTTTGGCGAGCAGGGGCCTCAAGTACTAGAAAGAGTTTAGTTCTTGCTATTTCAAGTAAGGCTAGCCAGCACACGACAGGTGGTTTGAACGCCTTGTCCGATCAAAATCCAGTTGTGGAAGTTGAACATAGGCCATCAGGAGATGGATATTCTGAAAGTAGCACGCCTCTCAGAGAACAAGACGACATCCTTGACAAGCTTAGAACTATCTGCTTGCATTTGCTTGCTTCTGATCAGTGGAATGCTTCATCCCTTAAAAAATGTGACAGGTACATCTGTCTTTCATAATTCAGATTCATGTTGTGGGTTCCCGGATTCTCTCATTTCTATGAGACTCATGGTGTATGACGTTAATTAGCAGTTTTTCTACTAGTAAAATATGGATGTTTTGTGCGAAAATATTGACATGTATGGTGCATATACACCCTCACTGGGAACTAGTCAGATATGTAGCTTTGAGATTGAGAGGCTTCATCTGTATATCCTGTTTTATTTGCACAAGCTGATTTGTTATGTCTGTGTTTGATTTCCATATTGCAGAACATACCTAATCAGTGGTACAAACTTAATACATTATCTGGCAATGAAAAACCTTGATATCGAGCAGCCAAAAGAAGATCTTCTTTCTATAACCCCGCTGAATTTGGATAGTATCAGTCCATTTGTGCTTCCTGGTCTAACTGCGTGCATTAAAACATTGGATTACTCATTAATCAACCCGCTGGTAAGTGAAGCAAAAAATGGAGTCACTTCTGCCCAGGAAATTGCCCTCAAATTCAATAATATGGACTTGAGCGTTAGTAACATGAAGAAGCAAGCATCAGACAACAGGGAACGACTGTTGGGCACTCTTCAGGATGGAAGAACAACCCATGTTATGGTGTCAGTTGACCAAACTGCTCTTTCAAGTCAATCACTTATACCTGATATCCTTATGTCAGGGGCGACAGTTGTTAGGATCAACTGTGCACACGGAAATCAGACTATTTGGAGTGAGATAATTAGGAGGGTGAGACAGAGCTCACAGATGCTTGAGAAGCCATGTCGGATACTCATGGATCTGGGTGGACCCAAACTGCGTACAGATGTTCAGGAAGAGGGTCCATGTGTTATGCAGATACGTCCCAGGAAAAATGCTACAGGAGAACTGAGCTCTCCTGCTCAAGTTTGGGTTGCTTACATGGGGACTGATCCTCCAGCTCACCTGTCTCCTGACTCTATTATCTACATAGACAACCAAGTCTTCTTCAGTAACGTAGAGGTAGATGACGCGATTTACTTTCGTGATGCTAGAGGGAAACAAAGGATGCTGAAAATTTCAATGAAGCTGTCTTCTTATGCTGGTGTTATGTCTGAGTGTAGTAAGACTGCCTATGTACCATCAGGTACTGAACTGTATGTAAAGGGCAAAGGGAAGCGGGGAAAGCATGTAATTGGAGTTGTAGTGGACGTTCCTCCTGCAGATCATTCTTTTAGAGTAAAATCAGGGGACCTGCTCATTATTTCGAGAGACAGGTCAGTTGAACAGGAAAAGCTGTTCACCCCTACCAGCAATTTTCACAGAGTAACATGCTCCTCAGGATATCTTTTTGATTCAGTTAAGCCAGGAGAAACAATCGCGTTTGATGATGGCAAAATATGGGGAGTTATCCAAGGAACTAGTCCTACAGAAATCATTGTTTCCATCACTCAGGCAGGACTTAAAGGCAAGAAGCTTGGCTCAGAAAAATCTATCAACATCCCTGATAGCCGTATCAAGTTTGAAGGCCTTACATCAAAGGATTTGATGGACTTAAAATTTGTAGCTTCTCAAGCTGACATGGTTGGAGTTTCATTCATACGTGATGTTCGTGACATTGTGGTGGTTCGTAAGGAACTGCAGAAACTTAAGGCTCGCAATCTGGGTGTAGTATTGAAAGTTGAGACAAAAGATGGGTTTGAGAAGTTGCCTCTTCTGCTATTGGAAGCAATGAAGTCTCCTAACCCTCTGGGAGTCATGATTGCTAGAGGAGATCTCGCGGTGGAGTGTGGTTGGGAAAGGCTAGCAGACATACAGGAAGAGATATTGTCCATCTGTAGTGCTGCTCACATTCCCGTGATCTGGGCAACTCAGGTTCTGGAGTCTCTTGTAAAATCCGGTGTGCCGACTAGAGCTGAGATTACTGATGTGGCCACTGCAAGAAGGTACTCAATTCCTGTATGAGTTTCAATTTTTAATTCACCCTGCAGCTGTTAGCCTGTTACTGGCCATCGTTCGCTGAGTTGTTCAGTGTTCTTTTTACAAGATCAATCAAATTAGCTGATCTGTTCTGGGTGTTTAAATTGACAGGGCCAGCTGTATCATGCTGAACAAAGGCAAAAACATCCGAGAAGCTGTCTCCATGTTGGATGCCATTCTTCGCAAGAGTTCTCTGAAAGCAAAAGCCGCGGTATGGCGCAATTGTGGCATCCATCCGGGCTCAGTCATCTCTACAAAAGACGTTTAACTTGTAAATGGTAGGAAACGTTCACAGGCATCAGTGGTCATTCACTCTGTCATTGTATATAAACCATGCATTTCTCGGGCTCATTTTCTTGCATTATTCTCAAACTTTCTGTTTGCTAATTAAGGGATCGATTGAGAGTGCAAGAACACAAGAAAGAAGAGAGATTTGCAGAAACGAGCTCCTTGGATCTAAAATTTTCTGCATTTTTTACGATTTCGTGCTGTTTGTACAACAGTACAGTACAAGCTGATAAGTCCTAAAGCAGATAGCACCATAACCTCACTGTCGTTAGACTGAAGTCTATTTAGAACATTGATGTACATGCAGTACGCCGGTACACACCTAGCATCGAGAATAACTACATGCAGTACGCCGGTACAGCCGTACACTGTACAATGCAGCATGCATCGCGCTGCATTAGATATGGGTACCAGATAGAATCTACGGGAACGAAAACCAGTAGTCACTGATGTGTGATTGGAATATGTAAAAACCAAACGTTAACAATTTAGAAGAACTGTCTAAATGGGCGAAATATATCTATATAATATAATTAGTGGTACATTTCCAGCCTCCTCAGGCCGTCCACATCAGCGTTGACATCAGCGACATGTCATAGCTGTTGTCATCAACGACTATTTTAGGTAGTAAAATTTACATAATAAACAATGGTTTCCGTAAATAAAAAAATCTACCGAATTTATAATTCTATTAAATCTAACTTTAACAGGAAAAAAATTCTGAAATGTATGTATTCACACTCATATTCCGTTGTAACAAAAGGAATCAAATTTTTTTCCTTTTGAGATCAAAGAAGGAAATAATTGAGAGTGTATCTAATACCCAAAATATATTATGATAATAAGTTAATTAGATCCGTTTAGATTGAAATATAGAAAAATTAATAAAATCAAATCACAGCAATATTTAAACATAATCTTTTTCGACCTCTCATACATTGGATAAATCAAACATTTCCCAAATTGAATATTATGAAATGGAATAAAATCTTTATCCTTCATGAGAAACTAATCTCGCTGGGAAAATTCTCAAAGCCCTGCATATCTTTATGCACGCATAACCTATGAGGTCATGGTATATATATACGATGGATAAGTTTTGAAGAGTTTCCCACAAGGTAAACATGTCCCTCTTTTTGCTCTTTGTTCCTCGATTTAATTCAATTATGCTATTGTTTTTTTTTTTAATTATTAAAATGATTATGTAAACATTCAGGATACCATTAGCACAAATTCACGATCATCTTCAGTTCTTCACTCCCTGCTCCCAAATCCCCCACTTTTATTAAATCATTTTCACATGCAATTTAACTGATTATTACCACATGTCGTTCTCATTCTAATATAATTGAATGGTAATTAATTTAACAGTGATTTTCAGGTGGTTGTGATTCGTCTGATGATGCTCTGATTTCATGATTTGCTCAGCGAAAATCTCGATAGTGAGTGAAAATGACGGCACAAAACCAGGGGATATTCTTGACGCGTATTATAGAAAGTAGATTTAGATGATAATGGTAAAATCAATGGTGTTGAAGTTGTATTTTTTATTTGTGAGTGGTAGATTAGATAGTTCCATGCTAAAGAGCAAGAATAGTTCTAATTTTTTTTTTAGGATGGTAGGAGTTCGTGATCTTATATGGCAATGAGTTTTGCCATGTTGTATTTTTTTAAATCCATGAATTTACAAAGTGTAAGAAATACATGATACTTACGGCTGTTACAGACTTACGGGTACAAACTACAAAGTGTAAGACAACCTTTTACAAACTATCGTCTACTACTGCCTCATACCTACTCCCTCTATTCATTTCTAAAAAAACTACTCTGTATATGATTGAGGTGGTAACATTTAGATCTCATCTTATATACGAGTATAAGTACATATATACTCGGAACCTATGATATGAGTACGTACGTAGCCAAACTCAGCACTTGGAAACATAATAATTTATACTAATAAAGTATAATATAGAAGAGAACACATATATCGTGATAGAAATGGTCTTTGATTATGTTGCCCAAAGACCAAGGAAAGGACTAATTTATTCACAAATTTTGTAATAGAAATTTTATTGGTCATTTGACAAGGAATCTGACGACATGACAAACTCATAATTCTCATTCTAATGGCATTTGGAATTAATTTTGGTATAGCAAACATCGAAGCCTCAAAGAAGTTCCATCTTGGCAATATTGTTTCTATGTCATTGTCAAAGTGTAAACATAAATACACATAGATAAGAAGAAAGAAAAGAATACAGGTTTTGCGTTGCTCTATAATGACTATGGCGTATGATGGATGCATGCAAGTGGCTATATATAGGTGTAATACTATGTATGCAGGAGCTGCTTCGCATATAACTAAAAGAATACTTTTTGAATCTTATACTTAGTGTTCTAATACATTTTGACTTTATTCGATAAACTCAATTACAGATAAACAAGTTGTATCAGATTTGACCCAAAATATTATCTATCAAAATGGGTTCGGGTTTTATGGTCCATGCGGAGCATCTCAGTGGGAAATGTGACATGTGAGAACGCGTCTGGTAAATACTTTAAAACTGAATGCAAGTTATAATCAATGAATAAAGACGAGTTCAAGTGTGAATGCGAGTTATAATGAACGGGACAATTGGATGGGCGATGAGGTAGGATATGACTAAATGTTGGTCAAGTTAAGCACATGACACGGGTCATTCAAAATGGGTTCACGACCCACAAAAAAGTAGGCCGAGTGAATTCGAGTTATTTTAATATGCAGATCGATTAAATAACGGGTTAACACATACTGTTTGAAGTAACAAGTTATGGGACTGAATCAAGTTAGGCCAAAATATCAGTAAAAAATGAGTCTGAATTCCATGGAGCTGAAAATGAACTCCACATGATAATGGATCAAACTTATTGGTTAGTTCAAATAGCTGGTCAAAATTATAAAACCGATTCAAGATAGAATATGAGTAAAAAAAGAGTTTGGATCCATGGAGTTTAAAATAAACGGCACATGATAACAGGCGCCAAGACATACGAGTTAGTTCAAAATGGTTCTGATTCAGGTTATTTGAGGAAATGGGTATTTCGGATCCAATAGATTTGAAAATAAAGTACACATGAATACAGGTCAACTAGGGGCCGTCATAAGAAGGATTTGGTTTTAACTTAAGGTGATTTGCGTTAATTAAGGGTCAAAATTAAAAACGCGTCAGATCGAGTTTGAGGTAAACTACGTGGGTTGATACGGGTTACAAGTAAAAATAAAAGTAAAAACGTGGTCATAACCCCGAAAAGCGAGCGAGCGAGCTTAAATAGGATTAACACTTCTAAGGTTTAACTTAGCGGATCCTATTTATTATTTTAATATGCATTTGTTAGTTTGACATTCGTAAAAAATGGTATCACCATTAGCCTAAAAATTATAGTAGTGTTATTATCATTTTCATATAACAGCATATGCATTTTGGCACGGGTACTTAATAACTACTATATGGCGGCTTTCGATAACATGTCACATTTGATACAAGATGTCGATATTATAATTATTTTTTTAACTTTGATTGACGGATTAGTTTGTAAACCCTGGCCTGCTCGATAAATTAAAAGGGCATTTTGGGTGTTTAAACTTGGACGGAGAGAGTATGTCGATAAACCTGACCAGCGGGTCAGATTCACTAACGGCTCAAATATACGAGTTAGTTCAAATAAGGGGTAAAAGTTATGGGACTGCGTTAGATTAGTTGTATATATGGGTAAAAATAAAACATTAATGTGTCATGCATTCAGAGTTTTGTTATATTAAAATAATATACCTAAATTAAACTGAGTTTGAATATTTGGGTTTTCAATCAACATTATTAAATATATCACCATTCTTGCGTAGACCTCTTAAATTGGTGGGTCGGGTAAGATACGGATTGGTTCAATAACAGGTGAAATATACGAGTTAGTTCACATAACATGTCATAAATACGGATCTGATTTTCAAAGCTATACGGGTTAGGTCACGTAACAGGTTGTAAATAACAGGTCCAACATACGGGATAATTCATATAACAGGTCATAAATACCCAAAGTGAAACTATTTTCAAAACCTGAACACCAAAAGTGGGACTACTCAACCGGTACCCAAAGAAAATTTGTCAAAAATTAGGATACCCAAATTGAGAATTTTACTTAAGATAAAAATGAAAAAAAAGGGTCCCTAACTCAACTTGGGGGAATAATATTGGGGGAAGAAGACGGATTTTTTTTAGGGGAAAGGGTGATGATTCGAAACATTCGATTTAGTTGATAAAAAAACACTATTGCATGAACACCGATATTCTTTTATTTTTTATAAAGTGATGACTAATGTAGCGCGGATTATGTTTCATTTTCTATTCTCATTCAATATACCCATCCATTCAGATGCTTACAATTTCACGATTAAACTTTAGTAAATTCAGTTTACTTTTTAGAATGAATGATTTCTAAAATCTAATTGAATGAGTACAATGAGTGAGACACCAAATGGGGCATATAATCTTAATATATAGTAATAAAATGATCTAGGCTTATGCCAACTTCTATGCACTGTATATATAACTGACTACTACAGCAGCCCGTGCAATTTTGCACGGGTCATTAAACTAGTTATATTAATTAATAGGCAAAACATCTTGTGTAATTTTTTGCGTCCACATCAGCGATGATGTCATTTGCTGATGTCATCGCCAAATCATACTTATTATTTAACTATTTAATAATTTTATTTATCGATATAATTTGAGTGTGTTAACTGACAAAAATATGCCTAAAAATTCGGCCTATTATACCGTATAGATTCAGAAAAAAAAAATTAGGAAAATATAATTGACCCGTGAAATCTTATATTTAGTTAAATATAATGTGAGTGAAATCTTATATTTAGTTAAATATACCCGTGAAATCTTAATGCGAAATATAATTCAGACGAAATCTTTGGAAAATATACCAGTATCTCGAAATGTAATTTAGGCGAATCTTATAAGAGAAGTAACAATAATATTATTAAATCACAGTAACAACAAATTAGGAAACAATAATGTTTTGAGCAACAATATTGACATATAATTTAATGATGAAAATTTGGTGAAAATAGGATAATTTTTCCTGTTAGCAGCCTTAAATAAGGTGAAAATTATAACTAGAATGTTTAATAATATTCCATTCTGGGAATCGAGTAAAACTAGAGGTGATCATGGGCCGGGCCGGGCTTAGGGTAAAAAAACTTGGCCCGTTGTGCGGGCCGGGTCGGGTCGGGCTTTTCTTGCGGGCCTAATCGGTCGGCCCAAGCCCGCCCGTTCGGGCCAAAGCGGGCTTTCGGGCCGTTTCGGGCTCGTTCGGGCTTTTTAAAAAAAAACTCGTATTACCTAATTTGTACGTTTTTGATCACTTTACTCATTAATATTATCCACTACTTGCATATTTAGTTCAATAATACATTATTATACATTTTTAAAGAGGTTTTTGATGTTATTTTCATAATTTACAATATTTTATTTTATTAATAGTAATTTTTTTATTATTTTAATATGCTTTATTCACTACATTTACCCTAATTTTGCTACATTGATAATTTAATTACCAAATTCGTCATAATCCGACATCATTACACTATTTTACATAACTTAGGTTTATAAAATTAAAAAAAAAGTTGCGTTTATTTCTAAAAGCGGGCCGGGCCGGGCCAATTTTCGGGCCACGAGCTCGGCCCAAACCCGGCCCATATTATTGCGGGCTTTCGGGCCTAGTTGGTCGGCCCAAGCCCGGGAAAAAGCCGGGCCGGGTCGGGCTTTCGGGCCTGGGCCTTTTGATCAGCTCTAAGTAAAACACAACAGATTATATATTCCTTTTTTAAAAGTAAATTGCAATTTTAGAGCTAAAAATTAGGAAAGAGATTCCATTTAAGCATGTTTTAGGCTAAGCACCAGGAAAGAAGATCAAATGATCAATTAGACCAAAAATAATCATATTACTATAACCTTTTACTGTATGTGAATACAAATTCTAGAATATAATCGGATCTTAAATATGCAAAAAAATCTTCCAAGATTGAAAGGTAAGAATAATCGAATTTTATTGCACAAGCCGTTTACTAATATAAAGAGGACTGCAATGTTGTGATCCAACTGCTTTTTTTTTTTTTGTGAAGATAGGTTATTGTAGATGGCATAGATGTTTTGATTTATATGGTTGTATTTTGTCGTTAGAACTCCAGATGTACAAATGAATTTGTAATTCATTTTCATTATAATTTTCACCCAGTTTAATCTTTTTCTGTTTTACTGCACTTCAATTCACCGAGTTTCGATTCCTCTTTACTCTTTGTGTGCTAAATTGCAAAGACAACATGTATTACCAACTTTTCTAATAATTTGTTCTTCGTCTGAGGTGTATAACGTTTTTTTTTTCCATATTTTGGATGCTTCAATTGATTACATTTTATGTCAGGAAATATTGTCCTCAATATTATTAGCACTACATCATAATCATCTATCCTACCCTGCATGAACGAAAATTGTTTCGTTTTGGACATTGGCTTGCGTAATAGGTTTGTAACTTTGTAAGCAGAACTTCACCAAAGACTTGGATTTGGTACATCAAGTAGATTCTTTTAGTCAATTGATTGATAAAGTGTCTTAGTGTCCCTTGCCCCTGCATATACGATTTTTTTATTAGAGTGCATATACGATTTTTGGGTACTACTTCGATCTATCACCATATTTCTCCTTCGTTTTTATTTTTATTTTTTATTTTTATTTAATTAGCATGATCTACTTTTGACTTGATTTGTGATTTATCTATATACTTTCTCATTTGTGATTTTTTTATTTAATTATATACTTTAAAATGTGCCTGATCGATAGGTAGTCTAAAACTAAATATAAGAATCAAAACAAGTGCGAGTCAATTGGGTCATGTGTATTTAAAAGTGGTTTATGACACATGATGGAGTCGTTTGTTTTGTGGGAATAGGGGGTGGGATGGGATTATTATTCCCAACAAGCCAAAATCCCATGTTTGTTATGTGGGAATAGCATGTGGGATAAGGGTGAGGGGAAATTCTTATCCCTCATTTCTATTACCTAAGGGGGGCAGGTATTAGAGATTTGGAATTCATTAATAGATAAAAAAACTAAATTGTCCCTCTTAAAATACTGTATAAGTAATTACTAATATTTAGATGGGGGTATATATGTAAAGTTATATATATTCCCATCTCTCATCATAACAATTCCCATTTTGATCCAAACAAGGGAATTGGACTATGTCATTGAATTGCCTACCATCTTATCCCACCTCTAATCCCCCTAATTCCCATCCCACAATCCAAACGAGCTCATAAAAGCGTCAGATAGGTAAAAGTTAAACTAAAAATATGAGAATCAAAACGGGTACGAGTCAATGTGAGTCATTTATCATGAAAAAAGGGTCATGACACATGAAAGTCCGTAACATATGAGGGTCTAAATGGGGGAGAGCCAATACGTGTCATGTGTCACAAAATGTTGGTATATATATAACGCATATGTAAACGGGTGTAGGTCAATTAACGTTGTACGTCCAACTTCTTTTAATACTCACAATTATTGCTGGGTAAATTAGAAATAGTACGAAAATTATTAAACGTAAGTATCTAACAAACTTATTGTCAAGCAAAATCATTTTATTCTAAAAGAAAAATAAATTTTTTTGTAGATATCACTTAAATGCAATCTGTGCTGGTCAATGCATGTAATGAGTCATGAAAGGTCAATACTGGTAAACGGGTGCAGGTCAATTAATGTTGTATGCGGAATCATATCCATCAAAATTAGAAATACGAGTAGACTGGTGCATGTAAATACACGTCACGAGTCATAAAAAGTTAATACAAGCGCAAGTAAACGAGTCAGGTCAATTAACGTTGTATGTCCAATTTTTTTTAAACACATTATTACTGCTGGCTAAATTAGAGACAATATGGAATTATTAAATATAAGTATATAACAAAGTTTTTGTGAAGAGAGATCCTTTTATTCTAATAAAAAAAATAATTGTAAATATCACTAAACAACGGGTTTTTTTAACGTTTGCTCATACGTCACATGATAAAACTCCATTTCTTTTCTTAATTACGTGATATTCTCACTTGAAAAACAAATTGTAGAACCTTTATGATTAATTCAGGAGAATATCACTTAATTAACCTTTATGGTTAAATATAGGCCATGGCCTACGGGTCACTAAAAGTTGATTCATTGCTCAGAAAAAGCGCACCCAATCAGATCTATTTTCTCAATCGACTAAGTTTTAAAAGTTGTCTGCATTGTTAATTGAAAATCGATGTTAAATATCAAACAAAATAGCAGATATAACACTTATTAAAAGTTTTTTTTTAATATTTACTCAGTTACCATTACTATTTAAAATGTTTTTCATTTAAACAAGTTAAAATTACTGAGAGATAGGGCCGCCCGTGCAATTTTGCACGGGTAAAAAGCTAGTAATGATTTCATTATGCAATAGAAAGGTTCACCATAAATTGTCTCCTTTTGCAGCTTCTACTAAACAAGACAAGATATACACACAGCTACCATATACATATTTACTCAGCTATCTGAAATAATGAATTAGGCTGACAGAATACTAACATCAGCAACACATATTTACAACACTGAAACAATCATGCTCACTGAGCAAGAACCCAGAGAAAACAATGCACATACTATTACTAACTAACAAGAACTACCTTTCTTCTACTGATCTTCGAATGAAAAATCTGGCTCTGCCGGCTTTTGGAGCAGCATGGGAGATATTCGCTCCGGCATCCTTGCTTTACGAGCACCATTCTTGCGTAATGTACGAAGCAAGTTACCAGCAAATCTCGAGGCGTAGATGGTGGCGGCAAAACTTGGAGAACTCCCGCTTTCTCTTGCCAGTGCGTCTTGTAAACGGTCCTCCTCATCTTGCAGAGCCTGTTCCATCTTCTTTCTATGGTGCCGCCTCCAAGCTGCCTGTATAAAGCAAGCTGCCCAAGTCCTCCACTGCTGAGAGTAAAACCTGAACGTGTGACGGAGCTGCTTGCTGTGCAAGCGTCGGAATTGAGAGGCAACAAATTTCAAGTCATCAGCCATAAGAGAAAAAGCCTCAACTTCTGTGAGAGTCTGGACCGTTCGAGTTGAAAGAGGGAGGTTGGCTGAAAGGTGTGGGTCCAAAGCCCAAGTGAGGAGTTCTTCGCCACAAAAGTCGCCCGCCTTCAAATATTCTGAATTGAAGAACCCTGTCCTCCCGCCATTCGTGGTCATTGTAAGGAGCTTGCCACGCATAACAAAGACCATTGCATCTACTGGGTCGCCTTCCCGAATTATATAGCTCTCTTTTGTGTAAAGTATTGGCTTGAGGCGGTCACACATTGCATCAAGCAGCTGGTCATCCATTTTCTCAAACATAGGGACCTGTAGTGAATGGAAAAGGAACATTAATAAAAGAACATTAGCCATATAAAGTTCAATTCAGAGGATAACCTGAAGTAAAAGAATTTTAAAACCCTACAAGATACAGAAGGCATCATAACGAACACTCACCCTTGTAACCAGATCCAAGCAAAGATGACGCTTGATATCCCTCCTCAAATCCTTAGGAAGGTTAAGAAGCAAACTTTCTTCATCAACACCTCTTGTCTCCTGCCACTTGTATTGTTCATATCGCCTGATCCTCTCCCTTAAATCATCAGGGAGAAGACGATGCGACATCCATTGTTCAGCATCCCTTTTTTTCACTCTCATCTCCTCTAGACGTGTCGTTATAGATTGGAGATAAGTCTGAAACAATCAGGCAAGATTAGAAAGGGGGTAAAAGAAAAGTTCGAAGAGAGAGTCTTAATGCCAGCGTAAATACACCCAGCAATCCTAAGGAAAAATAGAAAACTAAAGAGGTTTAACACAAACCATAAGAAGATCATGTAACTTATATGCACAGCACCCTATAGTAAATCGACATTCACCATAAGTACTTGTGTTAGAACACGATCGGGCCTAGGCCACACCCGTAGGAGGAGAGAGAGTCCACGTCATAAACCCAAGGAGGTTCCACACCTAAAACCAATTGGCAATAGGTGGAATTACTCCTTGATTTATAAACATATCAAGTCTCTCCTCTTTTTCTAATGTGGGACACTCACAGGTGGAGCACTCTTTAACACTCATTAATCTCTAACAACTTGCAACAGTTTGTACATGAACCAGATAAATACCCATTTCATAAAACTTGTTCAAAAGCATCAAGTAACGGACTTTTTACAAATATCTATAGAACATTCGGAACACCCAGAGATCAAAAAATTCACATTCACATCAAATATTCTATATAATATAACAGCATTTCTTTTAAATTGCCGAATTGGCAACTCCCAGTCTCTCAAGGGGATTCAAGTAGTAAGAGAACACCTCCACCCCCCCCCCCCCCCAAGGTCCCAACCTTAAAAGTATATTCTCCTACGGGGTTTCTATCTTTATACATATACAATGCACTTGCACCATAATTATCAAAATCTTGAGTCCAACAGCTTCACAAGTTCCAAAACTAAGACTCATTCTCTCTGCCACTACAGTCTACAAGTCTCTACTGATTCTACAACGACTGGGAAGCCAATGGACCTTTACCAAGATATCATGTACAGTATAGTTTGCAACAACCCACCTGCATATTCCCTATAAGAAATGCAAACAGCACCAAGCCAGCAACGGCAATCAAAATGGCAAAGCAGTTTTCCCAGACAAATGTACTTGTTGTGAGATTTTGACCAAGGGAGCTGCAAAAAGAATAATTTGTAAGTCTCTAATTAAGAAGCTAAGCCTTAGTTCACAAACAACAAAAAAAAACATAAAGGTCAATACCAAATCAAACTTGAGAACAGAACATGCCATCTCAAAAAGTAAGATCGAACAAGAAAACAGCAATGACAGACCACAGCGCACTAGCAATGCACAAAGAATAAACCAACATCTCAAGGGTGTACTAACGGACAAACCTGAGTCTCAAGGAGATACCTTTTAAGTACAAAAAAAAAAAATTATTCACCAGAAAGTAATGCACCCGTTTAGAAGAGTCCAGATTCGGGCTCTAAGAAGTCTTCTTCCTGTTCACGGCCACCGTGGCCACCGACGCCCACAACCACAAAATATCAGTCAGGACCTGTAGTGTGGTCACTACTCTGGTATCATGGTGATGTGGTTATGAAATCATGGTGATGTGGTTGTGAAATCATGGTGATGTGGTTATGAAATCATGGTGATGTGGTCGGGGAATCATGGCAGTCGAGAATTGGGAATCTGTAAGTTGAAGGTACCGCCTAATGCAAGGAAAGAGAGATGGGAGGGATACATAAAGGATAACTGATGGGGAGTAATAGAAGAAACTGATTTATTACGGATCTGAGAATCAATTAACTCTACCTCCTAGAGTTTTTTTGGGAACTAGAGGATTCAAGCAATCATATTGCATGAAATCAGACAGACACTTTGCAACAATAAAGCATATAGTTAAATACCAAACTCCCATGATACAAGAGTTCAGAAGGATGGGAAAGGACGGACCACAAGAAGAGCAGCAAATTAATATGCATGGCAAGATGACAAGATCATTACGGAGGTATAACTAATAAGTTCACAAAGATAAAAGTTGCTAACCTCAAATTTTGCAGCCCCCACCAAAAACAGTATAAGAATTTCTTTGGAAAATCTGTTGTCTCCACTACGCCAGACTTAAGGGCACTAAGAAACATCCCAAAATCAAAGGGCCCTGAACCATCAGAGTTGATAGGGCAGAACTCATTCAGGTAAGTGTTATTCCCAGAGCTCCTTGTGTCACAGTATAAAGCACCATAATTACATGGCAGATTCTTTTTACAAGCATGTTCCCAGCATGTAGTTTCCCTCTCGATAGAAAATAGATACCACAACGCTCCAGCAACCTTATAAGACAGTACAACGTGTTCAAGAATTAGAATCAAACATAAAACAGATCTATCAAAAAGCATAAGAGAACCACAGAACCAGTTAGACTACATGGGAGGTTCATCAAGCAGATACTAAAGAATACTTACATGACTAGCAAGCATGTAAAGTAATAGGTTGAAAAAAGCTCCTGCCCATGCCGTTTCAGTCAAGATGCCTGACGAACTAGTAACTTCTTTGTATAAAGGGAGAACTCGAAAAATCCTGGGGATATACTGTAAAAGCACCAGATACTTCAGCAATTTTTTTGTATTCAATGCTGTGGAGCCTCTCAATCTGGGTACTATAACTACGATGGCCGCCTGCACATAGTAGTAATGTCCACAGTTAAAAAAGAAAAGGAGAACCCAATTAAATTCGTGATAATTCAAAGGTACCAAGCAGTTACCATAACATCCAAAAAACCAAGACCTTCAAATGCAATTTCATCGAAACAGGAACCAAATATGCAACAAGTTGAAACTTCGCCTCAAGGGCTTTCTTTTATTAATTTTGCCAGTTTTAACAAATTCAGGTAGATTGAGTAAAAATAAGCCCCAGAAAATCATGTGCAGTTTAGGCTAGTTGTGAAAAAAATTCTACATACCTGTGGTAGGGGAAGTACAGCGAGAATATCGATCAAGAAATAAGAGCACAAATATCTTTTTGCTATTGCTTTTAAATCTTCTACCAAAATTCCTCTGCCAAATACCCGAGAAGATGGAGCAATATACCCAGTTCTGAACTGGAAGACGATATGAAGGATGTAAAATAGATCAGTGAAGGAGCGCAAGACACAAGCTGCATTCCGTAACTTCTTGTCCAAATACAAACACTTCTTATCATTGTCAACCACGGGGATGTAGAAGAACAAAGGATCTATTGAGACTGCAATAACACAAGATAAAATAAATATCTTATTCCACTTCTGGAGAAATGGGCCTTGGGGGTCTAAGATTTTCTTCTTAGACCATAAAGAAGAAATGCTACTCAAATAGTCCCCAACATATTTGAGCCTTTCCGGAATAGACTCCAGGCCTCTTTTAAGGCCATAAGAAATCGAGCGTAAGGACCTTCTGAACATGCCAGGCTCAGCATCAGCTTTGTAATAAAACTCTGCATCTGCATTTTTTTGCGGGACCCAGTCGCCAAACCTAAGTAGCACAGTCAAATCCAGTTATGAGCTTAAGTAATTGGTCTGAATTATAAAATGTGATAAGGCCCAAAAAATAGTCATGACATGCATATGCAGATAAAACAAGGTCCATACCCACATTCCCTGACACTTTTTTTTCCTATGAAGTATTAAAGACTGCCTATGACGATGTAAGGGGGGTCTGATATATACAGCCTTCCCCCTATGTTAAAAATATAGAGTGGTGACTCGTAATGAAAACTGCGTCAATAGTTGCGTTCATAAATTACTTCACAAAGTTATATTCCAGAGCACAAAAAAAAAAAGTCTTCTGCTGCATTGGAAAAGGAAACTTAGAAATTTGATACCACTAGAACCAGATATTGGAGTAAGATAGACGGCAGCCAGAAGGGCGAAACCCCAACCTCCAAGGGTGGACAGCAGAGGGCCGATGGCCACAACATGTGTGATCCTGATCCTCTCATGGACGGTAGATTATATGAACTAACAGCCATTACCAACGAACAAACAAAAGGGAACAGAACACAGCAAAAACATGACAATGAAGAGAAAGTAGTGAGCCATCAAGCAGCATTTTTAATAGCCACAGCTCACAAGAAAAAAGGAGGTTCAACCGTTCAACGGCTCCATCAAAAGGGAGCTGTTAGAAGTATGACAACAGGCAATACAAGAAACTAATATATCTAATCTATCATTCTGTAAGTAAATCGATATAACAAAGAACATCATTGTAATCTCATCATAATATAAAGTGATTTAAGTTAAAACTAATTGCCAGCCTTCCGATAGGTAAAAAAGCAACTCACCTGACAACTTTCTCTTGGTTATACTTCATCCCCTCGAGTTGAGCACAATATTCTGAAATCGACAGTCAACCCTATTCCGATGACAAATATAACATTATTCACAGACTACCGTTTCCTATTTCCTTCAAAATCTCTCAATGTCAATGAAAGTAGGCCTCCTGAAATCATCACAAAGTATATCCTCAGTTTCAACAATCCAAAGAAATCACAAGTTGGCACCACATAACATAAGCAAATTAAACAATAGTGGGCAATCAAAATTCACTAGTTTGGCACATGCACAAAATATATACCCCAAATTCTGAGACAATACATTTTGCCTCGGGTTTCAGGCAACCTTACCCCGACCAACAACTAACCATATAACACCTCGAAACCCCAAAGCCCCGAGACACTGCTCGGCTGCTCCCCTCCCCTGCCCTCCCCTGCCCTCCCTCAACCAAAAAGATTAGAGGACTGGTACAAACAATCACCAGTGTTCTAAACCACCAATTACATACGCCACTGCGAAAACCAAGAGAAATTGAACCTTCAAACAACCCATATTAACAAGCTATCCAATAATATCATCCAACTTACATTATCCAGCACTAAAAGAGTGGTTCTTCTCACATGAAATTAAAGAGTGGTTCTTCTCACATGAAATTCTTTCAAGTATGTAATTCAGTTACAATTACAAAAAAAAAATGAAATTAATTAAACAAGAAAAAATCTCAATTAAAAAAACCTCCAAAAACAAAGTGTAACCGAACTTGTGCAAAACCCACAAAAAACAGCAACCCAAATTCCCACCAAAAATACACAAAACTCAAAAAAGTTCTAATCTTTGTAAATTACTATAACATTACAAACGATCCCAGTAAAAATAATTCACAACCAATGCAAAAAAAACCAGTAAAATTGGTAAAAACTTGTAACTTACAACAATTAATCAGTTTTACAGTCACAAAATCATCACCAAAACTTCAACAATTTCACAAATTTCAGCAATTATACACTAATTCATCATACAAAAAGATTAATACTTTGTAACTGCCAATCTTTAATCTCTACTGCAATAAAATGCTCGAATAAAACCCATGAACAATTAAAGTTCTACTACTAATAAATAATCACTACAAAATTAAAATAAAAAATGAAAAAAGCCCATGAAATTTAAAGACTTACCCTTTACAGATTAAATTAAGATTAAAAGCATAGAAGTAGCAGCAAGTATATAAAAGTGTGAGTAGAGGAGAGAGAAAGACATGAAACTTTTTCTTGTAGAGTATGAAGAGGAGGGGCGGGTGTGGGGAAGTTTCGTGGAGATTTTCAGAGAAAAGTCACAAACACACTTAGCCAAAAAAAGCTTGATTAATTAGGATTGTTTGTATGATTATTATCAATAAGTATTGTTTTAATCAAGTTTTAAGTAAGTTTAAAGTGGAAGCAGTTTTCTTTTTCCATACTAATCAAGAAATGGTTAAGAAGACACTGACAGGTTTTACAGAAGAAAGAGAGAAAAAGGGTCAAAGATTTTGACAGGGTCCTCGTGTTCTGTGGGCCCACGTGTGTAGGTTTTAAGGTGAAGAGGAAGAATGATTTGTTCAACCAAACCCCCAACCAGTTTACACGAGCGTTCCGATTACATCTAGATTTAACTCGTGTTTATTGATGATGAGTTAATGGGCGAGTCTACTTAAATTGATGTCTTTATATACGGAAGAACTATAAAAAAAAGCCCGTACATGAAATCAAGAGTTTATGACTTTATGTGAAAATAGACCATTTAAAAAAATTGTGTTCAAGATTAATGTTGGCCTAGTGGTTAGAAAATCAGCCTAATTGGGGGTTATTCCGGGCTCAAACCCTCATATCTCCAATCTCCCCCCCTAATATTAGCTACTCCTAACGTCCTACGTAGCCAAGAAAAATAATTGTGCTCAAAACATTGTGTATTACGGAGTACAAAGTATATGTTTCTCGACGATGAAGCGAAATTTTAATACTGACCTTTAGTTTGATAGGATGCCCCTTATGTGTTTTTTTAATCTATATGGAAGGAACGCAGGGTATGGAAGGTTCAAGCTTAAACATGTCACACTGTCAATAATCACACCTAATTCAGAGATTAGAAGCTAACTAATCAAACTCTAATTTTGATTAATTATTAATCCCAAAAAAAGTCAATATGCAATGAAGTCCTACTTGGTTGCCATGGACCCTTCTTTCTGACATCATAAATGAAAGGAAAGTCAGGCATTCTTTGTCTTTTGATAGCCATAGTCAAATAGACTACTAATAGTTGCAGAACTTCCCACAAGAAGCATATGACAAGATCAAACTTCAAAGCATATGATATGATCAACTTTATTGGCGTTCCGAGCACCCAAAACTAGTAGAATCAATGTTCCATTTCATGTTCCTCTTTAATTTACAACTGCCTTTGTTCTTTACATGTGTTTGTGTGTTGACTTTCCTGATCCACTGCTCGATAGCGGAAGTATTTACAAGGGTTATGCGGATGTGGACCGATTAGTGGTGATAAGAAATTACGGAGAAGTTGGACACACAAGCTCTAATTAGACTAGATGGCATTTTGATGATATGTCATTACATTACTGATTAGTGGTCTGTGTATGCGTTGATTTATGGTTTTGATTGTGCATATTGAGCGTATTATTAATTGTTTGACAGAGGTGTTATATTTCAATGGTCACAAGAGGTTGATGTTAACGGAGATATAAGGCCTGATTGTATACATTATTCTAACAACTTTACCTAGAGAGCTAAATGATTTTTACCACTGGAGTAACTAATTGATGTTCATATTTGATTGTGTCGATGTCAAGTTTGTTGTTACATTTATAGATGTGTGGTCATTGTGATGAATATGTACCCAGTGCCGCGGTGTATATTCACTTGATTTCCAAGAGCGTGGATTTAGTGAATAATTTTGCCCTCTCCCAAGCTTATTATGTCAAACCATCTGACAATAATACGCTTTCTTATCATCAACCATTTCCTATGCAGTTATTCTTCGAGCATCTTTTGTAAACAGAACTCATAAATGCATGGTCAACATCTACTAGAGACTAGTCACCATGCCCACCGGTTAGTGCCATATAAGCGTGGACTAGTTGATATCAAACCAGGATTGATTAATGCCTACCATAAGAGAGTACGACCATTTCCAAGCAGACTATGTCAACATACCGGTTAGTGACATATGTATTTTGCGGTCGTGAAACAATGATGGTCTCCGTAAATAAGAAAAGAATGAGCCGTCTAGCCAATGTCAACATACTTCTAAGTTCTAACTACAGCTAAAGCAAACAAATATAGAGTCCTAGCTACATGCCTACATTGTAACAGTTTATACATATCGCACTTTCAACCCATCTTCTTACATAGTAAAACAACACTTTTCATTAAAAGTGGCTCACACACCTCCGCAAAAATTCATACTCATAACGTTTTGTAAACAACATTCTAACGCCTCTCTACACCGAACCTCAAGGACTCGAATATCGTTAATTTGAATTTGGTACTACAACATATTGACATGGGCAATAGACCCACAAACCCACCATACCACGTATCTTCGGTGTCACTCCTCGTCTTTGCCATGTACTCGTACAACTGTAGTAAAGTACTCTAGTAAGTAAATCCATCACAATTTTTTAACCTTTTTTTACCACATTACATGATCATCAATCAATGAGTAGCATTAATATTTTGATGGCTTGATGCATACTCTATTCCTTCCTCCATAACAATCCATCCATTTATGCGCTGTACTGTTATTCATCATCATCATCATTCACCATCTCTCTTTCTTTCTCTCTCTTCAAACCTCCACAAAACACCCTCACTCTCTCTCTTTCTCTCTCCTCATAATCCTATTACTTTCTCTCTCTAGGCTTCCAGACTCTATGTCTCACTCTACTCAGGTATACGAATTATAAAAACTTAAATAACCTTAAAAAGTAGTATTATCAATCAAAAAGAAAAAAAAAATGAATATTATTATTATTTATCTTTTCTGTGATTCTGAATTTCTGATCATTTAAACAAAGAAGATCCATTTGTTTTCCCGATCATTTATTTGTTTTATATTATGATCATTATTATCATTATTATTATTATCTGATTTTCTGATGAATTTCGTTTATTTTTCAGTTTGCGGATCTGTAATAATTTCGAGGTATAATTTCTGGACGATGTGTTTTTTATCCACATCTTGATAATGTAAGTTTAATTTCTTGTAATGTTTGCTGCTTAAATTCTTTATTATTGTTTGATTTTTGTTATTATGCAATTATGAATAATGTTTAGTGGAAATTTACTGCTTTTTTCGTTAAAAAGCGATTACAAATGACGATTCATGTTAGTCGACCCGGCCCGAGGTAACTTTAGAATGATACGGAGTAGCAATTAAGGAAAACTATAGTTTGAAGAATATTTCTATTTTGAGAAACTGAATGTTGTAGAATTCTTAGGTGGAGTATATACCCAAGTGTGTGGAAACAAATTCTGATCATGTGTATGTTAAGTGTCCCATCTTGTGTCGTGTACTCGCATCATATGATTTCTATGGGCCGCTCATCGGATTCAAAGTTTCGACCTCAATAGGCAGTATGTGTCGAAGTTTGTAATGTAGTAAGAAGAGAAGAATTGGACAGGAGGTGAGGGATATGATCGGACAGAGGATTCTTATTGGCCAAAGACGAGTTTTTTTTTTTCCATATTAAGAAGTTTATTTAAAAAAAAATTACGTGTCGTTTGAAGAATTTTTATGTAGATTTCATGTGCATAGGGCGAGCTTATGTGGTACTTCTAGAGGAATTAGTATGTAACTAAACCTGTAATTCCTCTTGAATATGTGGGTGTTTCCTCTGTAAAAGAATCGCCTAGAAAGAGTCGTACTTGCTTGCAATTTGTTCGTGTTATATTAGTTTGTAGTTTGGTCTTGTTGGCTGCTGTTTAGTGTGATGCTGATCGAATTCTGTGTTTTTGTATGTTGATCCCTGTTGAAGAAAGTCTTGCAGCTCTGGTGGAGCCTTAGATGTTATGTGGTAGTTTCTTGAGGAGTATCATAAGTGAAGCTGGGAGGATCAGAACACTTTCCAGAGTAAACTCATGGGTGGGAAGTGCTGATCGAGTTTTGCTTGAACATCGGGGCTCTTCTTATCCCTGGAATTGCAGAGTCAGAAGATTTAGGGCCAGTGTAAACATGATGGTTGATACGGGTTCCTCTGGAAATCGGGGTTGCGTAATCAATAATTTGCCCGAGAAAGAGGATGACAGTGGCTATACTAGCGGAGGACGCAAAAGGTGACGATACTTTCAACATAAAGCTTTCCTTCCATTTTCTCTGCATGATCTTGACTGTCTGGAGTAATGAAGATTGACTGTAATCATGCATTATTAGAATGACATGTTGGCAATCTTGGCATTCACATTGCAAGTTATGTCTATATTTATGTCATGCATGATAATGCCATTATCTATTGCTTCGTTGTTCGGATATTGTAGTTGGCACAGCAGCCTTTTTCATGTCAATTATTTGTTAGCGTGGGGTTTTTTTTCAGGGTAGAAAATGCTCTTTACAATTGGTGAAGTTGCTTTTCAATCGCCATCTTTTGACATGATATGGATGCAGGTGCTTATTGTAAATATATTAATTGACCAGTTACACACAAATTCCATGTCTACGTGAGTGGTGACCTGTAGCAATGTGGTCATAAACTTGTGATATCTTGAGACACTCCTAGTCATGCGAAATCCCGTTGGCCCTTGGTTGAGACTATTATATATAGAATGCTAGAATATTGATCACCATGTCTTTGCAGAATTCATAATTATCAGCTCATTTAGCAAAGTTGTACTGTACTCTACTTTCATTTGATATAAGAGTATGTACACATCTTCTGACTTTCTACCATGTCCCTTTTTTGAATTGTTATTTCAAGCTTCATTCAGTTCAATACACATCAGTTTCAGGACCTCCTCATTTTATTTCTTTTCCTAGATTGTTTAGTGTTTCCTGACCAAATTTATCTATTGATGGCAAATGTGGGCTTATTTTGAAATCTGAGGGTATCCGGTTTGTTGGATTGTTACATGGATTGTTATTAAGCGCCCATGAGGAGCCCCTGTTCCATGAGTTGAAAGTGGATGTTGAGGCTTTCCCCTACAACTACTCTACGGAGGCTGTTTGATTTGACCCTTAGCTGAAAACGGGATGACTATATTATACTCCCTCCGTCCTAGGTCAAACACCCTGCGGGGTCGTTGGAGTGGAATAATAAAAATTGATATAGTAAGTTGAGTGGGAAAATATTAGGAAATAGGAGGAGGGAGAATGTGAGGATGAATAAAAGTATGAGAGATAATGTGAGAGAGGATGCGATAATTTAATAAAAGTAGGAGAGAGAAAGATGTTCCAAAATAGATGGGGTGTTTGAGGTGGGACACCCAAATAAGGGAACTGGGGTGCTTGAGTTGGGACGGAGGGAGTAGTTAGATCAAGGGGAGGTTGCTTATAAAACCCAAAGATGAATGCTTTTCCCATGATGGTTCAGAAATCCTCCCCGAATTATTCCGACTACTCCATTATGAAAAAAATATACAGGTTTTATAAGAGCCATTTAGTACATTATATCCCGAAGCAACAACAAATGTATTGTAGACAATGGGAGTAGTATGTCTAGATTTTTCTAATAGGGAAAGGTGAATTTATTTAGAAGTACTAGATTATTCCTCATCTGTTGTTATTTAATGCTGCAGATGAGTGGTACTAATGTATTATGTCTGTAAATGAACGTGTTTTGAAATGACTATACTTGTCTCCTTCACGGTGACGTTATGGGAGTGGAGCATCTCGATGGCGTACGTGTTTGCTGCCCAGCTGTCGAAGTGTATGTTGTAGTTCACAATCAGCAGTGTAACTGGTTTTTGGTAAACTATGGTTCCGCGCCTTGGAACTAATACATGTTGTGTGTAGTTGGGGTGGTGGTGACAGTGGAGGGGGCTGTGATTCTATTCCGTAGGAGACTGGTCTTTTTGGGTTAAAAAGACCTGCTATTTCCATAATGGTTTCCTACTTTGCGAATCTTGAAAATTAGATTCTCTAGAATTGCTGATTTCACCTTGTGCTTTTGCATGCTTGGTTGTTATTTCTTGCCTGAAAATTTATATGCTGAAGTTGTCATTTATTTCTTTTGAATATTGAAGGGCACCTTAGTTCTCTGTCTTTTGTTTATTTTATGACAGTGAAGATGGAACTCTACGCTGTGGATATTCAAGTTTCCGAGGAAAGAGAGCTAGCATGGAAGATTTTTTTGATGTCAAAATGTCTAATATCAATGGGAAAACTGTCTGCCTATTTGGAATATTTGATGGTTAGATTGCCGTATTTTAGCTTTTGACTTGGTTACAGCATCTTTTGAATTCTGATAGCGTTTGCCGAGGTGTTGAAATTTCTAGCTGCCGCTACTACTAAGCTTTCAAAGCTTGCAGTTATGGTGTGGAATCTGATGTCTTTTGTTTTCTCTGGCGATGGTCATTTAAGGGTAGCGTTGCAGCTAATCAAAGTTTACTGTGTGTTATGCATGCAGTAACTTACTGAAACCTTTCAAATACTTTTAACTTTTAGGGTTTATGCTGTATATTGTTTAGGTTATAGGCGTGGTTGCTGTTTTGGTGCATTCACACGTTGACATGTATAGAACTGGGTTTTGCATTTTATTACAACTTCTGGCTATTGATGCTGGAATGCGTTCAATACTTCTTAACGCGGATATGCTTAGAAGCTTTCAAGTCTCAATGCCACAGTGAATAATATGGAAACTCCTTGATAGGATCCAAGCCTTTTATCCTGTGTGATACTCAAATTGTCGAGCATATTGGCTGCGATAGGGTGAGGGTGCTAGAACCAGCATCGTTTAAGGAAGTTGTTCTTGTTTGGAACAGTCAGTGTACACTTGACTCCAGATTCTCAATGCCAAAGTAAATAATATGGAAACTCCACTCCCAGCTTATGATAGGATACAAGCCTTTTGTCTTGTGTGATACTCTACTTGTCAAGCATATTTGCTCCGATAGGGTGAGGATGCTAGAACGGCATATCGTTTATGGAAGGTGTTCGAGTTTGAAAAATTAAGTGAATGATTGACTCCAGATTCTCACTAAGCTAAGCCTTTAGTCAGAGCAGATGCTGAGACAGCCATTAGTAATGATGAGTTCAGGAGTTGGCCGGATATCAGTTACAGTTAGATGCAAAACTAGAGTCAGTATGAACTGCTTTCATCTGTCATCTGTGACAGCTGCACTGAGGATCTGCACTTGTTAGCGCTGGGGCTAATGTCAGCATGTACCTTTCACCTGTGAAAATTTGTGAAGTGATGGTCGCGGATGAGAGGAGTTTAGGAGTGTCTAGAGGAGACGAAAGGTGGTCGGGGAAATTCATTGTAGTAAATATGTACGTGCTTATAGTTGTGATGAGGATGAAGAGGAAAGACTTAAACAAATCCAGTACTGTGGCCCAGCACGGGGTACATTATTACTTATTAGTTTTGCGGCCTGATATGATCTTTGTGATGGTGTCTTACCAAGCATTATAAACATTGTAAGATTTGTCAGCTATAGCTTTAGTAATGTCATCGTCTTCCCTTTTATGGAACACCCTTGATCTATTTATGATCTGTTACATCTTTTTGTACTTAGTGGATACTAATACGTAAAGCATATGGCACAAAAGGAAACGAAGAAAGATACAATTACTCTTTTGAAGCTGTCTGCGCTTGATCTGTTTTAAAGTAGCTCTCTGCCAATATAATTCCTTTACTTCTTTTTTTAAGTTTGATGTGGGAGGATAATTTATACCTGTTAACTTTCATGGCAGGTCATGGTGGAGCTCGTGCAGCTGATTACTTGAAGCAGAATCTTTTTGAAAACCTCATGAAACACCCGCAGTTCATGACGGATACAAAAATGGCTATAAGTATGTTCACTCTTTTCTTATGCTCAATATGATGCACTATTCTCTTAGCATAAGCTTTCCTGATACAGAATCAAAGCGCAGAGATGCTTTTGCATACAAAGTGAGCAGTTTCGAGATTTGCTTTGTGACTATGATGTCTGTTTCCACTATCATGGATAGCTGTAAATATTCTGCAGATCACGTGTTTAACCATACTTATCTGTCGAATACCATCTGATAAATGTCTTTTGCAGGTGAAACTTACAAACAAACAGATATGAACTTCTTGGACGCTGAAAAGGATACTTGTAGGGATGATGGATCTACAGCTTCAACTGCTGTACTTGTTGAGAACCAACTTTATGTTGCTAATGTTGGAGATTCACGAGCAGTGGTATCCAAGGCTGGAAAAGGTTATTGCTATGAGTGTGCCTCTTTACCCCTAAATATGTGGAGCAAGCTGGGCAAATAGGGTCTGATGTAATCCTGAATGTTCATTTTATTCTTAATATGATAATGTTTTCTGGTTTATAATAGTTAGTTCAACCATTCTGCTGTGGTGCTTAAACAAATGTCATTTTCTTGTTGTGCTGTCTAATTTATTTATTCCGGCGTTGGTCACATTGTGGCCAAATTTGATACTGTTGTTGAATTTTCAAACTAGGAGATAGCTGTTAGCCTGTTACCAAGGCTAAAGTTATTACCAAGGTCTACCTAGGTGTGAGAGATGACTCTCAAGGGCCGTTGGTCAAACAACAATGATTAGGAAAGTGAATTGCCGTAGAAAGGGCATGATGCTTATCTGAAACATAATTTCTCACGATTGATCTACATCATGTGTTCACTTTTTTTTTTTTTTTTTTATAAAGTTTTCCTATGTGAATTAAGGAATGGGATCATATATTCATATCCATATTTGCAACATTGATGCCCATTTTGGCAAGTATGTAGCATTAGATGATTAATTTGTCTCATTACTTGCTTAAGGGGTTTTTATTTTTTATTTTTTTTCCTGAGTGCTTATGATGCAACTACAACTTAGTGAACTGCTTCTTAATTATATGTTGTTTTTTTCCCCGTCAGCTTTTGTTCATTAGAAACAATTATTGTACTACTGCAATGGCTAAGTTGAAATATCACTTAGGCATGTCATTTTTATTCTGAGATCCTCAAAATATATCTTTATCTTCCAAACAGCAATACCCCTTTCTGAAGATCATAAGCCAAATAGATCAGATGAACGAAAGAGAATTGAAAGTGCAGGAGGCGTTGTGATGTGGGCAGGTGAGTTTATATTCTTGATTATCAAGAGTTTTCTGAAAAGTGTCTGCATTTACTTTGCCTGTTTGTATGGAGTTGGATATCTCAACATCTTGTAAAATTTGTTTGTGGAGCTCCCTCAATGTGTCACGTGCCACTGCTGTGACTACCCTGGTTCAGCATTTTTCAGCTCCTGCATCGGCATTTTCAGTTCGCGCATGTCACAGAGAATAATTAGTAGTATAGTTTATCTCCTGCGCTCTCACTGGCATTTTTCTTATTTCTTCGTTTTGTAATTAGATTACCGATCATATCTTGAGAGCTTAGCCATCCAACTCTCCTTTGTTATGGGTGTCACCCCTTTGGTGTCCTTTTGTACATGGGAGTCACCCTTGATATCTTCTGTTTCTTATAAAAGTGATTAATAGGGAGGGTCATTTACTTAGCCTTTTTGTAAGCAAAAGAGCTGTGTGTTTAGGAAAACTCCTATCACGATTTTGGAGCGAAATCAGATTAGTTTTAAAGAGCTCTCTTATTAGTATGCCTCTCATTATCTATTCTTGATTCATTAATAACGGTTCTTTTTACTATAGAAGAAGTATACCTTACCTAAAAATACCATGTTTGTAACTTCATCAGAATGGTTTGTTTGTCCTGGATAGTTAATGTGGTGCCTATCTCAGCAAAAAATCCCGTTCTTTTGTCAAGTTTGAGGGCATCTGCTTTGAGAAAGTTAAGAATCAACCACCCCCGTCATACGTGGTTTAAATCTCCAACTTGGTGTTTGTTGTGGTTTTTAACTTTAAAAATGTTAGCTTATGGGAGAAACAGGATCTGGATTGGTGATTACTGCAGTAGGAGAGTAGCCTTAACACAATTCCTGTTTTTTTATTTGGTTTTGACACTTATTGTCGTAGACATTGCTTAGCATTTGGTACTGATCGATGTGTTTCTCACAGATTGTATGCTTTGTGATATGCTCCTGTCTTTTTATGCAGATTTCATTTTCTCGTGAGATCTTGTGTCTTTCACTTGTGTAGTTATCTTTTTGCAAGGTAAAAAATGCCTATGTGTGGCATATATCTTGTTTGTAGGAAGATTCTGTAGGTAACACAGAATTGGTTTCATAGCTTAATGTGACTTAGGGTTCCTTTATTCCAAACTTAAGATGTATAAATCTACTGACCAGTGGCTTCAGATGATGTCTTTGCCAATGGAAGAATTGAGCAAGATGATGACTTGTTCTCTTGGTTTACCCATCTTTACGAATGCCAAAATTTTCAATCATTAAGAGCTCTCCCTTATTTGGTGATTTGAATGCTTCCAGTCTTTTCCTGCTCTTTCCCATATGACTTTTCCCACGCAGTCATTCTTCTTTGATTAACCCCTGAAGGCTCTTTACCCTGCAACGTTAATATTGCATGTCTTGCATTTTCTTATTGTGTGCCCTTTTCAGGTACGTGGCGAGTTGGAGGCGTATTGGCTATGTCTCGTGCTTTTGGGAATCGTATGTTGAAGCAGTATGTTGTGGCAGAACCCGAAATTCAGGTGCTGTGATCTAACCAACCTCTTAATTGTAATAATTTGACCTTCAAGCTGCTTGTGGTAGGATTTCTCTTTCTATGGTCTGTTTGAGTAGTCAGTTGTCTAGTGAGCACTGAGCATTTACTAAGTTAACCTCGATTAAATGCATATTACAAGAATTAATGTGCTAGTTAGCTTTTATTATAAATTGTTGACAAATAGTTACTCGAGGAAACATCGTTTACATGGTCTGATAAGCTTACAACAATGCACGATAACTGGAGTATTAGGGCTTTTGTGTTTGAATCAAGTAATTTCCAGTGTTGCCAATTGTGTTTTAAGAGGGTTAAATTCTTGAGCACAATCATGTCGTAAGAGGGCCAGCTTCTTGAGCACTTTGGTCGAGAATTCGCCCTCAAATTCCTTCTAAAACAAACAACTTTCCCATCTAAGAGTATTCTTTAACAATGCCATCCAATTTCACGGCACTCTTATCTAAGAAATAAACCAACCTTATTTTTGTATGCCACATGCTGTTGGCTGAACCATAGCAATTTGGTGCTAAAATTTTCGCGGCACAGTGTGCAAGGCACGTATAAATTCATGGCATTTGCTATGATAAGTATCAGCAACAATTTTGTCCTTGCATCATATTCTAAATTTCAGCAACTGCTGGGTTTTTTCTCCTTATTTTTAATAAAATATTTTTTTACCAGTCTAGTTGCTTTGCTGTTGTGTTGTTTCTGTTTATAAATGTTTTAATTTGTAGAACCACTTTAAAGTTTTGTGCAGCAGTAAGAACTAGTCGTAGCAAAGACACTATGTGTGGGCGGTGGGCCCCATATAAAAACTGTGCTCCTTTAAAGAGCCGTTAACCATGTAAAGAACCTTTGTTGTCTTTTTGCTGGTGGAGAATGTTCACGTTTCAAAGATGAAGATATAGGTGGTGGGGCTTTTTTTTCCTATCGTGCATTTTATAGAATTTTCGAGGTGGTTGAATATACTTAAGAGAGTGAGTGGGGTTTCTTCATTTCTGGATAAGTTTTTTTACAACAAAGGTATTGTATGAGCTCGACTATGTTATGCTTAATTTAATGGTTCATCATGGTTATCTTCGCCAGCTACTAGCCGTGCAACAATTGATCTGGCAAGATAACGAGTGTAGACACTTGTTTTGGAATTAAGTTAATAAAATCTGTAACCTCTCTATGGCCATGTGCGATTCAACTAATTAAAAACTGTTTCAAATCAGATCAGATTTATTCAAATCAAATTAGATGAGATCAGCTTCATTCACATTAAATCAAATCAGATGAGAATCTAATGTAGCATTTGGAAACAAGAATTTGAAATGTAATCACTTCAATTCCATCATTTGAGAATGTGGAATTCAAATATGAATCAAATGTTTGGGGAGAGTGGGATTTCACAATGACACCTCTTGAGGTGTCATTTGTTTTTGGCCTAATTGGATTTGATACAAATTCCAAAGATTTGACACAAATACTAATTCTCAAATTATTGAGTTCCCAAACATGTGATTTGTGTCAAATTTGGATTTGAGAATCAAATCCTTGTTTCCAAACACACACTAAATAACAATCAATGAATCTAGTCTACTTCTAGTTATTAATTCGTCTAAAAGCAGTTAATTTATCAATATATTTAGTTCAAATCAAATCAAATCAAGTTCATTCAAATCAAATTATATCAAATCAGATCAGTTTTTTTCAAATCAAATCAAATCAAATCAGTCCAATCGCACAGGGCCTATGTATACCATTTGTATTTCATATGGCTTGATCTAGATCAAACCCTAGACCTCGATAGTTTGAAAATCATCTCACAAACACTCAATAGAAGTTACTTCTCCGTGATGTTCATTAATGCTGACCTCCAATGGTCTTTTCGATGTCATTTGAGACTTTATGTATATAGAGCTAAAGGTTCTTTAAAGTTATGCGTGACAGTGTAGATTTGAACAACGATCTAATCACTTGCAACGTAAATTATACTTTAGGACAACATACAATGGAAGTAATATATAATAGAGTATAAGGGTACAATTACTCAAATTAGCAAAAGTAATAATTGTGTATAAGAGTACAATCACTCAATTTGGTACAACTCTTTGCATACATATAAGTGAGATTCGACCTTTTCTTTTTGGACTTAATTTGGTAGCGTATCAAACCCGCATAAGAGATGATTTTATGTGTTATGTGAAACGATTATTCGTTTGCAAGCTACACCAGTGGCGTAGCCGGGGGTGCACGTGCCTCCCAATTTTCTCTGGAATAGGTCAGGTAATATGTTATTTATGTCCCCAGCATGCATATAAATTGTGATAGACTAGTGGAATTTGGCCATTTTCGGTTGCAAAAACCCGAGTTCAAGTCTTGGCTTCGCCACGCCACAAGCTTTTGACTGTTTTCCATGCATCTCCGCTTGCATGACACCTTCAGTATCCTCACACAATGGAATATGAGAATATCCCTCCCATTTTTGTACAATAACAAGAACTTGTAGCGGCAGATGCTTGTACGACGTACAAGTTCGTTTCTACCCTTCATAGTATTGTTGGTTCTGCATCAAATGGAAACAATAGGAGATGTAAGTCATGATAATGAGAGAAAGTTATATACATACACTATAATAAATATACTTACGTAAACAACAACAACAACAACAACAACGAAACCTTAGCTTAGCGTTAAGCAGGTGTGTAAACACAAGATAAAAAGGATTTTACGTACCTAATTCCATTGTTCGGAGTAAAGTTTGGTAGATCGCTAATTCAATGACAAGATTCATTGATCTTTTGATGAATTCTTGTCGACTGATGACAAGAGATTTGAGTTAAAACTCTTATAAGAAGGATTTTCTCTTCCATTTATTAGTACATGTGTCCGAAGAAAATCACGGATTATTATTTTTTTGAGGTTAAAGAAAGAGAACAACTTTGAAGTCGTGAACTGTTGATTTGTTGAATGAGATGTAGTTGCTTTTATAATGCGATTAGTAGTTATCTGTGGTATTTTAGGGTTACCTATTAGGCTAAAGAGCAAGGCTATTGGCCTAAAATAAAGATGGAAAGATATTAGAGTGATTTTGCAAATCAGAGCTGATTCATGTAATATTAGAGTGTTCACATTGGATAAAGTGGTAATAATAATAGCTATCTTCCTCATTGACCTCTTTCCAAGTTAACACGATATCAATACTTTAAGAATAACTTATTTTAAAAATATCAAGGTTGTCGCTAGCTCGCTAGAGAATGATGTGTTAAATAATATCTGCACAAAATTGGAAAACTATTTGTGGTTATCGTCTTCAAATAGAGTTCTATTCTCTTAGGCAATACCAATCCGAGAATTTAAGAGTTAAAAATACTTACTTGGCAGATCTCAAGTGACACGATCTTATCGACTACTCCGTAAGTATTACTTGTAGTTGTATTGAGAATATAGAGAGATAATTTCACTCTTCTCCCTAGAACCTGCCCACTTTGAACAATCGTGATAAAAGAGAACAATATTTCTGGCAAGACAATGAAATACAGTAGATTATTTACGACCATAGTTTTCGGAAGTACTATTATATGGTAGTTACGGAATTGCTTAGAGGCGCGTATCTACTTTTCTTTTGTTTGAGTTCTTACTTAGCCTGTTGGTGACGTTCTTTTGTTTGAGTTTGTCCCTACCCTATTCTGGCCTGTATCATTTCTCGATGGTGCAGTTGACATGTGTCTTTGAAGTTGGTGTGTTGAGCTTGTGGACATTTGTATTCATGGGGATCAATTTATTTATGTATTCATAGTTAAACATCATTCGTTACACACACTTGGATTTTGAATTTTGAATTCGGTTTTGTAGACTTTGACTAAGTCTTTTATCTTTCTTAATTATTTATAATTGAACTTATCTGATGAACTAAAAACCAATAATAATTTACAAGAAGTTGGTGGGGGAAGCGAGATACGATTAGTTTGATTTAGCCTTGCAATTAACTCGGATAGTTAATTGTGGCATAATAATCTTAGATTTCCGTTTCATTTAACGGCATATCCCAGCACCCTCAATTATCAGATATTCACCCAATAACTCCATTATTGAACCTTTCCATCTCTTCTACCCTTTCGCCCAACTTTCTCTCTCTCCTACCCCATCGGTGGCGACAGAGGGGGAAGAGAAAATAGTTGGTGAGGCTGGTTAATTAAAGAGAACTTTACTATTTTGCCCTTTTGGAATCATCATTCATATTTTTGAACCAAACAACATTTATAAAGAATGAAACTTGATTCCACTCCCTTTCCATTCTTGTTTCCAATCCGTTTCCATTCCCAAAAGTGAACCGAACGCCCCCTTAAGAGAGTGAGTGGGGTTTCTTCATTTCTGGATAAGTTTTTGCATTTGTTTCCCCTAAATCAGCATTCACTTACTTTACATGCTATTATGAGTGCACATGGAGCAAAATTGTGAAGTGTCTTCTGAAACCTCTGATCTGGTGTAGTCAATATAAGGGCGTCAATTTTGGAATCTGGAGCATCAAAGGTGGATATCATTTGTACTTGCTAAGTTGCTATGATGATTTGGCTATTTTTGTTGCCGGGGGGGAAGCCCCCCCTCCCCCTCTCCCCTACATTTGCACAAAAATATTTAGTTAGAAGATGTTTCAACTGGATGGATCTTTAAATCTCTCAGCCTTTGTTATGTATGCTGTCTACATGTTAAAATATTTATACATCTGGTTCGCCCTCTCTTCCCCTGGTTTTCTGTAAGTGTCTACTTTAGTCTGCGAGTGCATCTAATAAACCCTAGTTGAGTAGTTTGTGATTTCTTTTCAATTTACGTTTCTATGTCGAGCAGGTAGTTTATTGTTATCTAATTCATTTCAGGAACAAAAAGTTGATGGGGAACTTGAATTAATTGTGCTAGCAAGTGATGGGCTTTGGGACGTTGTTCCAAATGAGGTATGATGCTCTACTGTATAGTAGTAGAAATATATTTCTCAGGATCCTCTTTATATTTTCAATCAAAAGAGGTGTGGTGAAAACCCGTCAGCTATTATTTCAACCTTGCATCTTGGGACTAGTTTGGGATTGGTTGGTTGCAACTTAGTTTGTTATCTGATGCGTGAAGTTTTGGTTTGGTAGTAACGTGGCCCTGACTGTTCAATATTTGCATCCCCAACTAACAATGAAGATCAAAATTATAACTCCTGTATGAATTTCTCTGTAAGCCGGGTTGGCATAAGTGCACCTGTAGGCTGCCTCTACTTGTTACTCTGTACTAGTTTGATAGCAATGAAGACACTGTCTGAGATTGGGATTGATGTTGCTTTGTATATTCTGTATTTAGCATGCCCAAGTGGCACTTGTTCATTTTTCCTAACGTGGAACTCTCTGAAAATTAGCAAATTTGATCATGACTAGCTGAGAGACTCCGCTACATCTTTGTAGGATGCTGTCTCGATTGCCCGGTCAGAGGACGATCCTGAGGCTGCCGCCAGGAAATTAACCGAGACTGCTTATTCCCGTGGTAGTGCTGATAATATCACCTGCATTGTGGTAAAGTTCGACCATGACAAGGCAGAATCAGTTGCAAGTCAGCTGGAATACAGTATAGAATCTCAGCTTCAGGAAGACAAGAGCGTAGAAGATGAGCTCCAGGAAGACAAGAGTATGGAAGCTGAGCATCAGCAAGAAGTTGTTTCTAGCCAAACTGATAATAGAGAATCCGATATCCCTGAAGATCGAAGTAACCCGTTAGACCAGACGAAGGACCCTGAGCACCAGCAAGACAGTATCAAATCCGATTCTGTACAGGAAGAAGACAAAAGGTGAACTCCGACATGAAATGGAGGGTGCGGCAGCTCAATTTTCAGGTGGGGCTTGATTGGCATCAGTTTACGCAATTGACATATTTATTATTGATTCTGCCGTTTTAAGAAATGGAGTTGATATACGTCCTCCAATAGCTTCGTGTCTCCCAGCCCTATGTTGACCCGTTGGCTTCCTCTTTACGTCCTGCAAATGGTTTTGTTTCGATTTTGCATTAAACTTCACCGATGTACCCACGTATCGAGTCTGTGTCCATAGATTTGTATGCCTCAGTTATTACATTTTGGTGTCACACTTGAAACTAATAAATTAAATGCGTTCTTTTCTTCACCAATAATGTCAAACAGCAGCTTTATGACCGGCAATCAGCACTGTTTGATGTCATTTCTTGTAACAGGTCTGTAGCCCTTATGGTCTAGGTCGAACCCTAGACGTCGATAGTTTGAAAATCATCTCACAAACAATCAATAGAAGTTATTTCTCCGTGATGTTCACTAATGCTCACCTCTAATGGTCTTTTCGATCTCATTTCAGATCGTGTTAATAGAGCTGAAGGTTCTTTGAAGTTACGTGTGAGAGAGTAGAGTTGAACATCGATCTGATCTTTTGCATACGTAAATTGGCACTTACATAAATACATGCGGAGTATCTCAATCCAACATTTCATATAAATTTTTTTTTTTTTTGAGAGACATTTCACATAGTTTAATTATATATACTTTAGGACAACAGTGGAAGTATAACATAATAGTGGTATAAGAGTACAATCACTCGATTTGGTACAACTCTTTACATGCATTTTTTTGACAAAAAACTCTAATTACATACATACAGTATATTTAACTACGCAATTTTTGATCAAAAAAAAAAAAAAAAAAAAAAACTACGGAGTATTAAGTGATATTCCACCTTTTCTTTTCGGACTTAATTTGGTAGCCCCAAACCCCATAGGATACAATTTCACATGTTATGTGAAACAATTAAGTTGCATGGCACTTTCATTATGCTCACACAATGGAATATACTCCCCATGTTTAGACAATAACAAGAACTTGTTGCGACGGATTCTTGTAAGAAGTACAAATTCGTGTTCTGCCATTGGATAACTGTGTTGTTTCTGCACCAAATGGAAACAATAGGAGATGTAAGTCGTGATATTGAGAGAAAGTTATAGACACCATTATAAATACTTAAGTAAACAACGACAATGAAAACAACAAAACCTCTTAACGTTAAGCATGTGTAGGCACAAGATGAGAAGATTTACGTACCTAATTCCATTGTTTAGAGTAAATTTTGGTAGATCGCTAATTCAATGGCAAGATTCATTGATCTTTTGAATAATTCTTGTCGACTGATGACAAGAGATTTGAGTTAAAACTCTTGTAAGAAGGACTTTCTCTTCCATTTATTAGTACATGTGACAAAAACACATGTACCGGAAAAAAATCACGAGCGAGCTTTTATTTTTTTGAGGTTAAAGAAAGAGAACAACTTTGAAGTCTTGAACTATTGATTTGTTGAATGAGATGTACATGCTTTTATAATGGGATTTATAGTTATCAATGGTAATTTAGGGTTACTTATTAGGCTAAAGAGCAAGGCTATCGGCCTAGAAGGAAAGAGAGCAGAGTGATTGTGCAAATGAGAGCAGATTCGTGTAATATTCGAGTCTTCACATTGGATAAAGTGGTAATAATCATGATAGCTATCCTATTGGCTTATTCAATGATCTCTTTCCAAATTAACACGATTTCATTTCTTTGAGAAACAAACTATTTGTAAAAGTTTTAGGAATTTGGGTCGGTTGGTACCATAAAATAATTCATAGGGAGAAACATAACGCAGCGGAATTTATCAGACACAATTCATATTTCGTATTTCTCGCCCCTCATTGAATTCATCAATAATAAATCATATTTATACTACGTACGAAGTAGATGTCTTATCGTATAAGTAATACAACATTCCTACATACAATCTATCATAAATGTACTTCGTACATATTCAAAACATTCACATATTCGATATTACCATACTACTTCGTATGATAATATTTTTCGACCATATTACTCCATAATATCTCTCGATATTATTTCGGAATATTGGCGCCTTCCATTTTCTCTATTAAAAATATCTTTAATAGCAGGGTTGAAAATGGATATCTGCACTTGTGTGTTGAAACATCTGTGATGTGTGTTGAAAATGGATATTTGCATTTGTGTTTACAAAGTGATGATGGTGAATTTGAGATTGGGTTTTTTAAGAAAGAAGAGACAAATTCCTTCACTTGGCCGTTTCAGTTTAAACGTGACTCATTTTCGTTTTATAGAGGAAGACCCATGTTTTTATCTAATGCGTTCGGAGTGACAAAAACATGCATGTATGTCATTCATCTTGATCAGGAAAGCATTCTTCTTCTTGACCCGAATCAAGATCCAACAGAAGATTTGCGTTTCTTGAAGATTCCAAGGACTAGAGATCTGATTACTTATGTGCCGAGAAAGGCAACCAATCGACCACTGTTTCGTCTAAAGCAACTAATTTATCAATATATTCAGTTCAAACCAAATCAAATTAGGTTCATTGAAATCAAATCAGATCAGATCAGTTTTATTCAAATCAAATCAAATTAAATCAGAAAAATGCAGTTCATCCGCATAGGACATGATCTTATCTTTCGCATACGTAAATTATACTTTAGGACAACAGTGGAAGTAATATAGAATAGTGTATAAGGGTACAATTACTCAATTTGGTAAAAGGAATAATTGTGTATAAGAGTACAATCACTCAATTTGGGTACAACTCTTTGCATATATACATATAAGTGTGATTCGACCTTTTCTTTATGGACTTAATTTGGTAGTGTATCAAACCCGCATAAGAGACGATTTTACGTGTTATGTGAAACGATAATTCGTTTGCAAGCTACACCATACGTTTAAAACTGTCTTCCATGCATCTCCGCTTGCATGACACCATTGTATCCTCACACAATGGTCAATGGAATATGAGAATATCCTCCCTTTTTTATACAATAACAAAAACTTGTTGCAACAGATGCTTGTACGACGTACAAGTTCGTTTCTACCCTTCATAGTTTTGTTGGTTCTGCATCAAATGGAAATAACAGGAGATGTAAGTCATGATAATGAGAGAAAGTTATATACACCATTATAAATATAGTTACGTAAACAGCAGCAGCAACAACAACACAACCTTAGCTTAACGTTAAGCATGTGTAAACACAAGATAAAAAGATTTTACGTACGTAATTCCATTGTTCGGAGTAAATTTTGGTAGATCGCTAATTCAATGGCAAGATTCATTGATCTTTGGATGAATTCTTGTCGACTGATGACAAGAGATTTGACTTAAAACTCTTGTAAGAAGAACTTTCTCTTCCATTTATTAGTAAATGTAATGTGACAAGAACACATGAACCGAAGAAAATCGAGGTTAAAGAAATAGAACAACTTTGAAGTCTTGAACTATTGATTTGTTAAATGAGTTGTAGTTGCTTTTATAATGCGATGAATAGTTATCTATGGTATTTTAGGGTTACCTATTAGGCTAAAGGCCTAAAATAAAGATGGAAAGATATCAAAGTGATTGTGCAAATCAGAGCTGATTCGTGTAATATTAGAGTGTTCACATTGGATAAAGTGGTAATAATAATAACAATCCTCCTCATTCACCTCTTTCCAAATTAACACGATATCAATACTATAGCCTAATAGGTCATGCACATTAATAATTATGTGTTCGGTGATAAGATGTATTGAGCATAATCAAGTGAAATACTATTAAAGATTCTTCTCAATTCAAGTGTACGTGTAGTTTTCTTCGGACTGTGGCCTTAAATGTTTTATGCTACTATTGAGCACAATTTTTTTTTTATAGTATTGTCCTTGTGTTTCCTATGCATGTGTTTAAATTAATTTATGTCATCGAATTTTCTAAGTAAATCGATAGTTTTTAAGACGAAGCTAATAGTGGATATTTTACAATACAATATAAATGTTAATATCTACGATAACAAAGGTATCGAAGGAGCTACAATGCTATGCTTAATTCAATGGTTCATCATGGTTCTCTTCGCCAGCTACTAGTCGGGCAACAATTAATCAAGCAAGATAATGAGTGTAGACACTTGTTCGGGAATTAAGTGAATAATATTACCTTTTTTTTTCCGATAACTTTTTTGTAGTAGGTTGTTTGAGCGTATATATATTTTTTCACTTGCTTTCAAAAAAAAAAAATATATATTTTTTCACTTTTCCTAATTTTTGCTCTAAAAACTTTATATGTTCTCATATCATTATTCACAACATGTAATATGTTGTTACTTTAATATTTTCATAACAAAAACTATGAACATCATAATGATGTAGAAAAATACTACCGATAAATTTTTACTACCAACACAATTAATTCAGTGATATGATTTTACTACTAATATTTTTCAATGCACATTAATTTACAATCACTAACTTAATTTCATTGTATTATATACATTGACAAATTAATTAAGTCTAAGCTTTAGACCTCTAGCATAATACAAGATGTGTTAAATCCGTTTAGTTCTTGTGTGTGATATAGGGAGTATATAGTTTAATTTAAACAAGAAATTAGATTTGTAAAGTGATCTGACCTTTATGTTTTGTTAGGGATTCAGGTCGGTATCATGGAATAATTCATGGGGAGAAACATAACGCAACGGAATTTATTAGACATGATTCATGTTTCGTATTTCTCATCGAATTCATCAATATTGCATCATATATATACTCGTACTAACTTAACCTCCAAGGTATACAATTTACCTAAATACAATCTAGGTTAATCTAATTTACCATATTAACAATATTAACATATGCACGATATCACCATAAATTCGTATGGTAATATTGCTGACCATATTACTTCATAATATCTCTCGATATTGTCTCGTAATATTGTCACCTTCCATATTTCCTATTGTGTTTGTCTTTTTTTTTTTTTTTTTTTTTTTTTTGTACTCCTTCCCAATACATGATACTATGATAGTGTGCACTTCTTTGGCGGCGAGTTCATTTCTTACGTTTATTAACCCGCTACATTTACATCTATGTAAAATCCGCCCCATCGTACACCACTTCCACGGTGTTCACCACTATAAAATACATTGTTGCATAAATAGAATTTTTTTTTTATGTTTTTCACTTGTTTAAAAGCTCTGCACATTCTAATTGGTGTGGTATTGGTTCTTTGCGTAGTAGATTCACTGGTCCCTTGTCTTCCTCTTTGTATAATTTGTCAGTGAAAGAGCTTGGCATTTGTGCGTCTCCCCAGATTATAATTCGATCTTGTGTTTGGTATTGTACTTATAATACTCTACTCAGAGATTGGAAATTTAGTTATTCGATATGTTTTTATACCCACTAGAGCGACGTTGTCCACGTTGGGTGGCATGTTTATGTTTATGGCCGATAACCACGTTGTGCACACTTCCCTATAAAGGGTCAGTCGGATGAAACCAAACACATAGGAGACGTCTATAGGCAACTGGGAGCTACCTAACCGAAAACTTCTGGTAAATGCTCTAATTATGGTTTGGTTAGGGGTAGGACCCAACCGATGGTTGTTGGTACTCGAATGGTTATCATTGTTCACTGTTGATTATATGGTATCTACTTTTCTTTTGTTTAAGTTCTTACTCAGACTGTTGATGATGTTCTTTTGTTTGGGTTTGTCCCTACCCTATTCTGGGGCTGTATCATTTCTCGATGGCGCAGTTGACAGATGTCTATGAAGTTTGTGTGTTGAGCTTGTGGTCATTTGCATTCATGGGGATCAATTTATTTATGTATTCATAGTTAAACATCATTCGTTACACTTGGATTTTGGATTCGGTTTTGTAGACTTTGACTATGTCTTCCGCTGTCATATTTTATAATTATTTATAATTGAACTTATTATTTTGATTTGGTCTTGCAATTAACTCGGATAGTTAATAGTAACATAATAATCCTAGATTCTCGTTTAATTTAACGGCTTATCCCATTTGACTATTACATCGACTTCTTCTCAACTCCCAGCAACCTCAATTACTCCGTATCAAATATTCACCGAATAACTCCATCTCTTTTACCCTTTCGCCCAGCTTTCTCTATCTCCTACCCCATTGTCACCTTCAAGCTCTTGATTTGAATGTATCACAATTTCCAATATATGTTTAAAATGAACTCACAAGTAAAAGAAAATTGCAAATTACTTTATTCAATCGAGGGTTCATAAGAAGTAAAGAGAGAGAGAAGGGAGGAGAGACAAAGAATCAGAAATCAAGGTACGACATTAACCGCGGCATCGGCCTTTGCTACGGCAAATGTCCCCACATATAGACTTCCTTTATCTCGCATTTGTCCACCACAAACGGCCATGGTAAATGTGTTTGATATGTTAGAACCTTTTAGATATTTTAATTGGTTGTGGGATTAGTCGAAAGCCGGTCAAAGAAAGTAGTGGGGATTGTTGTGGTAATAGATAAATGATGATACACAGAGCGAATGAATTGAAATTAATGTGGTTACGGTGTTTTGGGGAATATTGAGCGTAATATGCGATAGGGAAATCTGGGTTTGGGCGGGTTTAATTGAAGATGGGCAAATCTGGGTAGGACTACTCGAAGAGGAGAGAGAAGGAATTGGGGAAATCTGGGTAGGATGGAAAAAATGAGGAAATTGGGGATTTTTGAAAAAGAAAGTGAAAAAATTAGGTCAACAAAAAGTCAGGGAGTTAAATTTGATGGAATTATGCAATTGGGTAGGGTTTTGCAAACTTTATCTACTACCCTTATAAAAGCTTCTACACAACATTAACTGTTCATCACTATTCATTGGAACAGTGTGCTCCCATCAACATTCCCCCGTGTGCCCACGTCTCCCCATCTCTTCTTGCCCTTTGATTCTTCTTTTGACGCAGACAAGAGACCAGCAAAACACTCCTTTCATTCTCAGCCATTTATTTTGCCCTCTTTCTTTCTCTCTCTTGCGGTTTTTTCTCTCTCTTGCGGCGCCTAATTCGACCTCATCACTCTCTTCTGCAATTTGCTCTTGAGAGCTGGGGGTTCTTATTGATCTGGTCGTCGAAGGAGCTGCCGGTACAAGAAAGTCAGGTGTTTGTTTTATGTTTAATTAAATTCATTTTTTTTTGTTCAATTTCAGTTACGATTGAGCTCCGATGATGATAAAATTCGAGGTCTTATATTTTGGATGCTCATTGATTGCGATTGGCATTTAATTTTCTGATCTCCTAACACGTTTACTCATTTTTTTTTCCCGATCAGGCATTTCGGGCAGATCATCACTCTAGCAAGCGATTACATATTTAAGGTAAACAGTTCTATGCAATTTTTGGGGTTTGTTATTTGTTTTCTTGGTTTGATTGATCTTGATTGTTGGGGTGTTTGGTGATTGTTTGATGGGGGTGATTGTTACTCGTGATTTTTTTGATTGCTTCTAGCTTGATTTTTTCTGTTATTGTGGGACTGTTTTTTTGGTTTAATTTGGTCTTTTTTTCGTGTGTTTGCAGGCCAAACGTCGCACCAAAATTAAAGTGTATGTTACTTTTCCTTCAAATTCCCAATTTTTTCCCTTTAATTTACTCAAAATTGGGTTCATATTGTTTGGTATAATTTCTGGGTTTTTGGTATGTTTTGTTGTTGATTTTTTATGGGTTTATTTTATTTTATTTTACCTTTTCTCCCAATCTTTTCGTTTTCAATTTCTGGGTGAAATTCTAGGTGACTTTGCGGTTGATTTTTTATGTCTCTAACCTTTATTTTCAGCTTTCTTTCGTTTTTAATTTTTGGCTGAACTTCTACGTAATTTTGTCGCCTATGTTTTTAATATAGAGTCCTCGACTTGCCATTTTTGGCTTTTATCCTTATTATGATTCCTTTCTTGCTAGAATTTGAGCTGTGTTCTTCTTTTTGTTTAACTTCTTCGGAATTCCCCCTTACATTTTATTTTCACTTATCGTGATTAGACTGAATCATAGTTGAATGTAGTGCTGGTCTAGCATATCGGGCTCTTTATAGGCCAAACCTTATTCAAATTTCGATCTCGAACTAGAACGGAGTAATCGTTACCTGATTCTGTGCAATTATTGATCTAAGCTGAAGAATGAGGGAGCTATTCTTCAAATGCTGGGGTTTGGTCGTTGGTATTGTGTTTTAGCTTTCGAGTTGTTACGTATAAGGTTGCGGACAAATTTGAGGTCGGGAGGCAAGGTATCTGTGTGATCAGTGATCACTGATCAGTATTTGATTAATTGATTGTTTTTGTTGCTGCTGGTGGTTTATGCTATATGTTGCCAATAGTCCTCGACTTCAGTGGAAAACCTTATAAATAATTAAGCTGTCTAGAGATCGGACCATTGTTCATTGTGCAATCTGCTGCCTTGTTGCTTTGAAATGCAGACATTATTTTTGGTCCCTGGTCAGTTGAGCACTATGTTTTGGCCTTTGAAACTTCAAACTTGCCTCAATGTGATGGTCTAATATGAAATAATCCCTCTTGTTGCTCAGTGCTATTGAAAAATGTTTTATGTTTTTTCTCCATGTGTCATTTGAGATTTGTCGGAGGCGCCACTAAATCAAAGTAAATACCTCTGAAAATTTAATTTGGTCTTCTTTTCGTGTGTTTTCAGGCCAAACATCACACCAAAATTAAAGTGTATGTTACTTTTCCTTCAAATTCCATTTTTTCCGTTTAATTTACTCAAATTTGGTTCATATTGGTTGGTATAATTTCTGGGTTTCTCTGTTCCTGATTTGCTCCAATTCTTTATCTGCCCTCCTTCCCGAATAGATTACTAATACCTGCCAATTGTCCACAACTTTAAAAGTAATTTTGACACTCGCATTCTGCTAATGAAGCTTATAAATCATTTGTTTATTAACACATCTTATGTTTGCCAGTGTAGATGCTCGGTCGATAACATTTGGCATCAAAAGAGAGCTGATACGGAAGGGAGAAAGGTTTCCGTTGAGCAGGTACTATTTCTTGGTCCCGTCTCACATGCCACGATTGTTGTTGCATATATACAATGTCGCTCATTCTAAGTATGATCCAAAAGATTTCGTGCCATGGCTCTAACATTCTTGCATTTTGGTCTAATTTGAACTCTTAAATTCATGCCCGGCCAAGATGAAACAATTGCTCTCGGGTGGGCGTGACATTGACCATCAAAGGTGCATCCCCCATGGTATGATTCTTTAGATCTTTTGCACTCCTCTCTATGGTTTAGTTTACCTAATCCTGAATTACTGTGCATTGCATTTTGCTGAGTTTACAAAAAAAGACCTATAACTGATTATAATAAGCGTGGTGTTGTTATGCACTTATGCCAAAGGCATATCTTATGTGTGCAGCATCCACAATTCTCTTCTTCACTGGTTATGCACAAATTTCCGTAATTTTCATCCCTTTTGTCGTGTAACAATTCATTTTTTAGGGTTTAGTCAGTCATTGCTCGTTAATTCATTTAATTCGTTTTATATCTGGGTTTTTGAATTTTGTAATTACTTAAACTTTTAGGTTTTACAGCGTTGCTGAAGAATATGGTGGCGAGAATGGCGGTGGCAAAATGAGCGACGGGGGCCACAGGTTGGAGTTTGGACCCCGTGGTTATTACGATAAGGTATTTTTTTGGGGGATTTATAGTTTTTTTGTTCGACGGCATTATTATGTCACCTAGCTCCATTTTATGCAAATGTAGCTTCCATTTGGTTTTCCTAATATATGCTTTTTGGTTTTGCCGACTTTCCTCTTCAATTGACATGCTTAAGTTTGGTACCGTGAGCTTTTCTCATATGTTATGTTTGAAATCCCGGAATTGTTAGAGAGTTCCTCATGTGTTCACTTTTATTAGTTATCCGTGAATTTCTGGTGTTGGTATGGAGTAATGAATCAATAAGCTTCCTTTTTCGGAAATTGGCATACGTGTTGAAGCATTTATGTTTGTTTGATTACGATCTGTAATATTCTTTGCTTGTTTGTTTGGATCTTTGAAACTTTGTCGTTGTGGAGCTCTCTCTAGGCCGCTCTTCGGCTCTAATCTTCATTATCAGATTTGAGGGTTCGTCTTTTGAGATGCTAATTGATAATTGTGTTTGCTCATGTCTTTTGGGTTGATTGATTTTGCAGGGGCATCAGTGCATGATTTCTGGCGGCATTTGTTGAGGTTTTTTTTTCCTTTCATTTGGGTTTTCGTTCAATTTTGAGCTCGGATCTTGAGGTTTGATCTTGGTGATCAGCTCAGGATGGGTGTGGGATTTCAGCTTTTCAAGTATTAGATGTCGACAAAAAACTAATTGTGGTTGTTGGGTTTTGTAGGGGCATCAGCGCATCAAGTGTACCCCTGTTTCTAAAGGTTTTTAGTCTCTAGCCCTTTTTCTTATCATTCTTATTGTCCGATTTGGGTTTTAATTCGGGGAAGGGGGGGGGGGGGGGTGGGGGAGTTCATATAATTATGGTTATGTCATGCTGGCTATATGATTTGGACTTTGGACCCCTGTGGTTGCTACGTGTAAGGTTTTTTTTTTTTTTCATTTTATTACATCGTGTTTGTTTCTGAGATTCATTAATGTTTGGGTTAATTTATCTTCATGAATGGTTATGGTTATGTTTGTCTCAGTTGCTATGTGGGTTTCTCTATTTAGTTCTAGCAATTCCCTTTTAGGGGGGGGGGGGGAGGGGCTTGCCTCGCTGGGAGGCGGGTTCATAGTAATGGTCTAGATGGGTGTAGCATAGGGTTTAATTAGATTAGATTTTGCATGTTTGGAATTTTCGTGAATGGATTTATATGAGGTTGGCTTTTGATGTGCATAGTCGGGTGATTAGTAGGGAGTTTGGAGGGTTATGTTAGGTCGTTAGCTCTTTTTTTTTTTGGGTCACGTGTCTGATTTGTGTCAGGTCTTCTTTTTTTTTATTGGTAAGTTTGATTATATAAATAAAGAGAAGAATACAACAAACAAGGTTAGGCTTCCCCAACCACAACCCACAAAAGGGACCAACACCCCCTAGCTAAAAGCACCTCTTCAAGCCACCATCATAAGTGAAAGTGGCTTTCAGATAGTCAACTTTTTCTTTTTCCTAGAGTATACATGAGTTGGCTTAGTCCGCTTAGGAAAGCTAAGACCCGAGACCTCTAGAAAAACAACTAAAGTTTCAATTTTTTTGTTGCGTGTTCCATGTGGATTGTAGAACTGCTAGGTGGTTTAGGTTTTGGATGGCTTTGGCCCCGTTCTCAGTCTTGTTTCGGAATTCTTGACGTTCATTGGGGTATCAGTTTGACATGTAATGGAAATCTACGCTTTCATTGTGAATTACTCGCTCTCATATGGACCTCGTATTTACCGCTTATCTAGAGGGGCATCAATTTGTCATCAGCGCTAATAAAGCTTTGGAACTACTAATTGTGTATATTTGTGAGCGCCAAATGCAATTCGCTTAGAGTTCTCTGATTGAGCATATGATTCTTGCTCTAGCTGTACTTCTAAATTGCCTTTCGTTTGTCATAAATCTGATGTCCGTTGTGCTCGTGTTTTTTAGACTTGGGCAGTTGGACCCCGTTATTGCTTGCCTATTTTCGGGAAATGGAATTTTTAGAGAATGGCGGAGATTAGCTTGTGCTCTGATGTCTCTATACCTGCCTGAACTTTGCCGTTATTGCATTCCTGAGTTGCTTTCATTATGGAGTTGGTTTATATGTCTTGCATTAATTGGGTGTTGTCGATTTCTGTGCATAGTGGACTTCTTCAAATCGAGCACTACGGCATTCTTAGTTTTGGTTTAGCATTTCCATGCTTCATTGGGCTATCAGATTGTCATGAATCAAAAAACTGAGTTTATATTTTGAGTGATCTACTCTTGTGTATCAACCTTCAGATTTGCTATCTGTAGAGTGATGCGTGTTTGACATTTGCTCTTTGTCGCATATTTTTTGGCCCACTCTTTACCTATAAGGGCTTCTATTTGTCGTTCGCGCTTACAATCCGTCGGAATTACTAAATATATCATAGAGGTATATTTGGGGATGCCTGTGGTGCTTCATCATTGGTTTTCTGATCCACCATACCGACCTTGCTTTACTCGCTCCCCTAAATTGCATTTCATTAGTCATTGCCTTACAAGAATCTAAATTTTTGTGTTGCGCTGTGGTGTTATGTTTGGGTTTGAGAATTGGGCCCCGCTGGTGCTTGTCTGATCTAGGAACACATGATTTTTGATGAATCCTAAAACCTGTCATTCACTCCTGGTTTTCAACACTCACATATGAAGTTCTCATTTATTGTATTTTCTGAGATGCTTTCATTTGGGGATTACTTTTATATGTCTTGCGTAAATTGGACACTGTTGATTTCTGTGCATATTGAGCTACCTCACACTGAGCGCCATGGCATTCCTGGCATTACTTCGGAATTACCAAGCTTAGTTAGATTATTAAATTGCCCTGAATTAGAAGACTACACTTTCATTAGGAGTAATTTACTTTCATATATCAAGCTTACATTCAGCGTACCTCTTAAGTGGCTCTTGTTTGTCCTTTGCTTTTGTAAAGCTTAAAAAAAACCAGCATCTGGCGTGGTCGTGCCTTGAGGGAATAAGCACTATCTGTGCCACTATAACTGCTTGATGTGGCGTGAGAATTTCCTCGATGTGCTGTTTTGTGTGTTTTTGTTGGGGTGATGGAGGGGGTGGGAGTTTAGTGTTCAGGGTACCTGGGTTTTGTCGCTGAACCTAGCCGGGGAGAGGGGGGAGGAGGAGATGCATGTCCCGTAACTTTCTCTGCTTCTCTATTAACTTATAAGGCTTCAGAGGTCTTTCTTTGAATAAATGTCGGTCTTAAGAACAATAGTTGGCTGCGTCCCACGCTTGGTTGGTTGTTTCTTGCTCTCGTATTTGAAGTTCACTGGTTATTGCAATTCTTTTGGCGTTCTATTGATGGTTTGCTTATATGTAAGGAGCCATGTAGTGTTGTTTGTGTTCCCTGGGATTTCGATGCGTGAGTTAAGCACTCTCTTGATTTGGGAACAGATAGAGGCTGCTTGTTTGCGGCCTATATATGCCACTGATATTCGTCAGGCAAACAATAGAAAATTTCTCCTCCCTGTCTTTTGTGGTGAACAATACCACTGGTCTTTTTTTTTGGGCATAACGTGGCATTAACAGATTGTCGTGCGGTGGTATTAACTTAATGGTGAGGCTTATTGTGATCCTATTTACTCTCTTTTTCTTTGTTATTGGTTTGTGGTTTGATTGTTTTCACTTGCTTTTATGGTGGAATTTGACTTATTGAAATTTTCTTTTGGCGCAATTTCTCCGGCTTGTAATTTTTATAGAATGCATAACAGTTTAGCTGAATTAACAAAGGCAATTGACTTAATTGGCTATTGCAATTCACTTTTATTCTGCCTGCTCTGGATCCGCGCCTAATTGTATTGAATTTGTTTGGTGGTAATATGCCTTTGGGATCTTTGTAGATTTATGTTCTTTTGTCTTGATGTCGGGCTGGGGGTCGATGGCCTGGTTCTTTATTTTTAAACTATATGTCTTATCTTGGGGCTGTTGTGGATGGTTCTTTTTTTTTTTTTTATTGGCAAGCCTTAACATGCAGAGCCATTATATATGTGACTACAATTCACAAACACGCATTAGTTAAGACTGGAGAAGCAGCATATCGGTTGCATGACGTTTTTCATCTTCTGTGGGTTTTTCAGGTTTCTGCCTGATGTCATTCTATCCAGCAGGTGGCAGGCAGTCGTGCCATAACTCCAAAAGGAAGGACAAAATGAAGTAGAGGCGGGTTGTACCTATTATTTGTATTGGTTGCTCCGTGGATTTCTAGGTATATACCTGATGTTGCAGAACACCATTTGTTTACAGGTAAACAACCATCTCATCCATTATGTTAAATTCCTTGATTGCATTTGAGTTTTAAAATCAGAGTTCTAATCGTTACGCATACGTCATATAACACTCATACAGAGGGTGCACCAAGTCTCTTAGCTATGATGTTCTCTACATGTATCATAATCTTATTTATGATGTTTTCTACAACTACACTCAATACCCGACTCCAATAACGGGATTTTTTATGTGCAAACCATGTTAATTCCAGGTTCGGCATGCTTTCTTCACGAAAGCCAGAATAGAGCTCACAACTACAAGGTATTGTATCAGTCGGGCCAACAGTCCCCATGTCATCAACAGCGACCATCAGTTGGATCTTAAGGGCGTGGCTAAGCTCCACTAGACCACCATTCGCCATCATTCAAGCGCCATCAGTGTCATTATCAAAAGGCGCCACCACACCACTTCAATATGTGTTGTAGTCTAGGTTTATGTGCACTGTTTGTGGTATCCGATCATATGAGCCTTTTCACTCATTTGAACTGATGAATCGCCTTTACGAAAATGGAATCAAATATTATTCTTGTAACCCTAACATGCATTGCCCTCGTGTTTTCTTTTTGTTGGACATAAAAAAAGAGCCGAAAAAAGAAACCCTCTAGCAATTTAAGTAAGAAGGCATCGCCTAATATGTTTTAATTTTGGGCGGCCGTGCGCAACGCGCGTGGCCGAACAACTAGTTTATTTTAAGGTAGTCTTTCGCAAAAGTTATTATAAAAAGTAAACTTTCGCAAAATCGAAACTTTAAAAGGCAGGATTTCGCCAAAAACCCTTATATTTATTTATAACACTTTCACTTTCAATATAGATGATGTGATTCCAATCCAAATAAATATAATATGGAAAGTATACTAAGGGAAAGATGAAATCAATTGATAGTAAATATTCATTTTAATAATGTTTTTTTTTTGTTTTTTGAACTTTGCCAATTTTTTTTTTTTTTTTTTTTTTTTTTTTTTTTTTTTTTATAGAAACATGACTTAGCTTATATATCATCGTGGAAGGAGAATCTATTTACACTCTTTACCATAAAAAAATTGTTTTAAATGATTTAGGTGGACTTTAAAGAGATATGGCACGTGGTATGACAGACGGTCTAACTGAAGTCGGTGAACATGGTCGTTGCAAAAGACAAATTTTAATATATAGTTTACTACGTGAGCTACACCCGAATCAATTGAATTGTTAATTGTTTGGAAAGAGAGTACAAAAGTTGAACAATATTTTACGGTGAAATCGTCTCATCGTATGAGACCAATTACTGAGTTATTTTTGACAAATTAACATGTTACTTTTAAAATAAGTTGACTTTGAAAAGTAATACTTACTTTTGAAATGTATGAGATTTCTCATTGTATGAGACCGTCTCCCAATAGAATTTGTGAAAGTTGTATAGGTAATAGAGTTCAGATAAATGGAAATTAAAGTGGCAACAATTGAGATTTGGAAACAATACTTTTTTTTATTGTGCTTTTTAACTAAGATGTCAAGTGGCATAAGAATGGCCTAATTGAAGCCGATGAAGTGGTCGTTGCTTAAAACACGGCTTCTAATATAAAATATAAGATATGTAACATCATTTTTATTAAATTTAACGGCGATTTTAATTTATAACAAAAATAACATTTTTTAAAGACGACTCCAATATATGATAAGTTATAATGCATATGGTTCACATATACAACAACGAAAGTAGTGTATGAGTCGCACTCATATGTAAATAAGCGAAGGAGTATGAATTATGCGATGCTTAATCTAATGGTTGGGCATGGTTATCATGAACTACTAGCCAATTGTCATGAATTACCTCCCTACATGACTACTCAAAAACAGTTTTTTAAAGAGGGAAATCATGATGGGTAGGAGGGTGTACGTTCTTACTCTCATTATCATTACAAAAAACAGGAATACCATAGTACAGTATAGAATATAACATACTTCCACCATGCCAATGGTTTATAATCGAACGTAGCATGAACATAGTCATTTAGCAAAAGCAAATAACAAATATTTTTATACACCAAGTGTATACTGACAAACATATGTTGCCTTTACATGAGAAGCCACAAATAGTCGATCATGTAAATGTCGAGAGGTCCATAACTAGTTCCCGCTTACAATGGAACACACACCCCCGACATCACAAGGCTATCACCACAAACACTAACCTCCTCATTTGCTGCAAAAGTAATAGCTGGACTACGCGTCACGACGTTGCAATGCCAGAAGAAGAATCAAGTTTTGTGGCCTAAATATTCTTCACTTCATAGAAGTAGTGGTGCTCGCAAAACTACTCACTTCGTCCCACTATAAACTTCTTATCATTTGAATAATCAAATGAAATAAGAAATTTATAATGGGAAGGAGGGAGTAAAAGTTAAAACAATACATGAATTAAATATTGTTCAACACCGAGAGATTAAACTACCTCAACTTTTCGATTTTTGTCGTTCGAGTCTTGATTTTACTTAGCTGTGGCTGAAGATCTTATATAGACATTTATTACAACATTTATGCTGATCTTATTAGTTTTTAAAAACCTTTGGTTTTATTTACATGACAATCATTCCTCCAACTGTTATTAGCCGTCCACAAACAATGACTCTTTTGCATCTTACCCCACACTACTTGAACTTGCAACATTGTTCACCCCTTCACCACTAACTACACCAATGTTCACTTTTGTCGTGATGACGTTATGTTTGCCAACCCAAACAACCAGTGTCGTCTCCACCGAGGTTGAGCAGGGTGGCGCGTCTTCAGTGGAAGAGGAGGTGGACTGGTGGTGCTCGCTGGTTGGGAGTCACTGTCTTCCTACACATATTCAAGTGAAAACATATTTAATTTATGACATTCATGCGGACAATTGGAGGAAATTAAGATAAGGAAAGAAAAAAAAAAATTAATGGACAAAGATATTGTTGAATAAAAAAAAATAGCGAAATATAAGATAAACTTTTATATCGGGGATAAGAATGTTATTATACCTCTGTATCAAAATCCATATAGGCGGCATACTCACCGCCTTCATTGCCGAGAATTTACTATTTGGTAGATCGCTAATCCAATAAAAAACTTTGAGTGTTATTACGGCTTTCTTACGAACTTTTGTGAATTGGTACGGACAAATCAAGATTCTTCCCAAGAAGAATCTAGTGACTTTTTTGTTCTCTTCCATTTAGTGCATGTTTGAAAAAAAAAAAAACAAGAAAAAAACATGAACAAACTAATGAGATTGACTAGATAAAACAGTTTAGGGATGAGCAGAGTACAATAGACAACTTCATATATATACTCCATATGCTAAGCTAGGGGGGCATAGGTCATAGAATAAACTTAAATAGTAGGAGGATAACACATTCATTGAATTATGACATTCTTTTATTTTTCTTTCTACATAGAAAGAAAGATATGAAAGAGATACATCAATCACGATTTCATTGATTCACTTTCATCATGATCAAAGTGAATCAAAGAAAATCATGAAAAAGAATCAGCAGGGAAATCATGATTTATGTACGTCTTTCCAAGAATTACACTTTCATTGAATTGTGATATTATTTTATTTTCTTCCTACATAAAAGGGAATATAACAAAGAGATAAATCAATATTAATTTTCTTGCATTCACTTTCATGATCAAAGTGAATCAAAGAAAATCATGAAAAAGAATCAGATCAGAGAAATCATGATTGTTGTATGTCTTTAAAGACAAACACATTCATTGAATTATATTACATATTAGGAAAGATATCAAAGAGATACATCAATCATGATTTTCTTGGTTCACTTTCATGATCAAAATGAATCAAAAAAAATCATAAAATCAAGATACCAGAGAAGGCTAACTCCCCTAGATGACGCTCTTTGATTGCTCTAGGGGTCAGGGTTCCCCCAATCAAAGAAAGAATCAGCGAAATTATGATTTATGTATCTCTTTGATTTCATTCCTCCCATGCTAAAACAAGAACAACATAGTACAATAAATTTATTATCTTTCTATTGCTTCAATATTTACTGCACTTCATAACCTCTCAGATTTCACTTTTTCATATTGACTGGAGGTCAATTCAATGCCCTTAGAGTGTAGTATTAGCAAAAATAATACGCCGTAACACGTTGAGGGAAGATAAATTTATAAAAAAAAAATTGAAAAGAGAAGACAAATGTAACAACCCTAAATTTTGACCAACTATAAATAGAAATAATTTAGAATTGTCACGCCACAATTGACTATCGAGTCAATTGCCAGGCTAGAAACTCAATTACAATAGACCAAAAGAAATAATACAGCGGAAGTCTTAAATGTCGAACCTACAGTTCTCAAACGAAATATCAAATTACAACCGAAATGAAATAAAGTCTTTATTGAAATATGTCTTATGAAATAACTCCCACTCATGCACCAGCTTCACTAACATGCAGCCACACTTCAAGACCTGTCAACTATGCCATCGAAGATTGACATAGGCCCCAGAACAAGGTAGGGACGAACCAGAAACAGAACGTCAGCACAGGCTGAGTAAGAAGCAAATAAACATACAAAAGAATTTAGATACGCGCCTTGAGGCGCGTAGCTAACAAGAACGAATTGAAGTTATATCACAAGAGTGTCGATAACAATAGATAATATAGTCAAAGGAGCATCGCCGCTCATACAACAGAATTATTCATTTTATTATGGCTAGGGTCCTACCCCATAGCCCCACATATCGAACTTCGTTCGAGCTAGAGTCGGAATAACGACCCTATTAATCCCGAGTGTGCACACCCCTCGCTAGACAGCCGGTATGACGAGTTGTCCATCTAGCGAGGAAGACTAATAGAGGACCGGTAGCTAACCCGGCCAGAAATTACCTTGATCAGAGGTATACAACGGCGGCCAGACAAGCTGACACGCGTAACTCTAGGTGGTCAATATATCATCTTTCATCCATTTTATGTATATTATTTGTCGGTACAAAATTTATACGATCATAAATGAATCATGCTAAACACAAAGCAATACGAGGTTAAACAAGTAACCACTCGGCCGAGAGGCCGAGTGGCTCGGAAGCCACGGCCGAGAGGCCGAGACCGAGGCTAGCAAAAGGCCGAGAGGCCGAGAAGTAAAACGGCCGAGAGGTAAAACGGCCGAGAGGCCGGTCACATGCGAAGAATTTGTGAAGTAATTGTACGAAGCAACCAACGATAGTACGAAATCAATGATGAACTTGAAGCAAGAATCATGTGATACGAACAATTGAGTAAAACAAAGCATCGGATGATCATACAAAAGCTTATCAATGATTCAATAGCAAATGAAGGTGTTTGTGATCAACGTTCTTACCTTACTTGCGAATTCTCAAGATCAAATCAAGCCTTAAAACGGAACTTCCTCGAATACACGACCTAAAATCACACAAAAATACTCCAATTACTAACCAATACTCATCTAGCGCATCTAAGACCCTTAAACTTAGATTTCACCAATCAAATAAACTCCGATTGATACCAAATTCGCACAACAACCTCCTAAGCATGTTAACTTCATGAATCTATCATTAAATCACCATAATAACAACTTTAACAACCGTTTAAGCCAATTTTCAGATCTGGGCAGCATGTATTATCACCATTAAATCACTCTAAAACTTCACCAAATCACAACCAACGTTTACCCAAATCATAATAAACATCCCCTACAAATCTCATAGCAATCCACCCATAAAATCACTCATAAACTTCACATAAGCCCTAATTTCAAAACCCTAGTTTCAAAACCAAACAATCATGCATTCAAAACCATAATCTAGCATGATCACAATTCAATTAGATAACTTCTAACGATCTAACTCAATTTACAATACAAAAGGCAATAATCTAAGCAAGCCCTAATTAGAAATAATGAACAAGAGGGTTTAAGACTTACTACTCTTGATTATAAAACCAAGAGGAAGTGGTTAGGGTGGTGGTGGTGACCGGCGGCGAGGACGGCGGTCGACGGTGGTGGCAGCTCCCCTTTCTCTCTCCTTCTCTTCTTCTTTTCGCGCGGCTTTCTTCTTCTCTTCTTCTCTTTTTTTTTTTTCTTCTTCTGCGGCTTTGCGCGTGTGATGGGGTTTTGGGAGGGTTTTGTTTTCTTTTTTATTTACTTAATAAGTAGAATAAATATAGTAAGGGTATTTTTGGTAATTCAGCCAAACAACTGCCAAAACGGGAAAGTGTCTCCAAAAGTGAAAGTATGCTCTAAATTCCCAAAATGAGGCTTTAAGGACTTAAAATAGGTTCTTCCCAAAACTTAATACCATTTAAGGTAACTCAAAAATGTGGGGTGTTACAATCTTCCCTCCTTAAAACAAAGATTCGTCCCGAATCTTTAAACCCATCCTTTAAAAGTACGCTCTTAACTAGTAACATTGATCACAGGGTAAGATAGAATGGAAAAGAGAATAGAACATGTTTGAAACAAGAACATGCTCGAAATGTCACAGTAGAGTAATTGAATGAGAAGTAAATCGAGTTGAAAGTATTGTACACAAGGTACGGAGGATAAATCAACATATGAGTCAAAGCACACATCACAAAGTAAAGATCACATCAGCAAGCAATTAGGAACAAGTAAAGGCAAGGCGCGCGAGGCTCTCATCCCCCTTAAAATAAAGGTTCGTCCCGAACCGAATATACCTTAAGTGAACAAATGGGGGTACTTCTCTCGCATAACTGACTCCACTTCCCAAGTTGCTTCTTCAACGTTGTTATTGCACCACAGAACTTTCACCATTTGAGTCTCAGTTCGTCGTGTTTTGCGCACCTTGGTGTCCAAAATTTTCAATGGTGCTTCCTCGTAAGTCATTGTTTCATCAAGCTCAATGGTTTCAGGGTTGAGTACATGAGTTGGATCACTAATGTATTTCCTGAGCTGGGATACATGAAACACATTGTGAACCTTCTCAAGATTTGCTGGCAAATCTAACTCATACGCGACTTCGCCTACTCTCTTGATCACTCTGTAAGGTCCAATGAACTTAGGACTTAGCTTTCCTTTCTTCCCAAACCTCATAACTCCTCTGACGGGTGACACTCGTAGTAGTACCATGTCTCCCTCATTAAACTCAATTTGACTGCGAGTCTTATCTGCATAGCTCTTTTGTCTGTCTTGCGCAGCCTTAAGTCTCTCCTGAATCAGTTTGACCTGGTCGGTCATTTCCTGAATGTAATCTAGACCCAAAACCATTGTTTCACTGATGTCATTCCAACAGATAGGGCTTCTGCACTTCCTACCATAAAGAGCTTCATATGGAGCCATCTTGATAGAAGCTTGGTAGCTGTTGTTGTAAGAGAACTCTATCAAGTCCAGCTTGTCCTCCCAACTTCCTTGGTACTGTAGAGCGCAGGCTCTTAGCATATCCTCCAAGGTCTGATTTGTCCTCTCTGTCTGACCATCGGTTGCAGGGTGGAAGGTTGTACTCATTAAGAGTCTAGTTCCCAAGGCTTCCTGTAACTTCTTCCAGAAACGAGAGACAAAACGAGCGTCGCGGTCAGAGACAATCTCCTTTGGTGTACCATGAAGCCTTAACACGTTATGAATGTAAGCATCGGCCAACTGTTTCTTTTTCCACGTGTCCTTCATTGGTATGAAATGCGCACACTTTGTCAGCCTATCCACTATCACCCAAATCATGTTGTTACCCTTAGGCGTCCTAGGTAGACCAGCAATGAAATCCATAGATATGGAACTCCATTTCCACTCTGGTACTGGTAAGGGTTGTAGTTTACCTTGAGGTCTTTTGTGTTCACTTTTAACCTTTTGGCAAACCAAACACCTAGCCACGAATTCAGCCACATCCTTCTTCATTCCTGACCACCAGAACACCTTCTTCAAATCCTGATACATCTTGTCTCCACCTGGATGTACCGAGTATTTACTTGCATGGGCCTCAGTTAGGATTTTATCCCTCAAAGTAGTGTTATTAGGTACACAGACTCTCTCTTGGAATCGAATCACTCCATCATCACCTCTTTTGAACAACTCAGGTTCCTTTGCTACTTTACCCATCAGTAGCTCGTCCATCTCTTGTAAACCCTTGATCTCCTCGATTATATCGTTCTCAATCACTGTTGACCCTGGAGTTGCTCCTGATTCTGTCAGCTGTACCCCGAAATTAAGGAATTCATCTCGCAGTTTCTGTCTTTGAACAACTAATTGAACTGAATGTAGGGACTTTCTACTCAATGCGTCAGCTACCACATTCGCCTTCCCTTCATGATACTGTATCTCCATATCATAATCCTTAATCAACTCCAACCACCTTCTCTGGCGCATATTCAGCTCCTTTTGAGTGAAAATGTACTTTAAACTCTTGTGGTCAGAGAAAATCTTGAATGTAACCCCAAACAAATAATGTCTCCACAGTTTCAGTGCAAAAATCACGGCTGCTAACTCCATATCATGGGTCGGATAATTCTCCTCATAACTTTTGAGCTGCCTAGACGCGTAGGCAATCACTCTCCTGTTTTGCATAAGGACACATCCTAAACCATTCTTCGAAGCATCCGTGTACACCTCATAAGGTATATTCTCGTCAGGTAGTGCCAGTACTGGCGCCGTGGTTAACAGTTCCTTAAGAGTCTGAAAGGCTTTCTCACATGTGTCATCCCATTTATACTTCGTAGTCTTCTTCATTAAAGTAGTCATTGGTTTTGAAATTTTTGAGAAGTCCTTTACAAATCTCCTGTAGTAGCCAGCTAATCCCAGAAAGCTTCTAATTTCTGTTACATTCTTTGGGGTCGGCCAATCCTTAACAGCTTTGATCTTAGCTGGATCTACTGCAACTCCATCCTTGGATATCACGTGTCCCAAAAAGGCTACCTTTTCCAACCAGAATTCACATTTCGAGAACTTACCATACAACTGCTTCTCTCTCAAAATTTCCAACACTATCCTCAAGTGATTCTTATGTTCCTCCTCAGTCTTGGAGTAAATTAAGATATCATCAATGAATACTACCACAAATTTGTCCAAGTAGGGTCTGAATGTGCGATTCATGAGATCCATGAACACTGCAGGCGCGTTGGTCAACCCAAACGGCATAACCGTGAACTCATAGTGTCCGTATCTCGTTGAAAACGCAGTCTTTGGTACATCTTCTTCAGCCACCTTCAATTGATAATACCCAGACCTCAAGTCAATCTTAGAGAACACGCTTGCACCCTTAAGTTGATCGAACAGATCATCAATCCTAGGTAAGGGGTATCTGTTTTTGATGGTTACATTATTCAATTCTCGATAATCGATGCACAGTCTCATTGACCCATCTTTCTTCCTCACAAATAAGACTGGTGCTCCCCAAGGTGAGACACTTGGTCTAACATATCCCTTCTCCACCAACTCATCTAGTTGCTTCTTAAGCTCTTGCATTTCTACCGGTGCCATTCGGTAAGGTGACTTAGCAATCGGTCCCGTACCTGGGACTAGCTCAATCTTAAACTCTACCTCCCTCTTGGGTGGCATCCCGGGTATTTCTTCAGGAAAAACATCAGGGTAATCGCACACAACAGAGACATCACTCAACTCTGGGTATTCTACTCTAGTGTCTCGCACATGACATAAGAATAGAGGTTCTCCCTTGGTCATCTGTTTCTTCAGGTTCATGGCTGACACAAGCTTAATCCTTGGTTTCTTGGGTAGTACACGATAGGTTACATGAGCGTTTTTCTGACCTCGTAGTGATATCTTCCCTATCCAACAATCTATTCTTGCTTTGTACTTTCCCATCCAATCCATTCCCAAAATTACATCAAAATAGGTTAGAGGAAAAGCTATCAAGTCAGATTTGAACTCATGTCTACAAATCAGTACAGGCACATCTTTAAACTGACTCTTACATGCAATACTAGACCCATCAGGCAAAGAAAACTCAAGATCTACTCCAGAACTATCCCTAAGTCCACACTTTTCGACAAACTTATCAGCAATAAACGAGTGGGACGCACCACTATCAAATAGAACATTGGCAAGTACTGAGTTTACAGGAAATTTACCCGATACGACGTCGGTATTCTCATTCTCCTCTGGATTCATGGCATATAGCTGACCTGTGGCCTTCTTAGCCGGGGCGGCCACACTGGCCGATCCAGCCTGCTTAGCTGGCGCCACATAGGTCGTTCCTTTTGTTGGTGCCGAGTTCTTGTAGGTATTGTTTGAACCCGCATAGCCACTTTGAGCCTTGAAGTTCTGAAATCGATTGGGTGCTACAGAGTTACTCCCAGATGCCACAGACGGTTTTCCATTTAACTTAGAGTAGCACACATTAGCCTTATGTCCAAGCTTTCCACAATGGAAACATGTGATCCTATCGCCACTACAAGGCTTCCCAGCGTGTCTAGATCCACACTTGAAACACGGTTTCTCGAACTCAGAGTCCTGGCTACGAGCTCGGTTGTAAGAAGCATTCTTGTAGTTAGATTTCCCAGCTCCAGCAGAATGAACTTTTCCCTTGAAGTCCCCAAAGTTTCCCCTCTTATTGGGTATGTTTACCAAGTCAAAAGGGGTCTCTTTCCTCTTTCCTCCAAGTTCAGCACCCATTGTCTCCATGTTCTGTTCTGCTGTTGTAGCCCTCTCATAAACATCCTTAACGGTATGAAATCGCTCAGAAGCAAACCATCCCTTAATGCTCCAAAGCAACTTCTTGCGAAAGCTGGCAGCTCTAGCAGCCTCAGTTGGCGTCACACTCTCAGCAAACCTATTCAAATCCTCAAACTTATCATGAAATTCCTTAACCGACATCCCTTCAGTTTGCTGAAATGCTTCGAATTCAGCTGCCTTCTGCTCCTTCAAATGATCTGGAAAGAATTCATTTTCCAAAAGATACTTGAAGACTTTCCAGTCCCTAAACCGCTGGATAACAGACCCATCAGCTTTCTCCTCCAACACTGGCTTATAGAACTCCTCCTGGATCTTCATCCACCATCTTCCAGCTACCTCCTTAAGGTAGAATGCGGCAACCTTTACCTTAAGATTGTCCGGAACACCAACAGCAGCAAAAATCCTTTCCATGTCCTCTATCCAGTCAAGCAAGATGCTTGGTTCCCCTTTCCCAGTAAAGTTGTCAGGCCGTTTCTTCTGCACGGCATCTGACATCTTAGCCAACAACAGATCATCGCCATTAACAGCGGTAGCCCCAATTCCGTTATTCGCAGCATTGTTGTTGTTGTTGTTGACATTGTTAGCATTATTCTGGGCCATATGCTGCACAGCCTCAATCATAACCTGCTGTTGCTGCGCCATTTGTGCTAAAATGGCTGTCAAGTCGGGAACATTGTTTCGCACCATGCTATAAGTAATAACGGTTGTATCAGATGTATCCCACTTCACTCTCATGTTCATATCGATATAAATAAGCATGAATATACAGAATTCAATCAAAACAATAATAACAGATCGCGTAAACGACGAATCAAAACAGCAATTCAGCGCATAATTAGTAATGTATCGAAATCAGTAACTAGCTATTCGTCTTGCACGAGTTTAACTCTCCAGAGACTTTTCGTTTTTTTTTTTTTTTTTTTTTTTTTTTTTTTTTCGAATCCCGTCTCGGTTACTGTAGCACGGGCCGTGCCGGGTTCAGGACCTCAGCCGCACGAATTTCGACAAGAGCAACAACAATCGCACAATTAAGAACAATTAGCATTTAGTTCGCAAAACTTCTTGAATTTATCGTAATAACATAATAGTATGGGGTATTGTCCCCAGCTTAGAGTACAAGATAACAAAAGTTTTGACGGAAATTAAACAAGACACTAAACGCTAAAGTTTAACAGCAAACACACTCGAAGTCTAAAAGTAGCTAGGCCTTATGCCTTTATTTGTAAGTCTATATGTCATCCTTTAAACATCATATCTAGGATCATAATCCCTATCATTAGGAACTTCTCCGTCATCGTCTTCCTCCGAGTCGCTCGACTCCTCTCCAGAACTGATGTCAACTATCTCTTTAGCAGGGGGCTCAAGAATAACAACCTCATCATCTTTCATAGGCTCCTCTTCCTCAGTTTCTTCCGACACATCCTCTCCTGCTCCCTCAGGCACATCCTCCTCTACAGGTGAGGATGGTGGATTAGGTGAAGGGTTGGATATCTCAATCTTAACCTTCTTAAATCTCAGCTGGGTAGATCCCTCATGCTCTTGGGACTGAGCCCTCTTTCCACCCATCGAACTGGTTTCATGAGACTCTGGAATAGGGTTTCTGAGGTGTGGGTTTATGGGCACAGGGGGTATGTAGACTGGACCATTTTCAGGTGCAAGGTTTGGGCTTAAGGATACTTCATACTCCCACTCTAGAATCGCCTCCAATCGATCGAGGGTGATTGGTCTACCTGATCTATCCCTCAAGTAGCTTGAATCTCCTGAGAGACATGCATAATAAGCATTCCTTTCATACCTGGCTCGAACCTCATCCCAACGGGTAAGTGCTCTCAAATTCGCCAATGTCACAAACACTTGAACCTCATTCCTAACCACCCACGGAAACCTTTCAACAGCCTCAACAAATTTAGCCCTCATTCTGGCTACATAACTCTCAATAGTCTCTCCAATCCTCATTCGATCCTGGAAGGTTTCAGTAGAATAAGCTATGTGATCCATTATAGACCAAGGACCGTCCATCGAACTCACTCCTGATGGACCGAACTCCCAAACATAAACTTGTGAACCTGCCATTCTGTCAGTATTCCAAAGAGATTAGTTGAGTGTGTTAGTATCCCAAACGTTTTGTATACTCCAAATAGCACGTAAGTCAACCCTTGTTAATATGAATCATCCTCTCCAGTAACACGTAGCAATTAGCACATAGCATGCGAATGAATGCACCCATCCCGTTCCCAGTTTAAATGTTTTTCGAAAACAAGTTTGAAAACTCTTGTAGACTCGACAAATCAGAACCTAGGGCACTGATACCAACTGTAACAACCCTAAATTTTGACCAACTATAAATAGAAATAATTTAGAATTGTCACGCCACAATTGACTATCGAGTCAATTGCCAGGCTAGAAACTCAATTACAATAGACCAAAAGAAATAATACAGCGGAAGTCTTAAATGTCGAACCTACAGTTCTCAAACAAAATATCAAATTACAACCGAAATGAAATAAAGTCTTTATTGAAATATGTCTTATGAAATAACTCCCACTCATGCACCAGCTTCACTAACATGCAGCCACACTTCAAGACCTGTCAACTATGCCATCGAAGATTGACATAGGCCCCAGAACAAGGTAGGGACGAACCAGAAACAGAACGTCAGCACAGGCTGAGTAAGAAGCAAATAAACATACAAAAGAATTTAGATACGCGCCTTGAGGCGCGTAGCTAACAAGAACGAATTGAAGTTATATCACAAGAGTGTCGATAACAATAGATAATATAGTCAAAGGAGCATCGCCGCTCATACAACAGAATTATTCATTTTATTATGGCTAGGGTCCTACCCCATAGCCCCACATATCGAACTTCGTTCGAGCTAGAGTCGGAATAACGACCCTATTAATCCCGAGTGTGCACACCCCTCGCTAGACAGCCGGTATGACGAGTTGTCCATCTAGCGAGGAAGACTAATAGAGGACCGGTAGCTAACCCGGCCAGAAATTACCTTGATCAGAGGTATACAACGGCGGCCAGACAAGCTGACACGCGTAACTCTAGGTGGTCAATATATCATCTTTCATCCATTTTATGTATATTATTTGTCGGTACAAAATTTATACGATCATAAATGAATCATGCTAAACACAAAGCAATACGAGGTTAAACAAGTAACCACTCGGCCGAGAGGCCGAGTGGCTCGGAAGCCACGGCCGAGAGGCCGAGACCGAGGCGAGCAAAAGGCCGAGAGGCCGAGAAGTAAAACGGCCGAGAGGTAAAACGGCCGAGAGGCCGGTCACATGCGAAGAATTTGTGAAGTAATTGTACGAAGCAACCAACGATAGTACGAAATCAATGATGAACTTGAAGCAAGAATCATGTGATACGAACAATTGAGTAAAACAAAGCATCGGATGATCATACAAAAGCTTATCAATGATTCAATAGCAAATGAAGGTGTTTGTGATCAACGTTCTTACCTTACTTGCGAATTCTCAAGATCAAATCAAGCCTTAAAACGGAACTTCCTCGAATACACGACCTAAAATCACACAACAATACTCCAATTACTAACCAATACTCATCTAGCGCATCTAAGACCCTTAAACTTAGATTTCACCAATCAAATAAACTCCGATTGATACCAAATTCGCACAACAACCTCCTAAGCATGTTAACTTCATGAATCTATCATTAAATCACCATAATAACAACTTTAACAACCGTTTAAGCCAATTTTCAGATCTGGGCAGCATGTATTATCACCATTAAATCACTCTAAAACTTCACCAAATCACAACCAACGTTTACCCAAATCATAATAAACATCCCCTACAAATCTCATAGCAATCCACCCATAAAATCACTCATAAACTTCACATAAGCCCTAATTTCAAAACCCTAGTTTCAAAACCAAACAATCATGCATTCAAAACCATAATCTAGCATGATCACAATTCAATTAGATAACTTCTAACGATCTAACTCAATTTACAATACAAAAGGCAATAATCTAAGCAAGCCCTAATTAGAAATAATGAACAAGAGGGTTTAAGACTTACTACTCTTGATTATAAAACCAAGAGGAAGTGGTTAGGGTGGTGGTGGTGACCGGCGGCGAGGACGGCGGTCGACGGTGGTGGCAGCTCCCCTTTCTCTCTCCTTCTCTTCTTCTTTTCGCGCGGCTTTCTTCTTCTCTTCTTCTCTTTTTTTTTTTTCTTCTTCTGCGGCTTTGCGCGTGTGATGGGGTTTTGGGAGGGTTTTGTTTTCTTTTTTATTTACTTAATAAGTAGAATAAATATAGTAAGGGTATTTTTGGTAATTCAGCCAAACAACTGCCAAAACGGGAAAGTGTCTCCAAAAGTGAAAGTATGCTCTAAATTCCCAAAATGAGGCTTTAAGGACTTAAAATAGGTTCTTCCCAAAACTTAATACCATTTAAGGTAACCCAAAAATGTGGGGTGTTACAACAAATAATAGAGAGAAACTGAGAACCTGATAATGAGATCTAGCATGGGGTTCCAACAAAGGCCACACGAGCAAAGAGAAACAATTGGACCTTTGAGACAGAAAATAGGCTAGATGAAACATAAAAGTATGAGAAATAATGGGAACATCACCTTCAAAATCATAACATAACCAGTATCAACTCTCTTAGCGAATTACTTAGACAAATGTAGCAGTAACCTTCTCTTCCTTGCATTGACAATTTTTTAGTAGTTTTTGCGGCTTAATAAATGATGAGTGAAGTACACTTTTCACACGTTTTATACTAATCTCGACGATAAGCAAATGAAAGCCTACCTCCACCTTTCATTGTTTTTATACTAGTTGTTGCGAATAAATAAATGACTCTACCTACCGCACATTTTATACTACACGTCAAGATGATTCGGATAACAATGAATATATATCCGAATTACCTTTTACCGAGAATGTAAATTTTAGGAAACAAAATATCATTATGTCCTGTCTACGCAGTTTTTGCGTTCTTACGTTGATAATTAATGCACTTGTGGACATATATACATACTCCGTATGTATGATATGATACAATATACTTCCACCGTCTTTCTTTAAACACCCCTTGCTTATTCTGATAGGATTAAGGTAGTGTTGTATATTTTTGAGAGAAAAGACATTGTCAAATGTCATGTATTTAGGCAAGACCATTTCGACGTAGTAAAAGGTAGTGACTTGGAACTTGACTAATTCAAAAGACATCTTACGAGTGTTTCCATCATTCTAATCTATATATAATCATGATGATTTATGCAGAGTATATAGTAATTAACCAAACTATATATGGATGAACTCCTGATTCATAAAGTATTCCTGAGATTACCAGTAAAATCCCTGCAAATATGCAGAATTGTCTGCAAACTGTGGAATTCCATCGTTTCAAGTCCTCACTTTTCTAACTTGTACATAAAACAATCGTCTTTCTCTAACGAAGAACGCGTTCTAATCAACACAAAGACATGCTTCCTGTCGTTTCAGTACGAAAACCATGAAGACTGTCACAGTTACACAGGAAGCAACCGTGATGTTCCTGACGACTTTCAAGGCGAAACAGAAACGACACTGACAGTAATTCCTGAGAAGAACATTTTTCGTCATGCTGATCACCCTGATGTTTCCGTAGTAGCTTCATGCAACGGATTGGTCTGCTTAGACTCTGGAGATGGCCGTCTGTACGTTTGGAACCCGACGACTTCTGAGCACACGGAAATCCCACATCCTTCGCCTCGTGCTGATCAAAGGCGAGCTACGTGGGGATTTGGTTGTGCGTCATTGGCAAAAGCTGATTACAAGATTGTCAGGATACCTGACTTGCCACTGAAGATTATACAAGTTTTTTCCTTTATTGGAAATTCTTGGAAGACTATCAGTTTAAATGCTGACGATTTAGCCTACGACGTAAAATTATTCATGGGTTCCAGTGTGTTGTACAATGACATGATTTGTTGGGCAATAAACTGGTTATATGATCATGATGCCCTTGAATCTTCAGGATGGGATATTATTGGATTCGATTTATCAACCGAGGAGTTTAATACCGTCTGCGACTACGATCAAAATTTTCCTTATGGCTTCTCGAATTGTCCACTGTTGATGTCTTCTAAGGAAGGGTGCTTGAATTTTTGTCTCCAAAGTGATGAAGGTGAGTTTAGTATATGGTCATATGTGCATAAAGAGGAGGAAAAAAGGAGTAAATTTTCGGAATTGTCTTCTTTTCGACATGTTTCTTTCTCAATGTATGAGGAATTTCTGATTGCTGAGCAAATGCTGGGTATAACAAAAACAGGCAGGTTTGTTTTCCACCTTGATAACGGAAGATTAGTGTTTTTTCACCCTGAGCAACAACCAACAGATGATGTTCATTTCTTAAGGATTCCGAAAACTAGTAATGTCATCAGGTATGTGGAGAGTCTTGTCTCTCCTTCGCACCTGCTTCGTAGGGATGCAAAGGTGCTTAAATCAGGTTTAATGAGGACTTCGGCCACATGAATGGATGTTTACTGATTGGTTTATCAGTGCACCTGAGATGTCTTACTAATATTGTATTCTTCACGCAACAATACTCTATGTCTGCGTAATGTCAGCAGTTTAGAACTTGTTCAATGGGTATGTATTTTCTCATAAGTCCATTTCATCTATTCAAAGAAATGGACTTACTGTGTAGTTGGTGTTATAAAAGTTTTAATAAATTATAAGAATAAACAAGTTTGGGTTTGGTGCAATTTGGGTTACTTCCCACGTGGGACAAGGCCTAGTTGGCTTTAGTTGTCAAAAGAATTGTATAGGATACTCTCTCGGATCTGCTTTGCACCGGTGGCTCGACGTAATTGACTTTTAGGGCAGTGGTTCATTGGCCACGACAAAGGTTAATCAGATAAGTTGTTCCGATCTCTCTATTATTTCTTGTTGTACAGAAATCTTGTTTTCTAACAGTTGGTATGTAGCATCCTGCCAACTTACTGGATCATTATGGCCCTGTATTGTCAGAATCAGCTGCCAAAAGAAATTTTAACATATGAAATTTTCACAAGATTACCAGTAAAATCGCTGATACGATGCAAGTTCGTTTGTAAATTATGGAACTTGATCATCTCAAGCCCCGCGTTTTCAAAATTGCAACTGAAGCTATCTCATTTCTGCAATGTGCAGCACCTCTTAATCAACACCAAAACCTGCTTCCTGTCATTTGACTTTGCAAGTTACGAAGATGACAGCAGTTACATCAGCTCAGACTATGAAGTGTACGACTTTGAAGGGAATACCGAAACTGTAAGAGCTGTTACTGAAAGTGATTTATTTCCAATTCATGCCCTTCACCCTCTTGTATTACCTGTGGCATCGTATCATGGTTTGGTTTGTTTGGATTCTGGAGATGGTGTCTTGTATGTTTGGAACCCTGTAACTAATGTTCGCGTCCAAATTCCCAATCCCGAGCCCTCTGGTAAGGGCCGGAGTGTGTGGGGACTTGGATGTGTATCATCAACAGAAGATTACAAGTTGATCAGAGTACCTGAATTCCCTTTGAAGAAAGTGCAAGTCTTTTCCTTTGTAAGTGATTGTTGGAAAACCATCACTCTAGATTCCTCGGCTTTTGGTTATGACATCCCGTCATTGGACCGTCCTGGAGTATGGTTTAATGATATGTTATGCTGGGTAACAAGCTGGCTACATGTTGAAAGTTCATCTGGTTCTCGTGGGTGGAACATCATAGGGTTTGATTTGGTAAGTGAGAAGTTCGTGTCTGTGTGCGAGTTTGTTAAGTTCCTACCTCTAAGTGAGGAATCTGATGGCGAATACCCTGTGCTGTATGTTGAAAATGGATTTTTGCATTTGTGTTTACAAAGTGATGATGGTGAAATTGAGATTGGGTTTTTTAAGAAAGAAGAGACAAATTCCTTCACTTGGCTGTTTGGGTTTAAACGTGACTCATTTTCGTTTTATGGAGGAAGAGCAATGTTTTTTTCTGATGTGTTCGGAGTGACAAAAACAGGCAGGTATGTCATTCATCTTGATCAGGAAAGCATTCTTCTTCTTGACCCGAATCAGGATCCAGAAGAAGATTTGCATTTCTTGAAGATTCCAAGGACTACAAATCTGATTACTTATGTGCCGAGTCTTGTCTCTCCGTTCTTACTTGGACTAGGTACTGCTGAAAGAGACTCAGTGAGCATCTGAGAAGCAGGATAGGAACCAGCAATCCTTTTGGTGAACCTTGCTGTACAACTCTTCTTCTGTTTCTTCGCTGCAGGATAATGTCATTACAGATTTACAGTAGTTGGTTTAGGCCCTCAACTTAGTGCACAAGTTCAATCTGTGAAGTTTGTATTTTGATTCTTTAGCTTGCTGTTGTAATGATCAATTATGATTCATCAAAGTAGAAATCAAAAACAATGTCCATCAGAAACCCGGCTGTACCAATGTATTCAATAAACTTATAGTACACTCTGCCTCGTTTGTTCTAAAGTATATGTTATTTGTATAATGTCTGATGATTTACCAGTACATGCCTGGTGCCCGTTGATAACAATGATCTCTTTGCCATTTTCTGTTTAGCTGATGTATAGAGAACATGGACATGACTACACGAGTGATCAGGTAGAGCGCACCTGAGTATGAGAACAATTCACTGCATTCAGAAAGGCACTTCCACAGGGCAAAGAACAGATCCTTTGCAACTGGATTCTGTGATCTGTCCATGATAATGATTTACATAACATACATCATAAAATGCGCCAGTACACATTCAGGTCACAACAGAAAAACCAGCTCATTTGTAACTATCTAATCAGATGTACAAGGTCTACAATGTGTAAATAATGGGCAAAATTTGATGACTAACATCACCGATCCGGAACATCAAAGCATACATGAAAACTTCCAGTAGAAGCATCCCATGCTAAGAGTCAGTCAACTGAGGCAGAAATTACAAGAAGAATCTTCCTTGCTGTCCAAGTTTAGAGTATAAAAGACCTTTTCATTCTACAATTTCCAGTTAAAAGTTTGTCCACCTCTGCAACTTTTTATTTTTAAAATTATAGTCCTCTATCTGCATACTGTATGCTTTTTATAAAGAGTGTACTAAATAAATGAAGCAGAAAGTGTCAGCGACAGCCGTCCATGAATAGATTGGAGACTTGGAGTGCACGGAAAATAACCTTCGAAAAAGTCTAAGAGAACCAGTAATCTAAAAATAGACCAATTCTTCTGTTTGCCAGGCCTCGTTCAGATGATATGTGTATATATACTGAGAGTCTTTGCTTCGGGAATGAGGATTCTGTCCCACTCTTGTGTCCCCTCCAAGAATGGGACAGAGGATCTCCACTCTTGCTTCGGTATCTTATAAACAGAAAGAAAACATACAAACAAAAATGAAAGAGACTGACAACAGAGGATCCCCTGAGTTCTATCTACCTGAAGAACTCGTTGTTACCGAAATTCTAGTAAGGTTACCCATCAAATCCCTGATAAGGTTCAAGTCTGTCAGCAAAAGATGGCATTCCATCATTTCCAGCCCTTATTTTGCGCGGCTGCACGTCAAAACATCAACTTCAACTAACAAAAACCAGCACCTGCTCATCAACCACAAGACCTGCTTCCTTTCATTTGACTACGAGTCTTATGGAGGTGGAGACAATTGGGATTGTTCCCCGTTCAATGATGAAGGGGACATGCTTGACGAGGAAGCTGGTTTAGCTCGAATCATTAAGAGTAACTTTCATGTCAGTAATGCTCATATATTTGTGGTGGGATCCTGTGATGGGTTAGTTTGTGTGAGAACTAAAACCTGTTTCCTATATGTTTGGAATCCCGGCACATTGGAGTACCGAAAAGTTCCTAACCCTAAGAAAGACAGAAATCCTGATGTTGTATGGGGATTTGGTTATGTCGAGAGTGCAGATGACTATAGAGTTGTCAGAATATGCCAGCATCGTACCAACAGTGAGAAGATCATACAGGTTTTCTCTTTGTTGGAAAACACTTGGACTAGCTCGCAAGAGGAGCTGCAGGGGTATGGCGACTGCCCAAGATTAACAGGGTTAGGAGTCTCAGTTAAGGATGTAACTTATTGGACAATGTCCAAGGTTAATGGAGAAGAAATTGAAGATATTCGCTCGTGTTTGATTGGGTTTGATTGGGTTACCGGGAAGCTCAAAAGCGTCCCTCTACCAAAGTGGCAGAATGACGGTTTTCAGTGTCCTCCACTGGTTTATGCCATGGGAGGTTGCTTGTGCGCGTGTTGGAAAATTAACAGTCAGTCCCTTGAGGTGGGATTGTTCAAAGAAGAGGGTAGTGGAGGTTCATGGATGAAGTTGCATCATCTTAGCAAAGACAATCTGGTAAACTCCATGAGCTACTACCACCAAGGCATGCTCAACATCACACACAAAAACAGGTTTGCCTTACAAGATAGATGGAACCCGAATACTCTCGTGCTTATTGATCCTAAGAAGCCTCCTGAAGATGTTCGGAAAATTACCATCCCAAGTTCCAGAAATATAGTTAACTATACAGAGAGTCTCATATCTCCTTTTGTTGCTCGGAAAAGAAACTCAGAGAATGGAAGAAACAGACAGGGACAGGAAGGCTATTATGCATAAGAAAACCATAATCTGGTTTATCCTGTATTAAGCGAAAAAGTTTTATCTGTTATTTCGAGTTCTTAATGCATGTAGTCTTTGTCAAATTTGCTCATGTCACTAGTTTGCCTTGTTCTCAAGGCAAGTCCATTTTCCTGGCAGAATTAGAAGGTATACACCACCAGAATTTCCATTTTAGCTATTTAGTATTCAGAACACATGGCTTCTGAGACGTGCACTTTCAGTGGTCTTAGAGCTAAAAGTTTATGTTACGAAAACAAAAACACACAGAAGGCACAGTCAAGTCATCACACAACCATCTACTATCAAGGACAGCAGCAAGAAAGCCGATTCTGAAGAAAACCTTACTGATTTAAGCGTACCAAGAAGCAGCAGTCCTTAGTCCCCACTCAAGTTCTGGCAGGACTTTCTCAGGAGCTCCTTGAAGAAGCCTCCTTCAGCAGCTTATATCACAACAAAAGGTCAGACTGGCAACAAGATTTAGCATCTTCCCTTCAACCAGAAAACTTCCTTGTTCTTCCACAAATATTTATGGTCCTCAAATTCAGATCTTGTACTGTTAACAATGCGATAAATTCCTTCAGTTGCTACTCAGAATTTCAGTTAGGAGAACATGTTATAAGTCATAACTCAAAACACCCATCAAAAGATGTAGTGTACATTTTTTACCATACAATTCAGATGATGAGGGTAAGTAACAAAAACACTTGTCCAATGTACTTGATCAGTTACAAGTTCTATTTTAACTCGTTGATCCTTTTAACCTTACTGTCACCAAAAGGTAATGCAGCAACTTCATATTAGCAAATGATATTCGTAGACAAACAAATGAAAGATTGACTATCTCCAAAACTTTCAATCGGAATCTGAATCTTCACCTCCCCCTCGGAGCCAGAACCGCTGCTCAAGACCCATCAGTCCACATTTTGGGAACTCTGGATTAACTGAAAACATCAAGAACGAAAAAATACAAAAGGTCACATAAATCATTTACAAGTCAAATGAAAAATCAGAAGAAACAGTATTCAACACCCAAGATTTTTATGACAATAACCTAGATTAATGGTTATCTTACTTACCCTGATATCCATATAACCAGTTTTGCGCAGATATCAGAGCTTCAACACTGTTCTGAGACCATGGATCGTCCAACAATTTGTTTTCTACTCTGTAGCCCATGCCAAAAACTGAATCTTTAGGAAACGAGGTGATAGGAATGCTTAATATGTCCCTTGCCATAAGAGTGAGTTCTAGAGGGTAATTCCTTTCGTTTTCTTTCCACCACGAGAGAACATCAAGCTGTGACTTGTGATCAAGTCTCCGTTCATCCAAATAGACATCCAACTTGGACTTACTTGAGTTCAATTCCTTCTCTTTCGACCATTTGAAGAACTCCTGCATTACAATATGAAAAATAGTTAAGCTGGAGGGTTTGTTATGGAGACCTTTTTTGCACAATAATGTGTTTACATTGCACTTACCCCAAACTCGTCTGATGCAGAAATCTCTGATGAATACCTTTGTTCTCTGTATGCTTTGAACAGCTTATCAAGCTGGTTGTAGATGTGGACATATCTTTTCTCTGCACCTGTCTTGTACAACTTCTCAAAAGTATACTTGATAAACTCGAATTTGTAGCGAGGATCAAATATATTAGCAAATGCAAGGGCAGTACTACAGGACTCCCAGTACTCCTCAAATTCTACCATCATTCTTTGTGCTAAGTTACTAATCTCAAGGTCTGTATCCTCCAACGCCTCCATTAGACGCATGCCAATCCTCCAAACATCAATGAAGTATAAATTGGCTGTTGGATGTTCAGTTCCAAGAAAGAGATTTGCAATGTTGCAAAGAGGTTTCACGAGCTTACATATCTTTTCAATCAAAGACCACTCTTCTTCTGTCAAATGCCAACCCGTATACCAGTCATCAATCATCACAAGTTCAAAGGCACTGCGATACTTGACTGCCCTCTCAAGCAGCAGATAAGTAGAATTCCATCTATAAATACAGTCCGACCAAAGAGGGTCTAAAGAACCTTCACCAAAAAGTTTCACTGCAGCCTCTTCAAACTTCAATCTATTCTTCTCATGGCCAACCACATAATGCACACCCTCTCTGATCTTGCTTATCGGGATCTCAATCAGCTTGAAGCACTCTTCACCCATATGATCCATGAAACGAGCACCACAATGCACATGGAAATACTCGGGATTGCAAAGTAAAGCTCCATCCAGTTGATTAAGACGATCCCTCAGCATGCCTTTGGCAGCATCAGCACACCTTTTGCTATCAAGTGTTACTGAAAATATTTTCTTCTCAATACCCCACTCTCGCAACTTATCATGAACTGATTGCAATATAGAGTCATCCAACGGAAAAGGCAAGCGGAAAAGGTTCAGAAACTTGCTTTGCAGCTTCCAGTTAGAATCCACATAATTTACTGTCAAACAAAGGTACTCAATAGTACTAGGATCTTTCCAAACATTGTATGTCAAGCAAAATCTGCCAGGAATACTAGCAAGCTCATGTTTAAGCTTTTCTTTCTCCCTCTCATACACTTTCAAACACTTCTTCTTAGAAACCCCTTTTTTTATTTGTTTGACACCCGGGTTCAGGTGCTTATGGACACCTTCAAACTGCTCAAAGTATGACAATGAGTAGCCATGTTGTATGATAGCAGATGCTACCATCTCCTCCAAATCCTCCTGCTTTTCCCTAGATATCCCACCACCTTTTAACAAATCGAGGGAAAACAGTCAAGATTTCACAGTAGTTCAATAAACAGTGTAACCCCTAATGTTTATGTACAAGTTTAATAACAAAAGACAAGCTTTGCACAAATGTTCTAATTACACAATCAGATAACTTGCCTGCTGGGACATTTCCAACTTTGTTCACCATTTTAGCAGTTGCACGCCGTTTGTTTTGGGTAAATGAGCCAGTCATTGACATTGTCCTGGTTCTCCCTTCTAAAACCAACAGTATAATTCTGAATTAGACCGGAAATTCACTCGACTGGCAAAGACAACAAAAGCTGAAAACTTTGGCATTGTGAAAATAAACTTATATGCATTGTCCAAATAATAAGGTGGATTATATGCAGTAAATTGTAGCTTGTGAAAAGATAACATAAAGTTCACTCATTTACTTTTTCCCCAATAATGTTTGGTACCATATAATTCAACATTAACAACAAAGCTTTATTTCCAATAAAATTTGGGATCGGCTAACATGAATCATCACAAAGGAATCGTTATCAAAAGGGAGGCTAACCCCGTCTCATTCCCCAATTTGGATCAATTGAAATTTCACAGTGATTACAATTGAACTCATAATTCTACCATAACTCTAGCAACTTAACAACAATAAAGTTGTTCCCATTTCCGTAACCAGGACAATTAAATTAAACCAAGTAATGTAATTCTCAAGTCAACTCATAATTCACTCCAACTTTGTGATCTTGTTTAAGAACTCTCGCAATGGAAGAACTTGTTTAATTACTCGGGCACAAGAACCACCATTGCTAGTGCTCTAAACGCTTAAACTTCTCGAAAACCCGACAAGAAACGTCATTTCGAAGATACCCTCGTCAGACATTTTTTTATTAAAATCATACAGATCAATTATCGTCGAAGATTAACAAAAATCTAGGGTTATTCATCAACCATCATTAATTTATACCAGGCCACCAGGGCATCAAAAGTTTAAAACACTGAAATTCTACACGATGCGAAATTAAAATTAACATTGAATTCAACCAACTTCTGTAAAATTACTGAGCAAAGTATAATCATAGCAGTGAAAATTATGAAATACGAATTTTTAATCGAAAATATCAAATAAAAATGAAATAAAAATTAAGGAGCAAGGAATTACGTACCTGAATTGGATAAATGACGATTAACTGGGTAAAAGAGTAATTGAATAGATTTGAAAGAAATGGTATGGTAAAATGTTGAAATTGATTGGGTAAATGAGTAATTATAAGGAGGGTGCAACAAGAAAAGGGAGAAAAGGCGGGAAACTGGATGAACTGTGTTGGGAGTTTGCGCGCGCTTTTGGTAGAAAAAAAAAGGTAGGATAAAAGAATTAGGAAAGAATTAAGAAAGTTGTTCTGAAGCTGATATCAGTATCTTCGGTTGAAACTTGAAAGGTGCAACATAGAATTAGTGACCGAGGAGAGGACATTAGGCGGACACGTAAATGACATTGAATTGAACATAGGATACGGAAGGCTTTTGCAACAAATTTATTATCATTTATATGTTGATTTTATATTATGAAAGTGTCCACGCTTAAAACAAAAAAAAATTAATACATTTTTTTTTAATACATGAAGTGGACATGGCTCGTGAAAAAAGATGCATTGTGTTAATTTCACGCACAAGTGCACTATCAGGTAGAATTGTCGGGTAGCTGATGCTTCGTGGGCAGGAACTAAGATCATGCCTCTTGTAGCGTCAGTTATGATACATGGCATTTGACCCCATCTGCGGCTTCTAAAGTTTGCAATCGGTTACAGATCTCTTGTGAGTCATGAGCTCATGAGTGTAACCACTGTCAGTCTGAGATTAATGTACATAGATCAGTTCAACATTCGTTGTCGATTCATTGATCCTTTCGAGTTTGGTCACCAAAAGTAGTACACCAACTTCACTGAACCTGATTATATGCTGAAAACAATGCAGGACTTACATCATAATCTGGTCTATCCTGTAATGAGCTAGTAACAACTTTTTCATGTGTGATTCGAGTTCTTAATGAGTGTAATCTTTATCATATGTCCTCCTGTCACTACTTTGGCTTGTTATCAAGGCTAGTCCTTTTTCCCTGCCTACTATGACTAATGATTTTTCAACTTAACGGTTATCCAATTGGGTGCAGAACTTTACACAGGTAAGGTGATTGAAACAGAAGGTAATAAATCATCAGAATTTCAGAACAAATGGCACGCCACTGAGACGTGCACAGTCATAATCATCACACCACAATCTACTAGCAACAACAGCAAGAAAAGCGGACTCAGAAGAAAGCCTAGCTGAATTAAGCGTACCAAGAAGCAGCAGTCGTTGGTCCCCACTTCAGTACTGTCATGACTTTCTCAAGATCTCCTTGTTGGAGGCTCCTTCAGCAGCTCAAATCACAACAAATGAAAGTCCATAGATATTCATAGTCCTCACATACAGATCTCGTGCTGTTAAAAGTCCGGCAAATTCCTTTTAAGTTGCTACTCAAAATTTCACTCAGGAGAAGATGTCATAACTCATAACACCCATCAAAAGATAGAGAGTACGTTTTCTACCAGACAATCCGGATGTGGGGAATACTTAACAGAAGAACTGATCGAGTGTACTCTATCAATAACCAGTTCTATCTTAACTCATTGATCCTTCTAACCTTTACTGTCACTAAAAGGTACTACAGCAGCTTCACAAATTTTACAGATTGATATCTCAGAAACTTTCAATCTAAATCTGAATCTTCATCCCCCTTTCTGATCCAGAATCGCTGCTCACGACCCATCAGTCCACATTTTGGGTGATCTTCATTAACTGAAACATCAGGAGTGAAAAAAATACAAAAGGTCACATAAAATTCATCACAAATCCCATCAGAATAATTAGTATACTACACCAAAGATGTTTATGACACCTTGCCAATGGTTATCTTACTTACCCGGATATCCATGTAACCAGTTTCGCGCAGCTATCAGAGTTTCAACGCCATTCTCAGACCACAAACCATCCAACAATCTGTGCTCAACTCTGTAGCCCATGCCAAAAACTGAATCTTTAGGAAACGAGGTGATGGGAATGCTTAATATGTCCCTTGCCATGACAGTGAGTTCTAGAGGGTAATTCCTTTCGTTTTCTTTCCACCATGAAAGAACATCAAGCTCGGACATGTGATCAAGTCTTCGTTCATCCAAATAGACATCCAACTTAGACTTACTTGAGTTCAATTCCTGCTCTTTCGACCATTTGAAAAATTCCTGCATTATCAAATACAGAAAACAGTGATGCAGGAGGTTTCTAATGGAGACCAACTTGTACACTAATGCTTATACACTGCACTTACCCCTAACTTCTCTGATTCAGAAATCTCTGACGAATACCTTTGTTCTCTGTACACTTTGAAGAGCCTGTCAAGCTGGTGGTAGATGTGGAGATATCGTTTCTCAGCACTTGTCTTGTACAACTTCTCATAACTATACTTGATAAACTCAAATTTGTAGCGAGGATCAAATATTACAGCAAATGCAAGGGCAGTACTACAGGACTCCCAATACTCATCAAATTCCACCTTCATTCTTTGTGCTAAGTTACTAATCTCGAGCTCTTCATCGTCCAACCCCTCCATGAGAAGCATTCCAATACTCCAAACCTCGATGAAGTATAAATTGGCTGTTGGGTGTTCAATCCCCTGAAAGAGATTTGAAATGTTGTAAAGGGGTTTCACGAGCTTACATATCTTTTCAACCAAAGACCACTCCTCTTTTGTCAAATGCCAACCAGTATACTTGTCATCAATCATCACATTTTCAAAGGCACTGCGATATTTGACAGCCCTCTCAATCAACAAATATGTCGAATTCCATCTGTTTATACAGTCTGACCAAAGAGGTTCTAAAGCACCTTCACCAAAAAGTTTCACTGAAGCCTCTTCAAACTTCAATCTATTCTTCTCATGGCCAACCACATAATGCACACCCTCTCTGATCTTTCTTATCGGAATCTCAATCAGCTTGAAGCACTCTTCACCCATATGATCCATGAAATGAGCACCACAATGCACATGGAAGTAGTTGGGATTGCCAAGTAATGCTCCATCGAGTTGATTAAGGCGATCCCTTAGCATGCCTTGGGCAGCATCACCACACCTTTTGCTATCAAGTGTTACTGTGAATATTTTCTTCTCAATTCCCCACTCGAGCAACAGATCCTGAACTGATTGCAATATAGAGTCATCCAAGGGAAAGGGCAAGGGGAAAAGGTTCAGAAACTTGCTTTGCAACTTCCAATTAGAATCCACATAATTTACTGTCAAACAAAGGTACTCATCAGTACAAGGATCGTTCCAAACATCGTATGTCAAGCAAACCCTGCCAGGAATACACGCAAGCTCATGTTTAAGCTTTTCTTTCTCCCTCTCATACACTTTCAAACAATTTCCCTTAGAAACCTCACTTTTTATCTGTTTGACAGCAGGGTTCAGTTTTGTATACAAGGCTTCGTGCTGCTCGTAGTGTGACAATGAGAAGCCATGTTGTATAATAGCAGATGCTGCCATCTCCTCAAAAACCTCCTGCTTTACCGCAGATATCCCACCACCTGATAGAGAATGAATGTAGACTATAGGGTAAATACGGAGTATGTTATAATTACGTACTTTGTACCTACAAGGCACATTGTACTAGTCTTAGGTTAAGGGTGATGAACTTGCTTATCTCATGTACTATAAATTCTCATCATATTTTCAGTAATGCACAAGTCGATTATTAGACTAGTATCATCTTACATTTAACAAAACAAGGTAAAAGTGTAAAACAGTCCAAATTTCCACTGCAACTCAATAAACAATGAACTCCTAATGTTAATGTACAAGCCTAGTGACAAAAGACAAGCTTTACAAGAAAGTTTCTAATTACACAATCAGATAACTTGCCTGCTGAGACATTTCCAGCTCCGCTCACCATTGTAGGAGTTGCACGCCGCTTGTTTTGGGTAAAGCATGAGCCAGTCATTGACATTGTCCTGGTATTAACCCCCTAAAACCAACAATATTTTCCTGAATTAGACGGCAAAATTACTCGACAGGGAAAGACAGCAAAAAGCTGTAATCTTTGGCTTTGTAAAGATATTATATGCAGTAAATTCTAGCTTATAAAGATACTGCAGATAACATAAAATTCAACAACCCCAAAACTTTTTTACTGTTTTCCCAATAAAGTTGGTATCATACAGTCATACTTAACTTCCAGTAAAATTTGGGATCGGCTAACATGAATCATCACAAAGGAATCGTTATCAAAAGGGAGGCTACACCCCATCTCATTCCCCTAAGTTGGATCAATTTCATTACTAAAATTTCACAGTAAATAAAACATACTTATACACCAAAGTAAACAGCATTACAATTCAACTCACAATTCTACTATAACCATAACAACAAAGAAGTCCCATTTCCGCAACCTTATAGCATTAGCAATAAAGTAACCTAGTAAAGTATTTCCCATATCAACTCATAATTCACTCTAACTAGCTTCATCATATTGTTTAAGACCTCTCGCAATGGAAGAACATGTTTACTAACTCGGGTACAAAACCCACAATTTTTAGTGCTCTAAACTTCTCGAAAACCCGACTAAAAACATCAATTCTAGGATACCCTTGTCATACATTTGTGATTAAAATTAAATAAATCAATTATTGTCAAAGATAAACAAAAAAAAGTGTAATCATGAGAGTAAAATTATGAATATGAATAATTAATCAAAATTATGAAATAAGTATGAATAGTTAGGAGCAAGGAATTACCTGAATTTGACAATTGAATAGATTTGAGAAAAATGGTATGGTAAATGTCCAAAATTTGACACTTCTGTCAAATTAATTGGGTAAAAATTAATCTAAAAAGGGGTAATTAACTAATTATAAGGAGTGTGTAAGAGAAGGGAGAAATGGCGGGAAACTAGATGAACAGTTTCGGAAGTTTGCGCGCGCTTTTGTTAGTTGTCTTGCAATAGGTCAACCGTCAAGTATACATATTGGTCGAGTCGGGTTCTACCCGGTCGAGTGTACGGTTCACGGATCGGATTTTTCGCATCATGTCAGTTTTTTTTAAAAACAGATAGAGTAAATACTCTAAAAAATGACCAAATAATAGACATTTGGAAAATATACGTTGTCATTTGTACCGTTACAACTAAAGCGTATTTTGCTCATATGCTGAATAATGTTCTATACGTGTCATTTACGTATATGTCACTATGAATGATCAATTCTCCACCCGTTTTGACCTCAGTAAGAATGTGGGTTGATTTTAACTAATTGTTTCACTAATGATGTAACTCTTTGGATTCATAGAATTGATTGAATGGATAAACAATTTTCGAAATAAGTTAGTACTTGATCACAGATTCACAGATCTCATGACTCATGACTATGCTCACTGTCAGTCTTAGATTAATGTACATAGATCATTATACAGTCGATTTGTTGATTCTTTTGACATTGGTCATCAAAAGTAGTACTCGTACTGTCGTACACCAACTTCATTGAACCTGATTATATGATGCAGTCCTGGGGAAGCAGTTAATCTGACTCGTCTTCATCCGCAATTTGGATGCTAAAATCCTGCTCAAGGCCCATCAGTCCCCTTGGGAAATCTTCATCAACTGAAATATTCAATTTGAAAGTATACAGAATGTCAAATTAAGAATAGTCAGTCATGTATAATACAACACAGACCTCTGAGATGATCAGTTAGCTTTACTTACCCTCATATCTTTTTTTTGAAAGTCGGTAGCATAGCATAGAAAGAAAAGAGATACAAGAGTTTTTAGGTTATTACATCAAAGTTAAGTCCTACTAAATCTTTCGGAAATGAGGTTATAGGGATGCTTAGTATGTCCCTTGCCATACGAGTAAGCTCTCGAGGGTACTTGTTTACGTTCTTTTCCCACCAAGATAGAACATCCAACTCTTCATTTCGGCTAAGCCTTGGTTCATCCAAATACACATCCAACTTAGACTTACTCGACTTCAGTTCCTCCTCCATCTCCCATTTGATGAATTCCTGCGTCACCAACACACAAAAAGTCATGCTATAAATCTGTACTAGTCTACTAGAGATGTTATTTTGGCAGATATCACAAAATATACCTACCGGAAAATCTGATGCTTTAAGTTCAGCGGAATATCTTTGTTCTCTGTATGCTTTGAAGAGCCTATCAAGCTTGTTATAGACATGTAAATATTTGCTCTCTGCCTCGGTACTGTCATCGTACAGCTTCTGATACGTAAACTTGATGAAGGAGAATTTGAGTCGAGGATCAAATATCGTAGCAAGTGCAAGAACAGTACTACAAGATGCCCAATACTCATCAAATTCCACCTTCATTCTTTGTGCCAGATTACTAATCACAGGGTCTTCATCCTCCAACGCCCTCTTAAGGCCGATACCAGTCATTAAAACATCTCCATAGTATAAATTGGCCGTTGGGTGTACTGTTCCGTGAAACAGATTTGCAATTTGAAAAAGAGGATACAGAAGGTCACAGATTTTTTTCAACAGTGTACCAGTCTTTTTCTGTCAAATGCCAACCAGTATGCTCATCATCAATCATCACATTTTCAAAGGCACCCCGATACTCAATAGCCCTTGTAAGCATCAAATATGTCGAATTCCATCTATCGGGATAATCCAACCAAAGAGGTTTTAAAACACGGTTGCCAACAATTTTGGTTGCAGCCTCTTCAAACTTCAATCTTTTCTTCTCATGGCTAACCACATACTGTACACCCTCTCTGATCTTACGTATAGGAATTTGGATCGCCTTAAAGCATTCCTGAACCATATTATCCATGAAAGGAGCACCACAACGAACATTGAAATATTCACCATTGCAAAATAGAGGTCTATCAAGCTTATCAAGGCGATCCCTCAACATATCAGCGACAGCATCACCACACCTTTTACTATCAAGTGTGATTGTGAATACTTTCTTCTCGATTCCCCATTCACACAACAAATCATACACCTTTGATTGCAATATAGAAGAATCAAAGGGGTAAGGCAGGCGAACAAGATTCAGAAACTTGCTTTGCAACTTCCAGTTAGAGTCCACATAATTCAGTGTCAGGCAAAGGTACTCAAGTGTACAAGGATCGGTCCAAACAGCACATGTTAAACAGACCTTGCCAGGAATACTTGCCAAAGTATGCTGAAGTACCTCCTTCTCCCTCTCATACACCTTCAAACAATGCGCCTTAGAAACCTCTCTACTTACATTGCTAATATTCGGGTCAAGATAAGTAAAGATATCTTTATTACCGCGCTTCTCAGAGAATGTCAATGGGTAGCCATGTCTAATGATAGTAGATGCTATCAGATCTTCAAAAACAAAATCCTGGGTTTTCGCTGTTTTTTTCCCACCTATATCAAAGCAAGGAAACACAGTCAATAACACAAATTCACTCACTAATTATGAATGCTATTACAAACCTAATGACAGTGAAGACTTGCCTCCTGTCATATTTTTTTCTGTGTTCACAGCAATTGCACGCCGCTTTCTTGGACAAACGGATGACTCAACCATTGACATGCCGCGATTTTACCTTCAATAATCAATACTAACAATGTTAGTCTCAATTAGAATTGAAAATCACTTGCCAAGTGAACAAAGCAGAGCAAAATGTAATGTGTGAACTTTTGCATAATGATTTTTGTGAACAGAAAACATTGCCAGCTGTTGCATTCTTGACCGTAACATACAACTACAATAACAACAACAAAACCTTGTTCCGAAAAATTATTTGGGATCCGCTAACATGAACCATAACAAGATTGGTGATTGACAAAATTAACATGAGTCTAAAACCCTAGGAAAAAATTAACCCAAATAGATGAACGAACACTTAAACCGTTCTATACCGGGATTTACCTCCATCCAAACATACTCGAAATCCAAGCAATCGGATTTTAGAGAAACAACATTCGATCACCTACTTCCTTTATAGTACAAATTAACTAGTGAAACAATTCATTTATACAAGTACACAAATGTTTCAATAAGGAGGTTCAATTGTACGCAACCTAAAATTCAACTTTTTGTCGAAAAAAACGAGAGAGATTGTTTCCGAAAGACCCTAGGCAAACATTGTTTTACCTCAGAATAATTACAGTCACAAAAATCAACAAAATTATTTCAATGACTCCGTATTCATAATTAGCTTTTTACTACTGTATCAAAGATTATGAAAATTAACATCAACAGATCTAATGCTGGAGAAGTAAAAAAAAAAAAAATTATACCAGAAATAATTTAACAAGAAATTAAAAGAAAAGAAATAAAGAGGTTAAAAAACATACCTGAATGGCGGAATTTGAATACAAATGAGGGGAAAAAATGGGAAATTAATTATAAGTCCTAAAACAAGGCTTACATTTTTATGGAGGTCAAAAAATAAAAATTAAAATTAAAAAAAAAAAGGCGGGAAAAAGGGCAACCGGTGTTAAGTACTTGCGCGCGCTTTTTATGCTTAGGGCTCCTATAATGTCTTCTACTTTTGTTTGGGTCTAACCTTATACTTTTGAGAGACTAGAGTTTTCTTTTACCAAAATGGGTCGAGTTTAGTCTAACCTCTCAAAATAAGAATTTGTCTTGACTACTCAAATTATGTTCTAATTACCGTATATAGCAATAGTAAATATCAGAAAAGACCCCCGAGTTGGAAATTTACAATTGCTTTCGTATAAACTTTGAGTAAGAGTTAAATGTATTTACACCATGTTAACAAATGCAAGAATGAGGGAGGGCATTGCTCCAAAATCCAAATGATTAACGTAGCGAAATTCAGAAGCCAAATGTATTTACAATTGCGGATGCACGTATCCAGAGAAAGGCTACCCTGACTTTACGGGAGAATGCCATCAGTTAGCTATGTATGTGACAGCTTCCTTGTTCTAAGATCTGATGTAACTATTTACGTCTAGTATAGTCGTATACTCGTATGTATCTACGTGATTCTCATTTCTCAACACAGCAGAAACCTACTACAGAGTCGGTTTCCCTGCATCATTTGGCCCATGGGATCCTGCATCAGGGGCGTCAGCCATAGATATGTCACCTGAAATGCAGAAAATGATTTAAAATGATAGGTAGCGGCCCAGGAACTCAATGCTTAATCGCGTCCAACTCAAATACAAATGTTGGAAAGAAAAACAGGTTTAACAAACACACAGCACCACTATAACTCTGTAAGCAACACAGAAAGCTAAGTACCTGTGTCACATTCGTCAGAAGAGGCGTGAAAGTTAGCAGTAGCAGTATCAGAAGGAGGACGAGCAGAAAGTTGATCAATGAAGTTTCTGAAAAAAGGAGTAACAGGTTGTGGAAAATTTTCTCCAGCACCTGTAAAGACAAAATGAGAAGGTAATTACACCGCATATCAGAAAAAACAGGAAGAACATGCTATGTGATACGATGACAGCTTCGTTTCTTCTACTATTTGATGTACTATTTACTTCTGGTATAGTCAGGTATCTAGGTAATTTTCAATGCAGCCATTACCTTCTTCTAGCAGAGATGATTTACCCTCATCACTAGGCCTTTGGGATCCGGTATCAGGGGTGCCAGCTATGCATTTGTCACCTGAAAACAAAGGATATGATCTAAAAAACAGGCAGAAGCGCAGGAACACAAGTCGCCAGATCGCGTCCAACACAAATACAAATGTACGAAATGAGCATATTTAATAAACAAACAGAAGCACTGTAAGAATCCTGTAGTTCAGTACCGGTGTCAGATTCTTCAGAAGAGGCGTGCAAGTTAGCAGTAGCAGTATCAATAGGATCAAGGCAGTTTGGCTGTTGATAGTTTTTAAGTACTTCATCAACTGTGACAACAAAATGAAAAAGACATAAATCAAAGTAATAGGCAGAAGCCGGGAACAGAAGTGGCCGGATCGAGTCCAACATAAATATAAAAGTACGAAAAGAACAGATTTTATAAACAAACAGCAGCACTGTAAGAAACACAGCAGTTCAGTATTACTGTCACATAGTAGAGAAGAGGTAGCAGCAGCAGTTGCAGCACCAAACGGAGGAAAAGTAGATTGTCCTACTCCATCAAAATAGTTGGGGGTCAAATAAGCCGGACGATTAGCATCGAAACTGTTGTCAACAGCCATCTGAATGTCATCCATCGGAAATGAGAATTCGACCAATTCACCATCGGGCTCAGCAGCGGGGCAACTCTCAACCGACTCCTCCTCGAAGCCAGGACATGCATCTCTATTCAACATCAATACATTAGCAACGCAAACATGTGCAAAGGTACTTAGTTCGGACTCCACTGACTAACAAATCGACCAAACAAGATCAGCTACATTTGAGAGAATTAACCAAAAGCAGTTTTTTATGATGATCTTATCAAAACGTATCCTGTATATTACCATTCAAATGTAGGACATGCATTTCTATTCCACTGACTAACAAATCAACCAAAAGCAGTTTTTCTATGATGATCTTATCAAAACTTATCCTGTCTATTACCATTCAAATGCCTGGCACATAATATGTAATGCAGGCAACAACATTGCATATGCAACAAGCTTACAGAAAGGACAGAACTGTTTATGGGGTGATAAGTTTCAACAGAGAATCGTAGAATACAGACTTTTAGCCTCTGATGAACTCCAGAATGACGACCCCCCCCCCCCCCACTCCCGCCCCTTTTAATTTCTTCAGTGAGCGGAATGGCAATATACAAGTGCCATTAACCAAAGAGCTCATTTTTGTGCATCATACCTGACATCAACAAGCAGCTTCTGGTGGTTGTACGAACCCAAATTTAAAAATTAAAAAAAAAAAAAAGGATGATCAAGTATAGAGTTATAGACCAGGTTTTTACACTAACTAGAGGTGGAGAGAGCTTGAGGATACTATACGTGTAACCCAAGTATTGATTGGACGGGCAACATATATCGATGATAGAAGGGTGAGGGGAGAGCACGGACAGACAACGCCTAAAATATATCTTGCAAACTGTCAGTTGCAGGATACTGCATATACAGATGTAAACAATGTAGCATTTCTCATCAGGAGAGAGTGCAAAATTAGGCATTTTGTATACTTCAAGTGAAAAGAGGAATAACTCATTAAAATTACGGGATGTTTACTTACATGTGTCCTCGAATAGGGCTATAGTGGAAATCTTCAGGGACCCAGACTTGCTCGGTATAGTAAAGTTGATTGTTCAATGACTGCATACTCGTTGGACCAACAGATGGAGGATAAGGTAGCTGCTGGGCAGGATATCCCATGAATGAGTTCACTGAAGCAGCAGAAAAAGCATGTAAGAACTTCAAGATTATCAAAGAAATAAGTAGAATGTAAAACTTACGAACACCATGAGATATGAGGCATGAAAGTTCCTGGGAATGAGACTGATTGAAGTCCGCAACACATTTTTACAATAACTTCACTTTTTTTTTTCCTTTTGGAGGAAACAATCTATCATCTTAATAGGGTAACAACAACATTCTTTATCTACATAATCCTTTATTGCTATAGTAAAAAAAAAAAAAAAAAAAAAAAGGTTCTTGGAAGAATGGAATTTACTGTTAATGGGTGTGTGTTCAAGACGATTGGGCAGACTCTCAAATGTCGCAATTTGCTGCTGCTTCAGCAAGTCATTGAAAGTTTTGATCTGCTTGATCAGCATCAACCTCAGATAGTAGGACTTGAAAAATTCAGGGTTGTCCTTTTCCAATTGCTTCCACACTAAAGATAAAGAAAAAGATTTTTAGGTACGGCTACACTAAACAGGAGTATATAAATTGTAAGGCAAGCAGCTAGGGTACACAAATAAGCTGATGTAAAAAAAGCAACATGATTAAACTAAACCTGCAGTTACAGCTCCAGGGTCTACCCTCACATCACGAGCAATCATACGTACCGTGTCATCTCTACTCATGAACCTTTGTAGACATTGCTCTACTAGATTGTGTATCTGAAACTCATATATAGAGAGTGAAAAAATTAAACTCTCATTTAAATAGAGAAGAGAGGCACAAACAGTTTCATAGCGTCAAACATGCTTACAAAATCCAAAGTGTCAACTTTCTGGGGGCTGTTGCTAATGCCATTATCTTCAGTGGACCTCTGCCCCCTCCCTGGATTTGGTGGCTCCTGCTAAACTCAAGTATACAGCAACAAATTATTTGTTGAACTTCAAATAGGGTATAGTCTTCTGTTTTCTACACACATAACAACTTTCTGATACGAAACTTCAGATAGACCATATCTCCTGTTTTCCTGTAAAAACTATGACATGGTATAAATCTACAGCCAATTTAGTGTTTACTCATTACTAAATCAAGAAGTAAAAACTATGACATGCATGTTTAACTACTGTGATTGTTACCCAAGAAGGGAAATTTCATAGACGTGTGAACGAAATCCTAATGCCTCAGCACACGAAAAACTATTTCCAATTATGTAGTATCACTTCCTTGAAAGGTTCAACCAGATTCTGAACATTTCAAATAATGCATCGGCAAATGAACTAAGGACTAGATGAGCTGAGTTCAACAGAGAAGGACAACAATGGAAAAGATGTCGTCATGTCAAGGTACCTGAGATTTCATTTCCCTTTAAAGCACACCTCCAAATTTTTCACGTTTCATACAAAACCCGTGAGCTCCTAATACCATCAAGCAAAACAAAAGGTTACAATGGCAGAATTTAGCTCTAGATGAAAACGATCAAACAACTTCCAAATCTTGTATGTGTACGTTAAGATACCATTAGTAAAGACTAGTGTCAACCGAATCCACTCGTAAAACATTAGTACAAGACACGATTTCTCTGACCGAACTCTAAAGAAACAGGCAACTTTCGATCAAACAAATCATTTTATAACCAGATGAGCAAGTATGATCATCCTTGCATACCCTTTAATAAACCCTAGACAAGAAAACGTTGCCTATGTTATTTAGATTTGTCTTAAGACATAAGAACTGAAACTCGTCGATGCCTACAGTTTATCGAGAATGCAATTACATATCGAACCTTATAGACACCGTACATATCGAAACCATTGCCCTACTCAACCATCAAAGAAACCGAAGTTCTAACCCAATCAAGAATTGGGGTTGAAGAAATACAATATTGTTATACAGCTGCAAAATAAATCTGACACTCTTCACAGATCACAATACAAACAAAGTAATTTGGACCTAAATTAAACAAACACAGCACAATTACAGATTATCACAGAAAATTAATTGCAATAATAACAAAATTTTAAGAAAAAATCACCAAAACAAACCAAGAAATCCCAATAAAGTATCAAGATGCAACATTTAAGTGTTAAATCAAACCAAGAAATCATCCCTAATTTTTACAACTAACCATTTTTTAACAGAAATTTACAGCAGATTTCTACAAACCCACTTCATTAATTTCAACAAATATGCAAATTAAACCATATACTACATCATTGCAACCATATAAGAAAGATTGAAACATGCAGAGATGAAAAACATGCGGAAAATCATAATCTTTCAATAAATTTAAGCCAAATTGAACAAATGTAAATGAAATGAATTTCAGGGTTTAGCAAAACTTACAGGTTGAAACAGGAGAAATTTGCAGGAAAAAGAATTTCAATTGATGGGAATTTTTATGGGAGTGATTTTAAGGGAGTAATTTGCAGAAGAATGTAGAATTTTCAGTGGTTTTATTTTAATTAGCAAGAGTGTCTGTGTAATTAATCAAACGTCTGTATAGTTTCTGATGCTGTTAGAAGTTTCGCCCGCCAAAAACCGGTGATAACCGATTCCCGGATTATGACGGGAAAATACCAGATTGGCATATACTCGGATACTCCGTACCAAGTTATTTAGACCGGTTCACCACCGCGTCTGGGATTGATAGCCCTTTCGGTTGTGTCATGGTTAGGTTTAAAGCGGACTCATGTTTTGTATGGCCCGTTATATCCCGTGCATTGTTTAACGATTGGTATATGAACGTGGTTTTGAGTGTGTTGTCGTATTAACCCGCTTTTATCGTTTTATTTATGTTATTAACTTATTATAGCTTATGTCGAGGGGTTGGTTCTTAGTTGTTGGTATTAGATCAAACTAAGTAGTTTAAAATAATTTTAAGTATGAAGCGTATGAATTAACAATGAATCAAAGTTCAGGTTACTTTTACTCGCCTTAATTCATTGATCAATGTTGTTTCAATCCTAAATCATAGGATTAAGTAAATATTATTGCTCTTATGATTAAAGTACCCTTAAAAACTTCTACAAGCTCAATCTTTATGTCACTTGATTTTATGATCAGTCATGAAATGTAGACATAATAACATATTCGACACGGATTTTGAAATTTTAAAATGCAAGTAAAACGGCCAAGTACAAAAAAGAAGGAAAATGTCATATTAAGTCGTCTTGTGATCAATTTCTCATACTTCGTAATAAGTATAGACAACTTGATACTTGTAACTTTTCCCTACTAATTTCTCATTTGTTGACGTTTCTTTTTTGACACTATTTAAAATTCATATAATTATTACAATCACAATCATTCATAGTCGATTTGTCGAAATACAACACCCATATAAAAAATGTACAAAAATCAAACCGTCAACAATCTATAGAAATGAAAGGAGTACAAACTACCACTAATCCACCACTATCATTGACCCAAACAAACTGGCCCATTTCAATTCTCCCTTTCCCTTTGACCTCCCTTGACTTTGCAACGACTTCATTCCCATCTCCCTATCAACGAATCAGTTTCGAACATTCCAGAACTGCTGACCTGGCACCGTACGGAATCTGTACTTGACTCCCCTCCAAAAAAATATCTTCCCTCCCAAATCCCAATAACCGTAAACCTTCTCACACAAGCTTCCCCCATCCATTCCCCCTTGACCTCCCAACTCTTCCTATAAATACCACCCATAACCACCTCCCTCATTTCTCACACTCACAATTCTTTCAACAGAAAAAAATGGCGTCTTCTTCAACACTCTTCCTCCTCTTCCTATCTCTCTACTTTTTCACCGTTCCTATAATAACCGCCCTCCCTTTCTCCCTCCCCTCCACCACCGCCGCACCACAACCATCTCCGCCGCAACAAACACCACTACCGCCACAAACAACCACCGATTTCCTCCTCAACAAACCTCCGTTCGCTACTCTCACTCCGATTCTCAGCTCCCTCGGTTACCACGACCTCGCTCTCGCCGCCCAAACACTTTCTCTCTCCTCCGCGACTTCCCTCCCTTTCCTCGGCCCGATCACGGTGTTCGCTCCTTCCGACACCTCGCTTCGCACGTGCGCCACCTGCTCGCTGACGGTTCTCCTCCAGGAACACTCTGTTCCCGGACTTTACACCTCCGACTACCTCCGCCGTCTCGCTTTCGGCACTAAAATCGAGACGCTACTCCCTGGACGGTGCCTGACGTTGACCTCCTCAGTCAACGCCACCAGACTCTTCGTCGGCGGCGCGGAGGTTACTCTCCCCGATGTCTTCTCCAACACGCACATTGTCATCCACGGCATCCAAGGCTTCCTGTCTCACCTCTCGCCGTACTCCTGCTCAATCGACAAGATGACGTCACTCCTCCTCCCTCATCCGTCACCTACGACGGCGCTGAACCGTATGATGCTCGCTGACGCTATGATCAGGCTCCGCACCTCCGGATACTCAATCCTCGCCCTCGCGATGCGTGTCAAGTACGCTGACCTCGTCACTCTGCAGAACATGACGATCTTCGCCGTCGACGACTCGGCGATCTTCCACGGCGGACACGCGTACGTACACAGCGTTCGCTTCCACATCCTCCCGAACCGGCTTCTCCGTTACGCTGACTTGGAACGCCTCCCTGCCTCCACCGTGCTTCCGACGCTCGAAATCGGTGAGAGCCTCACCGTCACCAGCAGCGGAGGCGGCGGCGTTCTTTCTCCGATGAGAATCAATTATGTCAGAGTCAAGTATCCTGACTTGCTCTACAACATGAAGCTTGTCGTTCACGGTCTCTCATCTCCGTTCCCTCGCCTCTCTCACGCCACCGTGACAGCGACGACGGCTTCGGCGACACGCAACATCGGCGGCACAACTCTCGCTGCTTCCTCAGGAAGTCATCTCTCTTTTTCTACTGGTGACGTGGCGGTGTCACATAAACAGGATATTATTGATTCAGCTGCCAGCTCACCAGTGGTCCAGAATCATGCTGATTACCTTGATGATGTTCATCACGGCCTTTGATTCCGTCAATCATCGGTCAATCTCTCTCTATCTTAGATTCCGTCAAGTTTAATTCAGTTTAATAATTAGTTGTGTTAATTTTGTTGCTAATCATGATTTTTGGTGTGTAATGTCATTGTTGAATCGTAACTGTAGTTTGTATTTGTAATTGTTGATGATGTTGATCAAATCATGTAATATCTTCTTCAATTCCACTGAGTAATTTCTGATGAAATGATAATGAGGATTTTGATCGATTAGAGTAATCATTTATGTTGTTTTTCGTTAATTGTTGCTTATTAATTACGCTTCTAATTAAGTTTTGCCGCTTTTTTAATTAAGCATCCGTATGTGTGTTTAAATCAAGTTGGGGATTAATTAGTTGTTTCAACATTAAAAAAAAAAAATGTAGTCATAAAGATCAATCAATTGGTCTCTTATAACTAATAATGCTAATTACATCTCTTTGAGATTTTAATTAGAATAAACTTATGATTTGATACTTAATATCGGTGAGAAATTACGATTTCGATACCGTATTACGGAGTATTAATTAGAGTTTTGTTCAATAAGCGTGGGATGGCTGGGGAGTAAATGGTCAAAGGGCATAGACTACTGAAATTACTGCCCAAGTCACAAGTAAACTGTAAATTTACTGTGAGATTGTTACCTGATATGGTAATTAACTAGGCCTAAATATAGAGTAGAAGTGGTTAATAACGAAGAGCCAGTACTGTGATTTATGTGCTGAAAACAGAAAATTAGGCGCGTGATTTGCATGTGAGAAGACGTCACCTTTACATCCACGTCAGCATAACTACCTTGGGAGGCGGGAATTCAGTTGTAACGGATTTGGAGTTTTGTTGAAACGGAAAAAAAAATTAAAAACAATAAAATACACCGTTAATCCGTTTATTCGTGTATTGATGAAAATTGTAAGTAGATGATGAGATAACGTACGTTGATGACATCTGGCCATGATTCGTATAATTGCTCGTATACGGGATCATTGTCGCATCAAGAAATGGTTGTGGAATTCTTGTCCTATTTGGTATCGTTTTATGTTTTCAGTTTTCTATTTTTTTGAAAACAAAATCTCGTTTTTAAAAACTAAAAAAAAAATGGTTTCAGTTTTAAGTTGTCCGTTTTCATTTTTAGTATGCCCCAGGTCCTTGACCCGACCAACTCACGTAAGTCCAATACTTGAAGTCTACTCTTCCCACTTAATGTCAATTGTCTACGATCATCTGATTTATTTCGTACCCTTCGCTCAATGAGAAAGTGGGTCATATTCTACAGGATCAAACCTACTACTCTCTCCATTTCATTCATTTCTTTACGTTGGGCTTGGGTTCCCCTCACAAAACCCGGCCCGACGTAAAGAAATGAATGAAATGGAGGGAGTATTATGGAAACAAACAATTTAAAGTTAATTTTGTAACTCATTTAAGTAGACATTTAAAAAAAAAAAAAAAAAACTGAAAACGGTAGTGATACCGAACAGGCCCTTAAATTCGATATTGTATTTCAACGAGAGTCTAGTTAAGTGGTTGCGGTATTGTTATACTGAACAAAAGGTCATGACTCATGAGTTAATCAAAGACAAGTGGAAAAATCGTTATATTTGTAGTTGATTCTTTAAGTTTATCCTGATTGCCAAAAACCTGAACATACAAATGTATTCGTCTCCCAAAAGGAAATTAAAATGACTATTTAAGTCTAAACATAAACATGATGTATTTGCCCCTTCTAAAACGAAAATGTGTGCTCTTTGCAAATTTAATTTTTAATTTCTAAAGGTCATTTGCCATTGGACTGCATTTTTCTAATTTAATTTGATTTGAATAAAAATGATCTGAATTGATTTGATTTGAATGAATTCGATTTCATTTTATCCGAACTGCATTTAGACGAATTAAGAACTAGAAATACACTAGATTCCTTGATTGTTATTTAGATAATTCTGATCTGATTTGATTCGATAGAATGACACAGATTTGATTAAATTTATTTGATCTTACCTCATTTGAAAATTCTGTTTAGTAAGTTGAATCGCACATGACCTAAGTAGATAGAAAGGCAATTGTCCAATTAAACACTTACTTAGACCTGATCAAATGGCCCAAACCCGATGGCATGGCTCGACCTTTTCTAGGGTTTGGGCCTTACATTAGGCCCGAAAATGTTCCAAAGCCCAGAATAATATGGGCCGAGGTCGTTGCCTAAAATTTGGCCCGACATGACCCGCTTTCAAAAAATAAAATGCAGAAAAAAGTAAAGCTCATAAATCTTAGTTATGTAAATTTCGGATTATGACGAATTTCGTAAATAAAGTACACAATATAGTAAAATTAGGCGAGAAAAGTAAATTATAAAGTATATTAAAATAATAAAAGTAATAATAAAAAATATTGAAAATTAAAATAACGGCACCAAAAATCTCTTAAAAAAGGTACAATAGTTTGTTATTAAACTGAATATGCTTGCGAAACGTCATAGGAAAACGTGAACGAAAGCCGGGCCGCATGGGTTGGGCTTGGGCCGACCAAGTAGGCCATGAAATGCCCGACCCCACCCGTCTATCGGGCCTATTTTTTAACCTTCAACCGGGCCCATGATCACCTCTAAACCTATTGCGTTGCTAGTACGCGTCCAAGTAACCCCAACACTCGTAAAGTTTCCGTTTTTTCCACATTCTAACTTGTGATTTTCTAGATTTTTTTTTGAAGGTATGCTTTTCTAAATGAGTACTTTCAAAATCATGTCGTAAGTCAAACTCTTTAAAGAATCAGTCAATTAAGTTACTTTGTCTCTAATAGGTCATTGTGTTAGCATTTACAAATTTAGTACAGAAGCGATGAATATGGTCATTGTGTTAGCATTTAAAAAACTTAGATTCAAATTAGATCAAATGTTGTCAGTTGAAGCATACGGGGTCTTAGTAATGGAAGAACTCACATTTGAGTTTTTCTAATGCCACCTCATATTCTTGCAAATCCAATGCATAAAAAGTTATTTCTAAAGTAGAAGAACTAATTTTATATGGTAATTAATTAATATTTTGTAAACATATCTATGATCTAATATTTCTCTATCCAAACTTTCCGCACAAAGTGGGTTCCTAAATAAGAACTCGGTTCATATTTTACACCTCCGTAAATGAAAAAACTTGCATTTTGTGGTTCTTCTAATATTTAAAAACTCGAGAATTGCACATGCCTTAAGATAACTAATTAAAGGAGCTACTTCATCGATTTTATGTTAGTCAAACCATGAATACATACAAGGGTTCAAACCTAATAATCGAATTTGGTTCTTTTTCTCTAAGCAATATTGCAAATAAGGGTTATGCGGTATCATCTTACATTTCATGTAAGTTTTTTTTTTTGACGTAAACACAAAAGATAACTGAATAAAGTCAATAAACAATATAGAAAGAAGAGGACTATAATTTGCACTCTGAATTGGTTTTCATTATAGCACTCGTGCTAAACGATTTCATTTCACATAAAATAATGTTAATGGGAGTGCTGTAAATTAAAGATTTCAGTGGAGAGTCAATACTCAATAATCGTTCCCTAAAGAAAACAACCAACTACCATTCCTCCCATTTCTCGACCCCTTCTAGCACAACCACTAGCCATAGCTTCCAGTGCTTCACCGACGAAATAAAAAGTTTCTTACACCCTTAGTAGGAATTGGCAACTGTTATTGCAAAGTGGGCGGAAAAAAATTTAAGGTTCACGATGACTCGGCATTGATCATGATGGGAGCGTTGAAAACAATTTAGGACGTATATGAGGAGAGAAAACGTAGTGGAAGTTTTATTTATATTATTTTGCCTTTTGAAATTGCATTTTTGTTGTTGGAGTAGAATGTTTTTTTTTTTATTCTTTTCAAAACAATGCTCGAAAAGAAAGTCTAACAAAATGGATCGGAAAAATAAACATTCATCGAAATGGGGCACAAAGACCATGGTGCTCCCACTCATATTAAAGGAGTGGACCCATGAAATGAAAAATAAAAAATTATTTTTAAGTGTGCTCTCTACTTCTACCGAGAGCATAGTATAAGCAATGTCTAATAAACACTCATACTCCCGAAATATCTAGGAAACTTCCTAAATGGAGTAGTATTTTCAGAACTTGAAAAGTATACCCAATATGATATAATAAAGAAAGAAAATCCCCACCTAAGATGTACCTCATCACTCTTGATAATTAGGGGCGTTTGTGGTACTATTTACACACCCGAAAACTAACTTCACTTAAACATATCAACCCAATAACTTTCCTCATATCAAGTCATGAAATAATAAGACAAATTCTTGTATGAGACCGTCTCACAGTGTGAGACGGGCCCATAACAAAAAAAGGCCCAAAATTCAAAACAAAAAAACTAACCCTTCCCACACATTCTCAACTTATCTAGTTCTCTTACACCTAAGTTTTTTCTATTTCTTTCTCTCCTCCCTACGTATCTCTCATTTTCTTCTTCTATATTTTTTTTTCTTTTTGACTGAATCTTTCAAAAAAAATTATCTAGCCATTATTCATGATTTTTTTTTTTTGCATATAGGTGGTAATTACTTCAAGGTTCTAAACTCAAATTTATGCCGTAAGAACTCAGAATTTTGTATTCTAAGCTCAAAGATTTAAAGAGATTTAAAACTCAAAGATTTGTAGAGATTTAAACTCAAACATTCATATTGAGAACTCAAAGTTATAAGTTAATTCAATTAAACTTTTATATTAAGAACTCAAGATTTTAAGTTTACAACACAAACATTTGTAATTTGTATAAATGTTTGTAACTCTTTGATTTAGTTACAAAACTCAAGGTTATAACTTATTAACTCAAACATTCATATTGAGAAAGTACAGTTTCAATACAATCGTGTAAAACTTTTTTACAAAAAAAAAAATAAAAAAATAAAAATAAAGTTCAAATTTACGATATAATAGTGGTAGTTGTGATAAGTTCATCATCAAATTGTAAGATATAATTTGTCTCTCTCTCTCTCTTTTTTTTTTCTTTTTTTTTTCAAAAATTTATAGTAAACTAGGATTAATGCCCGTGCGTTGCACGGGTCTCTTTATAATGATTTCTAATCATGATGATAAATGTGAGCCAATAGATTAATATCTAAACCTTTAATATGAACTATTAATTGCATTTATCTAGCCTGCGTAGCATTTTTTTTCATTATAAACCTCATTTTACAAAAAATATTAAAAAATCTGTTTTACTAATATTTCTCTAATATTGGTAGGATTAAAATTAGGAAAGGTAGGAAATGTAAGTAACATACATGTATAATTAGGAAAATTAGACTTTCTAGAAATCGTTGTAGACTTTCTAGAAATCGTTGTAGGAAAGTTAGACTTAGAAAGTTAGACATTCTAGAAACTTCCAATTGTTGTGGGAGATCAGAAAAAGTCATCGGTTTTAATAATATAATAATATTTCTCTAATAATGGTAGGATTAAAATTAGGAAAGGTAGAAATGTAAGTAACATACATGTATATTAGGAAAATTAGACTTTCTAGAAATCGTTGTAGGAAAGTAAGACTTAGAAAGTTAGATATTCTAGAAACTTCCAATCGTTGTGGGAGCTCAAAAAAAGCCTGCTTTAATAAGATATATAGATATAGATTAGTAGGGACTGTGCTTTTATCCTTTTGGGCCCGTCTCACAGGAGAGTTACTGAAATAATAATGAGTAAGTTACCACAAGGGGCATGAACCTATAAGAGCATGATATGTATTGAACAACCATTCATTGTGACGAGGCAGTTGTAAAACATGTTGTAACAACCCTAAATTTTACCAACTATAAATAGAAATAATTTAGAATTGTCACGCCACAATTGACTATCGAGTCAATTGCTAGGCTAGAAATTCAATTACAATACCAATAGAAAACAATGCAGCGGAAGTCTTAAAATGTCGAACCTACAGTTCTCAAAACAAATTCTCAAATTACAACCAAAATGAAATAAAATCTGAAATGAAATATGTGTTTCGAAACAAATCCCCAATCATGAATTAGCTTCGTAAGCATGCAGCCACAACATCAAGACCTGTCAACTATGCCATCGAAGATTAACATAGGCCCCAGAACACGGTAGGGACGAACCAGAAAACGAGCACAGGCTGAGTAAGAAGAAATAAGCATAAAGAAAAGATAAGATACGCGCCTTGAGGCGCGTAGCTAACAAGAACGAATTGACGTTATAACATACGAATATCAAAAGCAATAGATAACATAATCAAAGGAGCATCGCCGCTCATACAACAGAATTATTCATTTTATTTTGGCCAGGGCCCTACCCCATAGCCCCACTTATCGAACTACGTTCGAGCTAGAGTCGTAGTAAAAGCCCCTAGTAATCCCTAGTGTGCACACCCCTCGCTAGACAGGCCGGTAGGACGAGCTCCCATCTAGGAGGAAGACTAATAGGAGGTCGGTAGCTAATCCGACCTACAGTACCTTGATCAGAGGTATATCAAAACAGCGGTCGGCCGAGCCGAACATACGCCGAGACTCTAGGTGGATTAATTTATTATCTTTCATCCATTTTATATATATTATTTGAGGATGAATTATTTGATGATACAAATTATAACGATCGTAAACAAATCACGCTAGCATACAAAGCATCATGAGTACAAACATCTAACCACTCGGCCGAGAGGCCGAGTGGCTCGAAGCCTTCGGCCGAGAGGCCGAGAGGCCGAAGGAGCAGCAGGGCCGAGAGGCCGAAAGAAGTAAAACGGTCGAGAGGCCGTGGCATGCGGGGGAATTTGTGAAACAATTGGGCAAAGCAAATGACGATAGTACGAATTCAATGATGAGATTTGAAACAAGTATCATATGGTACGAACGATTGTGTGAAACAAGGCAATAGATGATCATACAAAATTTATCAATGAATCAATAGCTAGTACAGTGAGGGAGTTTGTGATCAACGTTCTTACCTCAAACGCCAATCCATTTCTCCTTTTTAGTCTAACATCATATTTCCCATAATCAACCATACCCAATCAATCACAACCTCAACAATAATCCCCTAATTCACAAAGTGAAACCACAAGTCATAAATCTCACAATTAACACTAATACATCATGAACCCAAAAGGAGACAGTAGCAAACAAACGTGAATAACTTCTACCTCCAACATCGGGTGATCACCAAATTTGAGTATGTCATAAAAAGTTATGTCAGGAACGTCTCTTCTGAATTTCGTCCACAAACTATAAACGGATCAACGGGAATCAACCTCACACTGAACCATAAACATGAATTAGGGTTTACCCACGAATTATGATATAACTTTTGATACAGAGATGTAGATCTTACCAAATTTTAATATGTTGTCACAAATATCTTTAGGAACATCTCCACAAAATCTCGTCCTAAAATATCTTAGGAGTCAACGGGAATCATCAAAGTACTGAGGGGGCGAAACAGATCTCGGGTAGATAGACACAGCTCCACTAAAACATCTCCACAGGGAGCATCCGGTGGCATCTTAACACGATCTATATATTGCTGGATTCTTATCAAAAGCACGGTTCTAACGCCACTAACCACAATGTAAACAAAGGTCATATGTGAGAGGTGTGTGTGTTTGAAGTTGACACAGTGGTGCTGTAAATTTCCTGCGGGTGTAGGCTACGAAAAGGAGAGAGAGAGAGAGGGGAGGCCGAATTGCTATGAAAGGGAAGCAAGGGTTTTTCTTTTATTTTACATAAACGGGTATGTGGGTAGACTCGGGTTTGGGTTTAGTTAGGTGGGTGAGATGCGTGATCCACAAACCCAATCCAAATCCGAATAACTAATGGATCGTCCCTTTTTGTGTAATTCTATAATTAGAACTTCCATCATAATTCAATCAAATTCCAACAAAACCTTAAAATAACTCTCGATTACATTATAAAATGTAACACCCTTATTAAATAATTAACCAAAAATACGGGGTGTTACACATGTCACATTATGAGTTTTTTATTTTATTTTTTAAGTTGTTTTCCAAGTTTTTTTTATAAATATGTGTATAAGTCACCCATGCCATATTTGATTCAACTTAATAAATAGTTGATTTAGATAGATTAGATCAAGTTCGTTCAAATGTTATTATATCATTTTGGAGTCATTCAAATATTATCAAATCGGATCAAAAGTATTCAAATACCACTTAACATATTTGGCATGTTTCTTGGTATTAATTCATCAAAATTTGGCTAAAATTTCAACAAAAATTCAAACCATACCAGCTTTGATTTATGAAAATCAAATTCGTTGAGATTAGAAGTATTTAGATTGGTTCACATCAAATTAAAAAGTTGCATTAGTAACAAATAAGGCCTCAATACCACATTTCTTGATATGTATCACATAATATAACATACTAACTCAATTCATATATGATTGGCTAAATGAGTCTATCATTTTATATTGATTATTTCATAGAGAATGGAGAGAGTATTAGTCATTGGATATGCTTTTTAACCACTGACAATAATTCAAAATCAATGTTTCATTTAAAATAGTGAATGTAGTGGTTGGAAACCCTATTGTAAGTTACTCTTAGACTCACAAACAAACGTGGATACGTAGTTTACAAAAGGTTAACCCTCATTTTGAGGAGCGATCAATGCTGGACAAAAATGAAAATAGGGTTGGATAATAAGTATTCATGTATGATCATTAAAATATCGGCAAATGCTCATCGAATATTCATGAATTGCTTATAAAAATGTCTTGGGGGTACAAAAATGCATATACCCCTCAGAGGTATGGTATAAGAATTGGGTCCATGTAGAATTGGGTTCAATTCTAAACCAAAATATAAGCCTCAACCCTCTCCTATTCTCACTCTCCTCTCCCTACCTACTTCTGTCACCCTCTCCGCACAAGCCGTCACCTCCACCCAACCTCGAACCACCATGAAATCAGACACCGACGCCACCAATATAAGTGACATACATGCGAGGGTGACCTCACCATCACTGACCACTGTCTCCCCCCCCCCACCAAACGTCTCCACTAGTCAAACCAATATATACTTAACTTTAATAATCAAACCAAAGAGTTTAACTTAACCTAGTCAAGATAGAACTAAACATGTGTAATTTTCTCCAGGGTGTGATGAGGATATGGAACAACTATGGATTGTGGTTAAATTGTTGATGAAAATAATATAAGTCAATTAATAATATATGGCCTAGAGATATGTAAATCTTTTGGTACAACTAATATATGATGATTGATGGATGTTTTTTTATATACAAATTATATGTTTATAGACTTCCCAATTTTCTAGCTAACCCTTGTAATCTATATACATACATTGTTTAGTATTTTAAATTTAAAAGTACAAGTATCACGTGGATAAGATATTTTAGTTAGAAAATCTCCACATACCCAATTTGGTTAATTTTAGGGGTATGTTTCCCTATCACAGATTTTGGTATTATTCCATATTAAATTTAAATTTAATCATGGTACAGAATGTTTAAAAATAAAAAATCCTAGTCAAGATGATATTTAAAAAAAATAAATTAACATTCTCCACTCTTTTAAGTTATGCTTCACTAATGTCAATCTCAAGCTAATACCAAAGTGTTCTAATATATCCTAGATTCCAATGATTGTTTTAGACTTAATCTTTGCTTTTTGAACATATGTTATATTTTTTTCTGTTCACAAGAATAATAGGTGCATTTTCTATAAGACCATAATACAACTAATATTGAAACATTTGATTACTTAACAAAGATGTTGGTGGAGCCAATATTACAGTGAGAAACCCTTCTATAAAAAATAATACCCCTATAATTTCCAGGAAACGTCCTAAATGCATCATTATTTTCAAAATCAACCCATTTATATTACATAGTAGAAGAATATACCCAGTATATGTATTTTTTTTTCTTTTTTCTATTCATAAGAATAATAAGTGCATTTTCTATATGACCATAATACAACTAATATTGAAACATTTGATCACTTAACAAAAGTGTTGGTGGAGCCAATATTACACACAGAAACCCTTAATCAAAAGTTAATACCCGTGAAATTTCCAGGAAACATCCTAAATGCAGCAGTAATTTCAGAATCAAGCCAATTACAGAATATAGAAATATAAAAATATAGGCTGGATAAGATTTTTAAGAAATACGAAATCCCCACCTAGCCCCACCTTGTGAGTTGTGACTCACTAGAGATAGTCCCAAACTTTACTCCCCCAAAACCCGGTTAAAAAACTTGTACCTAATTCCCTCAATTTTCACACCCCTTTTTAAACCACGTGAATTCTAACGCTCCTGAAAACACTGTTGGTTTCACATTCATTTAGACACTATAAGTTAAACACAGTCCCCCTACATACGGTCCATTCAGCCCAAGAACCCCCCGTCACCCCCGAGTCACGATTTATCCGCGGTTACTTTTCCCATAAGACTAGTACCTAGAGAGGAGGGGGGAGGGTTGGGCGTGTAGGAACCATGGTTCAGACCTTAACCAAAAATTATGGTCAATTGTTCCTTCAGGAAAAAAAATACTTAAATGGTAATGTACACCGACATCGCTTTCCTTTTCAATTTTTTCAATTCAAACCAGCGTAGAGGTATGGTATATAAGAATTGGGCCATGTAGAATTGGGTTCAATTCTAAACCAAAACATCAGCCCCAACCCTCTCCTATATATTCTCACTCTCCTCTCCCTAGTTACCTACTTTTGCCACCCTCTCCGCACCAACCGTCGCCTCCACCCAACCTCGACCTACCATGAAATCGGGCGTCGACGCCACCAATATAAGTGACATGCGAGGGCGACCCCACCACTGACCACTGCCCCTCTCCCAAAACGTCTCCACTAATAGTCAGACCAATATACACTTAACTTTAATAATCAAATCAAAGTGTTTAACTTAACCTAGTCAAGAAGAACTAAACATGTGTAATTTACTTTAGAGTGTGATGAGGATATGGAACGACTACAGATTATGGTTAAATTGTTCATGAAAATATTGTAAGTCAATTTATAATATGTGGCCTAGAGAGATGTAAATCTTATGGTACAACTAATATATGACTATTGATGATTTTTTTCCATACAAATTATATGTTTATAGACTTCACAATTGTCTACCTAACCTTTGTAATCTATATATACATTATTGTTTTGTATTTCAAATTTAAAAGTCCAAGTACAAGTGGATAAGATATTTTAGTTAGAAAATCTCCATATACCCAATTTGGTTAATTTTAGGGATATGTTACCCTATCACAGATTTTGATATTATTTCATATCAAAATATAATTTAATCATGGGACAAAATGTTTAAAAGTAAAAAATCCTAGTCAAAATGATATTTCACCAAAATAATATAAAATAATTTTCCACTCTTTAAGTTATGCTTCACTAATGTCAATCTCAAGCTAATACCAAAGTGATCTAATATATCCTACATTCGAATCATTATTTTAGACTTAATCCTTGCATTTTGAATATATGTATGTTTTTCTGTTCACATGAATAATAGGTGCATTTTCTATAAGACCATAATACAACAAATATTGAAACATTTGATTGCTTAACAAAAGTGTTGGTGGAGCCAATATTACACAGAGAAACCCTTCTATAAAAAAATAATACCCCTAAAATTTCCAGGAAATGTCCTAAATGCAGCATTATTGTCAGAATCAACCCAAATACATTACAAAATTAGAAGAATATACCTAGTATATGTATTTTTTTCTTTTTCTGTCCATAATAATAATAATAGGTGCATTTTCTATAAGATCATAATACAACTAATATTGAAACATTTGATCTCTTAACAAAATTGTTGGTGGAGCAAATATTACACATAGAAACCCTTCATCAAAAATTAATACCCCTGAAATTTCCAGGAAACTTCCTAAATACAGCAGTAATTTCAGAATCAACCCAATTACAGAATACAGAAATAGAAAAATATAGGCTGGATAAGATTTTTAAGAAATACGAAATCCCCACCTACCCCCACCTTGTGAGTTGTGACTCACTAGAGATAGTCCCAAACTTTACTCCCCCAAAACCCGGGTTAAAAAAACTTTTACCCTAATTCCCTCGATTTTCACACCCCTTTTTAAACCACGTGAATACTCACACACCTGAAAACACTGCTGATTTCACACTCATTCAGACAGTATAAGTTAAACACAGTCCCTATACGTTACATCCAGCCCAACAACCCCCGTCACCCCGAGTCACGTTTTAACCGCAGTTACTTTTCCCATAAGACTAGACCCAAGGGGTTTTTGGGTGTGTAGGTAGGAACCATGGTTCAAACCTTAACCCAACATTATGGTCATATGTTGCTTCAGAAAATACTAAAATGGTAATTAATACCCACATCACTTTCCTTTTTCAATTTTTTCAATTCAATCCAGGGAAGTTGAACAGACACAGACCCTTTTTCCCCAGTATAAATTGGGGGTGACAATTTGTACTCTGCTGTCACATTTTGCATCTTTTCTGATTCTCATTTTTGGGTGAGTTTCTTGAGATTGGTCTCTTGTCATTTTCATCACATAAATAAAACCATCAAAAAAACTCCCCAAAGTTTTTCAGGGCAGTCCACTGCATTCAAATTCCTCCTCAACAGTAAACATTTGCTCTTGGGTATAAATCTTTTCCCCCCTTTTTTAATTATTGTTTTTACTTGATTTAATCATGTTTTTTGGAGTATGAAATTGCTGTTTGTTTGTGTTTGAAGTTGCCCCAGATTATACATTTCTAGGGTTTGGTTTGAATTTGGTTTTCTGTTAAATTTGAAATGTGAATGTGAAGTTTTCTTTTGTGTAAAAAGCATGAAATGGTGTTTACTTGATGTTTATGTGTATGATAAAGTTTGGAACTTTTTTTTTTTGAATGAAGTGGGTGTTACTTGATGTTTGTGTTATTGGTTTTTCTTTTTGTTTCCCTCCATTTTTTTTGTATGTGAAGTTTGTAGGATCTGCATATGTCCATTTCTTCTGAATTTCTTTCTGTGTGTTTCGATGGTGAATTCTCTGTTGGTTTTACTCATGTTTTCGAATTTTGTTTTTGAATATTTTTTTTACCGTTTTTTTGAATTTGTTCTTGGTTATTATTCTTAATTTTTCCGTTTGGGGATTGAAAGATGAGATTTTGACAGTTATTTATTCATATACATGTTGAATTGAATTTCATTTGTCATTAGATGGATTCATAAACTTCTGTTTTTTTTTTTTCGAAAATCAGGGAATGATGTTTTCTTTTATTCATTGATTGTTTGTTTGGATGAATTTGTAAACCATTAGAATTTGAAATAAATTTTGAGATGAATTGGGATGGGGGGTGGGGGGGGGGGGTTGAATGTTGAATGATTTTGTTACCATAGAGGAGATTCTGATATCGTTTCAATCATGGTTTTAAATTTTTCGTTCCTTCGTGCAGGGATTCAAAGGTGGGATCTTGACATTGTTTTCATTTATTTATCTGTTATTTATTCATGTATATGTTCAATTTAAGTGGTCGTTAGATGTCTTTATAAACTTCTGTGAATTGAAGATGTTTTCTTTCTTTCATTGATGGTGTTTTTGTTTGGATTAATTTGTAGACCTAGAACTTGAAAAATAACTGAGATCACTAGGGATGGCGCGAATTGATATTTGAATGATACCGTTACCATAGATAGAATCTCTGAATTTATTTGGCGCGCAGGGAATGATTTTATTTTTGTCGTAAGCGGTTGGTTAAGTCTCTGCGCATTTTGTATTAATTTTGTGCTGTGTACATTTGGAACATCCGGGAATAGTAGATGTTTTCGTTCTCTCATTGTTTGTGTGGATTAATTTGTAGACCTAGAACTTGAAAAATGATTGAGATCACTGGGGATGGCGCGAATTGATATTTGAATGATACCGTTACCTATATAGAATCTCTGAATTTATTTGGCGCGCAGAGAATAATGATTTTCTCTTTGTCGTTAGCGGTTGGTTAATTCTGTGCGCTTTTTGGATTAATTATGTGCTATGTACATTTGGAACATCCGGGAATTGAAGATGTTTTTTTTTTCAATTGTTTGTGTGTTTGTTTGGATTAATTTGTAGACCTAGAGGCTAGAGCTTGAAAAATAATTGAGATCACTGGGGATGGCGCGAAATGATACTTTAATGATATCGTTACCATAGATGTGAAATACCGTTAGAATTTCTGAATTTATTTGGCGCGCAGAGAATTATGGCTTTTTTTTTTTTTTTTTTTTTTTTGTCGTTAGCGGTTGGTTAACGACTTACTTCTGTGCGCATTTGGTATTAATTATGTTCTATGTACATTTGGAATTATATCAACTGATCTTTTTAGGCTGTGCTGACTACAGATCGAAGTTGAGAATTTATTGGGAGGCCGATAATTTTTTGATTTTGTCGTTAGCGGTGTTAATTCTCTGCTTGTTTATTATTAGATTGTGTCCACATATAAATGAAAATAGGGTAATAATTGTGGCAGAAAATTTGTCGAAACTGTCTTTTATTATGCGGCCATTAGTGAATGTGGCTTTTGTTCGTTATACGTATGATGGTGTCATATATCATTGGCCAACCTTTGGATGGTTTAGGCCTTGGTTAGTTGGTGTGCTTTAGTCTTTGTCACATTAAGAATGCTACGAGACGTTCTCGTGGTGAGATGAGGCGAGTATAAGGTTTAGGTTCAACTTGAAACCTAAATACTCACGGCGTCTCATCACAAGACAACCTCACCTGAGACTAGCTCTGTGACTTAAGATTTGTTAGTGTTGTCTTTCATCGGTCTCTTTACTAAGTTAACGTTGCATCGGTCTTTTTTTTTTTGTGTTGACCCTCTGGATAATTCACTAGTGCCCACTTTTTTTTTTAATAAAACAACCATGTACTAGGACCTAGTTCTGTCTCTAGGGTTCCCTCAATTGAAGTTCTCACTGACGTAGATATCATATTCATATTATTACTGCAAGTTGATGGTAGCTATTTTACATTTTACCCTAATGTACGAAGCCTTGATTTACAAGTACTTCACATTTCAGGTGTTGGGTTTAGGCACATTGCTGATTATTTCGTCGAGTAGGTCTGCCGCTGGAACAAGCTGCTGTTTGAGGTAATTCTTTTGAAGCAACAGGGGAACTATATAGTGTAGAAGAGGGGCTTACATGTTCAATTAAGATGCTTGTTATTATGGTTTAAACTTCATTTATATCTTTGGTCAAGTGTTTTTTCGTGGTATGTCTTCTTCCTGTCATTTATTGTGCATCATCTTTAAAGATAAGACATAAGTTCAAATTGGTGTACTATTCTTGCCGTCATGAGATTTGATCGATCTATTGCCGAAATGGTTCAGTGAATTAATTGTTTGAACTGTGTGCCAACAATATTGCACGTTATTTGGTTTGAAAGAAACGATTTTGTTTGTGTCATTTCCTTATAAAGACCATAAATACTAACTTATAATGTGGAGGTGAGATTGAAATATATTTCTCACTCCTTACACAATGAGCCAATGATTCTTGCCATGTATTTTCTCAGCGTGTTGTACTGATATGGCTTATCCATTTTAAAATTCCTAGAAAATCCTTTCATAGAACTTTGTTTAGACAGTAGTGAACATGTATAAGTTGAACTGTATGCAGCATCTCAATGATTGAACACCAAAACAGTTATTACTACTTGCGTGGTCCATTTTGGCTATGCGGCGTGGTGTTTTTATGTGATAATAGCCCTTTTGTGATATGATTCCCATGGCAATTTATTTAAAGTACCATCGTCTCTAGTAAATTTGTACAGTTGTAATAGATGTCAATATTTCGTTGTTGATTTTGAGCATGTATGTTCTTAAATATTTATTCTAGTACTACTAATGCCTCTTTACCTAGCCTCATCTTCCCCCATTCATGTATGATAAGAATTGAAAAGAATTTCAGGCCATATTTCTTTTGCATTTAGTAATCCTCTGTCACTTTGGTATTCACAGTTATGCGCATGAGCAGCTATGCACTTTATGATTATGTGTGTGACGTCGGTCCAGTCATTCTGTCTTTATTTCTCCTTCCTATCATTCATGCATCCATATTCATGTTTTTGGGTACTATGCTTGCAGTGAAGTAGCTATTCATGTTCTTGTACGATTGGTTTACCATACATTGGAGTGCTTACACATTTAGCAGATTGGCTCTGATATGATGATAGCCATTACGACAAGATAATAGATATTTATATATATCTATATATACATACATTTGCATCTGGATGCTGTTAGCAATGACTTTGTCTGATCTATTATAAATTAGGGTTTAGTCTTTATGTATGTGTTGTGGGTCTAGGTCTTTTTTGAACCATAAATAATTTGTCTTCGAAGATAATTCTCGGCCATTACTCATTTAGATCTGTTTGCTGGCTATCATGTACTTTAATCAGTGATATTTCTGCATTTCTTAAATCTATTTCATATCTTCATGTCTTACTTTATAGCTTCTGTTCGTCTTCTTTTACTATAAAGGAGTTGCTTTTGTTTTTTTGGTTCACATTGATGCATCTGGTGTAATATCTGTTAATTGTTAAATTCTGAATTGATTTTTAAATATTTAGAAAGTCTTTCTTTTCTTCATATTTTTCCGGCTCAAATTTCCAGTATCATCGGAATAGTTGTTAGTGGTGCATGAATCCTTTTTAGTGATTTGTAGATTTGATGCTTTACTGTTGATTCATGATCTTCTATGCTGTTCTGGGGCTTCCAGTGCATTGACTTCTAGTCTATTTGTCTGCTGTGGGAATATCTAGCAATGATAGAGATGCAAGCCTTATCACCTCGCTGTGTAATTTTCTTTCTGATGGTTATTGGGTGTAGCTTCCTGAGACCATTTTGTCTTGTTATCTAATGCAGGATCAGTGGAGTTGTGCTTCATTTGTTATCGTGTGATCTTGCTGAGGCTGTGCAGTTTTAGCGTTGAAATGTTCAAGAGAGCTAAGGTAAAAGTACGTTTACACTGTTGTGAGGCTGGGATACTAATATTTGTTCTTATTTTCTTTTGGTTGTCACTTCAATTGCTGAAAGTGTCTTGCATAGATTAGTTCAATTGACCTGCTTGACCTTTATCTTCGTTCCATGTTGTCTAGGGGTAAATCTAGTTGTATAAAGTTGTAAACTGCTGGCTCTAGTACCTGTCTAGCATAGTTTAAAGCTTCTAATGATTATTCGATAGGGCTCAAAACATTTTTGATTTGCAATTGATACTTATTAAACGATATTCCTGGCCATATACGCAGGGAGTTTCAGGCTCAACTTGCAAGTGATGTTCTGCATTTTGGGTTATCTTTTAAACTTAGGTCTTTAAAACTTGAATAAATGATAAATCAGGTGGTAGTGCCTGGAACTGGAAAGTTTTGGCTACTCATGGTTTTGCAATTAGTCTTTCAGTCAATAAGTGAATGCTTGATGTTTAAAAGTTACTAGAAATAGTTTGATGCTCTATAACCTCTTTATTACGCAAACATTTTGACTTTACTTATAGCTTAAACAAATAGTTTTGGTACTCCAGAGGTGAATCTGCTTTCTTAACACAGGGAGAAAATTCTGGAATTATTAAATTAAATGCTGATAGACACATCTTGCTGCTTTCTTAACACGGAGAAAATACTGGAATTATGTTGTCGGATGTTCCACTTTAATTATATGCTGTACTTCTTAGAAATTGCAATTTTGTGCAAGATATGGCTTTGATGAAATAGTTTTTTTGGTGTTTGTGTCATCATTTTTCTTTTCAGGTGCGAGTTGATGGAAATTGAGACTAGGCCTTGATATCTGCTATCTAGAATCAGCTATCTGCAATCAGCTATTTAGTCCAAGTTTCCAAATTTGTTATTTCGAACTCTCATTTAACAAAAACGCCACTTGTGAGATCAAATCAGGAAAGTGGTTAGGAAGGATGGAGTGTAATAAAGACGAAGCCATGAGAGCAAAGGATATTGCTGAGAGGAAGTTTACAGAAAAAAATTATTCTGGCGCGAAGAAATTTGCCGTCAAGGCTCAGAATTTATATCCGGGGCTTGAGGGTATTTCACAGTTGTTAACCACCATTGACATTTACATATTAGCAGAGAAAAGAGTGGGTGGAGAAATGGATTTGTATGGAATACTTGGCGTTCATCCATTTGCTGATGATGAGACCATTAAGAAGCAGTACAGAAAACTGGTACTGCAGCTTCATCCGGACAAAAATAAGTCCATAGGTGCTGATGGTGCCTTCCAGTTTGTGACAGATGCACATGGTATTTTATCTGATAAAGCTAAGAGATCTGCATACAATACAAGGCGTCATATTCAAATAGCCCAGAGGGTTCCCTCTCAGTCTGGAGTTCCAGGGGGTGCTGCTGGGAACAAGCAGCAACATAGTTTTTCAACTCAGAGTGTTTCATTGTCACAACCCGCTGCAGGGGTTTCTGATCTCAACAGAACAGCTGAACAGATCTTGAGGAACCAAAGGAGTAGAGCCGCCCAACAGAAGGTACCTCAAAGTGGGAGTTCAGCAGTTCCACCTGGGGTCAATGGGCATTCTAAACATTCTGGTGCGTCCTCATCTCGGGGGAAGTATAAGAAGAGTGGCACCAAAAAAGCATCTTCGCAAGCCCAATCGTTTTTCAAGAAAGGTGATACATTTTGGACCGTGTGCGCTAGATGCAGTATGCAGTATGAATACATGCGAGTTTATCTCAATCAGATACTGAAATGCCCTCATTGTGAAGTGGGCTTTCTAGCTTCAGAAACTCCTCCACCTTCAAATCTTGCTCCAGTTCAACCAGAAAAACAGCAACGAGGGTCGTCTTCAAACTCAGGACGACATCTCTCTCGTGTGCGTAATTCATTTGGCGCGGCAGGTGCTCGTTGGAGTCCTTCTTCTGGAGTTACAGCTTACCATAGCACAACTCCAGCAGCAGCTGGTCATTCTCAAGCGTCTATGGAGGGCCAGGTGGTGAAGGAAGGTCTGAAGAGAGAGAATGAGGAGGTGCAGGCAGCTGGTAGATGGAATTCAGGCTTCGATTTTAGAGGAGAGGGACCGTCAAAGAGGATTAGGGATATGGGTGGCACTTTTTCACGGAACCATGGGAGTAGCATTCCTGGGACCGGAAACATAGATTTTAGCATGCCAAATGCTCATGGACCAAGCGAATGGCATTCTCATGCAGGAAGAGCTAATGGTTTTGCAGCGTACACGATGAGGGTTAATATTAACAAAGAGGCATCACCAGCAGTTGTTAAGAAGGTTCTGTCAGAGAAAGCACTTGTGCAGGTACGCACGGAAGTACAAAATTCAGACTTGGTCACTGAGGAAAAGCTTGCTACGAAAGAGAAAATGAAGAAGCCAAAGCTTGCAAACTCCATTCAAGAGGCAGGAACCCAGGATAATTCTTCTGGCTCTCAGATAGGATTTCAGCCAAACAACATTCCCATAGCTGATTCTGTTGGTCTTGTTGAGCAAGTGGCTCCTGAGTTCAGCGTTCCGGATCCAGATTTCCATGTCTTTGATTATGACAGATTGGAAAGTTGCTTCAGCGAGAACCAGGTGTGGGCTGGGTATGATGATGATGATGGGATGCCCCGTGCCTATGCTCTCATCCATGAGGTGGTTTCCATGGAACCATTCAAGTTGAGGATTAGTTGGCTTAACTCTAGAAGCAACACTGAATTTGATTCCTTGGATTGGGTTGGTCATGGATTCAAGAAGACTTGCGGTGATTTCTGGGTTGGGAAGCATGAAACTACTACTTTGTTGAATTCCTTCTCACACAAAGTTATGTTTGGAAAAGGTCCTCGTGGTGTTATCCAGATTTATCCTCGCGAAGGAGATATTTGGGCACTCTACAAGAACTGGTCTCCTGATTGGACTCGTTTGAATACCCCGCCTGAAGTCATACATGCCTATGACATGGTGGAAGTGCTGCAAGACTACAATGAGAAGCAGGGTGTGTATGTTGCTTCTATCACCAAGGCTGCTGGTTTCCGAACTGTTTTCCTTAAGCAGGCTGACCCGAAGGTGGTGATGCATATTCCAAAGGAGGAGATGTTCAGGTTCTCTCACCAAGTTCCCCATCACATACTTACAGGTACTGAAAAGCCGAATGCCCCCAAGGGTTTTGTGGAACTCGACCCTGCTGCAATTCCAGCAGAACTTCTTCAGGTGACCGCAGGTACCAGTCAGGAGCCCGTAATTGTGTTGCAGGAAACTGCTGACACCCAACCTCGAAGACATGAGTAATTATCAGGTCGCAACGCAGCCCTCACCAATAGTCCTAGCAGTAGGTGAAACCAAACCACATTTTGTTCCAAAATCATGGTAACATCACATCCTTGAGGGCTGCAATTCGGTAGTTTTTAAGTTTTTTCTTTCGGTTATAGGTTATAGGCAAACACAGTCTAACTTCCGGCTGTGCTCATTGCTCGGATGAGCGTTGCCGTGAGGGGTGACCTTTAGTTTTTCGTCAGTATAGTGGGTTAATTAGAAAGGGGTTTTAGTTTTAATCTTTTAATGTATTGGGCCGAAGACGGGCTAATCGTCAGGTTTACTCCCAACCTTCACATATTTAAGGGATGTAATTGTACATTGCCTTGTTTAAAGCCTCACAGAACTTGTCTTTGGCCTTTACATCTGGTATCATTTTTTGCTAATTATCATTTTATATTTAAGTAATATTGTAGTTTATGTTATTTTCGTGGGTGAATCACTGATTTGTAGTTTATGTAAGACGGCTAGTTCAATGTAGGGCGTACTACGATTACTTAGCCAATGCTTAGATCGGGCTCTACCCAAACTGTTCTCGTGATGGAAGACTAGGAGTCTAGAACGCACGAAGGATTGGGCTGGGCCGATTGGGCTTCTCTTTTGAGTTTATTTTCTGATGGACTCACTAGGATTTAAATTTGGGGTGACGAAATTACGATTATACTTTGATAATTGTGAAAATTGATGATGGAATAGCTCCCAAACTGTTGCCATTTGTCAGAAGACCCAAAGATGATAGAACTATTCATGCCTTTCCCTAATGACGAAGATTAGAAAGATTACAAATTTTTACCTTTTGTAAAAGTAGAGTATATGAATTGCATGTGTGCATATAAGACGTGTTGCCTATCAATTTCTCAACGAGAATGCAACATGATCGGTCTAATGAATTATACTAGCCTAAGTTTAGTACTCTTGCGCCCATTGTTTCAGAACGTTAACGTTTAATTTGGATATAATAGAAGAATTTAATTAACATTTTGAAAAAATGGAAGGTGTATGAGTATGTACATGGAAATAAAAATATCCATTGCTTATGACGATGATGATGATTGATGACGTATGTGAAATCAAGTAACAAATGCACTATTTTTGTTACAGTAACAAGAACTGTACTGTAATCTAGCATCAAATCTCTGGGTTAGGAGCTGTGCTCAACTAACAAGGAAAGAGAGAATACAAGAAGAAGAGTATAGAAGAAGATATGGACAGGTTTAGGAGCAAGCTCAACTAAACCTGAACTAGTTTGGGAAACTTGAAAAGGAAGATTGAATAGGGAGCAAGCTCTACCTAAAAGAAGAGAAGAAAGAGAAGAACGACATAGAATTTTGGGAGAGAAAGAATTCTGATTTTTTATTAATGATTAGTTGAATGATTCAAAGGAATACAATGGGTATTTATACCCAAATCAATCTAACAATCTAAGCCCAACAATCTAACTGATTTCTAACTAATTTTAACTACCCTTCTAATTAGTCCTATAACAATCCTTCCTCCTTGAAATAAGAGTTGCCCTCAACTCTCCAATAATAGAAACTTAAATTGTTCACCATTATTCCCACTAGAACTGACTTTCACCATTCTTCCCATTTCAAAGCTACTTTGCTATCAAGTCCCTGCCCAGACTTTACTCTCAAGTCCCTGCCCATCTTTATTTTGCATTCCAGGTCCCTGCAACCTTCTTTATTCATTTCTTCTTCAGCTGATTTTTATCAATTTTCAAGTACGATGCGTCATCATATAAAGAGTGATGTTATGTGTATAAAATATGGTTAAATATCTATTTGTCAAAATGAACTCCAATGTATATAGTATGTCACAGGACTATAAGAGTCCCATCTTGATGTGATTAGACTTTATTATCAGCTAAGTTCACTTCTAAATGTTACTTATACAATCCCTCGATAATACAGAGTATTATAGATTTGTAATATGTAAAATTTAAATGTAAATATACTCTTTTTGCATGAAATCCTACATGATACGCAAATAAATCTGATATCTGACGCGATACATTCTATATAACTGTTGTCTACCTTTAACAATATCGGAATACCGGAACTAACGGCCATTTGTCTAGTCAGATCATTTAATTAAATTCTTATTCCTCCTAACTATTTTGTAGTTTTCATTATATCGATCACTCGTACGGTATATTTTACATTAACGGTTTAACATGATAACAATGTTCAAAAATGCATTAAATCTAACACGATTCTTCAAAAAATGACAATATCACGGATTTCTTATTAATGAGAAAACTTAAAAACTTTTCCACAAAATAAATCATAAGTGTAGGGAATTAATTATTATGATAATAATTCCCTGATACTCCCATTAGGAACAAATTGAGCTAACTGAAATGACGAAATTACCCTTTTACTAATCCTCTTACAATTCTTAAACCTCTCCCTCTCTTCTTCCTCCAATCTATAAATACTCATCCCCATTCCCTTCATCTTTTTCCTTCTCTCTTTCCTATTCCTCCCTCCCAATTCCCTCTCCTCCATAACCAAAAACCTCAGTTCCCGAGCTTCGGACCGATATCGCGATTCCGGTACGCTCTTTCTTTCTCCTCTAGGTTTATTTATGTTATGTTGTATTCACTTGATTCGCATTTATTAAAATCTATATATCATATCATAAATAAATAAATTCTATATACATGCATTGTTTGATTTTTTATTTATTTCTCAGAATTGATTTGTTCCTAATTAAAACATAATTAATAACATTTAAAATTTCATCAACTTCGCCGGCGATAACTCGCCGGAGATTTCAGCTCCGGCGACTGTCTTATACAGCATGCCGGAATTTCCGGTTAATCAGTTAATTTATTTAATTTTCCGTAATTACCGAAATTACACATTAATTTATTTCCATTTTTAAAATTATAATTAGCAAATAAAAATGTAGATTCTGAAAAATTCTGGTTAATTTTGGGAGTATCTTAGCGTAAAAAACGGCGAAGAAGAATTAGAAAAAAAAAACGGTTGAGGTCGTTTTGGTGATTTCTCCACGCGTTAATTTAGCGCGTGAGTAGCACGTGAGTAGCACGTGGAGTTTGCCAGGGTAAGGAAGTGGCGCGTGAGTAGCACGTGAAATGTGTGTGAGTGGTTGTGTGCTGGTTGTTTTTCCGTTACTTCGGTTAAAGAATCAGACATTTTAAGTCAATGTCAGATGCATAGAAAAAGGGCGAAGAATAGGTAACTGTTATACACGTGGCAGATTTTGAGGCGTAATGTTGACTCAGAATCTTAAAGGTGTTTTTTTGACTCCTTAAAACTATTGTGTCGTACTCTTATACGAGGAGTCTTTTACTCTTCTTCACTTTCTTGTCTAATGTATTTTTACCCCCAAAACGCTTAAAGTGCGGTGGTGATATTTTCACGCCATAAATAGATTGGAGTAGTTAGGCACATGCGATTGAAGTTAATGTAAAAGGGCGGGAAAGATAATCCTATGTTTTTACCTCTTTATTGTTCAGTGCTATTAAAATGTCGTTAGATGCTAGTTACCACAGGTAGTTATTCATTTTTGAAATGCGTGAGGTAGTTGGTAGGGTAAAGTCATTGAGACTTGTGTCTCCTAGAGTGATATTGCGAGAGAGTATGACAAGCATGTAACGAGTGTGTAGATAAATATTGTATTACTAGTCTTGTATATGGTGTATATTCAAACACATAGTGAGCATTATACAAGCAAAAACCTTAGTAAATAACAAATGGAGTAGTTTATAGTTACTTTGATAGTCTATATAACATCCATAGAAATGGTACAAATGAGTCTTACAAAATACAATAAAGATTACAAAGAAAAAAAAAACTAACAATAATACAATTTCTTTGCATGTGAAAAATTTATGTTCTAAACTCACAATTTTTATTTTGTGAAGAGTGTGAAGCTTTAAGTTTATTCAGAGCTCTGTTTTTTTTTTTTTGGTATATTTATTCAGAGCTGTAAGTAAATTAGTACCATGTTTATCAGAACCACTCATTTTAGGTTGAAATGTTTAAGTAAATCTTGAACTATCTTCCATAGATTATGTTGAATTGATCATATATATCTTAGTTCTTTAATTTGTGTCTTGGGGTCGATTTTGTAGATTTACCTAGTCCACATAATAATTCATTTACTAGTTACAAGAATTGTTATAACACGAGGAACTAATTTTAGTTGAAAGGTAACAATTTTCCGGACCAATTAAATTTAGGACCAATCTCTTTCAGAATAAAATCTCGCTTTACCCTATGAACTAGCAGTTTAGCATAGCTTCGAGAATCCTAGTATGAGGCAGTCCAATGAAAATATCTATGTAAATTCCTACAGTTAAGAAGGTCGGTGCATAAATAAGGACACTAGTACCTATTGAATTGGTCCCCTTAATTGGAGGCCATCACTTTCTAAATTGAAACGGTCATAACCTGAAAAACGGTTAGTCATTTTTTTTTGTCATTTCTGAATTTGTTTTACTTTTGACTATCTTCACCGACTTTACTCATATTGTGTCAACCACTTCCTTTACTACTCTATTCTTTCCCCTTTGGTTTGCTTTAATTGTATTGATGTTGTAACTTGTAATAAGTACTCAATTACTCATCATGTGTGACACTTCTTAAATTTGAATAATGACTCGACTTAATGGTAATAGTACTGTTTGTACATCGATGTTTGACTAGTTTGGATAAATTCCGAGATATTGACACTTGGACTAGTAAAACTCTCCATGTGTCCATAGTCTACAAGAATGAGTATTTAAGAACAATAGAAAAAAGAAATAGATATGAAGTGTTGCATGCAGGATAAAAGGGTACTAGCTACATGCATACGGTAAAACATATAGCAACTTTAGATTAGATTGTATTATCAATCAATTTGAAACTTATAATCTCTTAATTTACTTTGAGTAACTACCTTTTGGAATCTATTTTACGCTACTATCTTTGTCTTTTAGAGAAGAATTAAATGAATCTATAATTTCGCTTTTTGTGATGTCCTAAACATTTGGATCTCCAAAAGATAGTAAAATGTTGAAAATTACTTCAAAAGTCTATGATCATAAGAGAGTGCATTTAACCTTAGTTGATGCCTAGATGATCGTATTTTTGAGGTGTCTCTAAATACCTTGAACTTGAAAAGTTTGACAAATTTTGAGAATGTTTCTTAAAATTTTCCTAAATTAATAGAGTAACAATATAATTGTATGTATTACCTATGTAAGTAGATTTCCTTTTGTTTTCTTGGTATCTTGTCTGAAAGTTACTTATATAATAAGCTACTATGAGTCATGAGATCCTTAAATTAGTCATGGTGTCCCCACAAGGTTGACATTTCAAGTCACATCTTTCTTGTTCTTTTTGGGCTATGCAAGTAATGTAATGTTGAAACTAAAATTTAGTATTAGTATTAACTTAAGAAATAGTTTAATTGGAAATAGACGTGTTACCTAGACTAATAAGTTAGTAATTTTATCCTTGATTTAAGGGGTCTTTTTCTTCTTTATAGAGTAATTAACTTGTGTGTCTCTCTTACAGCAGCTGGTTTTTACCTAACCATCTAATGTTCTTCAATCAAGTGACATGTTTTCCTACACTTAGCATTTCTTTAATCACCAACATTATTGACTATATTAGAGTTCCTTATTTCATACAAGTAATCCAATGTACTTTTTCCCCTTTAAAAGATGTGTAATTTTCTAATATTAGAAAAGACGATAATCAAACTCACAAAAAAACTTGAATTTTATAAATTCCAAGAAAGAGAAGTCTAAATACAAAACTTAACAATTACACACAATACCAGACAAAAAATCACAATTACCGTTGACTCATTGAGTTTTGAAATGAATATATAACATTCTCGTTCTTTTTGTTCATACAATAAAAATTCATACTCGGAGTACGTAGCCAAACCTATCAAAAGGTTTCATTAGTTCATTGACACTAAATCTCCAAACTGAGTCAAAGATCGAAGTGTTGATTATAACTCTTCACCACGCACTAAATTAGACTTTAAGTAACTCGTAAAAAAAATACTAGTATAAAATTTAAAACAGTAAAAAATATTAATTTGCTTGCGTAGTTAAGTTTTGACTAATGACATTGATAGATAGTTTTTGCACTTTATTATATGAGCTTTCATAGGGTACACGTGTGAGTTGTAGGACGTGGCATGGGCTTCTGAGTATTATTATGTTCGATACTACGATGGTCTTGTCGTGTGGGCCATGGATTAGGTGGGTTATGAAGCAAAGTACATAGGAAACAATTTGGGAGGTTAATGTTGTTGGTGATATGATATGGTATGATGTATGATCCTTTGTCACTGACAATCAACTTATAGTTCTTTTTGCTATCAACCGCGTCTTATTTAGCATGTAACTTATGGTTGTCAATGTTGTAAACTAGACTTCTTCGATTGGTATACTTTCCTGTTGTAGACTCTTAGTATGACTCCTAGAAAGAGATAAAAGTGTTTCGTTTGTTTTCCGATTCAGTTTAATGTAGTTATATTGTACAATATCGAATTCTACATTATAAATGTGGGAATCGGAAGAATAATAGCTTGTTAAATTGGAGATATAGACTTAGGATTGCGCAATATATACTCCGTAAACTGTTAGAAGGATTGAAGATACTCCACAAGATAGCGCTTTGCAATTTACTGTAAGCACTAATAATAATAACTTTATTTCTTTTCAACTTATTTAGAAGGCGTACTGTACAATATAATTACGGCAAGTTGATTGCTAAATGGAGTTGGGTTAGATCTTGTTACTCACACATTGGTGCAATAATAATGTTGTCATAATAGTGGTTGAGATCTATCATCTATGTTGTCCTTGCTTTTATGCCACACCACGCACTAGGGGTGAGCAAAAATACCCGACCCGGTTTAGCTACCCGGTTCCGACCCGGTACCCGAATTTTAATACCCGGTTTTTCCGGGTATTAACCGGGTCGGGTACCCGACCCGCTTTATTTTACATAAATTAGGGTCGGGTACGGGTATAGAAAATAGCAAATCGGGTACCCGGTTTTGTACCCGGATTCTTATATTGCGCATAAAAATCCTACTAAACTTAATGTTTGAAGTTAAAAAAGTCGACACACTCGTGCATTTGGTAGAAATCCATCCCGACTCATAAGTACACAAGCATTATTCGACTTCATTTGTATAACTTTCAAGTCGCGCGTCACTGAATGTTGATAATTTCAAGCTGAAAACTAAGAAATTACGGGTATGGGTACCCGAAATTAGGGTACCCTGTTTTTCGGGTACCCGAAAACCGGGTATCCGGTTTATTTCGGGTCGGGTACGGGTATCAATTTTCACCAATTTTCAAAGCGGGTACCCTGTTTTCGGGTACCCGAAAAACAGGGTACCCGGTTTTGCTCACCCCTACCACGCACCCTCTATTCTTGCTATAGCTAGATTGTTGCTTAGACAATGCTTCATTCCTTAATTAGATTGTTGCTTAGGTTTTTTTTTTTTTTTTTTTTTTTTTTTTTGAGAAAAAGTTAGAAATGTCCCAACTTGTTTGGTATTTTGCCTTTAATTAGTGTAGGAAGTTAAGAGTCACTTGGCCTTAGCACTCATAATAAGGCATGCCTAATTTTTTGGTTTCTGTCATAATTAGCCCTTTATTATGGGTTAATGATTAAATACATAGCTAAATTTCAACTTAGTTTTCTAATTTCTAGCTAATTTGTTGTTGCTATATATACTAGCTAGTTGCATACATAGCTTATCTTCAAGAAGCTAATAGATGTGCAAGTCAACTACTACAAACTCAAACCTTTTAGCTTATTTTCTTAGGTAGGTACTATACACACTTTTAATATTGTTCATGTGTTTCTTGTATGAGTAATTGATTATGTGGTTTGTTAGCTAAATGATCCCATTCACGCAACCATACAATTTTTGTTTTGTTTTTAGAAGGTGCACTTTTGTGTTAAGGCATCCAATCTTGTTGCTTTATGGATGTATAGTTGATTCGTGTTAAGATTTAACGGGTGGAGAGAGATTTGAACCAAAATAAGTATCTAATCTTGTGTTGTGTGCCTCTGCACATGTTAAGGTGCAAATCAAAGTTCTATATTGGCGAAACAAGAAAAATGAGACTTGTTTATTAGAAACCTCCAAACTAGTTACGAGATGGAGCCTTTTGGAAGGGCTCAACTTAAAAATGAAAGTAGCATACTAATGTGGATCAGAGTTAGCAGCGCAAACCAACAACACATGTGAATGGAAATATTTCCTATGCCAGGTTGAGACTTTCTTTGGTCTTAAATGTTGGTTACTTATGATAGAGCTGAGTATATTATTCCCACTATTATTTCATTTTCCTCTCAAAACGTTTCATGATTATGGATGATTCTCTTCTTTTCCCCATGTGGCTTATAACCTTTTCTTGTCGACACTACCTGTTCTGCTGTTGATATTGATCAGACTTCAAGTTAGTTTTGGATTGTTATTTTTATTTGTTTCCTTTTTGAGTTTTCTTAATAATGCACATTGAGTAAGGATGCGTATATCTAAACCTCTCCCGGAATCAGAGTAAGTAGTGGTTATTTATCGACTTTTCGTTGTATGAAAAGACATGAAAGGTGGTTCGAAAGTGTCTAAGGAACTATGGTAACATATTGTCAGTTGTCTTTAGGAAGGCTTGATATACTTGAATTGAATTGCTTGTTTGTGGGTTGGTTTGTGACATGAAGTCGTCGATGTGACTGAAAATCTAAGACGAACCTCGTTTGTCAATCAATCAACTTCAAAATTGTCAAAATCATCGTACACTTTTGAACACTACATCCTTTTCTACTATCTTGTCTCAAAATGTCTAATCCTATATAAAGATGCTGTCAAAAGTGAACTACTAATAGATGCTGTACTGTATTCATCAACCAACCTAGTTCACCTTACCCCAACTTTCCTTTTAAGGACCGCGTGTGGCTGGCAAGAATCGTAGCTCAGAACTCTCGTCTAAGAGATGAGATTCAACACCACTGTAATATTTTGTTAGAATCGTAATTTAAACATAGAATACGACCCTAGTCGAAATATATATCAATACCTGTAAGCTTATCATGTGTGATCACATGCCCTATGTTTTGATACTTTAAGATTTGCTGCTAGTGACACTTGGCTCACATGGTCCTAACTTTGATTGTGCAGCGTTATGTAGTTATTCACTTGGAAGTTGAAACCTAGGATTTACTCCTAGGAGTCATATGTTTATTTCAATCTGATAACTGATAAGCATTAGAATGAGTATTAAATAAGCTTTTGATCTGTACTATGGTTTATGGCAGTACATTACATTAACAATTATAAGTTGTCAGATGAGTTTTGAGTAAGTGTAGTTTGCTTACAGAATCGGATATTCCGATCTCCCGATCCACATTAATCCTTAATTTGTAATGCTGTCAAGCATCGACTGCGCGAAATCCTTTCCTTCTTTGCTGTTTAGTGCTGTAATTAGATGTTAATTAAGCATGTGAAACTAACTTTCTTGCTTATTGTCTATCCATTAACATGAAAAGCCACCTTAAGGTTGTAAGTTTTAACTAATCCTACTTGTACTAGATTATATTAAGTAAATAACCTGAGATAATAAACAATTGTATAATGACCAACCAATTATATGGCCATGCTTGAGTTCTATAGCTACGTAGCTATAAAAGCTTATAACTTTCATAGATTGATCCCATGCATGCATTGGTTAGATACATATATATACAACGCGCAAAAACTTGGGTAAGACGGTTTTGAACTCGTTATATTTGTAGTGGTTTCGTTTCGAAATATGATTGGTTATCATTCTAGATGATGTACCTTTGCCTAGGACAGGTTAGGAGGACCACTTTAACTTCATATAAGAAAAGGCAGGCTCTAGTTAGCCTAGGAGCATCTAGTTTTATATAAAATCTAACAGAGCTTTCATGATCACTACATTTTTGTAAAGATAAATTTCATGATCAGCCTATTTGTCTGATTATATAAGTTGATAGTACCATATATTGTTTTTTTTAGACACATTTGTGTGATTGGTTTAGTACTTAATTCAGAGGTGTGTTGTACGTCTTCTCTTAGATTTCTTACATTTTTGTTGACACAATCATCGCGCTGATTAACTCTGCTGCAGGTGTACAGATCAATTAGAGAGTACAGACTACAGAGATCAGCAGTTGTAGATTATTAGTATTTTTAGTAACTCAGCTAGCATCTTGAATTTCTTGACAAGGTAACAATCTTATTTCGAGTAAACTCGTTTATTTTCGTGTATTAGTAATAGTACAGTACGTTACAGTCCAGTATTCTAATGAGACCGATTTTGAATTGATAGTTTTGAACATTAGATGATGATGAAAAACCAGTTCCTGAAGGTGTATCATGCTTTGGGATTCAAGTACTCGACCACCAATCCGCAAAGTATTGGTTTTTCTTCAAGTGCTAGGAATGACAAGATTAGTATGGTGATACCTGAACCATGTGAGCTAAACATCACTGAACCAAATGCCGATGATGCTAAGTATGAAGCATGGGTGGTTAGTCCGAAATTAAGAACTTTGCTTAGTTAGGCCGTAGAATAAAAGTTATCTTGTAACAATCTCTTTGTGAATCTTAATATATACGCATGTTTGCTTGTTATATATGGTATTGTAGGTTGATCATCCATCTGCACTGATATCATTTGAGGAAATGATGAGCTTAGTCAAGGGGAGGAAGATCGTCGTGTTTTTAGATTATGACGGGACACTCTCTCCAATTGTAGATGACCCTGATCTTGCCTTCATGTCTGATACGGTATGAAAATTCTGTCGACTGACTGTTACTTAGAATTTAGGAAGTGGAGACAGTCTCCAGTCTTGTGTTATACGTTCCCTTAGCTTGATTCTGTTTCTTTTTTCGCGGTTTTGGCACAGATGAGATCAGCAGTACGCGAAGTTGCTAGTCATTTTCCAACAGCAATTATAAGCGGAAGAAGCAGAGATAAGGTTAAGCTTCATTTTGAAGTTGTTTGCATTTGTTGCAAGTATACATATATTCTTAATATACGTGTACAAGAGTTGCTCAGATGTTCTGTTTTCTTTCAGGTTTACGACTTTGTACAGTTGAATGATGTATATTACGCAGGGAGTCATGGCATGGATATCATGGCAAGGCGGCATAAGTCTGGCGACAAAAAGGTCAGTAGACAGTCATACACTCCTCCCCCATTTTTGCTCTTTCCATTCATATCCAAACTCGCTATAAATTCAAAACCCCGCTCACAAAAAAACTTGTGTTCAGGGCTAGGGATTTTAGAGAGGTGGATTATGTATACTCTACTAGAGTTCCAATTGTTAGAAATCAAAATTTGATGTCGAAAATTCATTTTTTGGTATGATACAGGGTAATGAGGCCATGATTTTTCAGCCTGCTCAAGAATTTTTGCCTGAGATTGAAAGGGTAAGTTACTATTAAGATAGTTTCTACGATGCAACCTTATATGATGGGATCACAGCTTAAGCAAAGAAATGTTTTACCTTCGTAAACCTTTACTAATCGCGTAATTTCATATTATTGGAACAGATACATAAGGAGCTAGAAGAAGAAGTTAAAGACATAGAAGGTGTGACAGTAGAGGACAACAGATTCTGCATTTCAGTTCATTTTCGGAGAGCCAAAGAGAAGGTATATATATCGAAAAAGCTAATTGTTACTCCCTCCGTTCCTTTTATTTGTTGGTTTGAGTATGCGAGAGGAATTCAAACCAAATGTTAGGAAATGAAAAGAACGGAGAGAGTACATGTTACAGTTAGTGAATTTATGTGAAATCTTTTTGCTACGACGTCTAATATGTGAATTTATGTGCAGGACTATTCTCTGGTAGAGGAAAGAGTAAAAGTGGTGCTAGCAAAACATTCTCGTTTTCGTTTAACCAGAGGTAGAAAGGTAAGATCAACACGAAATCCTCTGTTCGATCTCGATTATAATGACTGAAGTGAGCCCTAATATCAAAATCATCCACAGGTTTTGGAGATACGACCATCAATAAAATGGAACAAAGGGAATGCGCTTGAGTACTTGCTCGAGACACTAGGTTTCGCGGAATCAAGTGATGTCCTCCCAATCTACATTGGTGATGACACAACTGATGAAGATGCATTCAAGGTTAGCAACCCATGAACTCCATTTCTTCCATTCCCTTAGCTCAAATGTTGCCTCTCGATTTTGCTCATTGTATTCGCGATTTTCTTGCAGGTTATACACAAAAGAGGTCAAGGATTTCCGATCCTAGTGTCAAAGAAACCCAAGGAGACACGGGCTTCATACTCTTTGCGCGATCCCTCTGAAGTGCTATCCTTCTTGCTAAGACTAGCAAGATGGAGAAGGAACTCGTCGATGAGTATATAACTATTAACTATATATATCTAAGCCAAACAAAACACTTTGAGGCAGCAAGTTTTTTGATGGCTGCCAAGTGAAGTTTTGGTCGTTTATATAGTGTTATGTACATAGTTTTGCAGGGGGGAAAAGGTGTAGTAATACATAAAAAGACGGAGTTTCTAGTGCAACATAGAGTGAATGGATGAACTTAACTTGTGTAGGAAGTTTTTCTTGCTAGCTTAGCTTAGCTAATGCAAGTTTGATTTGTAGGTTTTTAAGTTTTATTGACACAAAGGTGTTGGATCATAATCTCAAGTCTCTTTAAACTTTGGATGAGTGAGCGTTTCATGTTTTGCTGCGGAGTAATTATAATAATAATCGCCAACTTTTAATTGATAGACTTTCAAATATCTTGAGTGGATAGATCTCAAATACATCTTTAATATAGTCTTGGGTTTATGTACGTTGATCAATTCGAAGTGATGAAAAAGTTTGATATCATATGAAGTGTTCTTCTGTTTATATGTATAGTTTAGGAACTACACGGAGTATGATGGTCATCACCACAGTCTACAATAGAGGCGTGAAGGCCTTTGAGATGTTCCTTTGACTATCTAACATCTTCAAACTTATACATTTTTTTTTTGTTCGAAGTGGTCATTCTAATCCAAAGCTAAATGAGATGACGTATTGACGTGCACCCATCACATTGAACATTTCGAAACCTATTCTATTATTTTTTTTTATCATCAAGAGGAAAAAAAGAAAATTCGGAATTCGAGAACTCTTGCAATTACATTCGGCAATATTAGTAGAGTCGTAGAGATATCACGTCTCTAGTGGATTCGTTCGCTGTCCATTATTTTTTTACATGTCCATTTCTTTTAATTGTTTATATTTGGTATAAATTAATATAATAAAATAAAACGTAAACAATTAAAGGAAATGGAACAGAGTATTTCAATTGAGTCTCATTCCATCATCGTAAGCGGCAACAGCCCATCGACTCTGACACTGTAGCCTTGAACTAATTGTTCAGATTCCAGCAATACCAATAAACCATCGTCTTACTTCCCGTAGAAAAAAGGTTGGAGACGAGACTTAAGACTTGAAAAGACGGAACTACACAGTTTTTGTAACAAGACCAGATTTGCTATATTAACTCTGAAGCTGTATGTATTACATTCAGCATGAAGCAACTATATTCTCCATCTTACTTAATGAAGATATATAGCACATATAACTTGGTGACTTACAGGTTACATTAGAACTGGAGATATCGCCACCTTAATGGCAAAACCTCGGATTACATGGGTTGGATCCGAGTTGCCCAAAAATATCTACGTTGGAGTAGGATGGAAGCTCTCCTTCAATAGCCAACAGAGACCTAATTTCGAGATTTCCTGGGCAAAACAACAAGTCAAAATGTCGCCTGTTCCGTTAATCTGCATCTATTCAGCGACATTGATCATCAACGAAAGAGGGGTCCTGCAGGCTTGAGTAGAAGCATTCCACAGGTATTAACATTATTGCCCTCGGGTGCAAGTGTAGGCTTTGCATCCAACATCCAGAAAAACTTCTGAGAAACGAGAAGCCCGTGGAGCAAAACTCATGTGCAGGCACACAAACTTCAAGGAATTCATGCCCATACCCAAAATGTTCAGGGAGAGTGATCAAGCCCCAACGCCACTGCAAAAAAAAAAAAAAAAAAAAAAAAGAAAAAAAAAAAAAGCGTCAGCAAGAGAAGAGAAAGAGATCAAGGAGTTCACACTTCACTCCTCTGAGGTTTGATATAAATCATCTATACTCCCAACATTGTTCATACTTTTGACTAGAGAGATCTACACCACCGCTCCCATTCCTTACGCAATTATAGTTTGAGTTCAGTGGATGTTGAAGCCAACACTAATACAGCAGAAGGAATGCTTTAATGAAAATCAATGAAACAAGCATATCATGTCCATTACCTAACTCGGAGGGGGGCTCTATATCTATTGTGGAAGTCGGACACACAATTTACCTTAGAAACCTGGGGGAAGATGCATAACCTGGTGAAGGCGGTCTTGTATCTCCCTGATAATTTTGCAGTTCCTGAGCACCTCCTTTTGGATATCCACAGAACTTTTGTGCTTGCGACCCCACCAAACCTTCAGGTTGAACAGAACCAAACTGCAGGTGTTCAGTCCACGAACCATAATCAACCGGGTGAAGATGGTGGTAAGGATATAGCATAACAAGACGGTGAAGACTGAAGAGCATCTCCAGCTGAAAAAACTTCATCATTGTGCACAGAATGCACCTGGGACACTGAATAATCAACAAAGTCAGGAACATACTGTGTAGAATTTAGGCATTTGACAAACAATATTATGGGTTAGAGTTGGGCTGGAAGGTATCCCACGTTCTATCACTTCGGGAAATACTAGTAGCTGACCGGTCTATCTTCGTGTTTTGCTTCTCATTATAGTTACGATGTTGAACACGACCATTATATCGTGGCTTTGAGTTAAAATTCCAATTGGCTTCCCTGTCCTCGTGGTTCTCGTTCCTGTCATAGCCGTAGTCCCCTCGATACTGCCTGGACGTAAAAGGTGGGCGCTCCTTGATCATGTTCTAAAGAATGTCAAAACAAGTTCTATTACTATCAGATAGCCGTTAAATGTCAACAGTTTCTTATACTTAAAACTTTAAAAGATAGAGATGCATGACCAAAGGACAATAAAAATCATTCAACACGACAAAAGTTCATAAATACAATGAACTTGATAAATTCCACTGTGCTGGTTTGATCTGAGAATAGAGTAGGCATGTGATTGCATGCAGCTTATGATAAAGATGATAGGACAAAGAGACGGTAGCGTCCCTAATTAACACTAGATGATATCTACTAAGAAGGAGAAAGTCATAACCCTGAAAATGATACACCATCACGATTCTGTAAAACATAAAACAATATATTTGAATTTTGTAGAAGAATCATGAGATAAGACATGCAAATACTGATAATTTAAAGAAAGCACCAGAGTATGTAATTCGAAGAATTAAAATGGATATGAGCCTCCTAAATTCTCAGTAATTACCAAGGAAGCAAACTTACAGGATCAGGAAAGTATGTTCCAATTCCATTGCGTTGCTTAGAAACTTCTCCACCATACCGTCCAGACACACCAGCAGGCTTAACAGCACCAGATTGAGGAACTGGAACAGGAATTACATGAGCAAAGGTATTAGACCTTCCAGGTGATATCATACTTGAGGTACCTGGCGAAGGTAATGGCGGTACAAGTACCGAGGGATTATAGGCATAGGGGTGTTTCATTTGCGGATCCTGGCAGTGGCGCCCATACTGGAGGTTTTTCCAGTGGTTAGTGAAATCACTATTGAATATGTCAGAAATACGATTGTCAGGATGTTCTCCACAAGCAATCATATTCTTTAAATCATAATGGTCAGTCTGCGTGTGTGTAGGATCTGAGCTACAGCCAGACTGATTTATGGGATACAGGGGCTTCCCCATCTCGATATTATTATGACCTGTAGGAGCACCAGAGCTTCCTGCTTCAGCAGGTATACCGTATACGGGGAGCATAGTTACAATAGGCACACGTGAACCAGGAGGATAGAAGGCAAATGGTAACATTGCATGGTTATGAATTCCCTGATTCGGACCAGGATGTACCAGCACAGAATTAAATGGTGAAATGGAGGTTTCGCAATTCATTTGCGGCGGTCGAAATCCTGGTATCTGATTCACCTCCACAGGAGAAGTGGTGATAGATTGGGCAACAGATTGAGCTGGGAAATGGACCCAATCTTTGTGGTCATCACAAGTGTGATCAACTAGCTGCCTATCCTCTTCCCACTTGCCATTAATTGTGGCAACAGAATTCCTGGTGGAACTTGCCTTTTTTCCCACTGGAAAATTGGAGAGGCTTGTCATCTTTGCGGGTTTGCCATCCCAAGAACTTTCTGACGACGCCTTTGTTCTGGAGGAAGTGGATGGGGAAGCAGGTGACAACCTGGAACTGGCAGTAGAGAAGTCCTCAATTTCAGGATCAATCTGTCTACTAGAATGGTCATTGCGGTCAGCCCAGAAACCAGAGTGTTCATCCACATGATTAATTTCCGGTGACACTGCTCTTTCACTCAATCCTCCAATCATTTTATCTTGTTCAGTTATGACTCCAAAAGGCCTAAACTGCTGATGAAAAGGCGCTGAAAAAGCACCATTAGGATAATTCATCATAGAGCTCCAATCAGACTCAAGAGCCGACATGTTTGCTGGAATTGGGCCAGCATAGTTTTGGTGACCATATCCCATAAGTGAATGTGGAAATTGGACAAATGAATGAGAAGCTAGATTTACTGGCATCTGAGCATGCCCTCCCAGATGCTGGACCCCAATAGATGACAGTCTTTTTACAAAATCTTGCTCCTCCACACACGTCTGCCTTGATTCAAGCGCAGACAAATCTACTGGTGTAGTCGAACCGGAAACAGACTTATTGACAGAACTATCAAAAGAATGGTCTGGACCAAAAGCAAGGTTATGGCGAGATGAGCTCTCTCTTATAGGAGGTTCATCAGTAAAGCGATTTGCAATATGATTCTCTCTACTCACAGAATCTATCATTCTCCTGGAATATCCAGGCCTCGAACTGGCATCATCGCCCACCTTTGCTGTTGGCACAGTACGCCTCGGTGCAGCTTCAACTGACATGCTCGTCAGTTCAGGACTAGAAGATGTCCGAGCAAAGTGATGTGTGGTATGCCCGCTAGCTTGCAAGATGTTCATTCTGCAAGTTCGTTTTATATCATCTCGTTGCTTCTTCCATAGGTTACTTCTCTCAGTATGATAATGATCGACACCAGAAGCAATATGAGTTCTTGATTCATCATGACCCTTCTGATTAGGAGCTGTCAAATCCTTTTGGGAATCTGTTGTCCTAGTTTTTGAGAGAAATGGAAAAGTATTGGGCTGCCCTAAATAATCAACAGAGTGATGGGGCTCATCAAGCTCCAATTCACGATGTGCATCAGGACGGCAACCATTCCCATGCCTATCCCACGTGTTTACAAAGAATTGGTTGAGTTCAGGCACTACATCCTCCACAGGACATTCAAGTATCTTTGCCAGCTGCTGAGCCCCAAGACCAAAGGCACTTCGGATTCTATAGAAGTTACCTACATAAACACAAACATAAATCGATGAGTGCTAAAACATGACTGATAGATAATCTCCTTCAACAAGGTACAGGCTACAAAGAAGATTAACTCAAGGAAAAAAAGCTCAGGGAAAAGAAGATTTGGACCACTGGCTTAGATGAAAACTTAACAGCCTGAATTGAGATACAGAGGAATGAAATTCACAGCACATATGCTTAATGGCATGACAACAGAGATCAAGAAAACAACAGCAATTCTAATTAAAGGAGAATCAGAGCTAAGTAAAGGAGAACCCACAACACTTAAAAACAAGCATTAACAGTTTGTTACGCAACACTCCAAGCCAGCCTGAAATAGACTCGCACTAAGCTCACAAGTCAGGGTGCTGTTACTGTCTTTCCACCACATACACAAATGTCAGCATGGGGTAAATCAAAGAAGATGAAACCATAATGTCTTGGACAATCCCAACTCCCCACGCAATGAGCCATGATGGGTGTGATCAATGATGGACTATCACAGGAAATAAACGATCCTCAGCAACACGCAACTAAATTGAGAGCATTGGGCATAACAAGATCTACCTTTGATATCACCAACTCACAGTCATAAAAGTTATGACTGAAATAACACCATAAGGGTTCATAGAAGATTACTTCTTTCCGCTTTCATCTCAAGGATCCGGGTTTTGGTGATTTGACAACTGAGTAAAATCATGATCAAGCAACAGGAGATATATGTCTGTGAAAAGAGCAATAACCTTTTTTCATAACTGATGAAATTTCTTATACAATCTCCAAGATGTCCAGCTCATTGACAGAAACACGTCTATAAGGTGAAGAAACACGCGTCTGAAAGTCGCGTTTTTTTTTCTCTCTCTTTCTTCAAAGTGCTCATTTTAAATTTCCTCTCTTTTAGATACACTTGCAGATAAAAGATAAGTGATGCCAAAAATGATCAATACGAAAATCAAGAGTTGCATTCAGCTGATCGTATCATTAATATAGATAAAAATTCAGATCAGCAGAAACCCCACATCTAAGAAACTCATAAATGCAATCTCTTTCAACAAATCAACAATCAACCTTTTCTTTAATTTCTTGTACTGGCTGTATACCACGAACTCGATTTACGAAATTATTTCCTCACAAAATTTCATACACTTTTCAAACTAAATGGCTTAGATGTTGACCACCACCATCACCAACAACAACAACAATAACAACAACAACAACAACAACAACAACAACAACAACAAATTCCTGTTTCACCAATCTCCTACAACTACGTTCTCTTCAAGAATAATCTTAGGTGCATATGAGGGGTATTTGAGGAAGTTTCCTATATAAAAAAGATATCACTACCCTTACCAAGAAAACCTACCCACGTCCTCTCTCTAACCCTTCTCCTTCCTTCCACACTAACAGTTCATCAACACAGAATTATGCTCAGCCACACTCGAGTCTCCACACTGACCGCCTTATCCCCAACCACCACGCCATCATCAGCCCACCACCCTCACTTAATGCACCAAACGCCACCATACCTCTCCACTTCATCACCTTGTCCTAATATTGTAGCATATCTAACCCTCTTTTTCCTCCAACAGTAACTAATCCCCAAAATGAAGCAACAACAGTCACAATAACCAGCCCAAATTGAACCGCCACCACCATGCCTCGCCAAACCTCCGCCCATGTCATTTTGCAACCACTGCTCAGCACCATTGTCAATTTTTATTTCACCCCATTCAATATATAATGACATACATATGTTTTTGATACAATCTTATTCTATTGCTATTCGATATGTAATGATGTACTTCCACATTAATGAACAATAGTTCTATTGGGTGGTGTCTAGGATAGGCATGAGTGAGGTTATATACCAGGTGCTATGACCAGTGACTGAAGAAAGAGGGGTGCATTGGTGATGGAGGCTTGCTCGTAGTGTGATGGTATGCGACATGGAGAGGTGGACTCGTGCTGCACATAGGTTTGGTTGGGGAAAGTTGCAAAGGTTATCCACGTGGTTCAAGGGCTGAGTGTTGGGGCTGGTTGTCCCTAGTGAATGGGGGTGGGGTTGTTCGGGAGGATGAATTACAGGTTGGGTAATGTCGTACCACAGTGGAGTTAGCTCTTCTGCTGTCTTAGGCTAAGTGAGGATGATGTAAAAGAAACAACGGTTGACGATAGCTTTGTTACTTTCAGTTTTCTTATATATACAGACTATGTAAAAACCTTATCCTTCAACGAACAGATTCCTCTTTTCTGAATTTTTCAATGCATGTAGCTTGATAATTCACAATAAAACCATGGAATTCGTAACTCGAATAACTAGGACAGCCTCCAAGGATGATATAGTTTCAAATGCTTGACAAGCTAAAATCAACGTGCTTAGTACTTGTTTAGAGCTTTAGACATTATATAGCACATGATACATTATATAGCACATGATCCTGAAATAAATTTGAAGAAAAAAAAGGGTTCCCTCTTTTGAAAATGCAATATCCTATCCTATCAATAAAAAAAGGGTGCCCTTGCAGTGTTGGAATAAAAAAAAAATCCAGGTTGTTAAGATTGTTAGTCAAAAGTGGTTCCATTATCTAAGAGAGAAATTATGATCCCATAAAATCAAATCCACTACAGGCCATGATAACAGTGTCTTCTTTCCGCAAAATGGCGGCAAATTTCAAACACCACCTCAGTCAAAAACATTACAACAACTTAAACCATCACATTAATGTGTAAGGAAAGAGATTATAATGATGGGGATGGACATCCAAAGGCATTGACAAACCAACAGTAAATACTACAGCAGATATTAGCTGAAGGTAATCGAAACATAAAATAAATATGAGCACCATCAAATTTAGGAAGTACCTTTACTCACACTGCGACCAAGGTTGTTATTTAGACGCAAAGGATCAATGATGTTTAAATGTTTGGACATGAAAGGGTTTTCCCGATTTTCTGGCCCAGCCTGGACAACAGAATATGCTTTGGCACAAGAATCAAGAAACTTTTGGCTCAGCAGTAACTCTCCACCATCCTTCCGAGGAGGAGCAGCTGTAAGGTAATCCAAGAAAAGACTGCATCAGTCACTAGAAAACTCTTTTAATTTCTAGACATGACCAACATTTGTAGCATCACAATTACCTGCTATACTGGGCAGTGAACTAATTGGTACAGGTCCCCAGAGGCTAACACAAAAGTTGGCCCAGTCAAATTTACTAAAGAATTCCAGGAAGCGATAGAGTACCTACAAACAAAAAATCCACACATGAAAACCATTCTACCTGTGGAACATCCAGGCAAAATGAAATCCATCTAAATTCCTATAACATAAAAAAGTAGTTTGAATCTTTAGATACCTCAAGCGGCCCAGCAAAGGAATTGTTGAAAACATGGAAGATGTACAAAACTAACGTCTCGAGAGCGTAAGTCGAAATAAGTCCATGGTGGGCTCCCAGTACACGGCTCTCATAATAACACCAGGCCTTGATAAGTATAATGCTTCGTTTAAATAGATGGTTTTGGCTTACCAAGTTATCAACCTGAGAACAAATGTTGCCCGTCAAACAGTCGGTATAGGTCAAAACATTTAACAGTCCAAAGCACAATATCATCCTTGAAGCATTATAATTACTAAAAAGAATCACACCTCTTCGAGAAAACAAAGTGTACACAAACCACCAAGTTGATTGAAAGAGATGTCCACCACAATGTTATCCACAAGGCACTTTATTAGCTTGACCTGCAAATGTACAGCATTAAGGTCAGAAAACTTTGTATAAGTAGTAATCCAGACAGTCTATAGGTTACTAAACTTAGATCAAACTCAGATTTGCAGGCATGAAAAAATTCGACCATCCAATCGAGTGATTAATGTTTAAATGTTTAACAACTTTGGCCAATCATTTTGTTCTTGTACTTGTCAACCTGATCCTATAACAGGACCCTTAGATCGGGTACCTCTAGGAGCTAGGGAATATGTTTGAGCACAACAGAAAAAAAAAAAAAAAAAAAAAAAAAAAAAAAAAAAGGTCCCAAAGACCAACAAACTTTTCTCACTGTCAGAATTCATTTTACATACAGTAAATTATTACTTATTTGTCATCAGCACATGTCCACTCAATAAAGCTCATGAAATGCATCATAGACAAATGATAGGAGAAACCAGAAATAGGCCTACATCTGCTTCAATGAGCTGAACCTCTTTGACAGAGAATTCAGCATGCTCATTCTTTTCCTCCTTTTGCAGCATATTTTGAACCTCCTTTGCCCAAGTACTTTTTAAAGTCTGATCTTCACTAAATGCAGTCAAATCAATATCTCCATCAGGGAGGTAAGTCTTAAGGGGTACAGAACCAAAGGTAAACACCTGCATAGAAGTCATTTATATCCAAGATCAAAGACATGATAACAGGAAAACGCACCAGATTATGTCGTGCCCATAAAGTACACTGTACACCCCAAAAAAGGAAAATTAAAACATAAGAATACGTTTCTTTTAGATTCAGCTCACAGGATGTGATACTTGAGCACCAGATTCGGTTGCCTGTCTGTGTTCCCTCAAAACAAATTTTTGATAACAAATCTCTGGATCACATTCAACCCTTTGAATACATTGTGGCAGAATTATGACAACATTGTTCTATGTCGGCATATCGAGCTTTCATAAAAAATGCTATGAGGCAACCACTGGCATAAAGGAACTCAAAACTTAATTTAATTGGCGTTGCCTATACTCTTTCATTCGTGAAGAAAGCTCACGTTGGACAACAACAACAACAACAATATCAACAACATTACCCCAATGCCTCAAAGGCTTGCGCCATAAGGAAGGGTAAGGGGGGTCGGACGTATGCAAACCTTACCCCTACAACGAAAACATAGAGAGGCTGCTTACAAACGACCCATAAGCGCACGTTGGACAAACCCTAGAATTTCTTTACTACATTTTGCAAACACGAAAACAAGCACTCCTACTACCTAGTATCGTCAACAAGTTCCACAAGACAAGGCACAACTTTTAATTGAGTATCACGAACTCAAACCTGACAAGGCACACATGAACTGATGAGACGTTGGACATAGGATGCCACAGCATTCCTACGCTTCTCGGATAGCTGATTTGGTTGGATACGAGAAATGAGTTCTGCTGTGCTCTCCTCAGCTATAGCCCACCGTACAGGATCAACAGGTCTAGTAATCGAAGCAACTTCTTCCACTAACAAACCGTTGGGAACGAAACCATTCTGTTGCGGCCATTCAACACACCCACCCATCTCCGCCTTCTGATTCTGCTTCTTCTCCTTATTATTAACTCTCCTCCTATTTTTCTAACACAAAACGAAACAACAAATCGCGAATTACTACCGCACCACAACACTTCTCCTCAAACATCAATCAATCTCATCTCTATCAAACACTCAAAAAAAACACCCAACATTCATAAAACTCCCAATGTACGCACCACCAACACTCAAAAATCAATCACAAACAACGAATTCTCGATATCGAAAAAAACACCCTAACTTCTCCAACACAATAACATCAATCCAACTTAATCAAACATCAATTCCCCCAATCTACAACCCAAACAATCATATTCCTAAACAACAGCATTTCACGAAAAAAACCCAAAACCCTAATTTTACAGCATCTTAACATACAAATCAAACAAAAAAGCTTCTACAACACACAAAATCAACAAAAATCAACCACATGAAATGCTCGAAACCCCTAATTCCACAACAACAACAACATACACACACACAAATAAAATTCAGCGTGAAACAGAAGTTACAAGGCAACAAATTAAACAAATTTAAAGCAGAATTAAAATGAGCAATCGCGGAACATTCCAATTAGCAGAAACAATAAAAAAAATTTACCATAGGAAGTGAGTGAAACCTGCAGTAAAAAAAAAGGGGGGGAAATGAAATTGAAAATTGGGGGTGAGACGTGCAGAAACCCTAGAAAATTGGGAAGTGAGCAAATAAAATAAAATAAAAAGGAGGAATTTCGATCGAAAAAATATGCGAAGCAAAGTTTAATTTTTGTTTTTCAGGCGAACAAAAGAGAAAAGGGGGAAAAAAAATAAAGACAGAAGAAAAAAGAGTGACTAGAGTTGCAGGATATTATTTAAAGTCTTATGATTTGGAGAGATATGATACTTACCACTTTTATTTTTCTTTCTTTTATTTTTGTGTGGAGTATTTATTTATTTATATTAGAAAATGTTTAGTAGGGTGAAAGAGAAGGATAGTAAAAATGAGTCCAAGTCATTTCTTGTTCTTTTTTTTACTTTGAGTAAAAAAAAAAAACTCGAGAATTTTTACGGTTTAATATTAGCTCGATGATTTTGGATTTTGGGGTTTTGAAAATTAGTTTAAGGTTATGAGGTGTGTGGTGGGGTGGTAGTTGTTGTGGTTTGCTAGTATTTGGCGCGCTGGGAATAAGTTTTCACGCGAAAAGTGATGAATCTGAGGTGATTTAGCATAATTTTGTATGGGTGATTTAGAAATTTTGTATTTGAGTTTATATTTATATTTTCTAATTAATTTTTGAAAGATCTACATTTTTGGTAAAACTATTTGGGGTTAAAAAAAAAAATTACACACCCGAAAAATATAATTAATATTTTAGTATGAACTACACACGAAAATGTTTGTGAATTGTGTTCTATGGTTTTTGTCGTGGAACAGCACGCTGCAGGCATGAAATATGAGGAGAGTTGCAATCCTCATGGTTTGATGACAACTTTATGGCTTTTTAGAGAAAATCATTTGTTAACATTCAAGTACAATTTATGGACTTACTCACATTTTTTTTGTGAAAATGGTATGCCAATATGAAATTATGGAATATTTTTGGGGAAAAATTATGAAACATTAATGAGATGCATTTATTACACTGATTCTGTTGCCTTTTTCAACAACATTTTACGAAAGTAGATGATGAAAAGCGTGAAATAAAATGTGACATGACATTCAAAAAATGAGGAACTAGATTAAGTTATTGTTTTTCCTGGGAACCAGCTTGAAAAGGTATTTGTTTGGGTGGGGTCGGGGAGCAACAATTAGTAGACTACGTAGTAAGTACCCACTGGTACCCATTGATAGTTTGATCCGAAAGAGTTGAAGGAGAAGGGACATCGACTGGGATGAATTTGACTTCCTAATTGAATAAGAGGGCAACATGTTTTTATTTTACGGGCTTCTTACGAGTCTTAAACCGTCTAAATTGCGGTTGAACCAGAATTTAGCAAACAAATTCTAAAGTTGTGATGTAAGACAAATGATAGATATTATGCATGATCATGCTCTACTCTAATAAATTGTTTTTGTCAAGCCAAATGCATCATCGTTTTTCAATCTTGCACCTTAACCATCATACCATATTAAAGCACATATGTAGAATATATATGTCACAAATTGAATACACATTCAATACGAGACTAAGATCTTGCATGCTTATATCCAATGAATTGGGTCTTAATATTAACATGGATACAATTACCATTCAAATTTTATCTGATATCTTTAGTGCAATTGTATGGGATCTAATCACACTAATTAAATTCAATCTGATAGGGTGAAATCATAGCTAATTAGATGTTACACTTCTGAATGAATGTTGCCTACTCCGTCAGAATAGGCGCGGTCAAAACATAATATTTGGTGGTGGACTTTGTAGAGGCAATCTATAGGGTTTTTAATTTCTTCTCTAGCCGATTGAGAGAGATTGCCTTTCGATTTACCATAAGCAAGAGAGGAATTAGTAACCGGCTATCAAACCAAATACGTTGCTTCCAATCTAAATCTACTAGCCTCTTCATCATTTGTAAGAGTCTTTCCTTGGGTGGTTGGAATTTTCCATCCACCTTCAGCTAAATTTTAATTAATTTAGATTTGCTCGAGCCATATGAAATTAAAAAGATCATAAAGTTGCAGTTGAGTCATAAGTTTAACATAGAAGCCAAATGTGTTGATTTACCTATTACACCAGAGCTTGTTTCTCATCGGACTTTCCCTTTCCACGCTTTTCCGAATCTTCATGAGCTCGACTAAGAACCTTAGATGGAAAAAATCGATCGCAAATTGAGCAATCTTGCACACATTGGTGCCCATTAAGAGTTTGTGTGACGGGTGAAGATCAAGTGATCTATCACAACCCATTTGGTTTACTGTATTAGACAAGCATGTAACAAAAGTTCGTATTGCTTGATGGACTTAATTGATGTTTGAAAAAAGAAAAAGAACTTACATATCGGGCTTCCTTTTCAGACCTTTCGTTCACAAATCTTCTGAACCAGAGAAAGAACATGAGGTACAAGAGATTGATTGCAAATTCGGCTAACGTATATGCATTTGTGCCTATGAAGTTGCTTGGCCGGTGAACATCTTTGACCATTCATAATCGATTTGTTTTCTTGTAACTGACGAGCATATTATACGGTTTCTTATTGGATGGACTTGACGGGTGTCTTTCGAAACCTTACATTTGCTCGATATACTTATATTCTACGGAGTATACAATAAGTTTAGTGGACAACTTTTATTATGTATAGTACTTATTGGTCTTCTACATAATTTCAACTAGATTATTAAGGATAATTTTGGTAATAATAATTCTGCTTTTTACTCATATTTTCAAACCCATCACATTGTATCGGTTATATCGCCTCATTTTACACCTGTCTTGTGGGAGATGGCATAGTTTGTTAATGCTCTATTTGATATTTGCGGGATCTACATGGAGGACCTGGTGTTTAATGATTTTACCATAGCGTTGAGATTTATGCCGTATACTTTTCTACTAGTTCTCACATCTGACATTCTTTGACAAAGTGTAAGAGATCAATAGGCCTCTCGGGTTAAGTTGTATCAAGAATGAAGTAGCATTATTATATAAGATATTTGGATCACAAGATTATCTCACATAATCATTGTAGTTTTTGGACGCTTGGATTTTATTTGAGGTTAGTCTTATGTTTTGATACTTTCAAAGTACTATTTTTCCTCCCTAGAAAAAAACAAGTTTACCACGCACGATCTTGGAGTAGCCTTGATGGATACAAGGGGTAATGTCCACTTACTAAAACATTTTGGTACACGTCACGCATTGAAGCTAGCATGCAGCTTTTGAGGATTTGGGCTTTATCATAGACTTGACAATTTGGTGTTCCAGATTCATTTTGGGCAGAAAACGTGCATTATTCGATCTATGTCAATTTTCACCAATATTGAAAGTAGACAAATATTTTCAAAATTACATCATGCAATTGATTGTCTTAGGGAAGTTTTTTGACCTCGTTTGGCACGCGCCACCCATCAAGCACTCAAGCCTAACATACATTATTCGTCGATTTTGGGATCTACTATGGGTTTTTGGCTTAGCTAAGACCCATAAACTTACCTCTTGATTCTTCTACCAAAAATGGAACCGTATATTTTTAGAGCATTTTAGGGTCAAGAAGAAGGGATGTTGGATAACAATATGGACTTAACCTAATACTTTTCCATTTCCATAAGACGGGAGCAAAACGAGAACATGTGAGGGATGCGACCAATATTTCGAATTATTTCGAACATATTAAAACTTCAGATTATTATTACAGAGTTTTAAAAAAAACATGCACACCCACAATAATCAAACTGGTGTTGAAAAGAGTAAAGAAAACATCAAGTATCTGGGAATATGAAAGCAGACTGTCCTGTAATGTTGTACGTCTATTACAACACACAGTAAGAGAATCCACATATCAGATTGACGATAAAAAACAACACACCACCGCAAAGCTCCCTAGAACCCGGCCACGCTAAAACCAGCAAGAACAAATCATAGCCGCTAGGGGCAAGCTGAAGAACGACTAGTCATTCAACAACAATCAACCATTAGACAAAGGCATCAATACTTCTGGTCGGGGGTTGCGGGTCACAAAAGAAGCACAAGAAGAATGAGGTGCAGGAAACTCTGTTATTGAACTTTCTGGATTGAATGAAAAACTGTAATAGCAGCATCCTGTTCAGTCTAATACACTGGCAATTTACAATTCTGTATCTAATAGAACGAAGATATCAATGCTCTACCTTCTTAGCCCTAGCTAGGCTTTGCCTAATCAGTCACAAGATTTGCATTTTTACCAAATAGACGAAAGATCTCTAGTAGCAGCCGACTGACTGCAGTTAAGATCAAATAATCACATGACTTCGAAATTTACAAACTACTGGAAGACCTATTGGTGATGTAGAGGCAGAGGCGGTCTTTTTTCGACAAACTCGTAATGAATGACAAAGTTTTCCTGCAACATGGAGGACAAATTAGGTTTTAAGATCAAGTTTGTACTGAGTTTATGGTAAAAAGAAAGAATCAGCAAATAACAGACAGACGTACCTTCACTGATGTATCCCAAATATTAGGATCGAAAGCAAGATAAGATCCCCTTTCGTATGTATTGGTCTTAACAACAGGCTCCATGTTTGGAACTCTCATAAACCACAGTCGCATGTCTTTGTGATAGAACCAGCCTCTATTATAGCTGCAAGCGAAAGTAACATACTATTAGGAGAGTTGAGTTGATACTGTACAGAAAGTTGAGAAAACGCAGGTTTGGATATAGAGGAAGAGAAGTGTGCATAAAAGGATCACAAGGGAGAGAGGGAGGGGTATCAAATTGAGGCCATACAGTTCGTTTGCTGCATATAACTGGGCTTCGTCTTTTGGCATGCTGCAATCGATAAAACACTTTATCAAACTATCGCTCAAGATCTGAAACAGATCATTTGACTAACAGCAAAGAAACTCTACGAGATAAGTTACCTGTAAAAGATGTAGAATAGTGTTTGCAACTGGAACTTGGCAAAATAACCTTGCTGCAAGTACATGGCAAACAATAAAGAACGTAATATAGAAAGTCCCTGAATAAAAAAGAAGAGTGTAAAGCCAAGAAGCATACATTCAATGGAGGAGATGGTTTCGCGGAATAACACTCCGGTATGTTGAATTCTGGTTCACCCTTAGCTGGCTCATCAGACCACGGGGAGGCAAAAGTCTTATAAAGATTTTCTGATGAATTCAAATTCAATCCTAGAGTCGTCAAATCGATCCCCAGCGCAAGCGATGTTAGATCAGGATCAGTCATTCTTATTACGCTTAACAAGCCAAGTAATCCAAAGGGGTCAGGAGCCACTTGAGAGGTCTGAACAGAGTTTAAGCCCTGTTCTCTAAAGGTTTGATTCAATGAAGGCATTTGTTGTAGTCTAAATTGTGGCTGGTTCTGCTGTTGATATTGCTGCATAATCTGCTGCTCATACGAACCCATATTAGAAACTGTGCCTGGAGAATTTAAGGTCCTTAGGCCGATACCAGGAGGCATGCTGCTCTGTGTAGTTGCAAGATGACCAAATATACAACATGAGGAGATACCCACAGAAAAAAAAAGGTCTCACATTCACATTTAGGACAAGTAGATAGTATTAAAGAGAACAAATCTTATTCTCAACCTCATCAACAAAACCAATGTTTTATATGATTGGAGGCAATGGACCTCCAAACATGTTCGCAGTACACTTAACAGAATAAAACTTCTATGTAATTTTTGCATTTTAGGACCCCTTACCCTCTATTGCTTCTTCTTTGCTATACTCAGAAATAAAGATTGATCAAAATCATCAGAATGATCAGATGTAGTATGAGATGGTGCAGCAATTGCACAGATCAAATTAGCTCTATGAACTTGTTATCATAGCAAAAAGAGAGGAAAGGAGAAATTTTTTCGCTTTCTCAATGCAAAGAAAAAATGAGGCATACATTAGGCGCCAACTGTCTTTCTCCCTCCATCAGCAGAGCAGGGCTGTATAGAGAGCCCCCCCCCCCCACACACACACAAAAAGTACGCTAGAAGTTACCCAAAAGTTGTCAAAAGAACCACATTGCTACGCCATATTACACTTGCATTTATCAAATCAAAAGGCTAGGAGGATTTTTACTAACAGAGAGTGAATGTTGTTGCTGCTGCTGTGGACGATGTGAGGAGTACATTCCCCCCAAATTGAAACCAGGTGATCTTCCCATCTACAACCAATCAATCTTTGATAAGGGCACAGACAAGGGTCAAAGTTAAAGGTACGGCACAACTTAATCTATACCACTAACAACTCACAGAAAAATGTTGAGGTACGCCATTATCATGGAGCTGTTCCTTCTGCTGGAAATCGATCCCATAATCAGCACCTCCACCTGCTACAAGTCAAATAGGATAAAGTTGGGAATAAAATTTTAAATAAAGAGAATTATAAGGTTCAGTGGGGGACAAATCATGAGGGACAACAATCTTATTGACAATAGAGACAACACTCATCATACATTAGAAATACAGAAATCCTGGGATTCAAAATCATGAAGACTAAATTATGCGATGATGCAAAAGGCCAAGTCATCCTAAACATCAAAATGTCAGTTTTCCTACAGATCGAAATAGGCTACTATACTATCAAACACATTAATGTCCACTTTGCCAATTCACAAAAAACAAAGAAGGGTCATAATGTTGAGGGTTCCCCCCCCCACCCCTCCCTACCCCAAAACAATATTAGTGTTTAAACCGTACCATCTAGGGACGATCATCAGAAAATAATTAATTGATAGAAATTGTTGCGTAAAGTATAAGAAGATAAGAAGTATAAACAATTTGGATAAACAGAAACCACAATCTCTTCAAACACTTTTGAGGTTAGCCACCAACCTTTGAAACCTGGCAACGCAGGAAAATCTTCATTTTGGATGCTGAACTCCTGGTTTTGTTGAACAATGGGACTAACCCCAAGTCCTTGTTTTCTTAGAGAGCCTGCCATGCCCCACCTTAAACGTCAAGCTATACGCATTAAGATTGGAAGAACCTTTATCATTCAAAAAAATTAATTCATATTACCTATTTGTCCGTGAGGACCACCAGCAGAGTTTGGGCGGCTGCCTAACTGAGGGAAATCATTTAGATTAAAGGGGGCATCATTGGAGTTTTCATCACCCAGCATTCCCATGGAGCTTAAACTATTTACTGCTTGAACATGGTTCTGCGAGAGAGGCCCTCCAGCCGAAGTATATGAGTTCCCAAACATAGAAAGTACCTGTGGAGAAGCTGAGAACAGAAACAGTCATCCCCATAGCAATAGGTGGTGCAAAAAACGCACAGTAATTAGGTTATACCTTATATAGTTGGAAGGCATTATCCAAGTAATAAGATCAAACAATTTACACAACAACAACTACAAAGAAGTAGTTAAGTGAAAGAGAGACAATAAGCAAAAAAAGAAGCCTATTGGATGAAAGCCGTACAAAGACGAAATAAATACAGTACATTGGAACGGCTGTCTTTCTGAAGCCATCATCCTTAAACATGACAACTACTGCACAAGTGCACAAAACTACGACTCTCACATAAGAACAAGATCTCATTAATGGCGACATGGCGTATGCCATACAGTATTATGCTACTATCACAGATACTATGGAGTAATCAGGAAAATAGGGATGGCGCGAGTCACTGTCTTTAATGATAATTGCCTAATTGGTAGGTTAATCATAAATAAATGTAACTAAACTGCGGAGCAGTAAGGACAAAAGCTATTGAACTGTAATTGGGAGGTTTCAGGTAGATATCATAGGCAATAATGCCAACATTAAAGAACATTGCATAATTTGGACAGCCAAAGTGAGGAAGTGTGTCAAGAGGTTACAGGTCAAATAGTATTAATAAGTGTATTGATATTTGATAAGTGGTGAATAGACAGTATTTTAAGAGGTTTTCAAGTAAGTTTGCTGACATGATTAAAGTTTGTTTAAAGATTCTACAGAGCCTCACTATATTACCCTGCAGGTCAAATGGCGAGCCTCTACTTTGGCTCCGGATAATGTTGTGTATGCCTCCAGAACGAGGTCCATACAAGGTTATGTATTGCCATAGAGCTCCTCATTGTACCGAGTACAGACCGCAAAAGCGTTCTCTCAAGAAAAAGGATTATAAGTCCTGTCCAATAGAATCTTCACTAACTTTAAGGAGGTAAAGCAAGCCTAGTAAGTTGTGGTTTTCCTCCTTAGAAAAAAAAATAAAAAATTCCTCCTTAGAAAAAAAAAAAAAATTAAAAAAAAAGAGTAAGTTGCTGTTGTATAAAACTATCATTTCTCTTTCTCGCTGGATAATAAGTTAGGTCAATTCAAATTTAAGGCACTGCAACCAAGCATGTCTGCAGAACTTGCAACAATAACACTATACTAGTGCCTCAAAAGCTCCTCTCTATGGCGGGCTGGAATCAGACTTACGCAACCTCTCCACTCTGTCGTTCAGCAGAAGCCAGTCAACACACAAACAAAACATAATGAAGAGAAAAGTGATACCTTGTTGTAGTACATTGCCACTTAATCTATTTTGTCCTTGCACTCCTAGGCTCCCGGATCCACTATTTGTAGACATATTGAGACGTGAAGCAAGACCAGGAACAGATAATCCTCCACCTGAACTTATAGTTCTCCCAATATTCCCACTACCAACCATACTTCCCATTGAGCCAGAAACTCGAGGACCTGCATTTCCCAAAACAGGAGAGACGCCTAGGCCTGGAACACCACTACGATTACCAATAGTAGCAGAGGTTGAAAGAATCCCAGGAATCGAACCACCAACACCATTTGTGTTACTACTATATCCAGGGTTTCCTACAATATTCATACCCCCTCTATTTGTAATCCCTGAATATCCACCATGCGAACTCCCATGAGACATCTATAGATGACAAGAAATATGTCAATATCATGAGTTCATGACTATGAACAACTTGATAAGCCAAATAGCATCACTAACCAAAAAACATAACACCAAACTACTATATTAAAGACAAACATTTACCTGAGACAGAGCAACAGGAATATTATTTGACGTAAATCGCCCACCTTGTATGTTACCCGTAGATTGCTGTACCCCACCAGAAGCAACACTATTCATCGATGAGTTTCTAGATGCTAGTGTATTGGGAACATTAAAGCCACCGTGCATATTGTATCACTATCACCTCAAATTAGTTCCTGTGTTGAGAAAAATAGGAAGATATAACACCTCTAATTAATTAATCAATCAATTATTAACATTAAAATGGAATCCAAGTGCATCAACAGAGACTAGCAGATCAGAGTCTGAAAATTGCTGGAGCTGGCCGCTTGCTCTGCTAGATATTTTAAATAGACTATTCAATGAACAGACATAATCAGAAAGAGAAAGTTAGATATAAATTAATAATCTTCTTCCTTGTAAGAACAACACCATGGAAAGCAATAAATGCAGTAGAACATGTATACTGCATCAGTCATGGATGAAAGAAAAGAAGAAAACATTAACTATACTGTGACCAATGATGCATTGTACCAATACTCCTTCCATTTCAATCAATTAGCCCCATTTGACTTCTTTCTTGAAGAGGATTTTCAGCAGTGGGTCTAAACGAGTGGAATCCAAAAGAGTATACAGGCTTGGGGCAATCTAGGAAGGTTCTATGTGGCAAAGTGCTGTTCCAAAGCTCATCCTATTGGTCTTTGGGGTAGGGAACCCGGGTTGATGGCAAACTCACATGGATACTCGAAATGAGAGAGCCTATCCTCAATGGAGCAACAATGTGGCAACGCCAGGGAAACTTAAGAGCTTATATAGATTGAAAAGTCACGGCTAAACATGTGTGTTACAGTGCGTACTCTTGTTGCCCAACTTGTTTAGCATATATCTTTTATACAAGTTTGGCCAGAAAAGTCATCATCCATTGAGCGTGGCCAGAAACATACCATAGCATGACCTCAGTCCATAAATTCATGTCATAGCAAATAGCGATCCAGGTTGTCAAGAAAGGAGTAAATTACCAACTAAAGCCTAAAGCTTTCAAGTCCTGATCTCGGGTGACTAGGAACTCCAAAACTATCAATATCCGGTATCTATGTACTGTCAACTTCCATACGAAACCGATCACCAAAATAAGTACACACAAAAACCACTTAGCATGTAAGGCACCCCGACTCATCCTACCAAAGATTCTTAGTTTAATTGACAAGTGAAAACCTTGCAAACAAGATGGAAGATTCAAGCTAATCATGAATATGTGCAGGTGCAAACAGCGACCAAAGCCAACATAACAGATTTAAAGAAGGAATAAGATTGAATCACAGCAGATACACTAAACACAGCAAGGAGGTTGAAATATCGAATAGAAGAAAACCAGAATCGATATCATTTGGGGATGGACACAAAAGCATCACCATTCAGAGACAAAACTTTGACAGCTGATAAACAGAGATTAAAGAGAGACTCGTTTCTATCCTACAAAAAATGTGCCACGACAACAAAAGAAACAAACTTTAACTTCTTCATCTCTAAAAAACTCACTAGGAAACAAAATCTCCTCTTAATCGCCGTGCAGTGGACATTCCAGGAGCCCAATGTAATTACCAATTAGGAGCTATAAGTAGTAGCCTATAACACAAAAGACCAAAAACCAATTCCACAGCTCCCTACCTTAGCTATGACCTTACAGAATACGATTATTCATACCCCACGTATCCACACCACATACTCTAAAACCCCAACAGTCCAGCCCTATTGTATTCTAACTAGTCTAATAACTACTAACAATGCCCCCCATCATACAAACTATGAACAAAATCAATCTATCCTCGATGCACAAGAATGTCAATGCCACCAACCTTTTCAAAGCCGCGGTCCTAGCATTATTAAGTAAGCTCCCATCTATCACCCCAAATGAGATACAAAGTCACTTTGCTGAAAAAAAACACAACTTTGGCACAACTCATCAAATCTTTCAATCTATCCTCGATGCACAAGAACGCCAACGCGACCAATCTTTTCAAAACCGCGGTCCTAGCATTTTTAAGTATGCTCTCATCTACCACCCCAAATGAGACACAAAGTCACTCTGCTGATAAAAAAAAAACACAACTTTGGTACTCATTCTTTCAATCTATCCTTGGATGTACAAGAATGTCAATGCGAGCAATCTTTTCGTAGTCGCGGTCGTAGCATTCTCACTACTCATACTCCCATTCAATCAGAGCCCCAAATGAGATATGAGTATGAAAACACTATGCTGAAAAAACTTAACTTTGACACTACCCAAATTCTTCTATATAATTACAAGCAAAGACAACAACTTTAATCAACGCGCGCAAAAGGGCAGATAAACTAAAACACGAAATGAAACTTAGAGAAAATTTAGACGACCCAGTATTAGTATTAGAAAACTAAGACGACCCAACACAGGATTGGATCAAATAATCGCATAAATACATCAAATAATAGAAAAAGCAGTGAGATTTACAAAGGGTTAATCACGAATTAGTAGATCAATTAGTAAAGAGGGAAAAAGAGAGGAAGAGGACCTGTGACGCTGTGCGGAGATGGTGAAAAATGGAGGAGGAAGAAAAGAGATTTGACAAGGAAAATTGTTGGGTTTTTATATTGTTTTTTTTTGGGGGAAATTGATTGATGACTTAATTTTGTGGGCGAGTACTTGTAGCAGTTTTTTTTTTTTTTTTTTTTGAGGTCGAGTACTTGTAGCAGTTCATTTAAGTAAAAATTTGATTTATGTCTTCGAGTTTGTAGATGTTGGGTTGGGTTGTGGTTGAACCATGTAGAGTCATGGAGAAAGCAGAGTCGCAATTAATGGTTCTTTACTTTTTTCCCACATCGAGATCGAGGTATATGACTGGAGCTGAAGATGTAAGTTCTTCCATTGTAATGGCGAAACGGTTTAATTTATTTGGTATAGATTAATTGGAGGGAAAGTACCCGTCAAAAACGGAAAAAAGAATTGGAGGGAAAAGAAATGAGACGAAATGAGAGTTTATAGGTTTGAATGTTTGGTTCGTAAACGGACTTGAGAAGTGGAAACTAGAAAGAAGGGAAAAGGGATATAGCCCATATAGGTCATTTAATCTTCGTTAAATTACGAGTTTCTTTCTTTATAAGGGAGGGGGTTGGAAGGAGAGAAACTTCATGCCATAAAAATGAACACCTTCCTTTCAATTCATTTAGATCTCTACTCTCCAGTATAGATACCAAACATCGGAAATAATACGGATTAGGTAATTTCCTTAATTTATATCCCGTTCATCCTCTTTCTCTTACTTTCCTTTATATCCTTCTTCACACGATAGAGTCTCTAAACTACGTGAAAATAAGAAGTCAATAAGTGAAATATACCGGCAAAAAGGCTAATAAATGAGCTATACACTTGTACACAACGAGGAAACGAATAAATTGTGCACAACGCAATCTAGTACATCAACAAGTGGTTAACGCAAGCGGTAAGTAGTTTGACTTCGCTTAATGATTGTGAAAACAACATTTTGTTTAAGGTAATCATTTTAAAGCTAAATTTTGAGAGTAAGATGCTCCCTCCGATCTCGTAATAAGATCTTGTGCTTTTGTTGTGTTTGATTGGTCACACTCTGGGAATCATATTGAGACCAAATGAAAGATTCGCTTATATGCCTTAAAATGCAAGAAAATTAGTGTGTTATATTACAGAGTTGTATGTACTGATTTTTACACCCAATGGACATTTCATTTGATCTACTTAACTATGGCATCAATTTGAACAGTAAAAAGAAAATCCTAAACAAATAAAACGACCATTCACAACTAGAAGGAATAACTAATAAGTTAAAAATCAATCGCTTGGGAAATTTTTAGATTAACACAAATGGAGCAGTAATATTTGGAAAAAGATTAGAAGCTAGGGTTGTTATATCGGAGGTGGCGGGGGTATATAGTAACAATTTGCAATCTACTAATTTATAAAAGTAAAATGAAAATGAGGTTCTAGTATGAAATTCCAAACTTCTGATCTGTGTTGTAAATGGAGTGGGTCAGAGGATCACGAGTAGTTGGCTTTCAGCAGATTAAAGAAGCGTGAGATCCAACACCACTTGAGGTGAAATGTATGGAGCTACAAAGCTATGACCAAGGTGGTTATAGTAGGCCAAGCAAGGGCGTCCATACCATCTCCATATCATCAATATGCTATAGAGGAATTCCATCCTCCCAACAGTCCCAAGTTTATTGGTCAACATTTGTCGTGATATCAGTGTTAATCACACAGAGTATAATAACTCACATACCTATGTTATAATTAGATTATTGTAACCTATTTATTAAAGGTGGATAGCTTTACAACTCATTGAACCGTGAACTTAAATTATACTCGTACTCTACTAGAGTTTGTTTGGGTTGACGCAAGACCATAAATATCTCCCCAATGTTACCTCAATAATTTCATTAACTAAAAGATAATCCCATTCTCCCTAAAAAGAAACACCTATTCGCATCACACTCCATTACATATGTGTCACATTTCACCAAATCACGCATTCATACCTCTCTATTTATACCCACCCTTATCCACATCCTAAATTCCACGTTCATTGAACTTTGTATTGACATCAACAAAAAGCAAGTAAACAAGAAAACATCCACATCCAAATTCAAAGGAGATGGTGAAAAAAAAAAAAAACTAAAGTAGTGGTAGAGATAAGCACCAACATTTGTAGAAAGTTTGAGTCTCACCATTAATAGAAAATTCAGAATGAACAAATCAAGATATAAAAACTAATAAAATATAGTCAATCCTCACTACATCCAGACAAAAAACCACTACAAAACAACGCGCATACCACGGGGGCATTTGCGTAAATCACCTTCATTTCATCTATATTAAAAAAACAATAAACCCCATCAATTATCTCCACTGTAATAAAATACTATTTTTTAATTATTTTTTAATTTGGGATTATTATTATTATTATAATATTTTATCGTTTTCTCAGGCGATGAGGTTAAGCCTTCGAGAAACCGAGGAGAGGTGAAAAGAGCGAATCAGAGCACACAGTTTTAGAGAGAGAAAACAAAGTTCCGAGTAGAGAGAGAGAGAAAAATTGTTCGCGCCGAGTTGAATCGTCCGGGTCACTCAACTCGCTGTAACTCGGTTCCGATCGCCGGAGACGTATCTCCGTCGTCGGAGGTTTGGCAATTGGCCGGAAGTTAGGGTTGACTTTTTTTTTATTCGAAGAGGAGAGAGAAAAAGAGAGAGAGAGGATGACGATGAACGGGAACGGATATGGAGGCGGAGGCGGTGGTGGTGGTGGTGGTGGAGAGGAAGAGTATGTGAGAAGACACCATAAGCATGAGATAGCTGATAATCAATGTACTTCTGTTCTTATTAAGCACATTAAAGCTCCTGTTCATTTGGTAGTAATTCTTCTTTTTTTTAATTTGTTCTTTTGTTTTTTTTTTTAATTTCTTGTTAATTTTTTTTGATTTATTATTAAGTATATGATTAGTTGATATGATTTTTTTGGTGGTTTTATAATGTAGAATGTTTATTTGATTTTCTTTTGTGTGAAATGTTTGGTTTGATGTATTGTTTAGTGTATAATTGTTCGTTGCATGAATGAATGAATGAAGCTTCAAGATGAAGTTTTTTCGAAGCTTGTGGTGGTGAGATTATGTAGTGTTGAATTTGTAGAGTTTACGATGAATTTGATCATCTTGGAGATGTAATGAAGTTATGTGAGTTGAATATGATGAGGTTGTGGTGAGGTTTCTTGATTGATGAGGTTTGTTTGTTTTTAGCTTCTTCGAGAAGTTTTGAATTCGCAGGAATTGAGAAAAGACGGATGGATTCTTTGTTTCTTGGGGTAGGAAGGTTGAAGTTAGAGGTGTTGAGATGGTGTTTCGGTTGTGGTTGGAGAAAATGTAGTTGGAAATCGGTTCTATGGTCTAAAATTTCGGATTTGTGGTATTTAGGAAGGTCGTTTATTCGTGATTTTACTCCGATTGGGAACTTGAGGAGTCGGTTTATAGTTTAAACTTGGCTTGATCATGTGGATGTTGCTCTATTGAGTCACGGCTTTCTTTATGTTGAGGTAAATTGTCAGAGAATTATCCGGTCAGAACTCACAACTTCACGCCCAAATTTGGAAGTCGTAATCCTTCTGGAATTTGGATGAATGGTGTGTATGTGTTTCTAGGTCGTAGTGAGCTGACATTTTAAGTCTCTTGGTCATTGATGTTGCTTTACTTGACGAATGAAACTTTGTTTGGCGACTTTCTTTAGGTTAAGCATGGTTGTTGCTAATGAAACAGTCTCTGCGTCGCAGGTCTGGTCATTAGTGAGGAGATTTGATCAACCCCAGAGGTACAAGCCCTTTATCAGTAGATGTGTAGTGCAGGGAGATCTCGAGATTGGCAGTGTAAGAGAAGTTGATGTTAAGTCTGGACTTCCAGCTACTACCAGCACTGAGAGGTTGGAGCTTCTGGATGACAATGAGCATGTTCTCAGCATTAGGATTGTTGGTGGAGATCATAGGCTCAGGGTATGACCATTGCTGTTTGTGGTTTATTGCTTTCTATTTCCTGTTTACAGTATCGTGTTGATGTAACTGTTCTGGTTCATTTTAGTTCAAGTTTCCATCTTGTCTACGATTTCACGAGTATTGTTGAATGCTTCAAAAACTTTCTGGCTTAGTGAGGTGATTAAGCTTTCAGGTGGTGTCTAGATTTTCTTGTTTTTAGGTCAGTCTAGATACCTATTTTGGATGTTTTATTAGTGAATTGTGGCTGTTTGCTTTATGAAAACCCAACCTCAGAAAATCTGCAGGCTCTCCTTCCCAGTGGTGTCCTCAGATTTTCTGTTCTGTGAATTAGGCGCTTTTATAAGATTAATATTGTAATTATTGGGGTAATGAGTTGACGAAATTCATGTAATTCACTAATTCTGGGTATGCGTTCGTTGTAACCTGTAATCATCCTTTTGCTGGCAGTGTTTGGTTAGCAAAGAACAGGGGGAAAAGGTTTATTGAACACAGAGTGGCGAAAGTTTGTTTCGCGCCTTTACTTACATTTAATGTGTCTTTCTCCTTAAAGCCAAGGTATGAGGAAGATTAGGGCTCTCCGGAGTTCACCAAGTCACTGATCAAATATTTGACAAGGGTCCTTTAGACACACTCTGTTACTCTTTTAAAGCTGACTCACATTTACTTTCATCCATGTGTGTGAACCTTCCATAGATATCTCTTGCATTATGAAGGATGTAAACTTAGTTGTTGAGGAATGAGGATCAGACTCTTGTGTTTCCTCTAATATGCTATTGTGTATGAAATTCTATCGAGTGGAAGTTCACGAACTTTTTTTTTTCTTATTCAGAACTACTCTTCTGTTGTATCCCTCCATCCAGAGATCATTGAGGGAAGGCCTGGGACGATGGTGATCGAGTCCTTTGTAGTTGATGTACCTGAAGGGAATACCAAGGACGAAACCTGTTACTTTGTTGAAGCCCTAATCAAGTGCAATCTCAAGTCACTTGCTGATGTGTCAGAGCGGTTGGCAGTACAAGACAGAACTGAGCCAATCGACAGGATGCCCATAGAGATCTGAAGTGATGGGACAATGCGTTTATCTTCCATGGATGAAACTTCCGAGGTGTTCAGATCGCAGAGACTTTGGGGTTGACTGGTACTTCCATCTTTTAGATTCACTGCTTCTTTAGTTCCTGTTTCGACAAGTGCTGTTGCTTTTAAGCCGGTGGAAGAACCTGCCTATAGCAGTCCCTTAGAACCACAGCTCATATAAACGGGTTTCTAAAACATGTTCATGGTAGAGGAGAAGAGATAGAAACTTCATCTTTTGCATATCCTCGTGGTCTCGTGCGTGTTTTGTCAGTTGTATATAAATGTGTCATTAAACGGGTGTTTGTAGATCGCTGTTATAATGTCACAGAATCTGTGTAGAGACTATAGAGGTGTTTTTAATAGGCTAGTTACATTTCTCATTAGGGAACTGGGAGGAGGCCTTGTAATTAGTGTTTCTTCATTCCAGAAAATTTATCATTTGTTTTGATTACTGTCATTGTTATAGTAATAATTGTTTTCCTTAGAATTCAGATAGGATGATAATTATCGCGTAGATTTCTCTCTTTGTTATTCATCAAACTCTGTTAACAGCATCAGATATCGCTCTGCTGTGAAATGGTGCACCCTGTGGCTGGATTTTATCAGGGCTTCACTAACAGGTTCCAGTGTTCCACCATCATTTCATCGTATCTATTCTTATTTCATGTGTGATGGCGATAGTATGATACTCGAACCCAGAGAATGGTCGCCACAAACAGTTACTTGACGAATAGTGTCGAATAATGCTGTCAATCTGTGTTGTTTCTCTTGTAGCGTTATTCAACACTATTCATCGAAATAACCGTATAACTCAGTTTGTATTGCAGCATACGCACTGACCCGTGCTGCTGCAACACATTCTGGCTTGTGCGCGATGGGACTCCGTCTTCAGGAATGGGAGGCCGTCGGGCGGGTGGCGTGCGTGGTGCCAGAAAACCTGACGTGAAAGGGTGGTTAACCATCAGTTTGAGTTAGGTAGGCGCAAGTGAAAATATCTTGAGGTTGTAGTACGTCTGCAAAAGAAGCTTCTAGATCACACTGTTGACTGTACTAGCACATTCCAAAGCGGGCAGTGTGTGGTGGAATGAAATTCCAATTATGTCCCTTTCGTATTGGCCCCACTGCTGATGTTTTCACACTCCTCCTCACTCTAGTTGAATTCTGGTGCTGTGGGGTCCAACTTCATAGGCGTCTCAGAATATTTTAATTGGATTTTCCCTTGCGTATCTCATGATGCTTTTACAGTTTTACTGTTCAACCTGTGTGCACTTGCTCAATGGCCGTGTTCATACCATGATCCTTGAACTATGATAAATATCGGAATCTTTCTATTTCATTCATTGATTTACTTTGGGTGTTCTCCTCACAAAATTCGGTCCAACGTAAAGAAATGAAAGAAATGAAGGGTGTAATGTTTTTTTTCATGCAATAGGAAATGTGGAGAGCAATACTCAATAAAGGAAAAAAAGCAGTCGTTTTTTGTGCATGTGGATGTGGTGGGTCTCACTCTCAGCTAAAGAGGGTTGGCTTTGCGGCTGATGTACTTGTTTGGCGGATTTGGAATATCTGTTACATGTAAAATCTCCTGATGGACTCATGCTGATGCTATCGCAGTTGGCCGACATGGATAATTTCGGCCGTCGGGTCAAATTATCGAACGGGTCTAGTCCGACATGGATAATTTCGGCCGTCGGGTCAAGTTATCGACCGAGTCTAGTCATCTTTGGCTAATAATCATACGAGTAGGGCCGAGATCAGTTTATTCATTTCTCAACCAGTAAATGATTATCCAATTACTGTTTTTCCAAAAGGTTTCAGAGTGTGATAGACGTTACACAGTCGACATATAATTGCAATCTTGAGCATATTTCGTACTTGTCCCGATTTAGGCACACTTTATGCTTGAAGAGTTGAAAAATGTCCAGAACTAATTCCCATTTTTGGGAGTCAGGATCGGTCATCTTCAGTTTCAGTTAAGGAATCGTACACTCGACCCAGTAAAGATCTGGTTTGTCGACGAGTATAGTACAAACAACCGTTGCAGCCGTACAATAGGAAGCCTGACAATTCCAGATGAAATAGAAATTTATAGGATGGTGAAACATGCCCCATGTTCCAGGGACTATGGTACATCCGATCCCTCCGACGTATGGAGAGAAGCGACAAAAATATCGTCTACACTATAATATCAATGTAAGAAAAAATTATGAACAGTTTATGTAAATTGACCTTAATGTTACAAAGAAGCTAACCTAGGTGCTACACATTATCAGTGACCACACACTAGAACCCACCGACGAGATTGAATGGCTGATTCTCGCCTTACACTTGCCACGTTCTTTGAGGAAGTCGAATGCTGATGGCTACTGCCTACTGGTATACTTACCAGAGAAGGAATGCTTGAGCTGCTACAATGTGACTAGATTTGTAAGTTAGTGTACAATATACAGTTGGAGATCTCGGGCACCGGGCAGCTCGCCCCCTTGATCTGCGCCCTTCATCAATAAACCGGCTGCTCGATCCTGCATGTCCCTTCAATCATCAATATTTAGCTGCACCTGATGCAGTCCCAATCTCTGAGACAGGAAGAACTGACATTTATGCCAAGACAAGGTCCCCTTCTTGTTCTTGCTGCTCAATCGTTAGTTGGCTTTCTTCGCCATATGGAAGAAGTATCCGCTTTATGTCTTCTGAACTAAGCGTCTCATACTCCAGGAGCGCATTGGCTACCGCATGCAATGCCTTCTCATGCTGCAGAAAAATCAGCAAAACAATGTTAACGAGGCTTTTCATTTGGGATAAATTTAAGAAATGATAACTCAGAGGTCGTGGATTGCGGTCAATTCATCATTGATTAGATGCATATGGTGAAACTAACATATGAAAACCAAAAGATTCTTGATCTTATAGTGAAGTGCATCTAAAACCTCTGCAGGTTGTTAATGATGTTCTTAAAGCATATGATAGATTGTACATTACAACTGTACTAGTCTCTTGAGGTATATTCTGGATATAGCAGAATGCTAATATGATGTATCGGAAGCAGATATAGATTTCTACATAACAAGTCTCTGATGTATATTCTGCATGTATCAGAAAGTCCGATTTCTTATAATTAGCTTTATTGATTCATATATTCATTTGGGGTTTCTGATGAAATACAAAGCTCAAATTTGAGAGACAAACCTTCTTGAGCAATATCCTCACTCGGTCATATGCGTCTCTAAGGAGTTTAACAACCTAACATACACGGAACAGATTAGAGTGTTTGTCAAGATGTGAGTCACTCAAGTGGTAAGTGGTAAAAGAACATTAGGTTTCCGAACTGACCTCTGCATCAATACGAGATTGCATTTCAGTACCCGGCCTTTCTTTGATATGAACAGGACCGATCGCATCACTCATCCCACAAGAGGTTACCTAAAATATTCAAAACAAAACCTCAGAATATAGGGGATTAGACAAACACCAAAAACTGTCTCGAAGTTGAACTTCAAAGTTTGTAGTGCAAGTACATGCGTTGCCCATATCCTTTTTATATACTGTGGTGAAAGATGGGAGTTAAGGGACTTGAAATATGCATACCATGTACTGAGCAAGCTCTGTAGCTTGGTTGAGGTCACTGCTTGCTCCAGTCGTCACATGATCTTCACCAAAAATGAGCTCCTCTGCTACCCTACCTCCCATACAAACATCGAGACGAGCCAATAATTGCCTCTTGCTAACTGAGGTCTCATCATTCGAGGGGAGCTGTGTAACCATGCCTAAAGCAGATCCACGAGGCATGATAGTTGCTTTGTGAATCGGATGAGCACCTTCAGTGTTCAAAGCCACAATTGCATGGCCACTCTCATGGTATGCAGTAAGCTACAAAGAAGATAAGCAGACATAAACTTTTAAGCAACCTACAAAAACCGAGTGTCTACCAATAGCATGCTTTGGCATTTTTTTCACTACATCTATTCCAAAATCTCATTTATTGACAACTCCATAACTAGTCCAGACTTTCATGGAGATACACTAATCTGTCATACAGATGTTCATTAATTTAATATTTTCTGCTTACTAAACACTATTTTTTTTTTTGAGAGAACTTACTAAACACTATTGGTGCTTCTATAACAACTATACATCCTGGTATGTCTAAGAATCAGGGGGAAGAACCCAGGATTTGTTTTGTCAGCTGTCCAATAGTTTTAATGTTTTTCCATGAAAAAGTAGGAACAAAATCTAAGTCTATTTTAAGAATTAGCCATTTGGAAAATGCTTTGACTTTTAAAATAGACTTCCATATATTAGTCTCTACTAGTGGACGAGACTATTCTTATTTGCGGTAGTGGTTGCTATTATGATTAACAACAAAAATTAGGGATGGCGAGACTAGTATCAAATCACAATCTATATAACCAAGCAATGGAAAACAGATGTTCCAGTTTGAGATCATCTTAAATCTATAAGAAGACCACACACTAACCTTTTTCGAGTCTTCGGATATGAACATTGTTTTCCGCTCTGTACCCATAAGTATTCTGTCCTTTGCAAACTCCAACTGACCGGATGTTAACTTTTCAGCCCCTTCAACAGCGGCCTTGATAGCTGCTATGTTGACCAGATTTGCCAGATCTACGGACAAGGTAAATTGAAGGTAATATTACAAGACCGATGCAATACATTTGATTGAAGAAGACAGACAAAGACAAAAGATTAAAAGGCGATTTTCAGTCCCTCAATCAAAAGCATTATAATACCTGCTCCATTAAATCCAGGGGTACCACGAGCAATTGCTTTGACATCAACATCTTCACCTACTGGTTTATCCTGTAAATATAGCTCAAGAATGTCTTGGCGACCCCGTACATCTGGACTGGGAACAACAATCTACCAAAAAACAAAAAAGTTTGGCGAACTGTCATTTATCACAACAGAGAGAACAGAATGTAAGATCTATGATAAACTTTTAAAGACAGTACACAACAATTGAGGATGTGTATTGTGAAACTGAAACACCTCTCTTTCATGATACCCAATATTATTTACTTCTTTTTTTAAACGTGATGGATACCCAATTCTTAATCATCTTTATACCAGGTTTACATATGGCCCAGATTTCCGGAAAATATAATCATTCAGTTAGTTTACCATAATTCTCTATGAAAGCATATCAGAATGACTTTATTTTGACAGTTCAGAGGGACGCAGGTGTAGCAACTACCCAAAGGCTTAAAAAAAAACAGATATTTCCTGGACCAAATCCTTTGTCTTTACTCTCCATCCCTTACACATAACCATGGCCAACATGTATGTAGATGACTGGATACTAGTACAGTGATACTCAGATCTTACTGGATGAAGACAGTATCTCAACTGCAAGGCTTTAACTCTATGTGTTCAAAATGTTTCATCATCAGCTAAAGACTATCTAGCTCAAACCAATAAACAAGAACGCTATCCATTGATCTCCTTCCACAGAACGCAATAAATCAATGATGCTGATGTCAAGAGTTATCAACATGACTTACATGCCTATCGAATCTACCAGGTCTGGTCAAAGCAGGATCTAGGATGTCCGGCAAGTTTGTCGCAGCCATCAATATTATGCCCTGTCATAATGTATTAACTGAGATTACTACGTAACAAATGTTGCAATGAGCATGTGCTACAATTTGTACAACTAAGCAAATTTACCTCGTTCTGTTCAAAACCATCCATTTCAACAAGCAGTTGATGTAAGGTCTTCTTAGTATGGCCTTCCCATTGCTTTCTTGTTGATCCAATAGCATCGATTTCATCAATGAATATAATGCAAGGAGCCTGGAGAGTCAGAGTAATAAGTCAATTTGCTATCAAGGAGACCCCTTGAAGAAACATACTTTCACGCTTAAGTAGTACTTAACCATAGATGATTCCTCATTTTAAATCCCAGAAAGCAACTTCAGATACCAATATCGTTAATTTGGTAAAACAAAGTGGTCATCGATTCCCTCTACTTAAATGCCAAAGGGAATTTGCACTCCGCCAGTGGGCAACTTATCTTGGACTTCCACAGCATTATCACCCATACAAGAAAAGGAATCCAAGTAATATAATGCTTGCTCAGTCTATTACCTCTCAATAATAGATAGAGAAGGGATTAACCAACAAAAGAGCAATTGCCATACGTCAACATGACACATTAAGGACACACCTTTTTCTTAGCTGCTTGGAATAATGACCTCACACGTCGAGCGCCAACACCTACAAACCTGGCAAAAGAAGTTACAGAGTTCAGGTAAGCGGACAAAGACCTACTGTCCAACAGACCAGATACATAGGTTTTACTTGATTTTTATTAATCAGCCCAGGTACATTGATACTGTAAATTCTAAAGGTTTGCAGTCTCAAGGATATCAGCAATTATGCTATATGTCATAGCAATTTGTTTTTCTAAAATATGGCAATTACAGGCTTAAAAAAATAACAGAAATTCATTCATCAGCAAGGCAAGGGTTAACAGACCAATTTAAGGGATTAAAGCTATATCTTGTTGCTGTTCTTATCTAGTCATATGAGAGTGTCAGCACAGGGACTTAGGCTGTTTTGTCCACCACATATCAAAATTGTGAAACATAACCAAAGTATTGATTTGGAACAAGATGGATGCTGCCTGACAATTGTGGGCAGAGATAATCAAGCTATAAATGGATTACTTACATTTCTTCAAACTCGGAACCTGCTCTGTAGAAAAATGGCACTCCAGCTTCCCCAGCGATAGCCTTCAAAATATCAAATATATCACGACTCAGCAACCACAATTAATTCGCTTTTTCACTACTATCAAAGCACATTATATTTCTGATAATAAATACTAGTAGATGATATCAATTACAGGACACCAAGGGGGTGACTCTCATATACAAAAAAATAACAACGGGGGTGACTCTCATGTACAGAAACAACAAAGGGGGTGAAAACAGTATACAAAAAACTGAAAAAATAGCTGGATGGTTAAGTTCTCAAGCAATTGCAGTGGACTGCAAACCTACCCAAGTGTTGTCTACACCTACTTGTCATGCAAGTATTTGTTTCTTAATTTCAGTTTGAGCAAATGCTTTTCACTCAAAACAATGATGATAGGTGTTAGGGCTCAGAAATCAGAACTCCTCCCAATCTTTAAGTTAACAGATGAAAGTCTGAGACTTGAGAATTCTAAATAATGTAAAATACAAGGAATTCAGGACAGTGACTAACAGAAAAACGCACTGAAACGACATACTCCCTTCAGTTGGATGATATTCCACTAGGCCAGTTCACAATGACATTTCCCATAATCTTTTTTGTCTGTTATTTGTGGATTATAACCCCAAAACTTTTGACCACTTCTATTTTACATCATCTTATGAGATTCCAATAAAAGCATGCAAAATAAAAGGGGAAAATGATAGAGAATAGCAGGGAATATAAAAGAGAATTAATTCATTTTTAATCCGGACAAATTCTGCAAGAACTCTACATTATTCAAGTTCGACCTCAGTAAATTGCTAAAATTTTGGTAGACCTAGCATACCTTGGCAAGAAGAGTTTTCCCAGTACCAGGAGCTCCTGTCAGAAGAATACCCTGGCAGCAATTCCCCAATCACAGAGTGAGGACCATTGGTAAATAAAAATACAAAGGTGAAAATAGAAGAAACTAATTAAAACAATAGTCAATGTGGAAAATGGAGCCAATGTTTTAAAAGAGGTAGTCCTATACACAAAAGAAGATATCTTTTTGTTTTTTTTTTTTTTAAAAAAAGTGGGGGATATGCACAGCAGACAAACTAGAAGAAAGAAGATTCCTTATATCTCTTCAACTCATCCTCTAGTGAAGCCAGATGTTTTATCCTTCAAGAAACCACAGTGATCATACATTCGTAATAACTCGGTGCTTGATCAATAAAACCAAAGAGAGCTTGAAAAAAAAACTCTATCTGAAAAGTAAATTAAATGTTACATGATAACAAACAAGACATATCTGAAACAGACCTTTGGCAACTTCCCTCCAAGGCGAGTAAATTTTGAAGGATTCTTCAGGTACTCAACCACCTCCTCGAGCTCTTGCTTTGCATCATCACAGCCCTTAACGTCTTTGAAGGTTTTGACATTCTAGTGAATCAGTCAATAAATCAGAATTTATAGCAAATGACTCATTTAAGATTATAAGCCACAATTTGCCACAATTAAACCACATGAATTGCCTTAACCTAAACATTCATATGCTCAAAGGACTAAACCATTTTCCATGAACAATGATCCAGAGTTCCAGAGAGGACATCCCAAAAATAGATTAATGAAAAATCACAGTTTGAAGATATTGCACAAATCCGTTGCTGATTGCAAGACAGGAATAGCTATAAAAACTATCAAGTAGAGTGAGCTGAAGATGCTTTAAAATCTAGCAACCTCCCCTACTATGAACTCTTGTGATCTTTTTATTCTTTTATGAAGTAAATAAAATTTGTACGTCATCTTGAGCAAAATTTAACTGTCAAGCATATATCACTACCTTCTCTGGCACAACTTCCTTGCTCAAGTCCTTTGTGGAATAGGACGAACTTGATCCAACACCTGAGGTTCCTATACCACCTAAGCCACTAATGTACTTTTGAAGAGCAGCAGCTCCCATTATCCTGCGCAACAAAATATTGAGATTAATATAACACAAAATAAGCTTCGGTAAAATAACTAGCTTCAGAGCTTCGACCACCAGATGGATGATACACCTGCTCCTAGCAATCAGCATCATATGCACTATTTAATGTATGACAAAACTGTAACAGACTCACGAAAGAGCTTGTACCAAACTAAACCAACAGCAACTGTGAAGAGGATAGTTGAAACGAGTTCTTGGGCAAGGCGCGATGATTTGTTGGACGCCTTAGGATCAACCTGAGCATGAACCACACGCTTATAAAGTCATAAACTGAATAGAGAAAACGCCTAAATATAAACATTGCAGTTGAAGGAAATGATAAACGAATACAATTCTAAAGATATCTTCTTACTTTCCATACTGATAAGCACAGAAAACTTGGCATACTGTCTCCTATCCCCACCCCCAACAAGTCAATACCAAATCTTTACTTCCAAATGATCTGGGTAGGCTAACATTAACCATCACCATGACATGTGTGAAAGATAAAGAAGTATAGAAACAAGATGAAGAGAGCAAACTAAGAAAAGAGAAAGTGGGAGAGGGAATGAGACCCCCTTACCATCACCACATGTAGTGGCTGCTTATCAGATATTCCAGGGTTCAAAGAAACTTCCTCCATATTTCCTGATGCACGTTGCTTCAACTCTTGCAACTACAAGGAAACATAACATTGATCAAGAAGAGCAAGAGGGCATAAAACTAACTAGATACCACTTCAAAAGTTTTTGCACTCTGCAAGTGCCTAGAAGGTCGGGTAAAATGCTTGCAGAACACGACACATCTAAGGTATTTTAATAATTTAGTTTTTAAAAGCAATAATCTGAAGAAAAAACAAAACCAAGCCAATTCAGAAAAATAAAACAATGTCCATGATACTCATGCAAAGAACCAGGAAACTTTGCTTGATGTTACAGTCATGAACAGTTCTATCATGCAAAAAAAAAGGCGTAAAAAGGCAGGGACTCTAAATGATTCACAACTGATAGGACAATAAGATTTTCACGTTAAAGTACTGTTTGCAATCCCTTTAGACATGAAGAATAAGTAATTCTATGTGGGATATCCATGTTGGCGCAATTTAAAATGGCATGAGACGCACCGAGGCGGTGAGGGCCCATACCGACCAGACGAAGGCATGTACCTCATGGAAGCAAGTCAAGCAACGGGCCAACTTTTTTCAAACAAATTTCCAATTTCAACACAATATTTTGCAAAGGGTTGCCCCTTTTTTTTAATTTTTAAAGGGGACCAAAATGTAACGAAAAAGAGATAGGGATTAAGGGGCAAAGGAAAGGGTCAAAAGCCTCGGGTATGCCTCACTAGCAATGAGGCGTGAGGCGCTGCGTGGCGTCTTGGGGCGCCTCACTGCACCTCAGGGAAGCCTCATGGAATCTGCTCACCTCAGGCCCACTCAGGTGTTTTGGCTGGCACCCCAGACATACTTTTTAAATAAGCATGTCGGCGTAGTCAAAGCAGAATAATGATAGAGCAGTCGAAGACATTAACATTTTCAGAAATCCAAATGCAACAAAAGCAAGTACCAGCATAGGAAGGGTAGACGGCTTGCCAGATTGCTCATCAGGGAGGTATTCTGCAATAGCATTCGTTGCCACCAGAGCTCGAAGATACTCAACTATGCCTCTACCATCCACTGCAAGATCTCTCTGCTCGAAGCGCTTTATAACTGCTTCAGGGCTGGAAAATACAATAAAGATAGATATTACTACTTCCAATTCCAAGCAAAAAATAAAAAAATTTAACAATGAAATGAACATGTAAGGCAAAATCATCATGAAATAGAACTTGTACGCGCTAATCATTTAAATCCACATAAGTTTCCAACTGCAGAAGAGGTGATACATTACTTGCTACTGTATGAACTTTTAAAACTCAAATACCAACAGAGGTCCAACCTTCAGCATCTTTTGCAGTTCCGCTAAAAAAATGGTCTAGTTAAAAGAAATCTCAACACAAATATAAACTACTGCTAAATTCAGCATCTTTTGCAGTTCCTCTAAAAGGTCTAGGTAAAAACGTGAAACTTGTACACGTTCCTTTCAAGTAGACAATGCCAATCAGTAGGCATTCTATTCATCTCCAATAGAAGGCAATCCAAATCAATCATCAAAACCTCAAAGTAATGTTCTTTGCAACAAGGCAACACAAATTATCCACGAATAAACTTCCTCAGCAGCATTTATAACCCAATAAACCCCAGCTCCAGAGATTCTAACAAAGGCATCTGATCGATAAGAAGTTCAAGATCATGTCATATCATTGAAAGACAAACTGCCTTCCACAGCAATGTGTCAAATAATCTACAAGCCGTCGTTCATTACAGTAAAAAGCTTCAATCTTGAAGCAATGTAACTACTATGTTACGGACTATAAGCCAGTCCGATTAAATACTTCCAGGAACCCAAACACATTACTATTCCATAAGCTTAATAATCACCCACACCAGCTAAAGTTTCAATAAGTAAGCTTGTAATGCATCAAGCAAAGTTACAGACTTTGAGCCAGACATTCAAGAACCCCTCACCCCTAAACCGCCAACAAACATCAACTCACAACTTCAAGTCTCATATGAGACGGTCTCAAACTATATTACGGTGAGACAACTTTACTTTTAAAAAGAGACCACTTTAACATTATTTGTGATCACTGTATTGCTTTTAGTAATCGTTTTATTCACCAAGAACGTAAAAGAGGTCATTATAGAAACGAATAAGATGGTTTTCTCACAATACTATGATGTCAAAACACTTACTCAAAATTCATCCTACATCCATCAACATTAATCATCAAATAAATCCTTTAAACCACAAAATTCGAACACGGGCACATAAATATCAACATGATCATCAAATAAACATTAATTAAGCAAGATTAAAGACCATACTTATGCTTATTAAGCTCAGCAAGCAAAGAAGACTGTTTGGCAGCATCAGTGGGACAAGCATCCGCCTCGGAAACCAACATCTGCAACCTCTTCTCCTGCTGCCACGGCCACCAACTCAACCACCCTGACAACCATATCTTCTCCAATTTCCGCCGCGCCGCCGCCCAAACCCCAACAAAAAACGCCACAATTGCCAGCCTCCCACTCCCCTCTTTCCCCTCCACCACCAAATTTTCTTGTTCCTCCTCCCCAACATCCTGAGGGGGTGAATTACCAGTACTACCCTCGAAAACGGTGGAGCTGGAGATGGGGTCATCAGGGGTAGGATTGGAATTTAAGGGGTGAGATTGTAATGTGCAGCAGGAGATTGAGAATTTCCGGTGAGAGGTGAGGGAATAAGAATGGGATATGAAAAGGGGGCGTCTATGTGAAGCTAAGGATGGAATAAAAGGGGGTTTCAATAGCAATGAAGCTTGCAAAGTCGTCATCTTTACGCTTCCTCTTCTTGTGGGTTTTTCCTAGGGTTTTTTTTTCTGGGTTTTTGAGGTTTCTTCTTTCTCTCTCCTCTAGGAGGAAGACGATGGAGGAGAGAGGAGAGAGGAGAGAGGGACAGGGGAAAAACCTTATCTTTGGAAGTGAGATTGAAATTGGCGCTCGGGGGGAACCTGTGTTGCGTATTAGTTACCTTAACATCTGCTGAGTCAAACTCAACTTCGATGTTTTGTTGTTGTTTCAACCTTTTAACAGTGGCTTGTTTCGTACGTTGAGTGGAATGAATGTTTTCCTTTGTGACTTGTGAGTTGTGAGGGGTGTTAGATGGAGGAATCGCTCTTTAAATGCTTTGTCTGCGACTATTGACATGTTACTGCGTTTTCGCCCTTGAGTCAACGGATTTCATCAACTTTATCTCCATTAAAATGTCCAAGATCGACTATCCTTGTTCAAGACTGGATCTTTCAGCAGCGATATCTTAGAGGACGTCCAAAAGTGTTGCACGTAGTCCTTTATAATCTTCAGTTTAATGGGGTTGAATCTTGTATGTTCAACTTTGTTAAACTTGTTTCGTGAATTTTTCATTTTACATTGTAGATGTCGTATGACTTTTTATATATAAACAAGTTCCTCTTTCTCAAAAAGAAAAAAACACGATGTTGTAACGTGTCGTAATATGGGATTGGATTACTATTCAAGTGACGATGAATGTACAAGTTATAAAAACTCTTTTAAAGATTATGCATCATTCACATAGTTTGTTGTATTATGGATTACATGGGAATCACAAGTAGCGGTGACAAAATACTAATAACTCACACGTTACTAAAGTAAGAATCTTTCTTTTGAAAGCATTTTGGAAGTAAGATTGTTCTCTCTCGATAGAGAAAGAGCTTGAACCCCAAGTACACACCCATGTACAGTTTTCTAGCCGGTTACCATGAGGGGTTGTTGGAAAAATAGAGTACTCGTATTACATTAGTTAATTAATACGGGACAAGTGGACAACAAATTAAACTTGCAACTTAAATGGAGTACAAACCAAGGGTATTGAAACTCTTCTCAAAATCGGGAGTCATTTACGTAATCTGTAAATGCATTATGGATTACATGAGAAGCGCATGTAGTGTCACAAAACTCATACATTACCAGAGTAAAAATCTTTTTAAAAATATACGGAGTATTAGAGAATAGAGAGAGACTGTTTAGAGAGAGAAAGAACTCCGACACTGAACAAACTCCCAAGTACAATTTTCTCGTTGGCAAGCCGATTTAAATCTAGTTAGGTCTCTCTTCTTGTTGTCCCTCACATAAACTGAATCTACTATTCCCTTACTCATCTATTCCTGTTTAGAACTTGTTTAGTTTCCTCTACTCGTTCCTGCATCTTCATTCTATATGCGGATGTACTTGGGTTTTATGTCCTGCGAATTACGGCGCAAAATTTCGAAGACTCGAAACTCAATGCTGCCTTTTCAATATTGATCAAGCAATTAGAACTTCGGACTAGTGTTATTGTCAAGATTACCATAGGCTGATAAAGCTACTTCATTGCGCAAGCCTGATGGCCAAAATTGCATGCTTTGTGATTGAACCAGAGCGCAATATAGGCTACAGGTCCAGGCCAACAACAATCAGTATACAAGAGGGTCAGGGGGTTCAGGCCAAGCAAGTCTGCTGCTATAAAGAGCGAAGGACGAAGAAGAGACTTTCTCCAGTACTAAAACAGAATCAGATACAGATAACGGTGTGGAAGAAAAGAATACATTCTGCCGTACACATCTGCCCAGTATTTAGAACGCAGCTTAAAAAATCAAAACTTTAAATCAAAACAAGCTGATCCTAACTGACCAGTGGGCAGCCTCTCACGAGCAATCGAACTTTGGCTTGTCCGGCAACTTCTTGCGCGAATTTTCCCACAGCCCATCATCTCAATAAAGCCAGATCGTTTACGAGGGTAAAATATCTGTCATTGGCTATATGGAGGCATTGCAGGTTGCTGTGGCATGCCATTTGGATTATGCATAGATCCCGGAGGCATAGTGCCTGGAGGACCGGGAGGAACAGATCCCTGGGGCATGTATGGGTAATTTTGCATTGGCATTTGCATGCCCATATGCTGCGGTGGTCCAGCAGGGGCTCCCCACCCTCCCGATGGTGCTCCATAGTGAACACCATTGTAGGGAGCACCAGCGGGTGCTCCAGGCATCGGGGCTGGTGGCTGGTGTCCAAGAACTTGAATGGCAGGGTTGGGTAGAGTATAGTCTCTGCTTCTATCATTGTTAACCTGAAATGTAAACATCAAGTTAGTGAGTCCTACTTATCGAAATGGTAAGGCAAAACAAATTCTATCAGATCCTTATAAGCTGTTAGCAATTACATATGTAATATTCAAGGAGAGAGCAAATCAGTTACCTTGATGCTTAAATCAGTGTGGCGTGAATATGACAGGTGAAGCTTGCAGAATCCCCCATCATATATGCAATGTCCTTCAAGTGCTTCCTTCGCAGCTACTGCTGTCTGAACATCTACAGGGTAGAAAGCAGAAAGAAATCTCAAAACTACGATGTGATCTATCACGAAGAAATAAGTGGAACACCCTTCAGTGGAGGAGAGGAGGGGATAGAGAAGGATAAAAGTAAAGGGAGACAAAACTGTAAGAGGGGCGGATACAAAATAGAAAAGTAATTAGCAGCTGCTAGAACAAGCATGCCAATTTACAATAAAAAGAGGCTGGTGGGAAGTGAGCCCAAAAAGTCCTCTATATAAAGTGGAAGCACCAGATACAATGTGTCATAGAGGGAGATGTAACGATGAGGCTAGGGGTTTAGACCGTTAGACGTTTAGTAAAGATAGGGAGGAAACATACAGGTTGCATGGCTGTTCTAAAGTCCATAAAGCAATCCTCCCCATTCAGCGTAACACACTAACCATAAGGTTGAGCTTAGTCCTTTGTCTCCCTAAATGTCGGGTCTACATGCGAGAGCGAACTAAACTTGCTCTGGAAGGCCACAGTGGCCCCTGGCAGAGAAATTGAAAAGCTATAAAATCTAACATCATTTATGCATCAAGTTAACTCCGAATTTTGGTTAAATAAAGCAATGTACAGCTTCTTCCTCGTTCCAGGTTTGGGAGGAGTTTCTCTATCCAATCAACTACAAGTTCTGTGGCTTCTATAAATTTAAGGACCAATACTCTTTAAGAAATTAATTTTCACAGAGAAACGGGGACAAGAAAGGAAAAACATTAGGACTCACCAGGGTACTGAATCAACGCCTGGAGACCCCCATTCTTGTCAAACATAGCAATCTTTTGGACAAATCCAAAGGAAGAAAAAACCTGCACACGAAGTCAATAAGGCAATCAATTAAAAAGCGGACATGGAAGCCAAAAACGAGCAAGTAGAAAAGTTTATAAACAATACCGTCTGCAGGACATCCAATGTTACGGCATACTGCATGTTTTCAATTGAAGCCAGAAGCACGTTGCTCTCGGGTTCCAACTTTTTTCCATCTAAGCCCACGCCTAACTGCAATCAATATTCCAACTGATTTTAAAAGGAAGAACAAGAGTAAAAAATAACGTAGGAGGAAAAAGGTAGAGATGGGGTGCTGCTATTGTCAACTGACAGCAATCAACAAGGAGCATCATGCTTCAGATATGTACAGCTTTTGTTTTTGTTTTTTTGTTTTTGTTTTTGATATTCATGGCATACTATATTTTACTTGTGTTGCTGTGTTGAAGTGCTACTCCAAATGATCATCACTTGTGGACTTATAAGGCTAATGTGGTTTCTGGCGTAAGTTGTAAATTATACAAGTCATTGTATATCACAAATATATGTCAACATAGTTAAGACGAAAAAGAGGTCAGCAGTGAGAAGATAATAAGAATTCTAAACATTATTTGTAATTGTATACCAATCTATTTATACCTGACTTGCTGCATCTATAGCTGAGGGAGCAACCGGAAGGTATGGGTTCGTGTAGTCTCTGAAACAATGAAACATAAGTAAGCCAAATAAGAATGTATCATATCAGTCCAATATTTGTTCACTTGTATTTAATATGCCAATTTACCTGCTCCGATGGCTCTGAAATTTGACACTCAGATCAGTATGAGCAGAATACGTTATCCTAAGAGTGCAGGGGCTCAGATGTTCTGGAAGCAGGTAGCTAACAACAAGCAAGAAATGAGAATCAGAAAAAGTAACGAAATATTTTCTAAATTTCTTATGCAATCATGACAGATCAATATAGGCTGCAACTTTGCATCGAAAACTACCAAACTACTACCAGCCACAAACTTTAAAATGAATACATAGAAAAAAGAGAGGGGAAAAAAACAAGTTGGAACAAGCATAACAAGAACACCGAAAGAAAATACCATAGCATGAACTACCATTAAAGTTAAGACCCTTAAACAGAGATGTGAAAAGGAATCTCACAAAGACTTCAACTGATTCCATTGCACATAGGATTGACAAGTATAGCATAAGATCCAATAAAGTGGACTATCCCAGAAGCCACACAATAAATCCATATTCACCTTGGAATGCCTCTTCCATCAAGAGCGTTCTTTGCAGAAGATGCAGTTTCCGTGTCAGAAAACTGAATCAATGCCTGCAACAAACAAGAAAAGGAAAGATGTGAGGATTTGAATTCACTAAACATCTCTTAACACAGTCCTAATGCCAAAACAAACACGAGCTACAGAGATAGCAAAAAAAAGAAGAAGTAAATGTAATAAAGAGTGACACGGGGGAGGGAGGGGTTTAAGAAAAGGAAAAGTAAAAGATGAGAAGAAAGGAGAGAGCCTTGCCTGAAAACCAGCTGTTTTTTCAAAAGTTGTTATCTTATGAACAAATCCAAATGCTGAGAATACCTGCATTAGCAACATGTCGCTTGGTTAATGGATGAATCACGAACTAAAAAGTACCGCCAAAAAAGGAAAAAATAACTTTCGCAAATATGAAACAGCTCTAATTTTATCAGGAACAACAGAATGCAAACTGCATACAGGAATACAAGATATAACGAATTTCTATAACTATATGTTAGTGCGTATGCACAAAATCCGCAAAGTACAAAATAAGGTATACATCAGGAGCCATCTCGAATTTTTCTCAACATCACCCTCAACCTCACGGAATTAAGGCATTGAAACACAATACTTATAACTGCTTTCCAATTTTTAAAAATATAGTACAAGCAGTGGGTGTCACAGCATCACCAATAACCAGGCATTAACAAGGAAAGATGGTCAAGACTTAATTGAGCTCCTATTGATTTTTATAAGAAACAGAAAGTTACAAATCACAGGAAAATAAAAAGAATAGACATAGTAACTTGCACAACGCAGATTAGCAGACGACTCACGTACTGGTAGGAGGATAAAACCTCGTTACTATAGCAAGAAAGAAGAGGTAAACGTACCTAAAGCAAAGCTATTGGCTACATGATACTTTAAAAACTGACAGAAACAGAGAGAAAATCAGCATTGATACTATTGTGCACAAGACAGTAGAACCAGAAGATCCTTAACCCAGGACTTCTTTAAATTAAATCAAACCATCCTCAAAACCCAGCCACAAACCCACAATAATTTGAAAAACTGTCCAAGAAAAACACGGGGAAAAGAAGACCACTCCTTGAACTTATTTTTACGGTTCAAAATGCTCACGCTCCTAGTCCCATACAGATATAAGTATAGTATAACTTTCACAAGATAGCTAATGTCAATATGGAATGCGATTCACCCATGTTTAATTAGTACAAGGAGCAAATTCGATAAACAATGAAATCAAATGACAACAAATGGCACCAATTATGGTGTATGGCCAATACTGCAGACACAGTACACCGATATTTGCGGGTAAGTAATGCAATTTCATAAAACTGGCAGAAAGCATGCAAAAGTCAAGATGGCACATGAAGAGAGAGAATGAGCAACAGTACAAAAATTCATAATCTAGGAATGGCAAGAACAGCCAACTGTGCAACTTCATAAAATTGGCAGAAAGCATGCAAAACTCGAGCCAGCACATGAAGAGAAAGGATGAGAGACAGCACATAAACAATCATAACTCTAAGAACGGTAGGTATTGAGGGAAAGGAAGAAGAGAAGGGAAGAATGAGGCAGTGTTAGGGAAAGGAGAAAGGAGACAAACACACAGGCGCTTTTTCTCCCGATGCAGTAAGCTGCCATCGAAGATATATCCTTGACAAGGGCCTGCTGATCCAGTTACACTCATGTCAAATAAACGCCTTATTTAACCACAGCCAATTATAGCCTAGTCAGAAAAACTAACCCAAGCATCCTCACTGCAACCAGTATCTCATACCCCACATGGACCATGCAGTGTACTTACCAAGTGTAAAACATCAATGCTGACTTGGCGAGCATCATTCCCCTCAATCGTCACCAATAACACATTTCCAGCGGTGTCAGCAGTAGTCTTATTGTTCACAATTTCCTGCCTGTTGGAATACTGAAGGTAAACAGTTTTCCCTCGTATTTGAGCTGGTTCTGACGATGAAGCGTAATAAGATATCATGGCAATGGCTTGATTGAGGTCTGCCTGCAGAACACATATGCATAATACTCAGTAATATTAGTAACCTCAACATTCAGTAGCTATGGGATAGACTAACACCGCCAATACATATCTCCTTTTCTTTTTCTTTTTCTTTTTCATTTTAGTTGTTCTTCACATTCCACGGTAAGAGCCTAAGAGGTCTATATTGAAAGGTAAACGAATGTGACAAAGAGAAAAGTAGCATCAAGCAACTCAGTATAAGAACTTACAAATTCAATAAACGCTTGATTCTTATTGGCTCCAACATTGCACTTTGTGTTAACAACTTTCCCAAATGGTTTCCCTAACTCAATCAGCTCTTCTTCTGCGCATTCCCATGGCAAATTTCTCAAATGAAGCACCTTTGATGGAGGTTGGGTGTAACGGAACTGTGGCTGACTAGACACAGATGCCATTACACAAGCAGTCCAACCCTTGAAACAAATTCGATGAAAGATGCCCTATACAGCCTAAAAACTCCTGCATAATGAACGCACAAAAAGTTCTATCAAAATTTTTAATTAATCAACTAAAACATCTACTTGGGTTTGGGTGGGGGCCAATGAGAAACAAAAGTCTAATTAGTGACACTGTAAAGCACCATTACAAGCCTCACATCACCAATTTAAAATGAAACTACAGTATCAAGCACCCTTCCGTCTTCACCTCTACAACCTCCGCCCACATTTAAGGTTTTTAAGTCCTTTAAGCACCATTTTATGTCCTTTAAGCACGCTTATAGAGGAGGATGTATAGACAAATCGGTTAATCAGAAAGTTCAAACAATTGCACAATGTCCTAACTCATCCATTGTGCATTTTTTTATGAACCTTTGATTAACCAATCTGACTATACGTCTTCCTCAACAAACGCGGTCAAAAGGCATAGCAACTTTAAAGGTCAACAGAGCAAGTATTCATGTAAATGTCGACTTACAAAATCGAACCCACAGAAATCTGAAATCACTCTAATCGACTTTCCTAATGGTACTGAATTCACCCCACAAATAGAGTCATCCGATGCTAAACCAAGCTAACTAACTCTAAAGTTTTCGCCAGGCGGCGTAAGCTTAGCCCTGCCTGGTTGAGTGGCTTAGCATAGTCTGCCTCCACTCTATCTAATATTAAACCCAATATAAATCTCAAAAGCTTCAAACTTAAGCTACACAAGTACCTAGGTATGAGTTCAGATAAATTGACATACAAATTACTTGAACTGTACTCTACAACTTTACAAAATCCCAAATTACCAATCAAAGCAGAAAAACTAGAATTAGCAAAATCAGCAAACAAATTACTTGCTCTAATTCAAAATTAATAAAAAAAAATTAGTAAATTACACCATAATTAACCAATTGAAACAAAACCCATCAAACTAATCTACAAAATACATCAAACAAACCAAAATTGGGAGAAATCGAAAACCCTAATTATTAAAAATCAATCAAATTCAATTGTCTCTGCAACAGAAATTCGATAAAATAAAATGAATAAACAATCGATTAAATAAGAAAAACAAGCGAATAGAATTGATTAATTAAGAAAAACTAACCTTGAGAAAAGCAGATGAAGGAGAGAGAAAGAGGGAGAGGAGAGAGAGAGATAGTAAATTTGGGGAAAAGGGTGTTCGAGAGGATGAGAGGCTGTATATCAACGAGCACACACCCAAACCAAGCTGCTGAGCCGATCCAAACTAAAACGTTGTTGCGTTCTCGTGTCTTGAATCGGAAAACTTTTAACTAAAACCGAAACTCGTGTGTTAACTATTTACGAAGCTACCAATACAAGTCGGTTTAGACTTTATTTAACGAAGAGTCGAAGACTACTTAAACCGTTTAGGGATTGATCGACTCTTAAACTAACTATGTGTGTTATTTATAGTTGTCTTTCGTGATATTGTTGATTCTGTAACTTCTGTTATTAGTTGGAAACATTTGGTATTAAATATCATAAAGATGTCGAATATATGATACACGTCCGTACCTAACATGTTAGAATGATGCTCGAAAACCTTAAAACTTTGATGTTCATATAATGATCCTTAGAAATTATTGGCAACCTTATAACTTTGATGTTGATACCATAATCCTATGAAATTATTGGCAACCACTGAAACACACCACATCAACAATTTGAATCTAATTTAATTCTTGTATCATTAGCGAATGTATCTACACGCACGGAGTTCCAACGGCAGCCCTTGTCGCGGAATTCTTTTTGGCTTATTTTGTTAGACCTTGAATAGTTGAATTACCCCAGAGATATATTGGCAAACTAATGCAACCACTGTGATGCAGATGAGTCTCTTCGTGTGTGATTTGGAACCGACCCTATAATGATTTCTTGGACGTAATGCTTGTGGATCGTCCCATGTCTATTTAAGTCATGTAATTTCGTTAGTTCCTAATAAAAAGGGGGGGGGGGATAATGCAACCCAAAGAATCATATCGAAGATAAGCCCCCGGCTACAATCACGACACCAGCTTCGATCTCCCTATAGACAATCACGACACCAGCTTCGGTCTCCCTGTAAGCCATCAAATCTTCTAGTTCTTATTTAGTTTATGACATATCACTTGTATTGCTTGTTTTAGGAGAAAGTTAGTATATGCTTGCGAAAATTATTTCAAGTCTTTGGGGGGGGAGAGAGGGGGGGGGGGGGATGGGGCTATACACGATTTGCGCAACGCCACTGATACATATACACGAATCATGGCTCGTTCAAAGAGTGAAGATTCTTGTGTCATATCATCCGATCCTAGAGAAAATTAGGCTACACAATGCTCGTCGAGCCTCTAAAAAATCACCGGAGGCAAAACCAACAATATTACAACCCAAATAACGTACACCACAAAGAATTTCACAATCACAAACGCCGACAACGTTTTCTTGAGTAGAGCGACCTGACTCGTGCTAGAGCGCGCATCTTTAGTTGTTACCAACAAGAACGTCCTTGTAAGGAGTAGACCCAACAGGAACCCTGGCCTCTGGGACTTGCGACGACTTTCTTTTAGTAGAAATGTTCTCCTCTATAATCAGAGGCACTTGGCCTTCTCTTACTCTAATTAACCTCTCTTGGGCGCCTCCTCGTAGCTTTTCTAAGCGTAACCCATCGATTTGCTGCATCTTGAAGACCTTCACCACATTCATTAAACCTCCAATGAACAAGAATAAGCTCCCAAACATCCCCAACCATGTCCAAGTTTTACCCTGCATTAGAACATAAGGGGTCGATCAGCTTCAGTAGTAGCAACATTCTACAACTCTAACAAACTTTGCATTCATCATGGAAACTTCCATCAATGCTCGGTGTGCTCGGAAGTTCTAAAATTCTGTCAGGTGATATATTGACATCACATAATTGTGTGGGTGAAATTAATGGCAAATTACACCAACATATCACATAATTAGCTTAAAAGTAACCTAGAAATAACTGCGGAAATTGTTGTCATTTACCGAAAAACATAGAACTAGCATCTAGCATGGGTTAAAAATGACTTACAAGTAGCATAAGACCATGCTGATCATACCAGTCGGGTTGCTCACTCCTATTAATGATTGCACCCACCACAAACAATAAGCTTCCTAGTAAGAAGGGAATGTGAACACTCTCTTGCAGTATTTGAACATGTCCATCTGCTCGTTCGTAAATCTGACAAGCATTGTGTATCGAGCCAACCAACCATAGTATCGGTCCAGCTATGATTAAGTTCAAGGCATGTTTTTCCAACTTGTAACCCACACCTTTCTCTTCCTGCGAGTAATAGCTAATTATATGTACGACTACTCAAAAATGTTATAATTTAACTAATATTGTTGAACAATATCACAAGCTAATTATAAGTAAACTGACAAGACAAACAACACACCGTAATTTGGAAAGAACAAAAAAAGTCAGTCAGAACTTGGAATGAAGTATGAGGTGGACTAGCTAGATAGTACTGTATAATATTGAACCTCGCGTAGGATAACGTACTAAGTAGAGGATATGCGTTATCATCTCACATTTGTAAGGTAGAGTCTAGAGGTGTGAAGAGTCGCTTATACGAGTGAATTACGCAGCCACGCTCGCACTCCTATCGTCTCCATTCTATTTCAACTATTTTTTTTTGGAGAGGACATTCAATTTCAATTGTTAAGGATTGGTTTGTTACTCAACCCCATTTCATGTTCTAATTCAATTGATAAAGTTTGGTTTAACCTATTTCATACACTTAATTTTGGTTTAATATGTGGGGAATTTATTCTACATGTTAGACAAACAAAAAGAAGCTATATATGCTCAAAAATGAAAAATGCAGCATATTCCCACATATATAAATGCTCAAACTCTACCCTAAAACTCATAATTATCTCCCTCCTACCCTTAAGTAGTTGTGCCCGCTTTATTTGGTTGTTTTGACAAGCTAGTCATGTAAGAAGCTACTTCTAGACCAAATAAAAGTCTCGTTTGCAATTGAATCGAGTGTCATTTGTTGAATGTAATACATAATGAAATGCGTACGGATATTTACCACAAGTAAGCGATTCATTTGGTCTAGAAGTAGCTCCTAACACACCTAATTGATTATAACAACAAGTGAATTTATTAGGTAATTGGTATTGAATTAGCTCCTAACATGGTCAATCAAAACAACAAAACTAAACAGCAAAACTCTTTCGGCACGAGGTTAGTAATATGCAAAATGTAAGGCCAAAAATAACAAATTAGTAAATTAATTACCACAATGAAAATGACGAGTATGCCCATGAAGGAAAGAAGAGAACCCAACGACTGAACCACAGGAACAGCAAACTCAACCAAACCAAGCTGCGTATCATACTCCATCAACGGCAACCGATAATCGACACCGGCGAGATGAGCCACCAAATCATGAATATTAACGGCCGTGATCAGAGCAAGAGCAATGAGGAGAACAACAAGACCAGATTTGGGCTCCATAGATAGCTGGGCCAAAAAGCCCATCAAAAGAACCACCGTAGAAAACACGTACAGCCCAGCATTCATGTACTCCGCCCGGTTCCTCGTTAATCTCGGCCCGTACATTCTACTCTCCCTTGCACTCGCCAATTTCACCATCTCTCCTAAATCCTAATTACGTAAATCTTATGTTACAAGACAATTTATAAGTTGTAATGTTTCGAGTCCAAAACTCGTTTTTATATTAAATCAAGATTCGCCAAAGCCAGTACACAAGAGAACAGTGTAAGTGAAAATTAGGGGATGTAGAAGATGAGTTTGATGGAGAATTGAGTGGGAGAAGATGGAAAATTATTGTAGAATAAGTCATAGATCAGAGAAGATGGAGAAGAGGTGTGTGGGAGGTTTGGAAGTTGGAAGTGGACACATGTCTTCTTGCATGGAACTAGTCTGATCTCATACATTTATATGGCAATGCGACTACTTTCTTGACACGTACCAATATTATTAGTACCATTTAATTTTCATCTCGAGCGACTATTTACACACTCTAATTGTTTTTGGCGTTTCTTATTTACAACTTAACAAAACAAATTCGACCCCTATTATTTCACCTAGCATATTCATAGAACTGGGTTCCCATATTATTGAATTGCATTACCGATAAATTTGATACGTCATAATCTCAATTAATTTGTACGGATCGATCAATTAATCAATGGTCACTCATCCATCAAGCTAAGATCATCAATTTGACTATCATTATAGGAAACTATAAACATGAGGAGAACTCTTGTATGCCTTATGGCTACATATACTAAACTATTATCATTACTATCGATCTCTCAATTTCTTCAAATTTTGGACGTTTGAATTACATTGCTCGTAGGTAAAATTCAAATCAAATTTAATAACTAACCTTATAATAAATTGTAATTATAATGTTATTGACATATCCTACGTTAATCAACTTTGAGTATCCACTTGTGAATATGTAACACAATTTTCATATAGTTTTCATTTAAAAAAAAAGAATGAAAATACACAATAATTTTCAAAATTACACATTTTGAGTGCTAATTATCAAGGTAGCTAGTTCATGTTCAAAAGTAGCGTAATTTCTAAAAAAACCCTAATCGAAACGACTTTTTAATTTCAATCACAAGTAACACGGTTAAGGAAAGAGCTCACTAATGTTTTGAGTTTTAGGCTTTTAGGGTGCAACCGCGCAAAAAGAGAGGTGGGGTAGAAGGAGAAAACTAGAAAAACTCGTGAGAAGGAATCCGGAGTTGGTTCAGACGGTCAAATAAGACCAACATTATCAGTACCTTTTTTGAGTCTTGCATGAGTCTTGCCTTCAAGATCCACTTGTTTGCAATTGATAAACAAGTCTTGCTTGCAAGACGTCTGACATTGAGTCTTGGGTATTCAAGACTAGTCCATGGAGTCTTAAGCCAATTTTCTTCCTTTTTTTTTTCTGTTTTGTTGGATTAAATGAGATAAGGTGTGTATAATTGCATATATCTCTAGATTTAAAAAACAATTGCATATATCTCTACCGAATGCATATGCATGCATGTATGGGAACATTTTATCTCTTAACAAGAAAAAAAAAATCGACAGCTTATACAAAAATAAAATGTTAAGAATATGATAAAATCCATAATAATAATAATTAAAAGGCTAAAAGGTAATTTGGTATGATATAATAACAATAACAATAAGGAAAATAAAATAAAAGTTAATGAAATCTGTATTTAGAAATTGAAGTGAGTCTGAATTGAGTCTGAGTGATAAGATGGTCGATTTGGGTGAGTCTTAAGATTTCAGAGTCTGAGAAAATGTGAGTGGAAAGCTGATGTGGCAGAGTCTGTAGTCTGAAGTGAGTCTTACTGATAAAGTTAGTCTAAGGATTGCACGCAATCTGTTCGATGAAATGCCTAAACGAACTGTGGTTGTCCGAGACACCCTGATTACGTTATGCTTACTGGGTACACCGTACACGCAACATCTACGCCAATTATCCAATACTCAGCATTGTAATTTCGTGATCATGAAGATCAATGAGAACTTTGTGGCGTTTTGGAACCGGGTTTTCAAGAGCCTTCTTATTAGGGTATGGATGTAAAAGTGCTCAAGCCCGTATAAATGTGGGTGCCCCACCTTGAAAGAATATTCGCAGAGTTACTTCTCGTATTGTCAATTGGTTTTAGGATGGGTAATGTTAACGTTCAATTTTGTCACTTTGCGTTTTAGCCATGTTTGTGTTTGATGTCCATCAGTACACGAGGAACATTGCATTATCGTTCGGATTTTTATGCAAGCACGTTAAGCTATAATATTTGTATTGTTATATTGTGTTTTGTTGGTTTGCACCAATTTGATTTAGTTTGGATATGAGTTCGGTAGGACTACATAGAGCGGCAAAACTCTGGCAACGATTATTAACATTGATGCAAGGCTCGACCTCTAGTAAACTAGTTGACTCCCGTGTCAACTCGTCCAAGTGCTCATTGGTATCTTGTAGTGTACATGTGTTTGTGTTGTGCTCTTGTTTCCTTGCCTTTCTGAATTTCGAGTTTTCCTGAATATTTTGTATCATTCTATACCTGCCTGTGAAGGAAGCCGGAATTAACATCTTAGTTTGCTTTAACTGTATGTCTGTATGGTCCAAGCTGTGTTATAGCAGTTCTTGCTATGTCATTTTCCTAAAAGTATGTTCTGTAATCGGGTTTTACTGCCCTCGTCTCTTGGATAAGCGTATCTATTCCCTATTTCCCTGATACATGGGCTGTTATGACATTACGCTCACCCCTTTGTACCATTTTCAGATGGAAGATAGGCAGCTTATATTGACACGAAATGAGTGGAACACTGAAGTTATTTCGAAGTCTACAAGCTAGTCATTATATTATCAATGCAGCTGCATACATGAAACAATGATATACGCCTCTCGCTCGCTCTATCTGGACTTGCAATGACTTTGTGAGTAAATTTATTTTGCACTTCTTCCCTGATTTTACATCGTCAATGTGGTATGAGTTTTTGAGTTTTTCAACCTATAGTGCTTACATTAGCATCAGTCACTTGTAGTTCCACCTGTTTCGTCTCCACTTCATTCTTCTCCACATCCCATTTGTTTGTCTCTTCCACAGTTTCTCTTTCTCTGTACTTGTAGTAGAGTACCAATTGGATGAAACCCAAGGGACACCCGACCAAATTAGGCGACTGCATGTCAAGACGTGTAGAGTATAAATCAGAGAAATTACAGCCTTTGTGATGCATGTAATTATACTAAGCTTAAGAGAAATTGTATAACACACCGTTAGGAAGAGATCATGGCTCAGTATTCCATAAGCCATCCAGAAGGAACTTGCGAGGAATGAGAATAAGGATAGATAAAAGGGCATGTATTTCACACTTCCGGTCTCTACCACCTGCTTCTGCAGTTATATTTTATGAAGGTGTTAAATTTGTGCAATATGTTTTCAGATTCTCGTCTGGAGTCACAAAGGTATCCTCTTCAACGGGTGAGATGAGACTTACCACGGCAACAAGCGGGGAACTGTACATTGCCACAGATGCTACTAACCCTATGCTACCAACAAATACTTTTCGTTCATGATGGTTATGGAGCAGACAAGCAGAAATCACTGCAGTAAGACTGAAAACCGCAAGAAGAGGTATTGTGATTGCAGCTACTTTCACCTGCATAATCAAGTTGTGCAAATGTTTCAGGATTTCTCCCTTTTCCCCCCTTCGAATTTTGTGTCCAGAGTTCATTGTTCTGTGTGACATGTAGCATAAGTTATGAACTGCATGAAAAAAACATAAGTTATTGGCTTCTAGAGGTATCTGCGGACTGGTTTAATCAACTCTTGTTTGATTTTCTTAGGAGTAATAGTTAGAAGTTCAGCACTTCAATGTTTTATCTGTCCTAAAAAGCAAAGTTCCTGGCTCCTCGAGATGTATGAGTTTAAAGAATGTAACATATCAAATAAACTTACCTTTCCCTTTGGCGAAGCAAACCAAAGGTAGATGAGCACGAATGAGGACTCGAGAAGGATGCCTAAGCAATTAATGGTGATCAATGGGAGATTTTCCAACCCTTCACTTACAATAGGTAAGCCGTACCAAGTATAGAGGAGGCAGTTTAGTAGAGCAACAATGTATGGAACGCATGAAAACTCTTGTGTGCTCTTTTTCCTTATGATAGTCCAAAATGTCAATCTGAGAAAGATTATGAGTTAGTTAGTTCTTATAATTTCATACCTTCTACTGCAGGGGAGTACAAGATTGTAAAAGAACATAAAACTCCAAGATACAGAGGTGGTTTTAGATGGTACATAGGTGCAGCAAAAAGTAACATAGCGGTTGCATTACCTGCAAAGGAGAAAATGTAGTTATAATAGAAAGTACATGATTTACTCTCTAGTCATAGGGATGCATCAAGATAAGTATTTACCCATTACTCCAACAGCCATGCGCAGTTTATCACTCATGTTGTCGCCGTAGTGCTCCTACTCCTAATGTGAGAATGGCTATGAAATGCTGACTTCAGTTAGAGTTTTTATAAACTTAATTATATACATGGAACATAGTGCTTCATTTGGTGGGCATGCATATATATAGCAAAACTTCTGATGAAAAAGGGAGCTAATATAAAATTATGGGAGCAACAAATTTCCATTTCTGAGGTATTGATCAACTGATCAAGTATGTGGATAGCAAAACGCAATGGTTTCTGCTGGAGGATTATCTGTTTTATTTTAATTATATTGAACTTGAATGATCTTTTGGAATAGTCGAAGAAAGGTAAGAAGTTTTTGTGTAACACTAACATCAAAATCGCAGTAGTAATGTTCTGAATTTCTGATTCTGTTTGAAGATAAGTAATTACCAACTACCATCTTTACTTTTTTGAGGTCATCTAGCTATCCTCTTAGGTGAATTAAAATTCTTTTTTCACTTGCTCGTAGAATTTGATATGTGTAGTGGAAGTAAACTAGTTGAGGCAGAAGTGTGAGACTGTCAGTCAGATGATAGCAAGGTACAGGACGCACCCAGAAGCCGGAACCAACATAGAGCAATAGTTTGATTATGATACAAAATTACTCTCCACCTTCATTTCTTTATTCAGGTCTGTTGACCTCTTTTTTTCTTTCATATCTGTATCTTCTTCTCAGTTCTCACCCTTTGTTCTACATTTCCCATTTCCCTTATTTCTTGCTGTCGTTCATGTTCGCCAACTCCAGATTTTTTGTCGTTGTTATTGTTGTAGCTATCATAAAAGTTCATGAATTGTTGAGATGTCTTATTGATTATTATCTGAAAAGCTCAAAAGCATGCTATCTGATGCAGATACACTATCGATGTTGTGGCCAAAACTCGGCATTTCTTTGAGCTTTCTATCAGGAGCTTTTAGCTATCAAATGCCTGTAGTAAAATAAGCTTAATGTACCTAGGGCTGTAGCCTTGGATATGGCACTGTCTGTACCCTTCCTCAATGTGGCAGTCAACGTCCTGATGTTGATAAATATGATTTATATATTGCATGGTTGCATCCAGCATGTTACCAAGCACCATTAACTAGCTTAGGTAGCAAATCCTTAGCAGCTAATGGCAAATTTCTTGGGAGTAAAGAAGAACAAAACAAAGTAATCTTGGTAGGATAGTCCTGTAGTGTGGACATTATTAATTATATCTTTCAAAAAGATTATGATGATAGGCTGTACCAATCAGTTCTGCTGCAATAAAATGGCTCTTAAGCTCTTCCTGGTGATCTTTTTACCTGATGCATCAAACAATTTAAATAGAAATAGTTGGAGCACTTCTAAATGATATGGACGTGTATTTTCTTACTTTATTTAGATCGGTTTGGATTACAGACATGTTATGTGATGATTGATGATAATGTATTGTGTGAAATCTTTGCTGATAGGGGCGAAGTCAGGGGGTGTCCGGGGTGTGTACTGCAGCCACTGCTACCCCGAATTTTCCAAAAACGTGTGAATGCTGCCTATGAAATGAAATTAAAAAAAGTAGGAAAAAGAAATTAAAAATGTATTTTGGTATTAAATTTATGAGCCTACTCTGGCTTTACGGGTTTAGATTTGCCCCTGCTGGATGGAATTCAATCACTGATGAAACTATAGCTACTGGTACTGATTTATGTTCTTTTTTTTTCTTTTTCTTTTTTTTTTTTTCCTGTTGATAGATATCCCGTTCATTCTTATGAGTCAGTTTTCCGTAGGTACCTACATTGCTGTGGTGTTGAGAAATTCATGTTTGACGACTTCAAATTTATTTGGGACGGAGGCTTTGTTAATTATTGTTATTATTCCGTGGCTTATCGAGTATTCAAGGTACGATTATTCTTCCAAATTATATTGTTTTCTAAGATATACCACACTGTCATGCATTCTAGGTGAAGAGATGACTATCTGCTTCTGTTGTTGTGGGTTAATATAGAATTCGCACTCTATGATGGTGGTGCTGTATAGTTGGATAATGATGTTGCACTTTATAGTAGGAGTATTATAGTATGTCTCAGGAGAGTCCTCTGATGTGGTACAATCTAACTTAGTTATATACTGGAGCCAAGTACCATATTGAAAGTGGATGACTGTCTTGTGAGTATGAATCTTGGCTAGTTGGTAGATGTATTATGTGACTTCTCACTACATAATTGCGCATCCACTAGGTTACATTCGAATTTTTTTTTTTTTTTTACCTTACCTTTCATTTTCCAACCCTAGATTACGCCAAAAATATTGTCTAACTGAAATGAATTATGAAATTCAGAAATTTAGTCGTTTCACAACCCCGAACATCTAATGCTACAATCGTCCCTCAAAGCTTAGCAAATCATTGAATTTAGAGTATGTTAGACATGTACATAAGTATGAACACTTGAAACACTTGACCTTTAAGAAGAAAATATGAAAAGATATCTCCAAAAATATAGAGTCCAAACACCTAAAACGGCTAGACACGCTAACTCCAATACTTGTAGCAAAGTCATGTAAAGAAGACTAGTCTCCCTGTATCAAATTGCTCTATTGTATCTCCGTATTTGAGGCCAGCTATTTTGTGAATATGATGACCCTCAACTTCCAATAATTGTTTCAAAGTGGAAGCAACGTTGTGCATACCCCAGTTTTAGTTTTGTGTGATATTAGAAAGGTGGTCCTTTCTATTTTGGGTTGTAAGCTTGTAAGTTGTAACAAGCCAAAACCAGAGGATACAGGCTTAAGAGTTATGCGGGGGGACCTTTTTCTGATTGAACTGTAGAGGTCTGTATTGCCATGTATAAAGCCGCGGAGGGAACCAGCACAAAGCCCGTTTAAGATAATCCAAACCCTACACATTTTGGAAACTGAAACCGAACAGCAAGAAATTGACTGGATCAAAGCCGAGAAATGTTTAGTGTAAAACTGTGCTACTACACGCCTACACCTAGCAATCCTCATCAAACATCACAAGGAAACAAAAGTTGTGGAAGGACGTTCATCATGTATATTAAAACTATGGTAGTGCTTCACTGTTTGTGGTACAATTTTATTATGCAGAAAATAACATATACTCCGTTCTAGTATCATGCTTTATATAGTCCATTAGAATTTTGTACTTCAGCTGGCTGATTAGATAAAGAATTAGTAGCACATCATTGGTGCACGTGGCTTATCGACTGTTGATATGTAGTGGAGTGCTTGATAACGTGTCTCGAACTAGCCAGATTGTTCCTCCAAGGCCAAATCTTATTGGTTTCGACCGAGAAGTTCTCACATATTAGTTATTGTATGTGGGACGTCTCGCACGAGACTTTGTGACTCCTTTGATGTTAGTCATCAACATAGGATGGAACTTGTAAGAGAAAGAGATCTGTTTTGAAGTAGATATTGGAAGACTTGTTTTTTTTTGTGTGTGTGTCGTACTCGAGAATCTATATATTATCTTATTAAAGTAGGCTTTTTTTGAGCTCCCACAACGATTGGAAGTTTCTAAAAAGTCATATTATTTATTTGAAGTTTTATTTAAATCATAATATGGTATGTGAACAAATAATTTAATCATACATCGACTAGATTAGTACCTGATATGGTAAATTGGTAAGTGAATAAATAATTGAATATAAATTATATAAATTGCACATGATATGGTAAATTATTATTGATTTTTAGTGATAATAATAATAAAAAGAAAGTAAGTAAGAAATAATTATATGAAAATTGTACATGATATAGTAAGTAAAAATATGTAATTATTTTGAACTCAAGAAAAAAAAAATGTAATTTAATAAGGAATTGTGCGTGATAGTAACTAAAATGATTATCATGGGATCACCACTATATATTTACTTTGTTCAGTTATAAAATGCGTAGGGCCGGAACATAACTTAACTAAAATGATTGCTATGTGATCACCACTAACTTACTATATACTCCCTCCACTGAGCTATAAAACACGTAAGATTGGAACACCTCTTTAAGAAACTTTTCTACAACGATTTCTAGAAAGTCTACAACGATTTCTAGAAAGTCTAATTTTCCTAATTATACATGTATGTTACTTACATTTCCTACCTTTCCTAATTTTAATCCTACCTTATTAGAGAAATATTAGTAAAACAGATTTTTTAATATTTTTTGTAAAATGAGGTTTATAATGAAAAAAAATGTCTACGCAGACTAGATAAATGCAATTAATAGATCATATTAAAGGTTTAGATATTAATCTATTGGTTCACATTTATCATCGTGATTAGAAATCATTATAAAGAGACCCGTGCAACGCATGGGCATTAATCCTAGTAATCTATAATATTCCTCTTTGGGATTTAATTTGGATTGGCAAACAAAATTAGCTTAATTGTTGGTGTTGATATAGAGTTGGTGGCCGATCGTGCTCTGACGATGGCGGTGGTGATCTAAGGTCCAAGCGCGGTGTCTTGGCAGCTGTAGTTAGCACTATGGCAACAATGGTTGGGGGCTAGGTGGGGCTGTTCTCTGTGGTTGTGGTTCACAATGATGATATGTGCATATGGCTATGAGTTTATTATGGTGATCGCGAGATTTGCTACCCCTAACACTGGCGTTGTAATAACTCTGGCTCAACCATCGACTACTAATTCTGTACAAAAATTGTATTTCTTGGCCTTTAGGGTAAGTTCAGATAGAGAAATTGTGGTCAAATATGTTTTTAGCATCATTCTTAGACCACGTGCGGACGTGATGAACTTCCTGTTTTGTAGTTCAGAAACCGATCTGCGGCCATGTGGCAATGTTGGAATGTGGCTGAAGTTTCACTGTTTCAGTACTTGGGCATAAGTTTGGAGGGCCAGGAAATTGGAGGGTTACTTCCGCAGTGTACTTGCCCACTTGGTGCATTCGTTTGGTAAAATGGACCACTCAAAATAATGTGAGACCCGACCCAAATGAAGAGAAATTGAGAACGAAATTGAGAACGTAGTAGATAGGGGGGAAAGAGAATCGAGTATGAGAAAGAACGAGGGTTGCTAGTCCCATCACAGTATTTAACACGGAATATTTAACAAGAGTGGATTGATGGTGATGAGAAACTCCACTTGGTGTCCCTAAGGTATTGATATTCCAAATTTTCAACTCCGCTCGTAGCCTTTCTTAATTACCAAATTCAACTTAAACCCCTATACTTTCATTCCGTTAATTAATGTATATTAGAGGATTTGGATGTTAAGTGTGTGAAATCCCAAAATACATTCATTGACGATGTAAGCATTCGCAACGAGGTGAATAGAAAGGAAAGAAAGTAAACTAGAGATCAGGTAAAGTTATTAGATGTGAACTACTAGATAAAAGGAGGTAAATAAGCTAGAGAATATGGAGGGAAAGAGAAGAATATGGAGAGGAAGGAGAAATTGCGGAGGAAAATTATGGAAATCAAGAAAAATTGGGCAAAAGCAAAGAACTAAAACGGTAAAACTAACAGAAATAGGGAGGTAGCTTAGTAAATTGAAGGAAACATTACTTCAGGTGTACAAGTTGGACTATGTAGTTAAGATTTATGAAAGGGTATTTACAATGCAAGTTGGAAATGTCTATGTGATTGAAGATAAGGCTCCCTCTGTATCATTAGATTATATTCAAACGAAATGTAAATAAGTTAAGAAAACGGAAGGAGTAGTACGTTATCAATAAAGAAAACGTTAAAACTGGAGGAAATTTGTACTAAAATAAATTTTCACCAACAAGATATAGGATGAGAGGATAAGAGGGGATGAGTCGAATGACGGATACACAAATGACAAAGAAGGTGATCGTTAGGTCACTTAGCTGCAAGCCTGCAAGTCCAAAGGACAGAACTCATCACTTAACTACTATTCCACAATCAACGTTTATAGTACATTGTACCCCTACTGTATACTCGTCGGTCCTACTCTTCTGAGTTATGTCTTGTCTATGTCCCACAATGCCTCGTAAGTCTCTGGTAAGACGGTCTTATATAGAGTACTCGTACTATTTATTACTCCCTCCATTTCTTTTGATTCTTTACGTTGGGCTTGAGTTCCCCTCACAAAACCCGGCCCAACGTAAAGAATCAAAAGAAATGGAGGGAGTATGAGGTTAATATAAGCTATATTGACATACTTCGTATTTTATTGTTGTAAAGAAGTAATAGTCTATAAAATATCGTTTTTATATGTTTCAAATTCTTTTTATTAATTTAATTATATTGGACTTATTGGTCATTATAAATAATGATGTGATGTTCTTATATGAGACTTTGTCGCCTAGTGTCTGCTATATCTATTTGTAGGAACTCTTGTGAAACTAATATATACATTCCTTGCACACAAACTATTTTTTTTTTTTTCTGTTTTCTCTTGCTTTATTTTGTTCATCATCTTATAACTACTTGGAAATTCCCTTCATCGATTGACTATCATGTCCGAACTTAATAAAACCCCTACTTCGAGATCTAACGAAGGTAAAATTAAATATCATATACTTTTTTTAGTGTGTGTATACGGTTTATGGTTGTTCAACTTGAGTTTAAGTTCGATGGTTAAACATCTCACCTTGTAATACGGAGATCATGGATTCTTTAAGTTTAGTTTCATCTCTTCAAATTACGACTTTCCATACTTGACCTCTCCCCATGCGGAAGCTTTATCGATGCCTAGCTATAAAATTACATGTGTTTTGAGTCTAATATGCATGAAATATAATCCAACCCTCTTCTTATTTCTTATAAATATGAAAAAAAAGAAATTGCTGAATTTATTCGAAAGCTTGTTTTGATCGACAGTGCTGATTGGCGGGGAGGCTGAACTAAACATGAATGAGCAGGAGCAGGATCTCATCTACAGAATGCATAGGTTGGTTGGTGAAAGGTACGTATTTCAAAGTCTTCATCTGCATGCAATACATACTGTAATACTCCATGTCTCGATTTCATTCATTTTTCCGTGTTTTGTTTAAACTCCTGTCACATATTTGAACAAACGGGAAGAAATGGGTGAAGTTAAAGTGAGGGAGTATATGACGTTTATAAGCCTCAATCTTGTTAAAGGATGAAGAATATATCGAAATACTTAAGTTCAATAGAGTTTTGTCAGTTGCATTGCAATTGCAATCTGCAATTTTGCTACTGGAAATTAACATTTTTAATTCTATTGGTCGATTATTCAATATTGTAGCTAGAACAATTATGTCTATATTTTACTCAAAAATATAAAATCCGTGAAGTTTTGAGTATACTACTTACATTAAACTTCACGGATTTCATCTGGATTAATACTCATCTAGCAATCAAGATCGAAAATGCAAAAATCTTAAATTGAACATGCTACTTAAATTTCGAATCCACTCTGAGAAGCTTCTACAATTTTCCGGTAGGATGCCAAATGGGTCTTGGTTTTTCTATATATCACAAAAAAAGTTATATTTTTGGTTTTGGAGTTTATATTAAAATGGCAACTTTATTTTAAATTGTCTTACGTTTTCATTTACTCCAATCTCCATCATGAAGTCGCGGATTAGACTTATATATACCTAGTGGACCCTTGTTATTAGGGTGTGAATGTGATGGAAACAATCGTTTTCGTTTACTTATTAAAATGAAGCAAATTTGATAGGGTTTAGTATGCTGTTAGGTCTCCTGTCAAGATGAACACATTAGCATCTATAGCAATAACTTATTTAGAAGCCTCTTACTGTTCTTTTGTAATGTTACCGTCTTGGGAGAGGAATTCAGACCAGACGCTACCTGTTCTAGAGAACGGATGTAGTAGTATATGAGTTTTACAACCGACTTCATTCCACATGTGTTAAAAGTCTAGATTTAGATAAACTCAAAGCTTATTCATCTTTTTATTAGTAATAATTATTAAGGAGAGTAAAAATTGTTGTATAAATACTAAAGGGCAGGCCGTTGCACATTGGCGTCCCCGCAAAGCGAGGGTCCGGGGAAGCGTCCGACCACAAGGGTGTAATGAGAGCAAGCATTCCCTTGTCAATTTATTAGACAAGAGGCTGCTCCCATGACTTCAACCCGTGACCTATTGATCACACGGCAACACCTTTACCGGTGCGCCAAGACTCCCCTTCCTTCTTGGCAAATACTACCAAGTAAAAGTCTTTGGTACATTCTAGTACATGTTTTTCTTGGCAAATACTACAAAGTTACAACATCAATGAAGTTATTTTATCTCACACACACACAAGGTAAGATGCTTAATTATTCCTTCCGTTTAGTTTCTTTACGTTTCGTTTAAATATGGGAGTGAAATTCAATCGAAACGTTAAGAACCTAAAAAATGAGATAATACTTATTTTGAACGGTGGAAATGGAGAATCCACCGTTCATCTTCTTACGGGTATTTTACTTGAAGGTAAGATGCTTAACTACTCGAATTATTTCGTGTGCTAATTTTTTTGTAAGGTGAGTGATCAAAGAGAAAGTGGGCAGAAAATGTTTCATAGTGTTTCACAAATTAAACAACGTGATTGATAGATTTGAGACTTTAGCATCTTCTTGAATGGCAGATGGAAATTTATGATTGTTAAGTAAAAGGCAAGACGCAAAAATAGGGAGTTGTGGTGAAGTTTTTGTATGGTGGTTAAGTGTTACAGAGAAAGTGAGAAGAAACACATACTCCGCACATTATAATAGGGAAACCACCTAACAAAGGAGTATATTTTTTTGGATAAAAACTTTCTTAGGAATTATTATAAGGTTCAAAACTACCATTTGCATTTGGTTTGAATTACTTTGATCGATTTGACTTCATAATTACAGGCTTAAAGTATCAAACACTCGGTAAACTCGACAATGTAAAAATTCCAGTCGATAATGTTGATTATAGATGCCGTATAACCTTCTACCACTTGATTATAGATGTCGTATAACTTTCTATCACTGAAAACCCGGTATCTTGAAATCTGAGTGATGTACGTCGTGCCTGAATTTAAGTTGTCCATTTCCTGTGCTATCTGTTCTGAACAATTTGTTGTCAAACATTGATGGCAGGTGGGATCTGATTGCTGGAAGAATTCCAGGCAGAACAGCTGAAGAAATAGAAAGGTTCTGGAGATTGAGACAGACCCAAAACAACTAGAACTTCTTCATCATCATCAACATTTATATAGATTATTATCTAGAATTATTACTCATATGTGGCTCTTTTACTTAAATCAAAGCAACCTACTATTGGTAAAAAAAATTGGCAGTATGTATTTCAGTGTAATTGCCTAGTATCATGTCTCTATTGTTGTAAGTGTGAAGTATGTGCTCGGAAATATAATGTGATGAAAATGAATAACAGAAATTCCCGCTAAACGTACTGTAACTGTCTGAATTGCTGAACTGTCATTTCTGGATGTAGCCTGGCATATTACATTCCGTGACCGTGAAGATCAGTGAGAACTATGTAGTGTTTCGAAACCGGGTTTTCAACAAGCGCCTTAGGGTACGGTGTGGACTATGATGGATGTTAAAAGAGCTCAAGCCCGGAGAAATGTGGTAGGGCTGTCTATGAATTATTTCTCTTATTGCCGACTTCTGGTTTTAGGATGAAGTGAGCTTTGTTTCCTACTGCCAATGTGGGCGAGCTTGGCCGAACGAGCAACCTTTGCGCCGAGTAAGATCACGCTCACTCCCACACTCCCTCAGTGGCTCAGTCTAACTTGTGTAATGTTAATGTCACTTTGCGTTTTAGCCATGTTTGTGTTTGATGTCAATCAGTACACGAGGAACATTGCATTATCGTTCGGATTTTTATGCCTGCAAACCTTAAGTTTTGAAGCATGTTAAGCCACAATTTTGAATAACTCAAATATGTTAATTTGGTCGCTTTGCTTGGGGGCACTTATATTCTGACATTGTGTGCAAATGGGAGTTGGATCATGTTCGAGACTTGGGTCGGCACCTTCCCCATTGTGCAATCATGAAAGTCGATAGAGATGAGGTGATGGAAGCACACCGATTATATATGTGCTAGGAAGTCACTTTTGATGTAATATATTTGTAGTTTTGTACTATTTTCTTTTCTTGTTTTATTTTAATTTAGACGTTGTCAAAAAAAAAAAACGTTAATTTTGAATGGATAACCTTTCTCAACTAAGGACCTATGGCAATACAAGTCCACCAAAAACAATGTCCATATTCTTTTGTGGCCTTGTCCACTCACTTGGGCCAAAGCGATAACTAAGTCCAACTCAAATGGACACTTTTAAGCCCCCAATCAAAGTAACATTACTACAATAAGGGTGTGTTTGACCAAACTTCTATTGTGTTTTTTGATTGTTTTTGAGTTCTAGAAACTGAAAACCGATTAAACACCAAAAACTGAGAATCTGATTCTAGTTTTTGAGAAGCACTTTTAGTGTAAAATTGATCATCAACAGTAGAAGCTCAAGCTCTAATTTGGAACTTCTTCTCCAGAAACCGTTTCTCAGAACTTGTTTATAATAAGTACTTTTGGAGAAGTTGGAGTTTGACTAAACAGATCTTAACTTATGATAGTCGAAAATACCAATATGAGAAAGATAGTGAGTTCGTTAGTTATTATGACATCGTACCATATTTTACTGCATGGTATGGGAGTAGAGATGGTAAACATAAAACTCGAAGATACGGAGTTGGTGCATAGGTGCTGCAAAAAGTAACATAGCACTATAGCAGTTGCATTACTTGCAAACGAGAAAATGTAGTTATAATAGAAACTGGTTCATGATTTAGGGGTCGTTTGGATACCCTCAAAAACCATAGGAATTTCATTTTCCTAGAAATTGAGGTTTTGTGGGGTTGTTTGGATAACCCATTTTTGAAGAAGTGGGGGAATTGGAAATTCCTTGGGAATTTCTAATTCCTATGAAGTATAGTAATTAAATTACCTAGCCACATGACGCACCCAGCCAGAAAACGGAACCCACATAGAACAATATACTAGTAGTTTAATTAGGATACTCGTACATCATTAATTACTCTCTAGGCCAGACCACCTTCATTTCGTTATTCAGTTTATGTTCGCCGACTCCAAATTTGTTATTGACTTAGTGGTCGTTTGGTTGCCATGTTAAATCATGGGAATTCTGAATTCCCATGAATTGAAAAAATTAAAGTTGTTTGGTTAACCAAATTCATAGGAATTGAAAATTCATGCGAATTTCCAATTCCTACAAAATGGAGGAATTGGCTTACCTAGCCCCCCCTTGGTAATTGACAATTCTTACATGAATTTACTTCCTACATTTAACCAAACAACTTTGGGAAAATCCCATGAATTAGAAATTCATAGGAAGTGAAATTGCACGGGAATTCCGAATTCCCGTATGCAACCAAACGACCACTTATTGCTATAATGCTATCGATGCCAACTATTTTCCGAGTATGATGACCCTGATCAATGCAACTTCTTATAATTATTTCATAGTGGGGGCAACATTCTGCATAGCCCAGTTTTGGTTTGTTTTTTTCCCAATTCTAGTATATTTTCATCTCTTTTGAGTTTTTGTGTGATATTGGAAAGGTGGTCCTTTCTATATTTGGGTTGTAAGCTTGTAAGTTGTAACAAGCGAAAACACAAGAGGATACAGGCTTAAGAAGTTAAGAGTTGGGTTGGGGGGGGGGGGGGGGGTGGTTGGGGGGCGGGGGCCTAACTTACATTAGATTTGGCCTACTATGACTTTACGGGTTTAGATTTATTTGGGCGTCCTTTACTAAATCCAATTGGTGATAAAACTATTCGTACTGCCACTGATTTTTATTCATTCTTCTGCGTCCATAGGTTCCTATATCCCGGTGGTAATGAGAGATTTATGTTAGCCGACTTCAAATCTGTAATATGACGGCTATGTCCCAGTGGTACCAATTCACTTTAGGATGGGACCTCTTTAGATTTATGAAATGGACTTACGAGAAATGTCGGCATACTAGTATATATATAGGCATATAGCACCGTGCTGCTACACCTAGTAATAATCCTCTCGTCAAAATCCACAAGCAAACAAAAATTGTAGAGACTTTAAAACTGTGGTAGTGCTAATGTACTGCATGTATGTTGTGGTACAGGATCAGGGCCGTGGGTGAGAAAATGGGGGCCCTGGGCGAAGATCCAAGGTTGGGGCCCCTAAAAGCCGGTAACATGGGCGAAACTTTAAAATTGGGGCCCCTAAAAATTGTTCACATGCGCTAAATAGTTAAAATCATACAGAAATTTTAAGTCTTCGTAAAAAGATCTAAAAAACTAAAACTTTTCGAAAAATAAAGAAAGAAAAAAAAGTCAGAGTTAAGAAGTCTCTTTGAAAAAAAAAAGAAGAAAAAAAAAAAACAAAATACAAGGATAGTGGGTTTCGAACCCAGCGCAAGCCTACTTCACCTTTTCAAGTCTTCTTCCACTAGGACAGCTTGTGTTTCTTGATTCTTTAGGAGACGAAATTGTATATGTTTACAGCTTGAAATTATGGGGCCCTGGGCGTGGGCCCAGCTCGCCCAGCCTCCCCCACGCCCCTGTACAGGATACTATGTTTACAGAAAACAACATACTATGATCAATTGCTCTCCTTAGTCCTTCGTATTTTGCTGATTACTCGTAGTTGGCTGATTAGCTAAACAATATAATTAGTAGTACGCAGTAGTACATATTGGAGCACCTGGGTTCCTTACTGTTTATATATATAGTATGTATGGAGTGTTTGCTGATGTTTGAACTAGCCACGTTGTTACTTTAATTTGTGCCTTTGTGGCCCTATTTATTTACGCAAATTATATGGTACACCACGGTGTACCATGCCCATGGTGCACCTCCTCACAATAGAGGAGTAGGGACCACACTTAAAATAATTTAAATTATTCTAAGTGTGGTCCCTACTCCTCTATTGTGAGGAGGTGCACCATGGGCATTGTGCACCGTGGTGCATGGTATAAGCACTCATTTATTTAGGTTTCGACTGATAATAGTTATAGGACGATCTTATATAAGATTTTGTCTTTTGATATTGGTCTTAATGAAGAATTTAATTTGTTGGAAATGGAGACCTATTTTAGGGGTCTTCTGTTTTGAGGGATTAAAGAAATGAATGAATTATTAATCCCAATAACCAATTTTCTCGTATTTGGCAAGTAGGGTTAGCTAGTGAGGTTAAGGTGGGATGCCGGGATGAGCATTATTAATGGATTAGAATCCTTACCTTAAAGGGAAATATCACTCCAACATGATTCATTAGAGATTTTTCATGCTTTATTTATGAAGATTATTTAGAACATCTTTATTGGTGATAAGACTCAACCGATTAAAATCAATTGAAATGGCTTTTATGCCATCCCTTAAGTGAGAGTTATACGCCGTAACTAATTATTGGAGGACAATCTAAATAAATAACAAGTTTTGTAATGTGTTTCCTCCGATTCTCAACCTCTAATTCTCTCACATATATACCAAACAAGGGATTGGAATAAAATCTGAAATCCCACCCATTTATCCCTTCATATGGTTATCCCATTTGTCAAACGAGCCGTTAAAACCTAGTTAGGTAGCTAGGTCGATCAACGAGTGGTGTGTTTTGATCGGTAGTTGCCTGGTAATACAACTTGGCTGTGGGTTGAGTCTGTACGGTTGGCCGCATAGTCAATCGGGTCACTCGAATCGGCCGGGTGTTAATTAGGACTCAGGATATTGACCGATAATGTATGTATCCCAACGATTGGGAAAAATGATAATCACGATAATAAGATAATTGGTATACTACACATATATATTGTGATACGTTTCTTGGTCGTTGCCTCTTTAGGGTATGGTCAAATAGAGAAATTGTGGTCACATGTAACTTCAGGATCACTCTAGGACGACCAAGCGATGACTTTCCTGTTATATATGTAGTTTATTAGAAGCCGATTAGTGGCCACGTGATGATGTTCGAATAGCACTAGAATTTCACTACTAGGGCATAAGTTTGGAGGGCCATGAAATTGAGGGGTTACTCGAGTAGTCGAGTGGTAAGGGTGCATTATTCACTGGAAAATTGACCACACCAAATATGTGACTATATATAGAGAAATTGAGATGGAGTAGTAAGGAGAGAGAGGGAGAGATCATGGAATACATGAGTAAGAACAAAATAGCCAAGGACATCATAAAAGCATATATATATAATTAGATGAGGTGTAACGATCCGATGTCGATTTGATGAGAAGTAATGACGAAGGGTCGGATTCGATGATGATAGTGGATTTGAGAATTCAGTTTTAGACCCGGTCGATTTGGAATAAATTATTATATTGAACCCCCTCGTGGATCTTTTAGCAAATGAAAATAAAGAATCGGTAAGTCAAAAGTAATTGTAAATACGTCCTTTACAATATACGTTCACTCTCCGTAGCTATTAATTAACAGTGTTAATATTGATATTAGCTTGGAGGCCCTTATTATACGTCCTTCCTACCCTTGGCCTTAGACGGTCATGAACATCATAACCCGAATCAGCTAATACATTGTGACAATACGTTCTGTTTGAGTGATCGTCTTGCTGGTACGATACGAATTCCTCTTAATTCCTAACATTTCTGAAAACACATAAACTGGCCTGGCCAAAAAAGGGGAAAATAAACACTAAACATCAAGTGAGCCTTAAAATGAGAGAAGGGTAACATAGTTGAAGACTAAAAGGAAAGCTTTTGGTTGTGCTGGAGTAAGACATAAAACAAAAACAAATTACATTTTGTTCTCTATTTTCTTTTTCAAATGAGGAAAATTTATTCATAATAGTTCTTCATGCGAAATCTGTAAAGACTAAATCGATCAAACTTATCAAAATACAACTTTCAGCGAGTGGGCTGTCAATCTCTTGCAGTACAGATTATAGAGGATAATCAGGCGAATGTTGTAACTCTATAGGCCACATAGAATCATTTAATTAATATCAAATACTTTAAGAACTATTCCAACCACCTATATAGTTAAGTATATTGGTGATTTGAGCGGCTCACTATACGTTAATAGTAATGAAGAATACATCCTTTTAACAAGATATTACTCCGATGAATACTTGGACTTTGCTTTTGGAACAATAACAAATATATGGTGGGGTAAATGTAGGGGAGAGGAGAGAGAAATAGAAAATACCCACAAAACCAATAAAATGTGGGTAGAGGTGGGGCAACTTGAGGGCATTGTAATAACTTTACAAACACCACACCCCCTACATAAGAAAAGACCAAGAAATGAACGAAACAACCCAAAATGGAATAGTCCAAGTATTCATCGGAACGGAGGGAGTAGTAGTTAATTAAGAAAAATGAAGGAAATATGTGACATATATACGAATATAAGAGAATAATTATATAAGAAGGATTCCATAGTTTTAAGAAGTAAGAAGTAATCTCAAGTGACAACCGTCCTCTTCCATCTATCATAAGAGTCATACCTCATCCAAAATAAAATAAAAAAATTAACGTAAATTACAAGTATCTTTGCCTTGATGCATCTAGCGTACCAAGTTATGAAGTTACCAACAAAGGGAATATGATATGATACGGGGATAAAAGAGGATGAGCTAGCGAATGACGGATACACACATGACAGAAAATAGGTGATGGTTAGCTGCAAGTCCAAAGGCCACAAAATATACTACAGTATTACGAACGTGTATATTACTCGTACTCATAATTTGTCAGGTATGTAATTGTCAGTACTACTCTCCTGAAATCTGTCTTGTCCACGTCCATGATGCACCGAGTTTAATTTGTTTTAAGACGATCTCGTCTCTAACTATTCTATTGTGAGATCAATATGCTAAAAATGTAAAACTACCGTACGTATAAAAATAATCCTACTTAAAATATCACGTAATTTAAATTAGGGAAAATTGTCATTTTGGATACCCAAGGTTTGAACAAATTTCACTTTGGGTACCCAAGGTTTGAGTAATTCCATTTTGGGTACCCAAGGTTTGAACATTGTTCCACTTTGGGTACCTCACTAACCAAAATTAAAATTTAATCAAATCTTTTTATTTTATCAAAAATATTATTGAATCTTGATTTTTTTTTTTTGAAACATGGTCATTTTGTTGATAAAACATAAGCTAATTTTTGAAAATTCTATATATCTTTTAATTGAACAAACATCTTCATAATAATTACGAGAGCAATGTTCACAAATTATGCGGTTTACTCCTTTAGTAGCATAACGATAATATACACTCCATATATTTACGTGTTAACTAACATAATTTTCTTGAACGATATATATATTTCTTTTGAAATATATGTTTATACTCTAGCTAATTGTAATTTTTTTGTTACTAATTTAATTGCACCGAAAAATAAATCCTATGAACCTCATCAAATTCATAAGAAAATTATATTTTTAATTTTTTTAGTTTGTATGAAGTTTTGATTTAATAAAATAACTAATTTAGTACAAAGAAATGCATTAATTTAGCTAGAGGTACCCAAAGTGGAACAATGTTCAAACCTTGGGTAACCAAAATGGAATTACTCAAACCTTGGGTAGCCAAAGTGGAATTTGTCCAAACTTTGGGTACCCAAAATGAAAATTTTCCTTAAATTAAATATGTATAATCATTGTCCAACCATTACACCATATAACAGCTTCCGCCTTCAATTTTGCCCCATATCCACCCCACGTTGTCTTCAGCAGTTGCAAAAACGGAGTGGCTACGGGAGGCAATAAAAATAAGGATAATACTACAATTTTTATTTAAAATAAAAGAAAATAATTATTATGTACGTCGTACGATATAATATTTTAACCGTGCAACGCACGAGTTTAAAAGTACTCCAGTGTTTTCTATATTTGTGTTAATGAAACTGTCTTATACGAGACTTTATGGTTTTACCCATGTGGTAAATGTTATACCTATTTGTAGGAACGTAACGCTTGTGAAACCAATTCAATACTCATTTCTTGCATATACCATCATTGCTAGCTTCTATTTTCCTAGCTTCCTTCGTTATTCTGATCTCCTCTGCATATTGTTCATTCTCCATCTCTTTAAATTCTAACTAATTTGCTTCAAAGTTCTAACTATAAATTCTATTTGAAATCCTTCATAAATTGATCTGACTAATTAACCATGTCCCAAAGTAGGAATGCCACTACTTCTAGGCGTAATAACGAAGGTAAGATATTCGCATTTGGTACGGTCTTGATCGATGATTCGGACTTTTGTGAGCATCTCTGATGGTTAAACATCTCACCTTCTAACTCTAAGTCGTCTGAAGTTTTAGGTTTTATTTCATCATTGCAAATCTAGGGTTTTGTGGACTTATATATACAAAGATTACGTGTGTTTTAATTAAGTCTAACATGCATGAAGAATAATCCAACTCTTCTTATTTCGTAATTCGTATGATCTATAAGAAACTAGCTCAATCTATTAGTTGCTGAATTAACTCAAAATTAAAACTTCTTGTTGAAGCAGTGGTGATTGGAGGGTTGGCTGAACTAAACATGAATGACCAAGAGCAGGATATCATCTACAGAATGCATAGGTTGGTTGGTGAAAGGTACGTATTTTATGGTCTTCATCTTTCAATAATATGGTCGGTCTTCCTTAAATTAAGTAAATGATTTTACCTGCATGCAACAGTGCAATGATGCTCCATTTTCATTCATACTCTCGTGTTTGTCTGAAGATCAGAACTGGCTCCATGCATCAAATTATATATGACTTTTTCACAATTTGAGACGTCCCCTTATCCACCAATATTTCATAAGATATATTTGTACAAATTATGAAACTATATTTACGTGAAAGGATTTTGCGATACGAATCCAACGGCATATATATGTTTCATAATTTTTTAATATGTATTTATCTGAAAATGTCAAGTCAAATTAAAGTCTCACCTCATACTCCGAAAACGTCATATATTTATTTATGAAGGGAGTATTTCAATGGCAGGGAAGAAAGGATTGTGAATTGAATGTAGAAGGCTTGGTATATTATACAGTAAACTTCACGGATCTCATCTTTTTTTTTTTTTTGAAGGGAACACGGATCTCATCTTGATAAATACTCATCTCGCAATTAAGGAATAAATAAAATTAAAAGTCTTAATTAACTTGCACCTGCTACTTAATTCCGATCCACTATGACTCTATGAGAAGCTTCTACAATTATAGTTGTTTTTACAACTTTTCCTTTCTTGTTATTATGTTTGTAACTTGGATCTTTATTTATATTAGCGTCTAATTTTCAAAAAAAAAAAAAAAAAAAAAAAAGCCGGTCATGATTTGTTTTAAAAGTCTAGTAGAGTTTTGTTAGTTGCAGTTGCAATTTTTTAATAACTAACTTAACCATAAATAGATATATATCAAATAATTAGAATTGATTAATTGCAAACCTTTTATTTATTTGGAAATTCTCCAACAATCCCACACAATTTTCAAATCAATACAAACTTTGAAATCTTGTGATTCGATAAAGGTGTCTTGCGATTGAACCTCAGCCTAGTGAAATGTCTTTCAAATAGTTAGGGTATAGTAGTATGGTAAGCTATGCTTAGACCAACGATCCTCTGATCTCTTACTACTAGCTAGATTCCAAGTCACACACATAAATAAATATAGAAGTATTTGTCAAGTTTATCATTCGAGTATACTATTTACATTCCGGATTTCATTTAGATTAAAACTCATCTACCAGTCAAGCAATAAGATCAAAAGACTTATTAATTAACTTTTTTTTAGGGTTAAAGACTTAATTAACTGATGCCCGCTACTTAATTTCTGATCCACTATGAGAAGGTTCTACAATTTTCCGGGATCCCAAAATGAGTCTTGATTTTTTTCTAAAACCTTATTTGAATTTTATTAGTTACGTACTTACGTTGCTTATTAAATGTAGAAGACTTTAATTTGGTATACTATGTACTCCCTCCATTTCATTAAATTGTTTACGTTGCGGCTGAGTTTCCCTCACAAAACCAAACCCAACATAAACAGTTGAGTAAATTTGGAGGGAGTACTATTTACATTAACATTTTCAATTCGACGGATTTCATCCGGATTAATACTCATTTACCAATCAAACAATATAATTGACAACTTGCATAGTTGCATGCCCCCGCTACTTAATTTCCAGTCCATTGTGAGAAGCTTCTACGATTTTCCGTGATGCCAAATGGGTCTTGATTTTCTGTTTCTCAAGATTTTATAAATTTTTGGTTTTGGTGTTTTTACTTAAGACTAGTGTTTAAAGCATGTGCGTACGCACGGGCAAATCGATTATATTAGAGGTTCGGAAGTGAAAATGAATTATCATTCGTAATAAGTTTTCGAAGGGGCTAAGCAAACATGTAACGAACTCGTTAGGAATTTGCATTGTGCACGTTCATGAGTTGGCATTTAAATAGGCTAATAACAAACGATTTTTCTAATGTGTATCCATATATAGGGCACATGATAAAAGTTTACTGGTATTTACTTATATTTATCTAAATGGTGATTTCACTCAATTAATCAATGAGATCTCATAACTTAATTAAGGAAGAAAATTTAACGTTAGAAAAACCGAAAAACAAATCATAACTTGATCAAGATCAGAAGGGAAAGATAATGACAACATTTAGGGGTAATATTTATTATGGAGGAAACAACAAATTAAAGTTCTCCCTCTAATTCTATTTATTTGTTAACGTTTTAATTTTGACAGTAATTCACCATTGTATTTTGACATCTATGAATCGTATATAATGTTAGAAAAATTATGAATTTGCGATAATTAACTTTGTGTTATCAACGTATATATGTTTATATAATTTAGCTACTCCGTATATACTTCGAGTTACGATGTGTCGAAGTATGTCCTCCAAATGTGTCTCTATGCTTTATTGCTACTGGTGTCTATCTATGTCTTGTTACTCTTGTGCATACGTATACGTCGTGAAGCTGGCAATTCAGCTTGTTAGGCCATATGTATACCCTTTCATGTAGCTTCGGTATAAGGCATGGACCAAAGTGAAAGAAACAAAAACCTCACCTATTTATTACCTAGGTGCTTTAGGGCTTTTTCGTATATATATATAGAAGATATACAGAGATAGCTACTTTATTGTAAATGAGTAAATCGTCTTACGTTTAACTTTCATATACAGTACTCCAATCGCCATCCTGAAGTTGCAGAATAAACTTATACGGCGTAATAGAAACAATCGTTTTCGTTTACTTATTTTAAATCTCCATCATGAAGTCTTATTATGTGTCATATGGGTACACCTTAGAAAAAACATTTTATACTTTAAGTGAAGATGCATGCTTAGCTATTTGAAATTCTTCGTGTACTAATTTAAACAATTAAACACTCCCTCCCCCCCCCCCCCCCCCCCAATCTGATCTCCTCGCTCTTTATGGTACAAAATTTATTATGCTAGAGCCTAGAGTTTTAAATAAATAAAAAAAAAACATGTAACATTTGGTGAAAAAAACAATATTTTCATGTAAATATATTGTTCACCAAATTGTACGGAGTATTTTTTTTTTCATCAAACGGTAGCATTGGTAACACTGCGCCTCAAAATGTGCGCGAGAACCGTGTAAGAAGAGTGGATTTGAATGGAGGGAGTAACATATCGACAGAGAATCCAAACTCCAGAAAATGTTAACAATAAAAATAAACTAAAAATTAAAACTACTACAACTTAGATCTTACCATCTTCTTGAATGGCAGATGGAAATTCAAGATTGTTAAGTAAAGGGCGAGACCAAAAAAGCATGGAAGTTGTGCCGTTGTATAGTAGTCAAGTGTTGCCACAAAAGTGAGGGAATTAAAACGTATACGTACTAATCACATTATAGGGAGATCGACCAATCTGTCGTCAGACCACTTCAACGTATTTTTTCCTTCAACATTAAACTTTATAATCTTCTTTTTGAAGTTACAGTATGAGCTTCCAAGTAACCATTTGTTTGCGTTTGGTTTCGAAATTGATCATCAAATATATATACCTTGATCGATCGGGTTATGTGCGTAACAGGCTACTTAATTAAAACCATCAAATATTGTGTATGTACTTTGTAAACGTGACATAGTAAGCGACCTTGTATAGTCGTTGCATGAAAACCCGATTTCTTTAGTTCTCGGTGATTTACGTCGTGCCTGGAATTAAGTCCTTCATTTCTTTTGCTATCTGTTCTAAACAATTTGTGGTAAAAATTTAATTTGATGGCAGGTGGGATCTGATTGCTGGAAGAATTCCAGGCAGAACAGCTGAAGAAATAGAAAGGTTCTGGAGAATGAGCCAAACCAACTAGGATTTCATCATCATCAACATATATAATGATTCTTATCTAGAATTATTACTCATATAAGTGCCTCTTTTACTTAAATCAAAGCAACTTACTTATGGTAAAAATAAATGGCAGGATGTATTCCAGTGTAATTCCCTAATATTATATCTCTGTTGTAACTTGTAAGTGTGAAGTATCAAAGGTGTTAGGAAATATGGAGTTGGGTGGGTCTTGAATGTTTCACTAAGGTTGTATCATTTCCAAACAATAGAAGTTATTTTCAAGTATGAGAATTGACAGATTTTGCATGAAGTCTTATATGATGTGGTCTCGCGACGTATATATAGTGATCAGTTTCGACAGTTTGATATGCTTTGTAGACAAAGTAGTACTACATACGACTTTAGTGATCCTTTTATTTTTATTTTTTAGTTAAATTTACAGTTAGATCAGCTCATATGGGATTCAACAGGATCCGAGTTGCTTACCGTTTATGTATGATCATATTTGATGCTTGATGACCCTTTTAGATTTACATATGATATGACGTGGTGTAACCCCAAAGATAGAATAGAACCGTCTTGCACAAGAGTTATTCGAGATATACTGATATGATCTCATAGATATGAACAAATCTCTACACGAAGAAGAATTCATGACGAAAGTAAGCTAGAAAAATTATCAACAGAATGTCTTACTTCTCCGTAACTCAGTATGTATAACTGTATAAGGCATCTCATAATAATTCATGTTTGATACAAAACGAAGGTGAAAAATGGGAAGAATATGGAAACAAGATTACATACGTACATGTGATATTTACGGAGGGTAAATTTTCTACGACATTGGAATCCTAGCCTACAATATCTAAGTTGTATAACATATCTACGTTTCAATCGATACTCTGATACAGAATTACAGTATATATATATCACAATCTGTCAATATGTGAATTGTGAAGATGATCCAAGTGAGTTGGAAGAAGAGTGTGCATTAATGCATAGGTATATATGTACCGATGACACCGGTAGAGGTCCGATGCCTGTTTGATTTAGTGTATGTAACGACGAAGATAATCCATTCTAGCAGGAAGTTTCAGCTTCATCAGAGCCTTCATTTCGTGCTTCCTGACCATTTCTCTCGAAATGTTGAGGTTTCCAGCAATTTCTCCCAGTGTTCTGTCGCCTTTCCCGTCAAGTCCATACCTTTGCCGGATGACCAAACTCTCCTTCGGCTTTAGAGAGTCGAGCTGCAACAGACGTGATAAGAATTTCTCAGGTACCGATGAATGATAAACTAGTAATTACATAACACTTCCCCACATCGTAGCAAGCACCTAACTGTAACTTTTATAAGAGACAGATACATGGATTATATTGTATCATCACCAATGTACATGGAAGGGCACATACCACATCATCAAGGGCAAGTCTAAGCAGAGCTGGCTGCCTCTTCTTGTCGGCCCCAACACCATCAACATCGGTAATTCCATTAATGAGCTCTTCTTGTGTGAGGTGATGTTTAGTATGTAGGGATGCAACATAATTAGTGGCTCGCATCACTTCTCGATATCTTTGAGGGGATATTCCGACTCTCTCCATGACTTCTTCATCTGCAGGCATCCTTTTCAGCTCAAACATCAACTCAAGTTTAGCTCTTTGGATTTCCATCCTTACCTGCGAAAATCAAAGAAGCCGGAATATCAAATCAAGTCCATCAACTTTTCCATACGGAACCAAAGACTCGCCAGAATTTGGCACTGGAAGTAATCAAAATGGCTCACTAATATGTGTACGCTTCTCATATCGTGAGGTAGCAGCAAGATGCAATTTTCACTATGTGTCATCAAACAACATCTCTATGTTTTCAACAGAATTACTCCTCTCTTGAGGAACTTCAAACCATAATTTTCTATTTTACCTCGACCTTATGGACCGGGAAAAGATAGTGATCTTTTCACCAAGCGACATTTAGAATATACAGTTTCTACATCATTATAAGGTGAAAGGACCTACAGCTTGTATTTTACACTTCATCCTTCTCCACAGCATGGGCAAATTTACAGTGTAGCCAGGCTACTCAACTTTTCCGCAAACATCTAAATATTGCCGAAATGTTTTAAAAAAGTTTTGACCTTTTCAAAAGAATTTTTTTAACTTGCACTAGAAAGGTCACCCCAAATCTTAGTAGTTTAGATTTTCCCTACTCCACAACGTACATGAAAGAAGTACTCTGTGGTCATAGTGATTAGCTGTTCACAAGATGTCAAGAAAAGTATTCCATAATGAACTATAGGAATGACAGGGGACGGAACATAGGATTTATAGGTTTGCAAAGTAATTAACATACCGATTCCAGACCGAAGGGAACACGAGTAAAGCTTGAGACAGTCATGGAACGAATGATAGCATGCCGTATCCAAAACAGTGCATATGTTGACAGCTGGAACTTCTTCCTTGGTTCAAAGCGATCAATAGCAGTAATTAGACCCTTGACACCTGCTTGGCAGAGGTCTTGAAATTTCGGTCCATTTGTAAAGTCTTGGAAATATTTGTTCATGACGAATAATACCAGTCTTAGGTTATGCTGCAAGAGTGAAAAGAGCAAAATGTTAGCAGAAATGAAGAGTACTACTAAAACAAAATAGATATCTATCAAAACCTACTCTGATAATCAGGCAGCTATCGGCATAATACATATATAGCAGTGAAAAATAAATTGGCAAGTGAAAGGCATACAGGTCAACTAAGCTGTTGACGGATGATACAGTCAAGGCCGTTTACGTTCGTGGCATAAGTGAAAGACATGTAGGCTGATTGGTTTACAGATTTAGATAAATTTTCATCTATATTACGCATTGATTGTCATTCACATGCATTAATACGCCAAATGAGACTAAATGATCCATTGTCCTAAGACGATATGGAGTCTGGTGCAGCCGTGCAGGTACACTACCTAGACACAGAATTATTATGTGGTCTTATGTCTCAGAGATTACACTTTAAAGAGAGAATATAAACTGTTTGAACCGATAAAATTTGTTTCTTCTTTGACAGATTATCACACCCATCGGTTCTTGTGTGAGGACTGAGTAGAATCAGATTTGTCGCTCTTCTTGCCAATTGACATCAGTTAAAGATCCCTATTCAGCAAGCAATTATGTGGTGTACTGTTGCATTATGATGGCTCTATATTTGGCAGATAATGTACATACAGGATCGTTTGTTATTGATTTCTCCCATTTGTAACACAAGGAGGCAGTGCAGATTAGAGGTTTCATTATTAAAGAATAACAGGAATAAGATCTTTTCACGATTTCATCTTTGTAAAAAGTAAAACAAGTATAATGGCCAATGGCAAAGCTGAGCAGTATTAAGGGACTCCACCAAAAAAGACATGAAAGTTACGCTACTTACTTTGATCAATTTGTTTCTTGCAGCATGTCCAGCCTCCATATGTTTTCGGACTTGACTTACACTCATATTTGTCGCCTCTCCTAACTCACCGTCTGTTGGATCTCTTCCCAATTCTCTTTGCAAATTCTCTTTTACTTGAAGAAGCGCCTAAAGTTGAGGAGAAAGAGTATTATAATTTGATTACAAAAATGCATGGGAGTCTCTGATAAGATAACAGAAGAGACAGACGGAAAAGGATCTTTAAAACTGGAATTCGACTAATTGCTCAATTCAGCTACTTAAGTATTAAACCAAATGGAATAAAAGATCTTACCTTCCTAGGCTCCAAAAATTTGAACAACCAAGTATGTTCGGAAGCTGGAAGAACTGGTGGTATCTTCATCTTCTTCCAATCTAAGCTGACCAGATCTGTTGAAGCAGAGTATTCCCTCACCAGCTCATCTATCTTCCCATCTTCATCGTTAAAAGCTTTCTTCTTCCGTATTCTAGGCACTGTCATTTTCTCCTCATTCGCCTTAATGTCCTCGTTCATTTCCTTACTCTTCTTCATCTCAATTCTCTTATCAAGGTTCAAACGCTTTGCTTTCCTCTTTCTGTTTCTCACCACACCACCAACACCATTACGTCTTTCTATCTTCTCGTCGACTTCAGTGCTGGAACCTTTCCTTCTTCGGCTTTCTTTTAAGACATCCTCGATATTTTCTTCTTCCACATTTTCTCTGGTAGGACTAATTCTAAAAATGCTTTCCAACTTGGCTGCAGCCTCATTGAGATCTAATTCCGTAGCACAAGGGGAAGCCTCAGCTACACTTGCAGCCCCAACTCTTGCTTTGGAAGGTTTACTAACTGATCTTCCTTTCTTCCGGTTATCTTTCTTCTTTTCTATGTGCAAACAAACAGGCTCACTAGGTCCAACTAAAGTTAACTTTTTGGGTTTGTCTGCTTTGAACGCCAATATGACAGGCCCCTTTACATTAGATTGATGTGGTGTTACTCTGCTTAGTCCCAAGGCTGCTCGAGACGCTGAGCTGGAAACGGTCACAACTCCCATTACCAGCTTCACCACTTAAAAAAGCTTTAACACAGCAGTAATCCTGCAGACGTGAACGGATGTCAGAACTAGACCAGGCCATTTATGCCGAGTACTACAGTAACCTCCCAAATTGCTGATTGACAAGATTTTGTTGACAGAACAATACCACATTTGTGAACATAGCAAAACACAACAGTGCAGTCGAAAAAACCACTTCCTGAGGTTTTCAAATCATACATACTAAATATGAGACATTTCAAACATGATGGAATTACCATACCACTACAAATACCACCAAACTGCCATAACCTTTCAAGTGACGAAAGTAGCAATTATACCCCAAGCTTTTGATCGAATGTGCAGTTAACCCCCTGAAGTTTTAGTGGGTGCAAATCAAGCACTTACCTTTAATAAGAAGTGTAACTAAACTACAAGTGAAGGAGAAATGTAAAACTACCCTCTGGAAAAAACAATGTAAACTTGTCACCCCTAAGCAAGATTGTCTCCTCTAGGCTCTATAAGTTTTATAAAACCCAATCCGCGGTGCCACATACTTTCATTATCTATAATCATCATCATTGCCCCAATGCCTACAAAGAGATTCCCGCTCATAGCAAGGTAATGTAATGTGTGAGCATTATTTATGAGCCTACTGAGCGGGTGGTGATTAAACTACCATAATTAATTTGTAAACTCTCCAATTACAGAGAAACATTGGGGATTGTAACTTACATGGAGGAGTGTAAACATCAATAAAAAAATGTAAAAATCGCCACCCCCCACTAAGCACCAAGAGCTGGCTCTAACCTGACACGATAACACCACACATACATACCCCCAAAATTTCCAAAATAACCCCAAAATTAACACGATCAACCTGATTTCAACATGATCTCACCAAAACCTCATCTTTTAATCAAATTACTTTGTAATTGGGATTCTTAAACCCTGAATCCAACACAAACACGACCCGTTAACCCGAAAAGCCAGTTCCAATGTACATAATTGGTCACAAGCACATGAACTAACTACTAGGCAGTAAGACCAAATTCCCAATTAATTACTTCTCAATGTTCACCACAGATGATCACACAAATCAAACATCAAGAACTTGCTTTCTATCAAATTCCAAGTGATGGGTAAAAATTCAGCTCAATCTAAACTATAACATTCACAAAGAAAACAAAAAACACAACAATCTGCAGATTAAATTAGGAATTAATCACCAACATTAAGATTTTACATTAAGCAAAAAAAAAAAAACAGTTTAAATAATTGTCACTAGCAAACACATCTGATTCTTTAATTGAAAATTTAAACTTAATGTCTAAACTATTAATAAATAAAGAAATAAATATGATCATGAAAAAATTACCTCAAAAAATGTAAGGAAATGCACCAGAAAAAGCCTCAAACTTTGAGATCTTTATGATTCTTCACCTTAAACCCAGATGCTAAATTTTGATCTAGACGATAATTCGAGAATAATTATTAGAATTATGATTGGTCACTGATATTTACATAAGTTTTTTTTATGCAAAATGACCAAAATAATGAGAAATTTCTTAATTAGGGCTATTATTTTTGGGAAAAATTGAGAAAATTATGATAGCCACAAAGTGGGAGGAGAGAGAAAGTAAAAGCATGGGGTTTTATTGGCAAAATATTATGCGCGGGAGTAGTTAGTTAGTTTTAAGTGTCTTAGATTGAGAGGTTGTTGTTGACAGTTGGTGACGTGGCGCTTTTTTACGTTAACTTCTTGCGTGGCTCCTTTTGGTGCACTAGCTATATTTTTGTGGTCTTTGGACTAAAATTACATGTTACTCACAAGTAAATAAACGAATGTAGGATCATTGTTACCGAAAAAAAAAAAAAACATCTTACAAAAATGATGATTTTCTTCAAAAAAAAAATGATGATTGTGCCTTGAGTGTCTTAAGGGCACATTTTATAAATTTGCATTTATAGTTAACAACATTGCCCTCAAAATTTCGCTCATGTCTCGTAAACTTCCCATACGGACGAGAGTGTAGTGATTCCACCTAGCGATCATTAATATAAATGTTTCACTAGAGGATGTTGGCACAGAATATTCACAATGTTAGTTGTCTAAAATATCAAATTTGTCAAATTATATCAACGAATATCCGAGTTTTGTATGTAATTCATATTATGGGGTCAAATCCGTTAAGAACTCTGAATATTGTATGTAGACTTCCGATTTTGAGTTTAACTAGAGAATTTGATCTCAAAAAGTTAAAAAATGTGGCCAAAATATCCTAGATGTATGTGTATGGCGTAAGTTAGAACAAGAGTTAGAATAGATACGTTGAGTTGAGATTCTAGATGGTGTTGCCGGGGACGTGCCACGTGGATACGCTAAGGAATATTAAGCTCTCTCTGATTTTCAGATGGTGGCTTTAACTACTTCACGTCGCAATATACCAGCCACTGGAATTCTCGGACTCTCTCAATGTTGCTAAAATTAGAAAGCCCACACAACAAGTCTAGTGTCATTTGTATGGGCCACGGTCTAATATTGGGCTGAAGTCAGTTCCCAAGGAAATCAGCCCGAAAACAACTCACTGCCAGAAATCTCGTTTGATGTCGTTTTTGTTTTTTTTTTTTTCTACAAGATTTTGAAAATTATCCAATTTCTAAAGTAACAAGATTACATATCAACAAACCAAACAAATTAAAGTTTTTAATTTCCATTCATATTATATAAGTTAATTTTATGTCTTATTTAATAAATACTAGGTTTACACCTGTGCGTTGCACGGTTAAAATGTTATATCGTACTTAATAATTATTTCTTTCTTATTTGAATAACAGTCTATTTATTAAGGTGATCGAACAAATGTCGAGTCTCTCTATACTGCCCAAAATCCTTTTGTTGGAAAACCCGTGCGCGGGACACTTTGTTATATTTCTATTTAATTTATTAAGTAGTTTATCTCTAAATAAATGAATTATGAAAATTACTAATTGAATAAATGTTATTTATGATGTCTCCTTATCTCCCTACATCACTTATGTCACTTTATGTTTATAATTCTCCATTTTTCCCAACGACTAATGCATATGGATCGATATATCTCAATCAAAATCATGTATTTTTTTATATAAATATGCGTAAATGGAACTTATATTGAACACTTTATATTGTGATTCATGTAGATAAATTTATGTGAGCGTTTTATAAAGATTGGACTTTATCCGTACAAAATATTTTAAACAAAATTCACAATTATCTGAACATTATCTTTCCCAAAATTATGAGAAAATTTTATTTCTCTACGATGTATTGTGGTAAATTCTACATTTCTATACTCGTCGTATGCATTTGTCAAAAGCCTCTTAACTTTTTAAAAACATGTGTAAATGGATCTTATATAGAAGTACATTTCGACACGGTCGTAATGATACATGCATCGTAATATTCTGATATACGTAGCCAAAGGTATAACAAATTTTATATGTTTCATTTAGATAACTTTATGTGAGAGTCTTACAAATATTGGACTCTCTGTGTGCATTTCTTCATTTCTAGTGCGTTGTGGGAATTTCTTGATTTATAGAGCGCCGTATGCATTTGTCAAAAGCCTCTTATATATATATATATATATATATATATAGAAATAGGATCTCGTGAGGTATCATCCTTAGGTGAGGCGTGAGGTCCTACCCAAACCATTAGATCTTAGAGATTGGGCGGTCCAGATTAGACCAGCTCTCCCAAATAAAAAAAATAAAAAATAAAAAATTGATCAGTTTTCAGACAGGGTGCTCTCCCAAATAAAATCACATTTTCTCTCTCCTCATTTTCTCTCTCCTTTCCGTTTTTTCTTCTCGATCTTCTCCAACTACTTTCTCCGACCGCCGCTTCCTCCGATCGCCGCCGTCGCTACATTTTCTCTCTCCTCTCTCGTGCTCTCCGTCGCCGTGCTAACCGCCGATCTTGCCTCCGCAGTGCCGCCGCTGCTCTCTTTTACCTATTACCGCCACATTGATGTTTTTTTAAAGGTAATCTTTGATTTTTAGAAGTTTTTGCGTGTTCTTCAGGCTGTTATTTGTTCGATTTTATGTGATTTAATGCTTATTAGGTTTGATTAATGTTGATTAGATGCTCGATTTCGTGTTTTCGAAATTTTTGCTGCATTTTTCGTCTTATTCAAGCTGTTATTTGTTTGATAAGCTGATTAGATGCTGAATTTGGTGTTTCCGAAACACTCAAGTGTTCTATCGTTGATTTCGAATTTTCGCATAATTCTGGAATTGTTGGAATACGTTGATTTTAGTGTTTTTTAGCGATTTTATGTTGTTTCTATGTTGAGCGATTCACATTCGTCACTAAGAATGATTCTATTTGTTATTGTGTGTAATTCAATCTATTCTTGTGTGATTTTATCTGGTATCGTGTGTGATTGTATTTGTTATCATGTGTGGTTGTATTTTGTTATCGTTTGTGTGATTCAATCTGCTACTGTGTGATTCAATTTTGGTATCGTGTGATTTTATCTGTTATGGCATGTGATTTTAAGTGGTACTGTGTGTGATTCTATTTGGTACCAAAGTCTTACAGTGTGATTGCATTTCCACAAGTTATGACTCTATTTTCCACATGTTTTTTGTAAGCATAATTAACAGTTTATTTTGTTTTATGTAGTATAAGCATGAAGCAGTTACAACAAGATGCCTACCGTGGTGGTGTATTGCATAAAAGGAAGAAGAGGCAGCATGAGGAGGATTTCAGCGAAGAAGAAATCGGTCTAGATGATGATGAAGTCAAGTCTGAGCAAGAAGATGAAGATGAACCTGTGTATGTTTCTCTTATGTGATTTTTTAGAATATGTTGTGTGATTTTGTGGGATGTTTGTGTGATTCTGTTTCATTGTGATTCTGTGTGGATATATGTATGATTTTGGTAGATGATTTGTATGATTCTATTGGAATTTTTTGTGTGATTTTTCTTGGACATTTTATGTGATTTTGTTGGATATTCGTAGGATTTTGTTGAATATGTTGTATGATATTATGAGGAGAAAGAACAGGTGCTTGATGAGACTCAAAATGGACTAATTTCTGAAATAAGCGAGATGCAAATTAAGTTTGCTTCTATTTGATTAGTTGACTGAATAGATGGCCGAATGCTGTGATAAGTTCTCAATGGGGTTATACTCTTGCAGAGCATCGGTATAGCATGTTTAGTGAGAAGTTTCATTATGTCATTTTTATTCGATTAGTTTCATTTATTAGAAGTTCTAATTGATTGTGTTCATGAGAAGTTTTAATTGATTTCGCCTATTTGATTATATTTTAGAGTTCCACAAATCATCGGCGGCATTTTAGGATTCGGAGCAAATACGACTGTCTTGATTATAATGATGAACCTGTGTATGATTCTTATATGTGATTTTTTTGAATATGTTGTGTGATTTTGTGGGCTGTCTTGTGTGATTTTGTTAGTGAGAGTGATTCAGTTTCCTAGTATGTGTGATTATGTTCGATTGTGTGAATGACTTTATTTGTCAATGTATGATTTTATGTGTTAATGTGTATGATTCTATCCGATTGTAGTATCATTTTCCGCTTGTATTTTGAGCAAGTTCTCTGACAATTTTTGACACTAGCATTTGCTTTACTAATCAGTAGTTTTGTTCTCCCTCCATGGTTCATACTTTGGCCTGTTTTGGTAATCAGTTAGAGGCTGATCTGCAGGAGTTCGGATTAATGTCCATTTTTTTTAAATCAGGGGTCTGCATCTTGCAAGAATGTACTTAAACAAGCAGGTTATTTGAATGAAATCTGGTTCTTCTATACTGATTGTGACTGTTATAGAGGTTGATCAGTGTTAGGTTGCTACGCTACTTCTTACACAATTAAAAGGACCTAGGACAGGTAGTTGGTAGGATTCATGCTTCATGGTCATGCTAATCTCATGGGAGTGTTATTGGTGTGTTTGGCTTAGAGCAAGCTTGTGTGCCGTACTTGAATACGGATGTCAGTGGTGTGTGAATACCTTACTTGAATATGTTTTTGTGTTCTTTGCTTGTGCATCAGTGAAGGCATTCGACAGTAAAGTGGAGTGTCCTGATTTAGATTCTAATGGCCTGATTTTTTTTATACTTTACTTGTGGCTAGCTGGTGCATGACGTGTCTGAAGTTTCTGTAAGGAGATTAGGAGAAGCTAAGATCAGTAAGCTTGAGACAAACTGTGTCCTGGCTTTTCGCGGTAAAGAATGCTCAGCATCAGGTACCAGTGCACACTGCACATCAGATATACTGATGGTATGCAACCTACAGCTATGTATGCCAGACTTAAGTACAAAAGGTACATGTGTTGCTATTGAGCATGTTATACATTGTAGTTGCGAGGCTTACTGCTTACATTTCGCATTCTGATTTGGTTTGTTTTGTTTGATAACCTGATGTCGTGTTGAAGACCTCAATTAATGACTGGTAGCAATTTGTTGAGCAAATGGGGCAATTGAAAATCAGGTTTTATGATGGATATCTATACACAAAACAGTAAGTCTGACTAATATGACGTCTATTAGCTCAAAGTGGTAGAGCATTGTGCTAATGGCACAAGGTGTGGGTTCGACTCCCACATAGGCGAAGACACAACAAGCTTCAATTTATCCTAAACAGTAAAAGGACTAGAGAAAAGTCCAAGACTATATTTTGTAGACGTTTCAAATGTTTGCTCAATCTTAGTTGTGAAATATCGCAGTCAGTTAAAAGACATACAACCTGATCAGGTCCATCAAAAAAAAAAAAAAAAAAAAAAAAAAAAAAAAAAAAAAAAAAACTTGATGCAATATATGTTCAAAGGACCTCGATCGACTCCGGCTTCAACTGCATACCGACACCATTCTCTACAGCCTATGTGGGATTCGAACCCACATCCTTGCGCAAAATATAGCACAATGCTCTAACCATTGAGCTAATAGGCTTTATGAGGTATCAATCTCTATGGATAAAGCACCATGAAGTGTCTTACAAGTTAATAAAGCATAACAATATACTCGTATCTATTTGACATTTTGACAACATTGAAATACACGAGTATCACTATCAACCAAGCATTATCGGAATCAACCAAAATCATAAGTAACACGAGTATACACTAATGAATATAATCACACACGGCTAATAGAATCACACACACCAACAAATAGAATTACACACGGCTAATAGAATCACACATACTAGCGAATAGAATCACACACGGCTAATAGAATCACACACACTAACGGATAGAATCACACAACCTATCAAATAGAATTACACACACTAGCAAATGGAATTATACACTAACTAATAGAATCATACATTCTATGGAATACAATCACACACCCAAATTGAATCACACACTAACTAATCACACCCACTAACAAATAGAATTACTCTTACTAGCAAATAGATTCACACATTATCAATTGGAATCACACACACTAAATGCACTAACAATTAGATTCACACACTCTAAATTTAGTAAACACTCTAAATTAAGTCACACACATTTTTGAATAAAATCACACACAATAACCAATTGAATCACACACGATAACCAATTGAATCATACACGATAATCAATTGAATCACACACACTAATAGAATTGAATCACACACGATAACAAATTGAATCACACACCATAAGAAATTGAATCACACACACAAGTGTGATTCAATATTCAATTGAATGTGATTGCAAATTTCATTATAAAATCGAAATCGAAAAAAATAAAAGTCGTGTGATTCAATATTTCCATCACAATATCGAAATCATACAGAAATTAAAAAACCATTAAGAAATCGCATTAAAAACTGTGTGATTCAAAATCAGAATGTGATTCGAAAACAAATTCGGATGATTCCAAAGTTAAGTTCACTTGAAAAATTACAAGAATGCTTCGACTGATTATGATTCAAAAATCTTATGATTCTAAACATTATAACTCTAACAGATTAGAATCAAATAAGTAAGAAGCGAAACAATTTAATCAAGATCCAATTTAATCGGATTTTTTGTTTCGTAAATTGTGATAGCATGAAGAGAGAAGATGAGATTGAACGCACCTGATTGACGGCGAAAGAGGAGCGGCGACAGCGACAGGACGACGACGACGATGGTGAGAGAGGACGAATTTTTTTGGGAGAGGACGAGGAGAGAGAAAGCACGAGAGGGGAAATTGGGAGGAGAGAGAAAATGAGATGAGATTATGATGGAAGGATACGCTGACCCATGAGACTTGGTTAAGGGGGATGTAATTCTATCTAATCTGGGCCGTTAATTTTATTAGATCTGACGGTCCTCATTAGACCTCACGCCTCACGGGAAAGGACAACCTCACCTGAACCCGCCTGTATATATATATATATATATATACAGGCGGGTTCAGGTGAGGTCTTTACTTCCCGTGAGGCGTGAGGTCCAATAAGGACCGTTAGATTGGAGGATATGAACGGCCAAGATTAAACATCACACGCTTGATTAAAAAAAAAAAAAAAAAAAAAAAAGGAAAGTGAAGGAGTCTTTCCTCACGCACGCTCTCTTTCCTCATCACTTTCTCTCTCTTCAAACCCCCCAAAACAATCTGCTCTTCAATTTCAATGGCGACGGATCGAAGTTCTACACCAATGGCGACGGATCATTCGATGGATCAAAGTTCTACACCCCTTACGACGGAATCTGGTATGTCTTCTCTTCTTTGAACTCAGATTCTATCTTTTTTCAAATTTTAGTCGATTAATTTTCGAACAATTTAGATGATTTTTTGAATCACACTGGGAATTTAAGAATCATAAGATAGGGTTATCGTTATAGTTGGATTTTAAGAATCAGTGGAGTGTATGATTCTATGAGTGATTTTATTAGTCGTTGTGATTTTATTTGTTCGTCTATGTGACCATTTGTTCGATTGTGTGATTTTATATCTTAGTGTGTGACTATTTGTCAGTGTTGGATTCCATTAGTAAGTCTATGTGATTCTATTATATACTAATTGTGATTCTATCATATAGTAAGTGTGATTCTATTACCCTTTTATATAATGGTTCAATGGTATGTGATTCTATCCGTTCTTATGTGGGATTCTATCCGTTCTTATGTGTGATTCTATCAGATGGAGTGTGTGATTCTATTAGTTAGTGTGTGATTCTATTGTTAATCTTTGTGATTCTATTGCTAATCTTTGTGATTCTATTTGTTTGTCTTTGTGATTCTATTTGTTTGTCTTTGTGAGTCTATTAGTTAGTGTGTGATTCTACTAGTTAGTCTTTGTGATTCTATTGTTAGTGTGTGTGTGTGTTATTCTATTAGTTATGTTTTTGTGATTGTATTTGTTTGTGCTTGTGATTCTAACATTGTAGCGTTATATTTTGAAGGAGGAGTGTCTTATATTGATATAAATGTTTGGCAGGCTTGTACTCTTCCTATGTAGAGTCAATAATTTTAGGTAGTTTGTTTGATTCTACAAGTTCATGTCATTCTATGGGACATTCTTGTGATTCTATTGGTTAGTGAGAGTGATTCTTGTAGTTAGTATGTGATTCTTTCAGTGGTGTTTGTGATTTTATTCAATAATGAATAAGATTCTATTTGATAGCGTGTGTGATTTTATTGGATAGTGTGAATGATTCCACTTGTTTATGTGTGTGTTTATGTGTATGATTCTACTAAGTATAACCTTAGTGCCGAAAGTAAGTCAATATGCTATCAATGAAGTCGATTTGTTGTTTTCACTTCACTCAAAATAGAGCATTGTCGGATTACGATGGGTTCATGATTGAAATCTGTGGAATTTCACCTGTTTGTTCTCTGAATTTTAAAATTGTAATCATGCAAATGCATGAACAATGTGGGTTCAATTCCCACATAGGCTACTTCTTGAACATCATTAGTACACTTGCTTTTTGTGATTTTTGGGCTAATGAACATGCTGCTTGACTTTTGGCATGTTCTTGGGCTGATCAGATTGTTGCGATCCTGGTCAAAGTACTGAATTCGTCGACATTGAAAACTCTGAATTTGTGCCTTTGCTTTTAGCGGACAACTGCAACTATCTCGCCTGCCATAGCTTCAGTGCTAAAATTCCTCTTGAATCCGTATAGTTTCATGGAGAAAGTCATCCACAGTTTTCTTTCTTTGTTCGTGTATTCTTACTTGTATCTTCTGAGATAGTGAGATGGGTGTATATGACTGTCTTTAAGGTAATTGTGTTGGTCAAGATATGAGGGTCAGGGTATCCCTACCGACAATTTTATGTATGGCTTGCCATCATCCTACTTTACGGCGAACTCCCTATTGCGGAATCTCTAACATCTTTAATTAACTGATCTTATCCTTTCGGACGGCAAGAGTAACAAACCATTATCTTGGCTATGTGGGACTCGAACCCACACGTATGTGCCAAATTGCACATCGCTCTGCCCTTGAGCTAATAGCCATTATGGTAATTATATTCAATCCATTACCTAGAATCCTAGATACATTATTAAAAAACATAGTACCAGCAATTTTTCTCATCATGGAACCGTAACATTATAGTATCAGACTATCAGCAAAGCCAAATTCACAAGTCAACTATACTAATCATTTACATAACCACTACCATCTAAGTCATGCTTAAATAGCCCAAGAACAAACAGAAATAGAACATTTCAGAATGCTACACCATACGGAAAAAGCATTTGGACAATCAGGACATTAGAAACTAACACTCCATTTTACTGTCGAATACCTTCACTGATGCACAACCAAAGAAGTAACCAAAATTACAATAATGTTCTTACAACGCAGATGGAGGCCGACACAGAATAAAAGAATGGGACTTACAACAAAAATGTCTTCCTCTTTTACTGCATCCATGATAAGCCTCTGTATAAATGGACTCGGAAGTATTGATTCATTGACGATGAACCGCTGCCTATACGAAACAGAATACCAACATAATTATACATCTAACCGGCTTAAAATAAATGTACTATATAGTTTCAAGCTATACCCCCCATTCTCTGGATTACATTCAATCAAATTGTCAACCCCAGTCACCTTTTAATAGACCCAATCAATAGAATCACAACAACTAAGAGAATCAATATATAAAATCACACCAATAAACCATCAGAATCACAAACCTATTACTAGAATCACACAAGCACATTATTAGAACAACATTAAATAATATACACCATAGACCAGCTCCTTGTAGTTCCATACCCACGATACCACAATACAATCACACACCATACCAAATAGAATCACACGATACCAAAAATACAATCACACACCATACCAAAAATACAATCACACACCATACCAAAAATACAATCACACACCATAACAATTCAGCACAAGAAACTAAAATTGCATCAGACATAGAAATTAAAAGTTCAAGCATACTCGGATCAAAATTAAAAATCAGAGTCAAATTCACGCAACATTGCTCACAAAAAACGCAAAATCAAATCGGAAATCACCTTCATCTCGAGAGGACCAGCTGACCGACAGTTCAATAGAAAAAAACACAAACAAACAACAAAATCAAATCTCTCACACAATTTCAAAATCACAAACCTCAATTACAACCAAATCAAACGAAAATGAAAAAGAATGATCAAATTAATTAGAACGAAATAACAAATGAACGCAGGTTAATTCTCACAATCTGAAATCAAATTGCAAGAACAATCAGATTCGACGAAATGCCATACATTTAGAATTCGCCGGCATAATCGCAGGGGAATCGCCGGAAAACATACGAAAGAATTAAATCGAGGAAAGAGATTACCGATGGCGACGGAGGAGATACAGGCGACGGCGACGGCGGAGATACAGGCGTCGACGGCGATATTGGCGACGGCGAGGAGATCAAAGACGGAGGCGAGAGCAGCGACGAACTGCTACGGTTGAAGAGAGAGAAAATAAGGAGAGAGAAAGAAAGAGAAACAGTGTTTCAGGAGAGAGAAATGAAAAATGAAAGTGGTGGGAAATTCGGAGAATTTTTTTTCGTTTATAATTGTGGACAGGTGGCTTCATATCAAGCGTCGGATCAGGCTAATCTAATGGCTCAGATAGGACCTCACGCCTCACCTAAGGAGAGGACCTCACGAGATCCTAATTCTATATATATATATATATATATATATATTGATTTGGGATGCCAATTAAAGAACCGAAAATTGCAAAGAGCTACTTGTTACTCGATAGTTTTTTTGGGTATAAAGGAGCGGTTACTGTTGTGGGGGTGGGATATGAGGATCCGAACTTGGGATAACTCCAAGGCAGGATGACTATCCAACCATTTGACTAATGTTAATCCTCAAAGGGCTACTCGTTAGTGATACACTACTAGAGTACGCATATTATAATGGTAAAATACAAAGCGAATGTTTCTGGAGATTTCAAAACTCGATCTTCTGCATTTCTCTGATCTTTTTGCATGCATTTTGTTAATTTGTGAATAGTATGTGGGCCAAACTACCAAATTAGTAGACAAATTGGTAAAAATGAGAGTACACACCGAAACATATTATAATCTCCCCTTTGGTAAAGAAATGACTTCCACTTCTCTTTATATCAATGTGGTAGTCAAATTAAATCCCGCTTATCCTCATACTATAAAATGTGAAATGACAATATTTCTCCCCTCTCTAATTAAAGGTAATAAACAATTCACCGAAACAGATGGACTATTAAAGCCATAATGAGATAGTTGTAGACTTGTAGACATGGGAGTAGCAAGCAAGTGTAGTAGTACATGGCTTAATTTGTACTTGCATTTGATTTGGGTTGTACTACTAGAAAATAAATTGGTCAAAGTGAAGCGCGGGAATAATCACAATTCATAGGAAAGAGAAATTAAAGACTGAATTCCCGGGCTCCAGGCTCCAGCATAATTACAGGAATCCTCACACGTTTATTAATGAATATTCTGATGCTAATTAAGGTACTAATCAATCCAATTATGCTGGGCTTACGTGCATGCATCTGCTCTCATATTCCAACTCCAACCAACGTTAACGTTGTATCGTTCTAATGAGACCAACGCGGAACCGCAGGGATGGGATCAAAGCACTACTTTCCATTCCTGGTCATTACGGTCAAGTTAAGATTGTTAAGTTATAATTTAGTTGTACCGAACCATAGAACTCGGCGTATTCATGCCAGACTACCAAGATCATATGTATTGTGGAGTTGTTTGTAGTTGATGTTGTAAATGTACAAAAAGTTATAAACGACTGAATATTGATCACGTATATAAAGTGGCTAACCACAAAGAGTACAGTATTAAGTAATTCAACATGCCAGATGTAAGATACTCCGTATTAAATAAACATCAATTGGGTTCTTGGCTTCTAGCATGTTATTAGTGATTAAGCTCATCATGAATCAATTAGTATATAAGATCAAATCCTAGTTGGATTTTTTTTACTAATAAGATATATATAGAGATCGATCAACAAGTCGATCGTCTGATTATAGAAGAGTAATTACATTCACACTGCTGGAATATGTGTAGACTAATAATGGAAGCTTCGTTGTCGAGCTTAAGGTTGTATCTGAAGACGTATATTTAGTAATACATAATTGCATTTGTTTTATGTGTTTAAGGTATCAACTTGGCAGACAACCTTACTGATTCTGGCCGGTCACCTCTCGCCGACTTTCCTAATCCTATATATTACTCGATCGGAATCAAATACTAAACTAGCTAGATGCATTATAATTAGAAATAGTTGTAGGATAGCATTTTAATTATCTACGAGTATAAAAAAAAAATGTAATTTTTCATTTTAATTTGTGTTTGTTTCTCGGTGCTTGTTCAATTTGGTTCAGATCTAGCTAGTGGGAAATAAAATTTGATTTATTCCGTGATATATATTCTCTTACGATATAATAAAGACCAACAAATTATTAATCGACTTGAGTCATTAAATGTTTGTCTATCTAGCAAGCTAAGGCACGGCTATCTGTCAATCTCCGTTCTATTCTTGCTTCTCTATTGGTAGTCAATTACTCCCTCGACAAAACCACTATTTTGCTCGCCGTTAGATGAAATTACGAACTAGTCAAATTAACAATGAGACAAATATATGGATAAGGTAGACTAGAGTCAAGAAAGAAAACAAATAATGAGGGAGAAAACGTGGATTTGATTCTTTGCTAAGTATGTGTGTCCACCAGGCCACCATGGCACCATTCGATCAATAGAATAAAGTAATGTAAAGCTCACGACATTGAAGCGGGGTTGAAGGTGAGCGACTGATTTCTCCGACTTTGACGTATGCAAGGGGTTTCAAGCTGATGTCACCTCTTTCATTTCTTCCCATGATGCCTATACTAGCTTGAATTCTGGAGTAGGTCATGAAAAACTATCATCTGATCTGCGTCCAAGACATCTCAAAATTTCCCCCAAAACTCTTTTTTTTTTTAAAAGCAAATTTCTAGTAAAAATGTCTTGCACTAGTACTTATATACGAGTAAGGTATATGCTACAGGTTTCACTATGCAAATGCAACTCACGAGTCACGACGATGGATCGAAATATGTAATTGAATTCTCTTGACCTCGATTCGCCCTATTTATGACAAATTTGTTGCTACATACATTGGTGACTATTATACACGAAATTTAAACCTATATATATTGCAATAATTAAAACAAATTGAAATACAAATTAAAGTAGATCGATGTAAAAGATGCAGTTGAATTATACACGATACTGCAGCTAAGCATCAACTTTTACCGTTACTGATCATAGCTAGCTAATTACAAAAGTAGTTTATATTTATCATTAGCAATAATCAGATCACAAACATAGTGTTAAACTAATTAAATCACAAGCACATGTCGAGATGAACTCCCAAGTCCCTAGCAGGGTAGATGTTGACATTGGACTTGGTCGTGTCTCGTGTAGTCGTGTGTGTAAAGACTAAAATAAAAAACTTGAAGGAAACGCTGTACGAAATTTGGAATTCTATGTAACCATAAATGTATGACTGATACTATTTGGCTTACTTCAAGATTCCATTTTATTTTAGTCTACACAAAAGATTATCAGACTTGATTACTTTCATTGTTATTAATTAGTACTCCATTATCCTTCACAAATCACAATGCAATACCATATATTTCACCAACTTTGATTGTTAACGTTTTGATCTAAATATATGTGAAAGAGGTTAAGAATAACGTAATTGACCATTCTAATTAGATAGCCAAAAGGCGTACCATCCTAGTCACTTATTCGCTTGGTTGATTGTAATACAAAGAGCAAAACAAACCTACTAATATTAGTTTAGAGTTCTTAGAGATAATCTAATTGTATACTCATCATCACTCCGTCCAAGTTTAAACACCCCATATTAAAAAAAAAACGCACCTTATTGAGGGTGTACACGGTTAGTAGAAATTCCAATAAATGCATGGCGAGTTAGCTAAGATAGTTTCATCTGACTAACAATATTATACACAATTACACACTAATAATTAGTGTGTATACATTTCTCAATACATGGACATTTTAAGTATGAGTTGGTTGTTTAAACTTGGCCAGATAGAGTAATTTATATGACATTTTATCAATTTTTAATGATTTCCCCCCTTTTCACCTTGTTGCATCTGATTCGAAATTCTCTCATACTGTATATGATACCAGAGCAAATAAAGTTTATCATTTGTAGTTTATGAGGGGATTTGAATGGTGAATTGTGGTTGACTGTAGAAAGAATATCCTATCATAGTATCATTGAGCATTGGTGATAATAATCATAATTCATAAGGGTTTCTTCATATCAAGAAAAGGTCAAGGTCATCCTTTAATTTCAAGGGTTTTTCAGGTCAGTTTAATAAGTCTAAAAATGGCATATTATTCCACATGATCTCTTCACAATCTTTTTGTTTTACTCTATAAAACATGATTAGTACTATATCAAGGGGCTTTTCATTCAATGAAAAGCTAACCCACTTGCAACTTGTTTTTGCTAACCCTTTTGAAATCTTCATATATATATGCTATTTCAACTTGTGTAATTAATTTACTAATTCTACTCTTCTTCATATGCCTTTCCTTAGTTTTTGAGTGTTCAAGTTGCAAAGTTGACATTAATCATGTCACATATTCCTTTTCTTCAATCTAAAGTCGTTAGACCAGACTTAATCTTTCACCATTTGAAGCTTTATAAGTGTGTTTTCTTACATTTGGGTTTATATGTTCCATCCTACCATCCCATGTTTAGCCTTATATAAGCTACTCATTTCTCCAAAATACATTATATTGTTGCAGGGCGCATTTTCGGCCAGATAATACTCATCTTGCAATTAGCCGACCCCAAACCATTCTGAAACTAATTAACCAGACAGACTGGTTGTTGTCAATTACATACATACATATATAGAGTAAATCATGGAAATTAATGCGATCAACGCATCAAGTCAAAAGGGTTTAGTAGATGAGCTTGTTGAAGGAAGAGATCTTACTAAGCAGCTTTACTCGATTCTTCTTAAGGAAGAATCATCTTCTTCTTCACCCAATGAAGCATCTAATAACTTGAGTGTTACACAAAAAATATTATCCAAAATAGAAAGGTCACTTACTATATTGAGATATGAACCTATGTTGCAATTACAAGGAACAACTGATTCACCTTCTTCATTGAATGGAAGCCCTAAAAGTCCTGATTCTGATGGGGATTTCAAAGATCCTGACTGCAAAGATGACACCAGGAAAAGGTAGTAATCTCATTTCCTAGGTAGATTATTGCTTTGGTATTATTGTTAGAAGTTTCTAATCTAATTGTAGTATGATTGTGTCAGAGTGTAGTCTTTTTTTTTTTTTTCCGTCTTTCCAAAGAGAGAAACGACAAAACAAATACGGAGCATTGTCTTTCTTTCGTGATAAAACATCGTTCATATTTGCTAGATTCAATAATCAATAATCAATACTCATATAGTTAATTTTAGTTGATTAAAATCAAATTTCACACATGTAATTGTGTAGCACTTAATGACCCCAATTCCGAATTCAAATCGACTCCAAATGAGATCGATATTGAAGATCACCAAAGTATACTATTATATTTTCATATCTTTAAAATATTTGATACTTTTCTTTGGTACATTATTGGTCCAAAAGCATACCCGACTTATTATTAAATACTTTATTTTTGATACGGAGTAATATGTTTGAAGTTGTAATTCTTAAAACAATGTAAAAATATATATTGTAGAAAAGTTGTACCTCGATGCACAGTAAGAGTACAAGGTTGTTGTAAAAGCGGACTTGAAGGACCAGTTGAAGATGGATTTAGTTGGAGAAAATACGGACAAAAGGACATTCTTGGAGCCAAATATCCTAGGTAATTAATTTTAATCATCATTAATTATTTGTGTATTCATATATAGTTTCATTCGATACTAGTACACCTGCGTGCATGTGTTAAGTATCCTTATTAGACATGAATCATGATCATCAGATCCGTCTTATATCACACGTATATTCTATGATCTAATGTATAAATCTGGTAGTATCATGCTCGACAGTTGAGAATGTAGTTAGTTGCAAGGTGTTGCAAGTTAACTCAATCCCAATTATGTCCTCGGTAAAATCTTGTTCTTTGAATACATGCGATAATGTGTCATTCCTAATAACATTATCATCGTCGCAAAACGACCATGTTTTGAAAACTAAAATGTCATTTTCATTGTCCGTGTGACTGTGTGTTTTCGGTTAAATGGTCAATGATTAACCTTTTTCTCATTCCCATGGTGATAGTCTGATAGATTAGGATTTAGGAGTTTGAGTTTCAAACCCTAAGAAAGTTGAAACCCCTCCCATATTGGGCTAAAAAGTCAGCAGTCAGACTAGACCCTCCAACATTAAAGTTCGGATGCTTTGGGTTCTTGAGCCCAAAGCTTTGGGCTTATTATAAACATAGCTGACCCATTTTAGACCCCTTAAATGACAACGTTGACAACCATATCCTCTTCAAGAAAAGGTATTGTGAAATGAAATGTGAATCAGTGTTACTTCTCGATCAAGCTAGAACCTGTTTGGCTAAACTCCAACTTTTTCAGTTGCCGTGTCTAAAATAATCTTCGTCTTGTATACTTCTTTTGTAGGTGTGTAAACCCAAAATTTTTTATGGTTAATGCCTCGTCGTTGCACGACCGTTAAATTGTCGTAATTAATTAGCTTCAAGACCCCTCCATATGGATTTGAAAATTTAACAAGAACTTTCATGCTTTGTAGGGCTTACTATAGATGCACACAAAGAGGGCAAGGATGTTTTGCTACAAAGCAAGTCCAAAGAAGTGATGACGACCCAACTTACTTCGAAGTCACATACCGAGGAAAGCATACATGTTACCAAGGTTCTTCTTCATCTTCCTCCATGGCTAAATCTCCACCAAAACCCGAACCTAGTGACGCCTTTCCGTCCCCTCCACCACAAGAAATTCTCTGGAGTTTCGGAACCAGCCCGAAAGACATTAAGCCTGTTGTTACCTCTAGCACAACCCATGTCAAATCTCCTCCTAATCAACCCCATTATTTCTCACTTAACCATTTTGGTGCAACTCAACATAATCAAAGTAATATGCCAAATAATCCTAATACTACCTCTACTAATCCTGATAATACTACTGCTAATAATTATTCATTTTCTCCTAATGTAATGAATAATGACTCGAGTAGTAATCATCAACACACTAGTACTACTAATAATCCACAACATTATACTGATGAGTCCCTAGAGATTGCGGAAAGAATTTCATTTGATCTCGAAATAGACCAAGATTTTATTTTTAACAACTCACATCTTTTTCAATAAACCTAGAGCTTTATTGTGAAAAGTTTCTACGACGACAATGCAAGCTAAGATAGATTACGTAGCAGGTGTTAAGGTATAAAACCATTGATTAGGAATCAACCATACTATCACTTGTTTTATGCTTTAACACGTCCCTTCACGCATAAGTCACAAGATACATAGCTTTATGATATCTCCGTTGCTGAAATGAGTTACTTAAGACAATAGTTTTTGTGCTAACATTGTTGATTGATATATGTGCATTCTTTAATTTATTACATTTGTAGTCAATCTTGTACCCAAAAATTTAATTTTTGTTGTACGTTGTACAAGATATTATAAGCTCCCCAGTTGAATGTTTCAGTTTTCAACAGTAGAAACAACAAGTTCATTTTGATTTCATGTGTTTATTCAACGAACAAGCACTGTTGTTCACTTGTGGCTTATTGTCCTTCAAGGACATTCTATTAGAAAAGCAGATAGTATGTGTGTAATTTCATTCTCGGCGGTTTTACCGCGTACTTAATCGAAGATATTGGAGATTGTCATTGTATGTGCAACATTCTCTTTGGTAGCTAGAACTTCACATCTTTTCTAATCGTCACTCGTTATAATCCAATAATTTTTCCGTCCTACTAAGGCCCTGTATGATAGGACTGCATCTTTCTGATTTGATTTGATTTGATTTTAATGAATCTGATATGATTTTATTGATTATGATCTGATGAAATTCAATTTGAATGACTGTGATCTGATTTGAATTAATGACTATGATTTGATCTGAATAAAATTCGAGATTAGTGTTAGGCCCTGTGCGATTCAACTTATTCAACGATGTTTTCAAATCAGATCAGATTTATTCAAATCAAATCAAATCAGTTCAGTTTTATTCAAATCAAATCAAATCAAATCAGAATTATCTAAATAACAAGCAATGAATCTAGTCTATTTCTAGTTATTAATTCGTCTAATTACAGTTAATTTATCAATTAATTCAGTTCAGATCAAATCAAATCAAGTTTATTCAAATCAAATCAAATCAGATCTGGTCAATTCAAATCAAATCAAATCTAATCAGAAAAATGCAGTCCAATCGCACAGGGCCTTAATTATGATATGATCAAATTTCTTAAATCTGATCTGATTTGAATGTCTTTGATTTGATTTGAAATTCTCTTATCTGGCCAAATTTGATTTAAAAAATTCTTATCTGAATTTAATAAGTATGATCTGATTTGAATATTCAGTTTATTAAGTCCTATCATACAGGGCCTAAATGAATAATGTTTAATTTGTTTTAGTTTTCTTGACATAGATATTGAAATTAACCGTCGAAAATCTAAAACACGACCAAATGAGTGCATAAAATAGGTTTTGGTGATAAACTTAAAGGAGTAAAGTAGTAACAACATGAAATTATAGCTAAAAGAGATGATCAACCCTCGTTATCAGTGAGATTGTGACCTTTAGGACATGCATAAAGCGATAGAAAACTTTGTAGGCAGAGGTGACAGAAACAAAAATTGAGGAGAAATAAGTGTCATAAACCTTCTCACTGAAAAGGGGCTGCATTGCATTCCAGTTAAATCAAAATTTTGGACCACTTTTTTTTTTGGTTGATTCACAACTTCATTGGTACATTTTCAATTTTCAATTTCATTGGTACTCCTTTAAAAAATTGGATTCTAGACAACCTCCACAACATCAACCCTTTGGCTTCGGATGATTGGCCTTTGAAATTTGCTATAACGTGTTGGTGGATTTGGAAATGGAGAAATTGCGTTGTTTTCAATCGGCACTCGGAAATTCCTATTGAACCCTACGCCTTCCTCAAGCAGAAATTCGACGAGACTAAACGAGCCTTTGATAGGTTCTCATTGTTAATCCCACAACCAGGTAGCAACTCTTCAGAGATTTATATCCGATGGCTTGCTCCACCATATGGTTGGACTCTGCTGAACACAGATGGCGCGGCCAAAGGGAATCCTGGAGAGGCAGGAGGCGGCGGAATTTTCCGCGATTCCACCAGTAATTTTATTCAGGCTTATCTAGCTTACTATGGTATCTGCACATCCATGAAAGCGGAGTTATTAGCTCTTCTAAAAGGGTTAGAGCTCGCTAAGAGCATTGGTATCTCGAAGCTACTTGTCCAAATGGATAATTCAGTATGCGTACATTTGGTCAATAGCATGACTCAACCTTCAGGAGCTCTCAAAGTCGTTGTAAATCAGTGCCGGAATTTGGTTCGGAATCAGGATTGGGAAATCCGAGTTGAACATGTGTATCGGGAAGCCAATAATGCTGCAGATTGGCTTGCTAACCAGGGAGTTTCTCAACAGCGCAAGTTAATCATCCTCCAATATCCTCCGGCTGATCTCCGACGCATTCTCCGGGAAGACGCCCTTGGGGTCGCCTGGCCTCGTTTAGTTAGATCTTAGTTTGTTTTCTTTTTCTCGGGCTTCGGCCCTCTTCTGTACCAAAAAAAAAAAAAAAAAAAAACATTTTCAATTTCCCCCCCTTCATCATAGGCTTTTCTTAATTGCCTTTTGGCCTTTTATTGTCTGAGAAATCCAACTATCCAAGTCCAAGACAAGTAATTAAATTACGATGTACTGTGTATGTGTATCACCTGGTGGTAAAAGATGACACCTATTTTACATATTCGGGTTAGTATCAAGTATCCTTAGTATTTATTTCAAGTGTTTATCACAAATGAAATGGACGTACGTTGTGTTAGTACATATATATACAGTACTCCTATAATTATGTAGTACTATCAATCGTGAAATTAGATCGTCTCATCAAGGGTTTATAAGAAATAGAAGAAGAGGTAACTTAAACATGTTTGATGCAAATATAAAAGGATAATCCATGACAAAATAAGTCTAATTCGTTGCTAGAAATAAATCAAAACTTAATGACAAATTGACAACAACATCTGTAATGATTACAAAAAGCAAAGGAAAATAAGAGATTACTACAAAGTGAGCTCCAAATGATCATGATCACAAATTAAAGCTAAGACAGTAACCAAATCGGTCAAATATATGGCAGTAAATACCACTTTCTTACCTCATTATAATTTTATTTTTATGCAGAATGTTCAGGACAGAAAATACATTATATAAAGTTATAGCTCATTTTTTTTTCTGTTCTTTTTTATTTTTTTCTTGGAGTTAGCTGAGTGGAAATCATGCATATTATGTATATAAATATACGTAGTTGTCGAATTTTATTTTAAATATAAAGTGGAGTTGATGATGATGATGAGCAGAATGTCTGTTGAATTTGGTGTGCAAGTTCTTCAGCACTCAGCTGGCATTCGATTCCAATCTGCAGTTGAAACAAGAAAAAAAAAATACTGTGCAGTATTAGTAAAGTCGATCAGTTAAAACAAGAAGATGTGTTAATCGGACTCGACTGTAAGTGTCTAAATAGGTGCGTGTCATAGTGTCCAACACGACTATTTTATGGCTTTCTTTTATGCTTTGGCCGCCTTAATCGAAGTGAAACGCCAAATACATGAGGTATAGATCGACGAGCAGTCTGATTTGGGCGAATACATTGAATAAAAAGAATTGAATGTGCATTGTTGGGAAGTTGGTAGATTTCACATGTGGTAAAATTTGACAAAATCATCATGATATTCCGTTACTACTTTTTACCATCAGACTGATCATATACTCACTCAGTGCAATATAGGACTGGCAGACTGCGCATAGAAGCATGTACATTTCCCTATTAAGAAATTAAATCGATTCGTGGTACGAAAAAACGCGCTTCTAAGGTTGCAAAATGTTAGAGGTCTTAAATACAGACAAAAATTTACAAAATTAACTTCTCTATATACTCCCTCCATTTTTTTTGGTTTTATACGTTTGTTTTGAATCGGTGAGAGGATTTTAAACCAAACGTAAAGAACAAAAAAAACATAGAGGAAGTACTATTATTGATTTTTAGTGATAATTGAAACATCCATTATATTGATCTGAGGAAGTACTATTTTTAAGTGTCATGTCGGCGATAGTTATTATAATAAAAAAGAAGGATTGCTAATGTTAACATAACGTGCACCAAAACATGCATGCTACTACCAAAATGCTTTATAAGCTTTAAACATTACCTTAATGGTGAACGAGTTGAGCATAGTGTCTTCAATGGTGCTAATGCTGATGTTAAGGATCTCAAGTGATAAATCTTCAAGCACTGATACAATCTTAACAACTTGTCCTGGAATTCTCGGAGAGACGGTCTTAAGAAGGAGATTAGGGCCGGAGAACTTAACCTCGACCTCGGCCAACGGAGATTTCAAGTTCGCAACAAGCTCATTACCAAGACAATCATTCATAGACGAGCTCGAAGACGCAGGTGATAGGTCTATAGGAGTAGTAGCCATTGTAGGTGAGAGGTTGTTAAACCTTGGCCAATTATTGTTGTAAGGGCTACTTGGTTGAGGTGTTCTTGGGCTAATTGGTAGGTTAAGTCTTGGACTTAAGGGTGGTTTCCTAGGGCTAAGTACTTGTGGTGTAGTTCTTGGACTTGAAACAATTCTTGGACTTAGCACTTCACTGTACACTTTTCTTTGTTTCTTGGCTTCAAGTGATTGTAGAACTTGTTGCAACTCACTTATGTAATCCACGACTCCTCCTATTATTGATGCTTGATCACCCTATAAACCAAAGAGAAAGACACTAATTAAAGACCAGTTATAGGACGTTTGGTTTAAATATACAGAGGCTTGTAACGATGTTAATACAAATGCGTTTCGAGTTTTGGTCATGAGTATCACTCCCAATAACTTTACATGCTGAGTTGGTTTACGTTTGTTAAATTATCAAAATCTCATCTACCAATCAACTTAAACACTGAGAAATATGTCCCACCATTTAGCACATCTAAGCTGGTTGTGTAAAATAATAATGCATGGTACATATAATGTCTGCAATGTGATTGAAGACAGTCTCAGACACAGGAAACAAAGGTTGTGTGAGGTGGGAAGAGATCAGTTTGCATTGCCTATTTTCATGAAATTTTCACAGGTACTACTAACAGCACTCTTATGATTGAAAGTATGAGTCTATTAACTGCTTATTTACCTATTGAGTCATATCATTCTATGTTCAAATTATTTGATAAAAGGTACAATCATGTTGGTATCAATTGTAGTAAATACAAACAATCCAAAAATCACATACTCCCATTTTACCCTTTCGCTACTTTATGGTTAATGTCTATTTTGAATATGTGAAAGAAATCCAAACACTTACAATCTATGGAACGGAAGTAGTTTATCTTTGACCAACAATAATAATAAGGACCATTTATAACATAAATCACATCTAGCTACTAGGAAGATCTTGGTCTAATAGCTAAGACAAAGGTACGGAATGAATGAATAAATAGTATGCATGATATTTGATTTTGTTTATTCAATTTTATACTAATTTTTACGCCTTATTATTACAAACAAAAGAAAATGCTATTACGTAAGACCATATGTTTCATGTGCATAATTTTAATAGAACCTTATAATAACTCGATCAAATGACCTAATTAACAACAAAACATAAGCATAAAATCTCTAAAACTATTAGGAAACAAAAGGTAAATAAAAAAAGAGGCTAAAATGGCTTAATTAGCTTACCCTCTTAACATAGAAGCATGGCATGAGTGACCTTAAAACGGAAAGATGTTCATTCATTTGCTTCCTACGGTTCCTTTCCACAGCTATGTGAGACATCTTATTACTTCCTTCACCTCCATCTCCACCAACACCAGTTGACCTTGTTTCTTCATCTTCCACATTAACAATCTTTGCCCTCTTGCTCTTTGGTTGTTCGTCACCTTGATCACCCTCAACTTCAAGTGCATCAAGCTCAGCCTCAGACAGTTCCTGAAAGAACAAGGCTCGCCTGCTCGTCTCGTCTCCTTCTTGCAAACCTTCCAAGGCATCAAAGATGCTAAAGAGGTTTTCCGGCGAGGCCGGAATCTTGGGGAAACTTGGATCTCCAAACTCTTGGCTATCAAAGAAACTTGAAATGCTTTCACTCATTTTTTCCTACATACTAGGGTTTATCCTAACTTTTTGGCTCTTTCTCTTTGTTGTGGTTGTATATTAGGAAAGTTTTGGGAAAATGAAAGGAAGTTAAGATGTGAAAGCTAAGTGACTAGAATAGAGCTAAACTATCACCATCTAAGTGATTCTATTTCTATGTTTCACTTGCCTTGTCTTGTTGGGAAACTATATGGATTTAGTTAGTCTAAGCAAATACAAAGAGAGAGATATTTATGTCAACTCTTGCTATATTGAGAGCCGTTTGAGCTAGAGAGAGAGAGAGAGAGAGAGAGAGAGAGAGAGAGAGAGAGAGAGAGAGATAGGTAGGGTTTGTGTAGGAGCAAATGAAAGAAGAAATGAGAGTGAATAGGGAAGAACATGTGTTTTCTCTCAAATGGGAAGAGAGACAAGATATACTACTTGTAATAGTAATGGCAAAGGAGACATATTTGGGTCCACACGATTCTCTATAATCTTCTTCTACGTCATTTTTATATCCATACGGTACTGATATGTTATACGAGACATGTAATTATTAATGATTTTATTCAATTTGAGTTTAGAATAACTTGATAGTCTAAATAGTAAAAGAGGTTTTTACTAAAATTAGTTATTGAATTGGTAAGTGAAAGTGGTTCATATACTCAGTAAAGTGCATATGTCGCGATGTTTTGAAATTAGGTCGTAACGTACGGCTGATCTAATTGATGTCTACAAGCTTGTGGCCATAATTATTGACCAGATGCCCGATCCCTTGTGTGCTGCGATATGTAATGAGTTAATAATGACTGGTCTTAACGGTCGGCCTTCATTTTAACAGTATGTGCATCATACTACTACTGTATAGCTCGTTGTCAGGTTGTCAACCACATTTTGTTGCTAAGGAATCAACTAGGAAACTCATCTCATCCTGCATTAATTGCTCTTTTCTAAATTAATCACCAAACCCTAGCTTAGTTATAGAGCCATGCATCTCTAATCCATTTACACCGAGCATACGTCTTTTGTACTTTGAGTGCGGTTAACGTTCGGCTTAAATAATATGTGAAGTAAATTTAAACTAAACGTTGACAATTAGATCGAGTAGTAACTAACGACGAATGGGATGGTTAGTAAACCTCTGAAACTTTTATATGCATGGTTTAGATCATTATATATGCAGTGTATGAGAGGCCAGGGGAGAGAAAGTCTACTCTATATATGGAGGCAAAGGTATATGTATGTAGTTCAAGTGGGGCTCGTGACATATTTAATGTGTTACATATATGCATGCACTAATCACCAGTTGCTTCTAGTTTGGTCTTTACAAGGACGAAATGGATCCTTGCATGTTTTTAGTTCATAGCTACATAGGTAAATATTTGCATATGTAATAGTAAATTGTATATATTTCAGATAGAACATGACATTTTGTTTATCTAGCTAGTTTTTATTTCACAATTTTGGGTTTGTGTGAAGCTTGATATGAATTGTGTATTTATACATAGATCACAAAGGATCATGGAGCTCATGTTCAGAGATTATTGTAAATCGTATTTTCAAGCTAAGGTGTTCTCCGGAAAGAGAAACGAAAGTCATGTATGGAAAATGAATTTTAGCTAAGCCAACCTTATCTTTAAGATTTCATAATTCGTGTACTTAAGTATAAATCTTTACTTCTTTTGGGTACTAAAAGTATAAAATTTATAGCAAGATGTACTCGTAATTATTATCGTGCGTGATCGAATACTCAGTTATCCAAACCAACAATATTGAACTGTCAGAATTACGTGGAAAACAAATGAACTATCTTTCACACCTTAGATTAAATACACAAAAATTGTTACATCATCATATATAGGAATAGAATAACTTCACATACATAACTAACAGTAGTATATAGTATATATGATTGTAGCCATTGTACTTCACTAATTAAAGAATCCAAAAACCCTAGAACAAACACAACATTATTAATGCAATGCATATACTCCATACTATATTGAAAACATTCCATGGCTTCTTATTCTAAATAAATGACCTAAAAAATGTCTTGTACTACTGTTGCAAACAGCAAACTACATTAATTTTAAACAATCTCATCAACACAAACAAAAATAAAAGCTACTACTATACTACTTAAATATACATTCTCTTAGTATTGCCAATTTAGTTAATAAAAGAGTACTCCTCATCATTTCAGAAATAAATTAAATAAAGATGGTTTCTGATCTCTGCTCTTTTGCCTCACCATTTTCTTGATTGGAAAAATATGAGCAAATGAGTAGTTCTGAAATCTTGCAGTGTTAAGTTGCGCAAATGAGTAATAAATTTCAAGGATCAGCTTTTTTTCTGCATTGGAGTGTGTTTGCATTTAACCATCATCTTTGCATTGTTTTCACCGTATTTACTCTAACTAGTTTAACACTTACTTTTAGGAAACATGTTTGCAAAATTATTACTTCTATGAGTACCACTCAAACTAGCTTAGTCTCATAAATGGAAATGAAACACATTCATTGATGATAATCTACCCTCAGTGAGATACTCGATCACATTAGATTAACTCTTTGTGGCACAATAACGTTAGGCTAATGGTTAGGACTTAGAAGAGTAATGTGTCAGTGAGTTGCTTGTTACATCCGCTCTCCCACATCACAAATGGTTGAACTGAAATGGGACTTATCATCATCCCATTACTGAATGTGTCTCGAGTATCATGTTAATGTATATATACGATCTTAATTAATAACGATTAGTTGGTTAAACATTTGGTTGAGATAGACCTTTTATATAGGTTTATATAGATCGTTGTTTTTTTATATCCTTGTTAAAATTGAGATCTATATTCAAATCAGGAGGGGCCGGTAAGTTTGCTTATATATACCCGTAGAGTTCCATGCAAATTAAAGAGGCATAAGACAAGCAAATCACAAAGCCAATCATCATTGTTTTTGGCATTCAAATCATACGATATGCCATCGATAAACTGTCCCTCTTAAATTATTAATGTCATATTGTCATTGATAAAACTGCAAATAAAAGCCCTACCACTATGAACTATTAGCATCAACGGAAATTTTGAATTAAGAGATGGATGTGTATGGGACATTGTTTTAAAACAAATTCAATGTCTTAGAAGAATGGTGTGGGCTCCTTTGGTTCCAGGCTTCATTTATGCATAGCATATTTCTGATGCCCCATTTATTAGCAACACGAAATTTTTGGGTGTAACATTACTCCATATTTAAACTTGCCTCCATTTTTCATTATTTATGGCTCTACTTAAGGCTAGAAAGGGAGGAAGAAGGGATATCGATGCAACGATCCACTATAAGTCTATGACCCATGATCGAACAGTTGGCTAAGTTGATATGAGATTCAGCAAATCTACTTACTAGAGGTATCAGCTCTCGATCACGAGTACAAACTTTGAAACTATGTTAATGTTGAGAAATTCTGGCCTACGTACTTTTATATCTAACTTAAATCCAAACTAACAAAACTATACATATCTTGCATTGAACCAATCTAGTGCCGTCTTATATAATTATTCTTGGCATATCATAAGATCTACAGTGTTTCTAGGGTGAGACCGTCTCATCATATGAAACCAATTAATAAGTTACTTTTGAAATAGGTTGGCTTTGAAAAGTAATAATTACTTTTGAAATGTGTGAGAGGTCTCGTCGTATGAGACCGTCTCACGGTAGAATTTGTGTATGATCTAATATTGTTCAAAAGAATACTTCAAAGAAAAACAGACTATATAATCCATGAACTAGGGTTTTGATATACAATAGGTAAACTTAATTGCTTGCTCATCATATAGCTATAACAACGAACAACAACAACAACAACCAAGCCTTATTCCCAAAATGATTTGGGGTCGGCTAACATGAATCGTCATCTAATTATCGTCTTGTGTACGCCATGAAATTTCGAAACGTTGTAAACCTTTTCGAAATATGTAAACATGCACTTTCAAATGAATTTTTTATAAAGTCGTCAAAATAAGTTAAAAATGTTTAAAAAGTATTGAAAAACATATGAACTTGAACACAAGGTAAAAAGTTTTGGGGAAAGAGTGAAACAAGATCAAAATAACCTATATGCTCATCAGATAGCTATATGCTGTGAAATAACCTGTGTGCTCAAAATAATGGCTTACGTCTCAAGCTACTAGCCGTGTTAGGGCTTCATATATATCAATGTCAATATGTCATTATTCATTTCTCATACAAGGAACATAGAGTGAAACAAGATCTCCTTTAGATCCTATTGTATTTAATGAAAAATGTGGACGTCGTAGTCGTACAATCCCAATTTGCGGCTATCATGCTTTGCATATTGAGATTCACATTCGAAATGTCCATAAACATTGTAAACATACACACTAAGTATACATTAAGTTTCATATTCGAATCTCTATCATGTCATTGGGTTTTTACAAATATTTTAATACCCACAAATGCTCCAATAGAAAAAGTTCATACTTTTTTGAAATACGACTTTAGCATAAGTCACTTATATATTCAAACTAAATGTAAACAATTTAATAGAACATAGAAATATTTTGTGCATGGGTGACCCCGTTGTAAATGAATGGATTACAATTGAAGACAAAAGTAGAAGACGAGTTGCAGCCATATTGAAAGCAAACCCATCGATGTTGACACTTGAAACGTCTTGTTTGTTCCTCATTTGCTATGTTCTTGTTCTAATGGACTAATAATGGAGCTGGCTTATATGCTTCCCTATTAACATCTCTCACATAGTTGACCCGGATACGGGACGTGCAGCAAGGCAGCAAGCCTAGTTGCATCAGCCATCGCGTGGCTCATCCTTGCTTGGCGAGGTTACGTTCAGACGGCCAGGCGCTGATGAATGATCACACTGATCAATCACAATAGGTGCCTTATCCAAGTGCACAGATCCGTCGTTCAATGACATCTATATAAATATCTTGTAGTGTAGATGCTAAACCCTAGTCGAACATATAGGGCAAGAGAGCTGACTTTTACACTCCTTGGAATTAGTTTTCGCTTCATATGGAACGGAAAAATTGTCCCATAAATTGGTCTCTTGGACCACACGTCCACACCCATCTACCAAAAAAACTTGCTACGTACTCGGAAGCTTAAGGGGGGGGGGGGGGGGGGGGGGGGGGGGGGGGGGTGTAAAGCGTTAAAAAAATAGTTACCGTTTAACTGAAACGGACACTAAAATTTATGGTACCATTTTCGGCAGTAATCCGTAATCAGCACGATCGAACAGAAACATGAAAATGGCCAGAGTGGTCAGGCTTTATAACATGAATGTTCTCTGGGTTTTCTGGCAAATGTCAATCATTCCCAACGGCTAAAAACCAAGTGCAGGACAAACTACGGAGCCGAAAAAAACCCCATGCAAAACCAGCCGAAAAAAACGCAGCAAAGATGGCGCAAACAATATGATGGCAAAAAATAAAATTAATTGACATTCATGTCATGGGTGCCTATCAACAGAAAGAGGACAGCAGCTTTTTGTAACTACCATGAAAGTGGTAAGCCGCGAACCTCACTGGCCAAGTACCTATCGATTGAACACCGATTGCACCTCGCGTAATGTGAGTCCCAACCTCCTTCAGGGTTTTGTTTTCACCAGAAAGGTTCTTAAACTCTGGCATTTCCCGCCGTTAATACTCGGCCACACCACACCTGAATGAATCCTGCTGGCAGTTGCTGACCTGCTGTTAGCCCCAAGTTTTACTAAACCTTAACCCTAACTTGTATCAACTAAGGGACTTGGCGACATTAGCCCGTGCAAAGTGAGGGGATTACAAGTAGGTTTGCGCTACTCTAGTCCTCACTACTAGATCGATAAAGGTTCAGATGAACTAGGTCAACACTCCCCGGTAACATTAGCTTAAGGGTGCTAATGGAAGGGTGCATTTGAAACCTAATAATACAGAAGTATCAGAAACTTTAATGTCAGCTTTCGCAAAGCGAAAGCAACCTGACTGCACTGGCTACTGGGTCATAACTAATAACATCTGCTACTGCAAGTTGCAGCAGCTCAAAATGAAACTATGAAATCTGTGATTGCAATAACTGAGCAGTAATACGAGCACCAACGACAGAAACATTTTACAAACAAGAAGTTCAGTGTATTCAATCAAACAAGCAAGGAACTAAATCCTCTATGTTGCTTTATTAACTGCCTTTTTCCGTACACCCAAGATTTTATGGCATTTGCTAGTCATGCAAAATAAGATCAAAGCACTACCAGTAGGAACAGTCATACTGAGCTTCAGGGAAAATTACTAGCCAAGGATTTCTAATACGTAAATCTCTTGGTCCGATACTTCGAGGGGAAAAGTGAAACAACTCCTTATTTCATCACTTTCGTAAGCTTGATAGAGAACATCTCACGCCAAATTTCGCTCCAAGTGTATGAGCCAAGAATTACACAAGAAAGCAATTCCCACTTAACCTTAGGGCTTCTTTTGAATAAGGTTCATAATTACAGGGGTGAAAAGAAGGAAAAAAAACAAACGGATGGAAGAGGTACTAGTGGTGGTCCGTCGCCAAGGGGGAAGGGATTATCCCATAAAAGAGAGGAATATTTACTCACTTCTCCCTGGGAAAATGATAACTCTCAAATGGGCGTAATAGGGGGGCTTTTAAAATTTGGTGTGGAAGGGGTAACTACCAAATTGGTAAACCCAGTGTGGTTCCATATGTTCTCTAATTCTAAATCCACAGAAAAATCGAAATTAAATGATGCAGGAACAGCAGATAACTCGAAAATAACTAGGTAAAGTTTTGAAAAATCACATTGCCAATTAGAGCTGCCCCTCTTTGAGCAATATATCATTTAAATTTTGCTTTCAGTGTCATGTTTGAATTTGAAACAAAAAACAGACAGGTACCAGTGAAATTATTACTGAAAAGAGAGCAGGAATATAGGGACCAAACCAGTCTCTTAATAGCCAAGACAGACATGCCATCAAACAATTTCTGGTACACAAGGACTTTCAAGAAAATGAGATGGAACATATTAGACACTGGAAAATTTAAGTTGTTTACCTAAGGACCGAAAATTAGAATAGTGCAACAATCAATACCAACATAGATTACAGAATCCTTTGTATTCTCAATAAGTACTAACGCATTCGAGTCATTAACAGAAAGGTACTTAGGTGGGTGAGTACAGTACAGGGATCTCAGGTTTCTAGTGAGCTTCCTAAAAATATCGTTTCCTGCTCACAAAGGAGCTCAAACCAGTTAAAAAGATAGGTAATAAAGAACTATACATCAAAACAAGGGCGTTCACAATTAGACTGAAGGGAACCTAGTGTTTTTCCTGTTATGCAATTAGGTATTTATAAACACTGAATCATAGTAGACATTCAGCAAGAGGGAACTAAACTTCTCAAAACAGAACCTGGAGGGTGGAGAGATGGAACATTTCGCACATGTCCACATCAAAACCATACAATTACTACAGGTAACAGACATGTTCTCAACTTGTAGCTAGTATCCAATTAAGAAAGCTACATCCGGAAACAAAAGGCAGATTCTCGAAAGTTAAGGGTAAACCCCAAAATCTGTGATGTAAGAGTAGTTGCTAAATTAGTGAGCAAATAAACTGCAACAAATATACGACATTTCATTGATTGGTTGTTCAATCCACAAAAAATTGGTAGCAGATTACAGACATTTTCATAACTTTCATTCAATCCAGGATTCCACACACAAAAAGAAGAGTAAACAAACTTCTTTACTGCCAGAAATACCAAATGTTAGCCAAAACAACCATTCAACACACAGCAACGGGATAGTAAGACTAAAAAGTCGAAATACCTAACCACAGCTTAGGAATTGATAGAGGCCAAAACAGAGGAAATAATATGTAGAGATCCAGTGACTATAATTATACTTGATTTTTTCCCAGTTTTTACCTGGAGAATTTTATGACCAGCCCTTAAGCACTTTAGTACTGGACTTCCAGCAGCCAAAATCATCTTCGTTGCGCTGCAAGCAGAAGGCACTGAATCATCCAGCGACTTCAGATCATACATAATATCTTCATTAGTATACTGGACACCAAGTTCAGAACATTCTTTAGTCCAGATATCTCTCAGGAAATTTGCTGAAGCAGTTCTAGATTTGTCTCCAGCAATATTTACTTCAGTAAAGACTACAGCTTCAAATGAGAGGCCTGTAATATAGCAAAGCGTCAAGTCCGAAATATCCATAGGATACAATGCACACAGATCTTTACTCAAGCAGAGTATCATATTGTGCTACAAGTCACTAAACAAAAAGTCTATTTTTTTTTATTGAAAACATGTATCATTAGTCTTTTAGAGGACGGTCAGTGTTTTTGAAAATATCACAATGGAACCATGTTGCAGAGAGGATGGACCATATGCATAATTAATACATGACTACCACTAACTTTCAACATCTTTAACTAAATGTAACTTTATCAATGAAAACTAACCCATCAAGAGTTCCCTTGCAAAGCCAACATGATCTTTGTCACTAGCCATTGCAACGACAAGGACCAATGCAGAGTCTTTACAAACGGTAGATATTGTATTCACCAGAGCTTTAGCAGAATCTTGAGTGTGAGCTATAAACACAAACAAGAAGCAGATGACAAAAAATCAAAAACTGTCAGCATGACCATTACCCTTTAACTGAAGGCTATCTGGCTCGGATAACAAGCAGCTAGTAATTAGCTATTTCTTGTTGGTCAAGGATGAAGTTAAAGTACACTGAAGATATATAATTCATAACTGCCCAGAAGACTAGACTGCTGTCCACGAAACAACAACAGTAGCCAGCAATCTCCTACGATCATAAGAAAGGAGGGAAAAACTCCAAGGACAGAACAAACAAACCTCCATCAAGCAATGCCATCGACCCAGATAGTCCTAATGCCTCTATATCTTCCTTTCTCAAGAATTGGCTTCTCCCTAGTAGGCGTGTGCTCTCCAATGCACTGCGAATAGATCCATCGGATATTTTCCATCCTGGCACAATAAGCAGAGCAAGTAGAACTTAGAAAGTGTCAAGGAAGGGGACAGATGCAACAAATATACAGAAACCATATAGAGTACACTCTGATTGTCATTTGCAATCCAAAGAAGATCAAGACTCCATATTTATGCTAATTATTATGTTCTGGATGATGAGTAGTTTATGAAAACCAAAAACCTCATTTCATGCACATCTTCTCAAAAACTTTGAGCATATAATTTTAAAAATATGCCCTTAGGGATCAATAAATTGTTGTGCACAAGGCTATTATCATCTTAGCTAAAAATAAAGAATAAACATTGAATATCTCACCTTGATTGCGGAGACATAATGCAGCACAAGTTGCAGTTACAGCATTCTGAAGTTGGTGATAGCCAAGCATTGATACTTTCACGTCATGTAGCTCAATGGACTGCATCAGAAGCACACACAACTTGGTTAACAGATAATAACCCTGTCGTACGAAGAAGAAACACGTCAAAGATTAGTACAGAAAAGTGTCTAAGGAGCGCTTACTAATGGTAAATCCTTCTCTACATGAATCAGTATATCACAAGATTGGTGTGGTTTCTCGCCGACTTTGACGTAACCATTTATGCAACTTTTGTTTCCAGAACCCGAAGCAGAAACTACAGGTGAGCACATTGACATAGCTGTATTGCGTATGATTTGTTCAATATGAGGAAAAAATGGTCCTCCTAGAATTACCTGATATGTTCAAACAAATATGAGCTCAAGGGTAATAACTTAGATTATGTAAAGAAAGGAGGCAACCAGAACTTAGTATTTGCATGATTGCATCTGAAAAAAAGAGGTCATTATATGATGCTGCCAAAAGTCTTCTCAGAACCAGATAGCAAGCTTATCAGACCTCCCGAAGAAAGAAACGGTGGGGGTGGGGGGTGTTTAACAAGCTTACATTAAATGTTTGATCACTTTTATGCTGTAAAGACAGGAAAGGTATCAGAGCAACAACTGCATTAAGGAGGACTTCAGACCCTAGGTTCACTGACAGAGGAACCACATGTAAATGTCAAATGATCATATTCAAACATCTCAAATAAAAGAAGAAAGTTTACAGGGAGAATCACCAAACTGGACACCCCTGTTTGATAATTCCAGACTTCGCCAGTGCTATGCTCTCCAAGGAACCCCCAAGAGCAGCCAAATGTTCCTTCCCAATAGATGTTATGACTGCCGCAGCAAGTTCAGAGCTAGATATTATATTTGTAGCGTCCCGTGCTCCGCCTAACCCAGCCTGACATATTGAAGAAGCCATTTGACTTTAGAACACAGACAAAACATATTTCTGTAGGTTAAAACACAAAATACAAGTAATGAGGCACACGCTATTGAACAGCTAAGTATTGACCTCAACAACAGCAATATCAACATTCTGATCAGCAAATACTGTAAATGCAAGAGCCGTCAGGACCTGAAAATATAGTTTTATCATTAGAACAAAGACAAGTAAAGAGACAGTAAGCCCATCCCTTATAGTGAACAGTTGACACTGTCCAAGACTGGAGTTTATGGTGAGTTTTTCAAGAATATGTTCATCCTATCTATTTGATGTAAGATGTTGGAAACGAACTCATTCTGGAAAATTATTATTGCATATAACAGATGTTTGTCAGTCACTCTAATAAACCCAAGCTACCATTAAATGATCCCCATATGAACAAATTATGAATGCATATCACAGATGTTTGTCAGTCACTCTAACAAACCCAAGCTACCATAAATTAATCCCCATATAAACAAAACTTCAGCTATGCTCCATAACACTGACAAAGAAAGCAGACAGGACAATACCTCAAAATGACTCAAGAATCCACGCTCATGTGCCACAGCTCGATCAAGTACATTCCGAATTCTATGAAAAGTCGAACATAGTATAGCTGTTGCCACTGGCTTATCTTGTGTACCCACTGACATACGTTCACGAATAGTTCGGATATGAGGGCTGCCCAAAGAAATGAGGTCAGTGGGAAGAAAATTAGCATACCACAAAAATGTTTAAAGGCAAGAATATATCTGCATACTTAGGAAAAAGAACACAGATAAAAATACCTTGTGTAGCAACCCACAGAATAACCCTCTGCCCTCAAGATATTGGACAAGAACGCAACAGTCGACCCTTTGCCTTTGGTCCCAGCAACATGAACCACCTGCATATGGTGATTGGCAGTCAGATCATATTCTCTGGGTCAAAGGAAAGATAAACTTCATAAACAGACAGGTTATATGACTTATATCTATTATCATTGGAGCTGAATCACGTTTCTTTGACTTCAGAAGAACTCATTACACTATCCACACTTCTGAATTAAAGCAAATTAGCAGATGGTTGCAGAGTTTCTATTCTTCCAGGGTCAAACAGGGGTACCCTCTCTGTAATGCAGAAGGTTGAAAGATTAGAAATCTATAATCATTTACAAGAAACACACAACACTGTCCTTAAATTGAGAAGGTTATTCTTTGGAAGGCTAGCACAAAAGGTTGGTAATAATTGAGATGATAATGCCAAGGAGGCAAGGACCTTAATACAATGCCATCAACCTTTTATAGAAAATTAACGGTAATGTAAAAAGAACTCAAATTAAATTTCCTTAATACATGGATACGATTATAAGTAAACCAGACGGAAAAAAAAAACCCAATAAAGCAGCAATATATTTCCGGCTAGCAGCTCGAAGAACAGAAATGTTGTCCTCGCAAAATAAAAATTCCCACTACTACCAGAAAGTTACAACAGAACATATGACACTTGTACATGCCAATGCAATTTGATCCTCTGCGAAGAAAAGCCTCGGGGTCACTCTACCAAGTGAAAGGTGTCGTAATGGAGTTCATCCCTACGAATTTCCATCACATAACAAGATAGCTAAAAGGAAAGGTTACAACTCTCAGTATTAGGAAACAAACAATCCAAATTTTGGGCGTTGAAATTAACACAATGTCTATTTGATTTTTAGCTCATTAATGTAATCCCTTTCCTACATTAGAGAAACAAATTTGAGATCATTCGAACACATTAACAATGTCAAACAACTTGATAGGCAAGACAAGCATAATAAACTTTGGTGTCGGATAGGGGCTGTTTCACATACCAATGGAGGATGCGTTGGCATAACGTATCCTAAGCAGGCGTATATTTCTCACACTCAATTCCTCCCTAATCCAGTTCTCCCATACTAGGGTTCCTCCGATTCATACTCCAGTTCTAAGTGCATTATCAAACTTATCAAAGAAACAAAGACGATAAACAGAAGCACGTAAAAAGATGTTACAAACAACCTTGTACTTCGATTGTGGATTACCAAGCCGATGCATCAAGCGCCTCATACGATCCAAGTCAAACCCATCATTTGAATCAGTGCCAGCATTATCAGGTACTCCAGATTGCTCATAATTCTTCAGATTATCCAAGTACTCTACTACCTCCCTCGTCTCCGGGCATTCGGACATTGCACTCAACGAACTAATCCACCTGGCCCTCGGTTTTACACTAGAGAAAATGAAATGTGCAGCCAAATGCTTCTGCCTGACCGATTTCGCATACCGAAAAGCATAACTAAATGCCCCCATTATCTCTCATGTATCATACCAAACAGGACATATTAATCCAGTAATCTTCAATCTTCAATCAACTTAATTATGAATCACCTATTATAAATGACAAAATTACCCAAAGTCATAAACTTTGATGTTTGTGATCAATAAAAACATAAACTTTATAGGATTTAATCAGTGATTATGAAAGAGGATTAAGCATAATACATATAAGTTATCAACATTTAACAACATTCGAAAAATGCGCATAAGAAACCAAAGGGGCATTTCATCAAACAGTTGGTGTGCATATATCAACGATGTTAAGGAAATATCAAACATACGGACATACGCTGAAACTTAGGAACTTTCCCCAGTTGCTGAAAGGGTTTTTTTTAGTTACTTTGGACCAACATCATACTGTAGCTTCTGCTTGACGATACCCCGACTTTTTTAGTTTTTCATCAAGAATTTGCGTCTGAGGAAAAGTGACGTTTTGTGATGAGGGAGGAGAGGAGTATTGGGATTGATATTGTGGGGTCGATCATAGAGATTAGTCTTTTGCTAATTTCTCAAGTGTTGAGGCGCGTTACCATTTTATTGGTTGTTGTATGAGATTCCACATATAGCTATTGTATGTGTAAGATCTGTCTGATTCACGAGAATTATGATTCATGAGAATCACGACCATTGGTTTTGAGGCCAAATGACCAAATTGGTATAAAAAAACACAGCTCTTTACCACATTGGTATAAAAAAATTTCAAGAGGACAAATTGGTATAAAAAAATGCAACGAAAGTTAAATATTCACCGAGTTGGAAAATCGACAAAAAAAAATTATTTGCTTTATTCAAAAACTTGTAAAATAGTGATTTCCTATATTTTTGAAAAAAATTTATACACTCAAAACTTATTTTCAAAAGTTAGTAAAGGGATTATTTTACATATTTTTGAAAAAATTAAATACATTATTTGTCGATTTTTCCAACTCCGACATGAAATTAGGCCTATTTGACTCTCGTATTTTTTTTATACCATTTTGTCCTTTCGGATTTTTTTTATACCATTATGGTAAATGAGTGTGTTTTTTTATACCAATTTGGCTATTTAGCCTTGGTTTTGACTTTGAAGTGTGAGTTTCATTTTGATGGCACATTTTAAGTCATGGTCTCCACATTCTTTAGGTATAATCACTCAATCTTATAAACCATGAAATAATGGAAAATATTTTTAAAATCAAATATGGAGTACCAATTTCGCAAGAGTGGACACCTGAAAATTTTCAAATTTGAATTTTCAGATGTTGACATGAAAGTGTACCTTAGTTCACCATTGGAATTTGTAGTAATCTGTTACATTGTGACTAAAATATGAGGAAAATATATCAGAACGACAAGGGTATGTTCGATTTTGTACTCCCTCTTATAAATTTGATAGCCAATGACATCTGTTGGGTTTGGGAGTATGACGAGGTACAATTGTTGAGTTATTCTCGGAAAAAGGGCAAAACATTAATATTGGCCAACACAAGAATTGAATGAGTGACTCGAAAATTCAAAAGACCTCTATACTCTCCAAATCATCATGACACTCATTTTCTCACGAATGCATTAGCAAAAAAACAGGTTTGGACAATCTTTGAGGGGGCAACAGCCCCTCCGCGCCCCCTATCTCCACCCCTGATCAGAGTGGATCTTCTGTCCCACTTTGTGTTCCCTTCTGTGTGCCACACCAATGGGAGGCAAGGATTTTACAAAACTTACCTTTAAAAATAATCTTTAATAAAATTATTTTGTGAAATCCTTGCCTCCTATTGGTGTGGCACACAGAAGGGGACACAAAGTGGGACAGAAGATCCATTTTGACCCCTGAGCACCCAGAAAGGATCTTCTGTCCCATAATTTGTCCCACTCTGTGTACCAAGCCAATCAGAGTTCAGGATTTTATCAAATAAATAATTAAAAATTAAATTATATGAGTTATATTTATGTTTTTCTGAATTCTGATTGGTTTGGTACACAGAGTGGGACAAATTATGGGACATAGGATCTCTTCTGCTGAGCACCAATATATAAATCAGTGACCATATTTTCTCAAGGCGAATTTTTTCAATGCATTCGAGTTCTACTAAACTATGAATACTTACTTTTATGTTTGTTTTTGTTTATCAAATTCTTATCAACAATTGTTTATGACATGCCTGGGGTACAAAAACAACACATACCCCCGGAGTTACAGTATAAGGATTAAAACTATCATGTCGGTATTAGTAAAATCTTTAGTTTGATTTTCCCGCTAAAAATGTGTGATTTCAGATCTCCAAAGAAATTCAAATTTCTCTTTTTTCTTTTTTTCTTTTTTTTTTCTTTTTTTTTTTTTTAAAATTGCAATACATAGCGCAAGTGGAAAACAAATTAAGTCAATATATATGTAGGTGCATGAAATGAGATTCAAATGAGCACTCTACCATCCTCGACATCACTTTTTTTCCATGTCAATGACATGATCATCTGTGCTTCGTGACTGAGGTTCTTTGCCTGGCGCACTGCTCTGCTGTTCCTTCTTTGTTACTGTTCCAGTCCTCTGCTCGGTTGGTGACTCCGTGGTTGTGTCGCCTGATGGTTGTCCTTTGTCGAGCTGAGAAGTATTGGGTCCCTTGCCCGACGATTGTCCTTTGTCGAGCAGAGAAGGATCGGGTCCCTTGTCCGATGCTTCCTTGGGTACCGGTTTAGAGCCCTGCCTCGCCTGCTTTGATTGAGGTCTCTCAGGTACAGTACCACTAGTACTTGTGCTTCCTGACTGCTGCTGTGAAGGATCAGTGTTTCCACACACTGGCCGAGTGGGTGTATTTTCCGAAAGTTGCCTGTTGTCGGGCGGTGAAAAACTCGGTGTGCTCACCTTTTTCAGCCAGCGGAAGGGCTTGACAACAATGTTTTTAAACCGAGACGAGTAGGTTGTAAGTAGGAGAATGCAAGCCACAAGCAGCGTAAAGGAGCATATACTTAGAACAAACTTGGCATCCCACATGACTTTAGAGACCATCATGACGAATACTCCGGTCATAAAGGCTAAGATGGTGCCACCCAAGGAGAGGAGAAGCAGGATTAAACTCCAGTTGACATATTTCAGGGAAGGCTGAGGATCCCACAGCATTGGGCCGAGTAACAGGACTAAGACCATTATGGAGCTGCACATGGCTATGGTGTTTGATACGGAGAACACGAGGAAGGCTGCTTTGGTTGCTAACACTGCTGTGCCGTCACTGCTGTTCACGCCACCAGGAATGGCGAATCCTGCGGCAAAGCTGATGGTGGCCACGAGAGCTGCCACCACTGACAGGGTGTTCTGCATTCCTTCAAATGAAATCCTTCGGAATAGGTACTTGAGTCCTTTGACAGTTGAATCCTGCTCTATTTCCCTGCACATCTTACCCTGTATGAAACAGGCTCAGATTAGTACATCAATAAGCTGTCATGTCTTCGATCTTCTTCAACTACTTCACAATATAAGCAGCAGATACCAACGTGTGAGTAGAATAACGGGCTTTTAGCTCCAGTTTTTCTTTAAGTGACTATTTGTGAGAAAACATAATGGTGACGAGTACGTACCCAGGCATTAGAGAATTTGCAGCGATTTTCGAGTAAATCCAAGGCTGTTTTGCCATTCTTATTCTTGATGCCGCTGACGTCTATGCCCTTACATTCCAACAGTGCTCTAGTCAGTTCAAGGTCGTCGCGTAAAATGGCACAATGCAGTGGTGTTGCTCCATCACTGTCAATTTGATTCTTCAGCACCTCCAACTCTGGCCTCTTCAGCAACTCCATGTACTGGTCATACTTCAATAGTTTTATATGGTGAAAAGGTGTTTGTTTCACTTTTTTGCAATGCTTGGTAAATTTATCGCAATTTCTTTGCCCAATGAAGGCCAGCAATGTCGATATATAACCCTTCTCGCATGCTACTTGCCATGCTGGTCCAGAATGATTAAGCAAATTTCTGTCACTCTCCAAAATCAAGCTTACAAGCCAATCTTCACCTCTTTCTGCGGCTTCTTTGAGGTGTGTCTTTGCATCCTTCCCCTTTTCCTTGAGAAACCTGGGAAGTATATCTAACAGGTTTCTGAATACCTCTGATTCTAACCTTTCGCTCACCACTTGCAACCCAAAAAAAAAAAAACAAAGATTACTAATTGACTGTTAATTAAATCAGAACCCGTTTAAAGCCATTATACAGTACATATTTAAAACTTAACCAAAAACTGAAGTCGCAAACAAAGGAATATACTCCCTCGCTCTATTCTTTGAGGGAGTAGACATGTGGTTCCGGCATATGCGTGGAAAGAATTCGAATCAAATGTCAAGAAAAAAACATGCAAAAGGGTAAGATGTTTAGTGTTTGATACCTCGATATTTTGCATCTACGCAACCGAATATCTTAAGAACACATTCTTTAGAAATTCCAATACTTTTGACTTGACCATGCAAAGTATCTAGACCATGGCTTGACCTTCTTCCTAGCATTGTCTTGGCTGCTTGTAGACACTCATTTTCAGCAGCGATCACCAAGGCTCTCTTGTAAAGGGCAGCATCACAGGAAGCTATCACCGTCGGAAACATCTCCACCGCCAACATCACCCCGCAATCATCGTGCTTTTTTTTCAAGGCTAGAAGTATTGGAGTGTTTTTATTGGAATTCTCTATGTACAGTGGATTCACACCCAGGTTATAACTCCCCGGCTGAACCTCATCAGCCGCATTCAAGTCCACTGCCTCATCTCGGAGCGAGGACTGGTAACCTTGTATTAGAAGTTTTGCAATCTCAACGTGCCCCATTCTAGCAGCAATGTGAAGAGGAGTATCACCAGAGGTTTGATCAATGTGCCAGATTAGTCTCCTACAGGCTTTGATCCAAGAGCACCCACGGGTATAGCTGTGATTCTCTCCAATAAGCATTAACTTCACCAACCATTCAGCGCCTTCTTTCACAGCTTTACCAAGCACCGATTCGCCGGCATCAGAAAATTTCATTATAAGTTCTGGATGCTTTTCAAGTAGGAGCCTGGATACACGCTCTGCATAAGTGATATTACTGTAAGTAGATAATTAGAACAGTAAAATATTACTACTCCCTCCATTAAATATTACTACTCCCTCCATGAAACTATACTTGCGTGAAAAATATTTTTCAATACAAGGAATCCAACGACATATGCTTCATACTTTCTCGATATATATTTCTCTCTGAAATCCCAAGTCAAACCCTCACCTCATTATCCGAAAACCTCATATATTGATTTATTGAGGGAGTACTAAATAGTAATTCATACCGTCGCATTTGTGGCCATAATGGAGGGGACTCTCACCACTTGCCCCGTCAAGAGTGTAAGAAAGATTTGAGTTGAGTATTTGCTCCACCAACAATGAGAATCCTCTTTTCATACCTCTAAAAAGAATGCTTGCTCGTAGTCGGTCCAAAATCATAGTGCTACACGGATGTGGGTATGTTTCTCTGCCCGAATTCTTCCACATTTGTTCGTCAATTCCAACTAGGTACCTCGCTATGTTTTCCTGCAACTTCATCTCCGACTCCAAGCTGCAACGGACTGGAGTAAATTCCATGGAATTCTTCGATAACCATGGCGGTATTTGCTGATTTTCCTGTGTACAATTGTTGTAAGTGGGAGGGAATTCATAGTATAAATTGCCTAGAGTACGATATTACTATCTACGAAGTTGATTATAATGTACTCCTGTTGTATTCGATACAGTTTTCGTAATCAGACTCCCTTCATTACCATAAATTGTTAACATATTGATTCGAGATCATATTAATGGATAAGTGGTCATGCAGTTATAATGTTATATGTATAATTGAATCACCTGGTTATAGGCTGAAACAGCACTGTTATAGGCATTGACGAGCAATTTGACGATAAAAATATTCCCACCCTTGGCAGCTAAATGAAGAGGGTTGCACCCTTTGTCACTCTCTGCTTGACAAATCAGTTCAACCACTAATTCTGGCTCTGGCTTTAGAATACGGAGCACTTCAAACACAGAAGCATAGCAGTTACTTTCGACCGCCTCGTGAATAAAGTTACGGCAATTAGTGCCACCACAGCCAAGGAAGTACGACCGTCGGTCTCTGGCATTTTCTTCATAAACTCTCTCTAGGAATTTCACGTCGCCCTTAGCGGCTGCGACAAACAGAGGACTTCTGCTTGAACTGGCCATATCAAGGGAAACTTATAAGGGATATAGATGATGATATATGGCTTATTTTGTAGCTGTTGGATTCAAAACTGGTATAGTGGAAAGTGAATTTCAAGCTGTGATTTCTGATTTGACATCAAGAGCAAATACTCCTTTTTAATCTCACAAAAATATCATACAAAAACAACAACCAGTATTTGACAGAATGTATATATAGTACTATGATACTCATATTATATGGAAGTCAGAACTGCAGCTAATTTTATAGGGAGTACCAGTAGTTATGTGTTGACTTTATAGGAATAATAATATCGACATTTGGATCGATCCCTACAAGTTCACACTTTCCCTTCAATTATTGGTTATGTCCAAATGAAATGCTGTTGGCAGAAAGGGATCAATACTATCTTTTTTCTGCATCATCCTACATTAGATAGGAAACAGGACAAATGATGATGAGAGACAACTAATGTGGAAGACTTTCAATCTATGTCCCTTCCAAAATTATTCCTACTCCTTCCACTTTTCTATAACTCATATTAAACATCTCGTCTTTTATATGAATAAGGGTCGCTATACTTTGACAACGGTCAAATAGCTAAATTGGTAATTTTACCAGATTGGTACAAATCATGCTCAGATGATACACTGATATAAAAAATAATAACGAGAGTCAGAATAAGCCTAACTAATTGATAAAGTTGGAAAAAGTGGAAAGAAATTACATACGGAGTATATCATTTAATGAATATCACAAATTACTGTGTTTCATTTTTTTTGTAAAAAGTGTTCCTGCTATTTTAGAAAATATTTTACCATCATTTCCAACTCCGACAATTAGTTAGGCTCATTATCTCGTTGTAGTGACAGTAGGTAAAACTCATAAAACTCAACAAATTGTGGTCCACAATGCTGAGTGAACTATCAAAGAATAATCATAGAATCACTCACCTTGACAGCAGATACATAATGCAGCACAAGTTGCGGTTACAGCATTCTGAAGTTGGTGATAGCCAAGCATTGCAATGTTCACGTCATGTGGCTCAATAGACTGCATGAGTACTGCACGCAGCTTGGTGAAATGACATCAAAAAGAACAGTAAAAGAGAAATGGGCAAGGAGGACTTACTAATGGTAGAGCCTTGCTATGTAAATCAGTTGTATATCACAAGATTCGAGTGGTTTCTCGCTGACTCTGCCGAACCCATTAATGCAATGTTTGTTTTCAGAATCCCAAGCAGAAACAACAGCCAAGGACATTGCCATAGCTGTATTGCATATGATTTGTTCAATAGGAAGAAAAAATGGTTCTCCAAGAAATACTAATAATAATATGTTCAAACAAATATGAGGTCAAGGGTAATAATATGAACTATGTCGATAAAAGGAGGCAACCAGTTAAAAAATTTGCATGATTACATCTGAGAAAGAGGTGATTATGTGATGCTAGCATACTATAAAACGTCAAATTTCTCAGACCTAGATAACAAGATTATCATCACAGTTTGACTCATGAATGTGACTGTCTTGAAGGGTATTAGAACACTGAAATTGCTAAGGCTAGTACATAATAGACCAAACAAAGTACTTAAAATGCAGCTTTCAACTTCAGGGAATGTCAATCATTAATATTATTTCTATTTTTTGAGCCAAACGTATTGCCAATTGGCTCCATTCCGACTGCATTGAAAAGTACTTCAGACCATAGGTTCAATTCAACAGAGGAATCACATGTAAATGTATATTCAAACATCTCATATAGAAGAAGAAAGCATACCAGGAGAACCACCAAACTGGACAGCCTTGTTCAAAATTTCAGACTTCACCAGTGCAATGCTCTCCAAGGAACCCGTAACAGCAGCCAAATCTTCCTTCCCTGTGGATGTTATGACTGTCACAACAAGCTCAGAGCTACAAGTTATATTTGTAGCATCCGGTGCTTTGTCTAAACCTGACATATTCAAGAAACCAAGTTGCCATTTGACATTAGAACACCCGACATATTTCTGTAGGTTAAACACAGAATATCAGTAATGAGGCACATGTTAGTGAAGAGCTTGAAAAGAACTAAGTACAGACCTCAACAACAGCACTAAGTATATTCTGATCAGCAAATACTGTCAATGCTAGAGCCGTGAGGACCTGAAATTATCATTTATCACTTATATCATTTGAAAAAGGACAAGCAAAGAAACAGCAAAATTCCATCCCCATATGATGACCTGTTTACACTGGCTGGGAGTTCATTGTGACTTTGTTATAATTAAGGTAAAAGGTCACAAATATAAACACTGAAAACCAAAAACGATACTGAATTGGTCCAACTGTAGGAAACGTACCTCAAATTAGGATAAATGGCAGAAACATAAACACTTGGTTATAAATGTCTAATGTTGTCGTGAATTCTAATAATGACCTAATTATACTACCAATTCAAATAGATTCTGGCATTCTGCTCTGCTACACAATTTGACATCCAAACAAACAATTTTGATTCTCGGGACCCAATTTTATTAGCAGCAAAAAATTAGTTTTACTAATGCAAAAAAAAAAAAAAAAAAAAAAAAAACGTATTACAGAATGTTCTCCCTGCTACTGGTTGCTGGTGAAGAATAACTAACGTCGTCTAAGGTCATCAATGGCGATTTTATGTTCAAAATCTGCAGCTTGAGAATAAGAAGATTGGCCGGCCTCCTTATCCGTCTTTTGCAGCTGTTGTTGCCTATGTTTTGGAGCTGCAATTCTACGACCATCAGAGACTTGACTAACACGCCCATTGGCGTCTGCTGACGCCTGTGGCTTACTGGTTTGTAATGAAGCATCCAATATTGGACCTGTAGAAGCTCCAGTTTTCTTTAGCGTGCTCATGTTTGATGGTGACTGTGGCTCATTGGGTGGTAAAGCAGCTGGTGTTGGACTGTCAGAGGCTCCATTGATCACTGGTGTGCTCACCTTTGCAGGGGACTCTGGTTTATTGGGTGGCAGAGCGCCAATTGTAGGGTTGCCAAGCGCATGACCCACCTGCAGCGTGTCAGTACTGGCCACTTTACCACAACAAACACAGCATTTCAGGTGGCTGACTAGTCTGCAGACAGCATGTTTGAAGTAACTAAAGGGCTTGTAAAGGAGTGGCCAAAAGAAGGAAACGACAACCAAAGCCACTATGAAGGCGACTGAGCTCAAGCCAATGACAACAAAGGCAGCCCACTTGACCTTGGGGGCCATAATCACATACACCCCAGTCATGAATGCCACAATTGTACCACCCAGGGAGAGCTGGAGCAGGAACACGCATAAGTCGATCAAAGATGTGGCTTTGGGGTGAGCCTCCCATATCATTGCACCGATCACTGTGAACAAAACCACAATGGAGCTGCACATTGCTAAAGTGTTTGCCACAGTGAAAACAAGAAATCCAGCTTCCCTTGCGAGGATGGCTGTCCCGTACGTTTGGTCCGCACCACCTGGAACGGCAATCCCTGCTGCAAATGTGATGGTGGCTAATAAAGCTGCTACCACAGAGAGGGTTTCCTGCATGCGCATGAGGGACGTCCTCCTCTGAAAGTACTTGAATTTGAATATTTTGATGCTAGGGTCTAGCCTAATTTCACGACACATATCACCCTACAAAATCATCAAAATCGAATCAATGAGCTTTCAAATCTCGTTCCATGTTTTTGGGTTATATTTATGTTTCCAAATTCCATCCATGACGATCAACTGATTCAGCCTCGCTGTTTTAATTATAACATGGCGGTCCTAGGACATAGGTTATGCATTTATTCATCAATTTTAAGAACAGGTGAAAGAATGGAAACAAAAAGAATGATCTCACATACCCATTTCTCCAATTTGTAGAGCCCCTCAAGTAAATCCAGGGTTGTGTTACCATCGTTATCCTCAATATCAAGTTCGACTCCCTTTGTCTCCAATAATGTTTTTGCAAGCTTAATATCATCTAACCTGATTGCTCGGTGCAATGGGGTCTCTTTCTTATCAATTCCAACCCTCCGATTTTTCAACTCATGCACATAGTGTGGATTGTCGAACAAATCCTTGTACATCTCGTACCATGGGCTACCATATGTATCATATTTATTACATTTCTCCTCAACCAAATCTAGAGCTGTCTTCCCATTTGTGTTCTTAATGCTCAGATCAACGCCCTTAGTCTGTACCAATATTCTCGCTAACTCAGCGTCCTCCCATTCTATTGCTATGTGCAGAGGAGTGGCTCCACTGCTGCCTCTGTAGTTCTTTAGCTTTTGCAGTATTTCTGCATTTGCAAACAATTCCTTGTATAGCTCAAACCAGAAGCGCTCAGTAGAGCTGCACTTACACCGTTCCTCGATCAAATCCAAGGCAGTTTTACCAACATTGCAATCTTTGATTTGCCATTTAACCCCCTTGGTGTTCATCAGTAACTTCACTACCATCTTGTCATCCCGTTCAATTGCTCGGTGCAAAGATGTAGCTCCATTGCTGTCAACCCGATTTATCAGCTCATTCGTCATGACTGAATTTGCTAACAACTCCTTGTACCACTCATACCACAAGCTATTAGATGGCTTGCAAAGCTCCTCGATTACATCAATAGCTGTTTTCCCATTTGTGTCCATGATATCGAGTTTTATGCCCTTAGTTTGAACCAATGTTCTGGCCAAATCCAGGTCTTCCCATTCTAATGCTTTGTGCAGAGGAGTAGCTCCACTGCTGCCTCTATGATTCTTCAGCTTTTGCAGCATTTCTGCATTAACAAACAACTCTTTGTACTGCTCGAACCAGAAGACATCAATAGCTGCGAACTTGCATCTTTCCTCGATCAAATCCAAGGCTGTTTTACCATTGCGATCTTTGATGTGGAAATTTACCCCCTTGGTCTCCATCAATAATTTCACTACCCTCTTGGCATCCCGTTCTATAGCTCGGTGCAAAGATGTAGCTCCATTGCTGTCAACCCGATTTTTCAGCTCATTCATCATGACTGCATTTGCTAGCAACTCCTTGTACCACTCATACCACCCGAAATGAGATGGATCGCATCGTTCCTCAATCAAATCAATCGCTGTTTTCCCATTTGTGTCTGTGATGTTGAGATCAATGCCCTTAGTCTCAACCAATGTTTTTGCCAGTTTTATGGCATCCTTTTCTATGGCTATGTGTAAAGGAGTGGAACCACTGCTGCCTATATGATTCTTCAGCTTTTGAAGCATCTCTGCATTTCCTAACAACTCCCTATATTGCTCAAACCAGAATCCATCAGTAAAACTGCCCTTGCATTGTTCCTCGATCATATCCAAGGCTGTTTTACCATTGTAATCTTTGATTTCGCATTTAACCCCCTTGGTCTCCATCAATAGTTTTACGAGCCTCTTGGCATTTCGCTTTATTGCTCGATGCAAAGACGTCGATCCATCGCTGTCAACTCGATTCTTCAGCTCAAGCGTCATGACTGGATTTGCTAACAACTCCTTATACCACCCGTACCACAAGCTATCAGATGGATCGCATAGCTCCTCAATAACATCAATGGCTGCTTTCCCATTTGTGTCCGTGATATCGAGTTTTATGCCCTTAGTTTGAACCAATGTTCTTGCCAGATCCAAGTCATTCCATTCTATTGCTACGTGCATAGGAGTTGCTCCACTGTTGCCTCTCTGATTCTTCATCTTATGTAGCATTTCTGGACTTGCTACAACGGTCTTGTATAGATCATACCAGAAACTATCTGCAGATTTAAGCCTACATCGTTCTTCAATCAAAGCCAACGCTGTGTTGCCATTGTTGTCTTTTATTTCAAGCTTTACGCCCTTAGTCTCCATCAATATCTTCACTAATCTCCGCACATCCTGATTTATTGCTCTATGCAAAGGCGTAGCTCCATAATTGTCAATCATATTCTTTAAATCCTGCGTCATAAGTGGATTCTCTAACAGCCCTTTGTATAACCTAAAGAAGCTATCATTGTTACTACACCGGTCCTCCAGTAAACCCAGAGCTGTTTTATGATTCAGGTCCTCAATGTCGAGTTTTATGCCATCAGCTTCAAATAACGCTTTTGACAGTCCATAGTCATTGCGTTTTATTGCACGGTGCAACGGCGTGGCTCCACCAGGGTCAAGTTCATTAATAAGCTCCTGCATCACTGGAATTGACAACAATTTCTTGTACTGCTCATACTGTGGCAACTTAATATGGTGCAGAGGCGTTTGTCGATCCTTCTGACAAACACTAATGAACTCCTGATTATCACACTTCTCAAAAAAGGCTAGCAATGTAGACAAGTGACCCTTCTCACATGCCTTTATCCATGCTGGTGTGGAAACGTTTATCAAAGACGTGTCGCCCTCCAAAAGCAATTTCACAAGCCAATCCGCTCCCCTTTCTGCTGCTTCCTCAAGGTGTGAAGTTGCATCCTTGTTCGGTTCTCTTCCAAACAAAGGAAGCCCTTCCAGAAAAAGTCTTGCTTCATCCACTGAAGTTAACTTTTCACTCATCTCTTAAGACAAAAAAAAAAAGAAAATATATAGCAAAAAAGACAAAACGTTTAGTTTAGATTTCCGAGAGTTTGGAAAGAATTAATGAAGCTAATCCAATTATCTCCACACAAACAAACTCATATTCACAAAAAAAAATTCCAGGGTTCATACCTGGATATCTTGAAGCAATATGTCGGACGATCTTAAGAACACTGGAATGTATGTCCTTAACATTCGATGCTGAATTCAGCAACTCTGCTTTTTGAACCACAGTTCGTTCAACCATCATCTTTCTCGATTGTTCACAACCATTTTCTACCGCGATCTCATAAGCGTACTTGCCTTTTCCATCCATCCGTTCCGACATAATCAATACAGTCTCCGCTGATAGCAGGAACACTCCAAGATCATCACGCTTGTTTTTAAGGGCCACAAATAATGGTATGTTCCCCTGGAGATTCTCAATGTGCAAAGGCATAACACCCAGGTTATCATTTGCAGGGTGAGCCTGCGCAACATCCCACTCTTCAGCCTCGTCTTGAGTTGCAGACTCGTAACCTTGTAAAAGAAGTTTTGCAATGTCAACATTTCCCTTTCTCGCTGCAACGTGAAGAGGTGTATCACCGGACAACGTAGAATTAGTGTTCCAGATTAATCTCCTGCATGCTTTAGTCCAAGGTTGTGGCGAATATTGAATACTACCCTTTTCCTCTATAAGCATCAGCTTAACCAACCATGTAGCGTTATCTTCAACGGCTCTGTCAAGCACTGTGCCAATAAGGCCAGGCTCCTTGCCTATGAGTTCTGGATGCTTTTCAAGTAGCAGCCTGCATACTTGCTCTGTGTAAAGCAGTCAAATTATGTATTATCATCGCGTTCCATACTTGATCTATTTAACAAAATAGTATTTCTTTAGCTGCTTGTACTTAAGATGAATTTTATTTCTAGCTGTGTTAAAAGAAACAACTTTTAAGGTATGTGATTGTAACTTTTTTATTTCCATTTCCAATGAAGCCAAAGACTAATTATTCTTCGGTTTTTGGGATACAATGGAATAAAGCTAATTGGCTCATAAAACTGTTTGTGCTTCTTATCTTGTGAAGTAGCAGTCAGCAGTGCGATTCTCGAAGCAATTTTCATTTAAGGTCATCCGTGCGCAGCCTCTCTATGTTTCAATAGGGGTAAGGCTTGCGTGCATCCGACCCCCCCCCCCCCCCTTACCCCGCCTTATGGCGGGAGCCTTTTAGGCACTAGGGTAAAGATGTTGTTGTTGTATTGTAACTTTTCTCTTTCATATGGAGGTAATTGTTAAGGGAGTAATAAGGCTAAAAGGAGGTGGGTAACAATCAGCCCCCCTATGGCGGAATCATTACCTCCTCACCTATAATTCTTTTCCCTTTGTTTTTGGTCTATTACTCCCGTAACAATTACCTCCAATCCAAGAGAGCCCTAGGGTGAGGTTTGGGGTGCAAGGGTTTTGTACTCGGGTTTGCACAAAGTTGTGGGGTTCTTCTACTGTCTTTGAGTAAGAGATTCAGGAAAGTATTTACAGTGAAATTAGGTCAAACCACCTTAAATTCAGCGTGTGAATTCTCGCTCTTTCAGTTTTTCTCTTTAATTCTGCGTAGTGTACTCAATTACTACAAGCTATAACCTCTAACCCGGTTGTGCAAAACACTATACTATTCTATCTAGTAAAAAGAAATCACAAAGTGGAACTCAATTCAATTCAAGATCGCATATTCGCATGTAGCTTACCATTGGAGTAAAATTCGCGTAGGTAGTGGTTTTTGCTTAAAATTTATCTTTCAATTGCGACCTATTCCGGGCAAAAGTTTCAAGCAACATCAAATTACATGCAATGCCAAACTGCATCCAATGTTATAGTTAAAGAGTGATATCTTAAATTATTTTTACTGTAACTTTAGCATCAAATGGGTCAACAATCTACCGAGCAAAACGACTTCAATATATTACCATTCAAGTTACTTCACAAGTAAATTCAATTCACAAAACCATTTTTACCAGCATCAAATTAATTAATTTTACTTAATTTCTCCAATTGGTCAAACATGTACCAAACAAAACTACATCAAAATATTACCAATATAAGGAATATTATTCCTAGAATATTATTGTTAATATTCACTTCATAAAATCATAGAATCAAACAATTCATCAACACAGAAATTACTTTCAGAATTTAAAAACTCACGGGTCAAAAGGAGACAAGGCAGCTGTTGGCGGCGGTGGCAGGACAGCAATCATGGTGATGATGCTCAACTAAGACACTTACGGCGGCTCACACCAGCCTAAGGCGAGCTGGTGGGTGGTGAATCGGTGTTTTATGCGGTGATTATTCATTTTAAAACGGTGTTGCTGAGATTTTTTTTACTTTTGATGAAACTTTACTACGGACTTACGGAGTACTCCGTACTTAATAACTCTTGTGTGGTTTAAGGTCATGTTAATTTTTTTTTTTTTTTTTTTTTTTTGAATAGAAGGAAATTCATTCATAATAATTAGCCATACGGCATCTACAACGAGTATTGAAATTATCAAAATACATCGCTAACATCTAATAGAACTCAAACCTCAATAAAACTACGATTATTATGTTAGGTGACTCGTGATCCGAAAACCCTCTATAATAATGGTGTTCATGATACAGCTTGACCCGAGGGGGGGCCTATTGATCTCTTGTAGTTTGTTAAAGGATGAGCAGATCCGCCAGCAAGTAGTAGAGAATTCAGCATCAATCTCAACGCCATGGCAAAATTAATGAACATCAGATCCCTGTAGGAAGTCTCGCAAATCTTAGTATAGACCACCTAATGGTGGTAGAGATACCCTCTCGAGGAGTAGTAACGAGTTATTATTGATAATAACTAGTGATAACTATTGATTAGGGTGAAAATAATAAGAAATTTGGGGCTTATCACCATCTAATTGATGGATGGTAGCCCCTAGATCGAGATTTAGAGACTAGGGTTTTTGAGAGAAAGGGAGAGGAAGAGAGAGATTTGGGTCTCGTTAATAAATGAGACGGTCTCTGAACACATTGAGCGTTGCTCAAGACGCGCCCCATCAAAATCCTTTAATGAGGCAAATAAACTCTTTATTCTTATTGGCCGTGTTCATCAAAAACTTCCAATACAGATTAAGACCATGTTTAATTCAAATTAAAAAATAGTGAATTCAAATCAGATGTAAATGTGGATTAATCTATGCATGGAACTCTAACCAAATTAATCGATTGAGATGGTTTAGTGACATTTTGAGAGTTACGAGATAATAGTAAGAGTTTTCAAACTAGCAGATATGAGAAAACTGTTCATTCAAATTTAAATTGTAGATAACCCCTACCAATGTAAAGTTGATTCTTAATCTTCGTGTGACGTAGGTGTCTAATCGATAGTGAAACCACGTGAATCTGTTATGTATCTTTATTGTTGTGTTGTCGTCGATTCTAAATTGATTCCGAGTACAATAACGGCCATAAACATGATTTCACTAAAGGATTTAAGCCTTTAACAATTGAAAAAGAATGTCGGAAATAAAGCATGATTGAACCTCGTACCGTTGCACTTAGAAGCATGACCAAGAGGATTCTCCCCGAACTTGCCGGTCAGACTATAGGGAAGGCCAGAGGTGATGATTTGCTCAGCCAGGAGAGAAAAACCTTCTTGCATAGCGCAAAAAAGTATGCTTGCACCCGTTTTGTCTAGTGCCATTGTGCTGCTTTTTTCCGGTGAACATAGTTTAAGGTACCTTTCTTCGCCCAACGTCCTAAACAATTCGTGATCTCGTAAAACTAGGTACCTTGCTACACTTTCATGCGATTTTATTGTCTTCTTGACGAAGCAACTTCGTACCGGTGTATTTCCAATGAAATTCTTCGTTAACCATGGAGGTGTGCCCTGTGAGCAACCAATACCAAAAACTATTTATAACACCTTGAGCCACAAGTTTTTGTAAGCAGAGAGGACATCTAGCTAATTCGCCTAAATGTCTAATAGTACACTGATCACAAGTTACTAAAGATTTTGACTTTCAAGTTATCCAAAGGACGACCATTGACTTAAAAGACATAAATACCCCCCATTTAATTTCATAATCGCATACCATAACCCCAAACATGGACACTACTCACACATTATCACATACTCTGTATAAGAATTGTCAATTTATGAATTTACCCAATATATGAAAAAAAAAACAAATGAATTGAAATGAACTACTCCCTCGCGATTCTTAATTAACATATGAATATGTGAAAGAAATCAAGCCAAATATTAATAAGAATTCAAAGGAACGGAAGGAGTAAATAATGTACTCACCTGGTGACCTACATCGGTAGCGGCCCGAACATACGCGTTGACGAGCAACTTGACAGTGAAGATATTACCTTCCTTAGCTGCATAATGAAGAGGATTTGAGCCTTCTAATGTATCAGTTTGACAGACTAGTTCAACAACCTTTTCTGGTGATAACTCATCTAGAGCTTTCGACACCAACGTATACTGATTCTTTTTCACGGCCATATGAATGGCATTACTGTTACTCGGAACTTGCTTATGGCCATGGACGACATCGTCTGCTTCCGCTTTTGAAGCTTCACGAACAAGGCAGTCCATCATTCTCCCAAACTTCACCGATACAATAACTATCTATTTTGGTGAGACAGATCTAATTAATTTTGCGAGAAAATAATGTAAAATGACATTACATTCTAAATTTGTAAGCTAAGGTTGAATAATTTAAACTGAGAAAAACTCCATTACTCAAGCAGTACGTATGTGTATATGTGCTTCGTTGAGATTCTCAACGTTGACGAGTAAAATGTTTACTTAATTATTCCAAGTTAGTTGGTCCTAGCTTAGCTGCTCCTACAGTAGTACGAGTACTCGTTATTAATGTAGACAATGTAGTGTGCATGGAAGTCATTACCTGCTGCTAATAAAATAATAATATAGATCTGTAGTTCTGTACTACTCCGACAGTCCGATCCAGCAGCTTAACTAGTGCAGTATTATTAAATGGGTTTTGCTATAGTTAGCCCTAAGGGCTAACTTTAAGCATTAAATTTTTAACTTGATTCTATCAAAGTCCCAAAAAAATAAAGAATCTCTACATTTTTTCATTCTAGAAAATTCACTATCATTAATACTTTTTGATACCACCAAAAAACCTTATTAAAAAAAAACAATAAATGAATTGAACCCATACTACCATCCACGCACGATGCCCCCAACCCGGAAACACCACCACCGACACTTCCCCTCCTCGCATCCGGTTCCCCCACCACCTCTCTTCTAGCGACCGGTGAACCCCGGCTTCGCCGGGGTAACCAAATGACACCCTAGTTGGGGTGTGGTGAACCCCAACTCGGGACTGCTATCCTTAAGTGTCCGGAAAAAGGGTTTAGGGTTTCGTTTCCCGGCGCCGCGTAGCGGCGCCGGAAATCGAAACCCTAAACCCTTTTTCCGGTTGTGCGGGGACGGTATCGAGCTTTGTCTTCTTCTTCAAGCTTCTTACTGGGTTCGACTTCCCCAACCTCAAAGCATGACCTATATGCCCAATCGATTGATTGATCATCGTGATGTGTGAGTTTTTGGTTGATTAATTGTTTAATTTATTTTTCTTTTTTTAATTGACATTTTGTATTTATTGTCTAATGGATTGGGAATATGAGACTAATATTTGATCCATAAAAAAAATGTAGAGATTCTTTATTTCTTGGGACTTTGATAGAATCAAGTTAAAAATTTAATGCTTAAAGTTAGCCCTTAGGGCTAACTATAGCAAAATCCTTATTAAATTACATTGATAATAAGTCGCGTTTTAGTCAGCCAAAAAAAATAGAAATTAAGTCGCGTTTGCATATGTATGTACGATTGTTCAATACGTCTTTTGTCCCATTTTGTAACCCGTATGATAATTGTTGACTTCATTGTTGATAAGTTTTTACCGATGAGAACAACGTCAAAGTTTTAGCATGCAAAACGTTTAAATATGTGAGAGGAATTTAAACGAAATGTAAAAAATCTAATGAAACGAAGTGAGTACATCTTATATCTATATATAAAAGTGAGTTTAAGCGGTATGGTGAAGACACTTGGCGAGTTTTTATAGGTTTTAAACTTGCACATTTGTACATTGTATTTCAACCCCTACTAATATTGGTCAGGTTCATCGTATTTCAATCCTTACAAACATAGACATGTTCTAAGTACAATGTTGTTGAGAAATTACACGTACATCGTATTTAAACCCTTGTCAATAAACCACCACAAGACATGCACTTACGATATAACTGAACTAGATAAATAGAATGAAGGTCAAATTCAGATTAAACGAACATATATATAAACTATGAAGATATAAATCATATTATGATATTAAAAACATAAAGTTAGCATATTATACAATGAATTTTCTAAGTTTGAATATATCCACTCTAAATTTAATTTTCAGTTATCCACATTATATGGAGTACGTAGTACATAGTACATGAATAACTTTATACATGAATTTATGTAATTTGAGATTTTCAAAGTACCTTTTTAAATGCATGAATGTATGTAGTTTGTGATATTCAAAGTATCTTTTTAATTGCATTAATGTATGTCGTTTGTGATATTCAAAGAACTTTATTAATTGCATGAATGTATGTAGTTTGAGATATTCAAAGTATATGAATTAAAGTATACATGCAATACAAGTATAAATATATTAGTCTTACCCTCTTTAGCATATAGTACAATGAATTTTCTAAGTTTGAATATATCCACTCTAAATTTAATTTTCAGTTATCCACATTATATGGAGTACGTAGTACATAGTACATGAATAACTTTATACATGAATTTATGTAATTTAAGATATTCAAAGTACCTTTTTAAATGCATGAATATATGTAGTTTGTGATATTCAAAGTATCTTTTTAATTGCATGAATGTATGTCGTTTGTGTTATTCAAAGAACTTTTTTAATTGCATGAATGTATGTAGTTTGAGATATTCAAAGTATATGAATTAAAGTATACATGCAATACAAGTATAAATATATTAGTCTTACCCTCTCGAACTTACATTTTGTATTTCGTGTCTTTTGCAATTGCATAACAAACAAATTTTTGTATACTCTCATAAAATATATGTATCATATCAATTTACTTATTCTAGCATGAAAATAATGCACTTTTGTGACGAGTAGTTGATACTAGGTTAGTGTTTGAAAGAGAGGTATTTGTGTTAGTTATCGGTTTCTATTTGTTGTTTAAAATGATTAGTTGTGGTTTAACTTTTACTTAAACATGAATGCATGCATTATATTATTCAATCAAATTTTTTACTAATCAAAGTTTCCACTTAATACAATCATTCTTATGGTTGATTTAACATTATTGATGACATTATTGTTATAAACGGTGCAAAAAAAATTATAAATTACCCAAAATTTTTAGACTTAAATATAGAACCTTATCGTGCGAAGCACGAGATACTTTTAGTATTAATTTATTTTTCAAATTATTTCATATGTCATGCTAGTTACGCAAGTGAGTACGAGTAAAAGTGATTGTAACAGAAGGGACAAGGGTAGACTTTCTCGACTATACTTCGTTAAGGACGGGTCTTAAACATTTGGAACCCGATCAAAACTCGAACCCGCTTTATTTCAAAAAAAAAAAAAAAAAAAAAAAAAAAAAAAAACTCGAACCCGCTCCGTTCCTAAAAATTAGGAACCGGTTTTTTTATGATCACCCGCCGGTTTATTGAATTGCGACCCCTGAAATTCAATAAACCCCAGAAATTAATTCTCTGCTCACTCTAATTTCTAATTAATCAACTCTGCAGACGATTTTCCAAGAATCAGTGAGTTCTCTGTTTTTTACTCATATCTTGCTCTTTATTAATTTAATTCACTGTTAATTTCTTCATATTTCAAGACTTTTTTTACTGTTAATCATGTTACAATTTCTACCCTATTAATTTTTGGGCACTAATTATGTACTACTTTGTTATTTGATTTGTTGAAATTTTGTAGGTTTATGTGTTAATTCGTACCTGGGTATGATTTCTGAACATGGAGGAGAATGAGGATAAAGAAGCAAATTTTGATGATAATTGTGATAATAATTTAGGAGAATCTGGTAATTATAGTGGAGTAGTGAACAAATGTAAGGAGGAGGAACAGAAGTATTTAGCCCTAGAAATTCGGAACAAAGATATGGAGTTGGAAGAAATTAGAGGAAAGATTAGGGTTTTGGAAGGTGAAAGGGTGAGAATTGAGGGAGAAGTTAAGGGTTTAAGGAAGAAGATGGCGGTTCTTGAAGGCGCACCGGGTGGCGGGTTTTTAATGGAGGAGAGGGATGTGGGTTTGGAGAGTGATGAGGATGAGTCTAAGGTTGATCAATTGATGATTGAGAATAAGGTTTTGGAATGTGAGAAGATCTTTGCGTTTAAGAAAGTCGAGGAATGGAAGCGGAAATGTGAGGAATTAGAGTTGCGTTTGCATGAATTAGAGGGCAGATTGAGATGTGATGGTAAAGATGACATCTTGACTGGTGTGAAGGAAGATAGTAAGAGTGGTGTTGTCAATGCTGCGAGGAATGATGGTTCTGCAACTTATCCCCCTGGTGGAATTCTGTCTGAAGGTAATTATTCTCCGCGTGATGTTTTTCTGTTTGATTCTTTGGATTGGGAACTGATAAAGCTTTTTTCTAGAGACAATATCGGTACAATGTTGATGTATTAGGTAATTTATATCTACTGGTGTATGTGTGCTTAACACTTGACATTTGACGTATTAGTAGTCCAGACTAAGTTAAAATGTGAAGGTTTGTAGGTGCATTTTTACAATGCCTGCTGCACATTTTTAAGGTTTTGACAGCCACAGACCATATGGGTATACTTTTTCCGTCCTATTGAATTCCTTACGTTTGATTTGAATATTAGAGAGGAACTTAAACCAAACAGAAAGAGTATAATAGAATGTTTCCTTGTCCCGGTTTGTGAAAATGGTACTTCCTTTGTTCTCAAGCATAGTTTCTCTCCGAGTCTAATCTGAGTAGTAAGGAGACTTTTGTTAAGTCATGCCTCATCATCCGGCAGATAACTGAATCCAGTATATGATAGTGTTAACATTTACTAACTCTGTCTTAGGAACAACCTCTACGGGGAAACACGTGAGGAGACAACTTGGTTTTTTTGATGGAAAAAGCTGTGACCAGAAGATCGCTCCCCCCACTCCAGCTGGAGCAAGACCCTCGTCTGCAACTGTTGCCGATTTTGACAGTGATCATGAGCCTGATGTCCCCGCTCAACATGGCATATGTCTACAGAGTGAAGGATCCCCCTCCGGATTGCCTGAAATTGCTGTTATTGAAACAGATGGCATCTTGGATGAGGAAGATGACATTGGTGGTGAGGGCGATGATCCTAAAACTCCAAAGAGAAAGCGTGATCTTACAGTGTATTCTAGTGATGACGAGGCTGGCAAAAATGAAGCTATGACCAAGAGACGAGCTGTTAAAATAGAAAATAGCGACAATGAGAGTGAAAATGATGATGACACTCAACCTTTAAGTACACTTATTAACAGAGGCAAGAGCAATCATGAGATAGATGCTGAGGATAATATTCCGATCAGTCAACTGAAGATGAATTCTCCTCAAGGTTCAAGGAGATCTGTCCGTTTACAAGCAAAAAAGTCTTCTGATCAAAGGTCTGATAATCGTAGTCATAGTTTAACTCGTCCAAAGAGACGCCTGGTTAAATGTGGACAGAAAACGAAAAATTCTCCCAATAGCCTGACAAAGAAATATGTCGACGATGAGGAGTCTGAAGAGGACGAATCTGAGAGTGATGATAGCTTAGACAGTTTTATAGTCAATGACTCGGAACCTGAGGATAATGAGGGTAATGAGGACGATTTGTCAGAGGATGGGAATCATTACTCTCCTGAACCTCAAGAGGCATTAGACAACGATCTTGATCTTGGAAATATAATGTCTAAAATACAGCGCTGCAAACCTGAATCGGAGTGGGATGTGGAAGCTACAATGCTATCGGCTTTGGGGAAGGATGATCAATTGTGCATGCGGGCTGTTTGTGCAATTTATCGCCGGCAAACCACTGAAGAGCAGATATCCATGGCCAGCCTGAACCAAAATGGCCGAGGCTTTAGCAAATTTGATGCAACAAGGTAAAATTTACATGCAAATTTTGGTATTGACTTGCTGATTTTAAAAGTTGTTGATGGGTCAAGTCGCACTTTGCACTTACTATATTTCATTGCAGCTATGCTTGACTTAGTAAGGTGCCTGTATTCATCTTCATATGTCTGGAATTTCATCAAACTCAGTGGGTTTATATCTGCCATGAAAAAAAATTCTAGATATATCTGTCATGTCCCCAAACCATTAAGTTAACCAAGTTCTGTTACCTGATCTGAGTGCTAATCGTTGTTCTTTCCTACATTCCCCGAAAACTTGTCCCTTTGATCACCTCATCACTCTCATGTATGTTCTGGCATTATTTATAAGCTCTCTTTAATTGACTGGGCTATCCACTCTTACTAGGGGGACAGTCCTGGGCGACTTCCTTACTGATGGAGATCCAAATGGTGACGTTGTGAAAACAGTGGAGGAGCTGAAGATTTATGATTCTGAAGCCCTTGAAGTATGCCGCAGTCTAGCATACCGTTACAGTACTCAACTTTTCGACATATACAAGAACAACGAAGACCCATTTTTCCCCTAATGGCTTACTTCCTACTGGCCTCGACCCTTCAGCTGACTTTTCTGCACTTGTACATGTATGACCACCCTCATGTTATATAGTTGTTTTCGTAGCTTTTTGTCTGTACTAATGTGCTCCGGAAGGCTATAACCCCCGCCCCCCTTTAGGTATCCTGTGTAAATAGTATGAGGGATGTAGAACAAGAATGTTTTGAATGATGAACATCTCTACTAATATCCATTAAGGAAACGGCTCTGAGTTTTGTGCTCGTCAAATTTAACCCCTGCTTCTGGTGACATTTCATTCTTATCAGTATCGACAATTGAATCATCTAACAGTCATCTTTTGGAGGTAGATGAAAGTCTGTCTCTGCTCCAGAGCTACCAGGGGCACCTAACAAAACGTACTAGTAGAGATAGTCGCATAGGTCTGTTTTGTGTAGAACTTGTGCCATGTTCTGTAGGCTTTCCCCTCGTGTTCATTCTGGGACTAAGATATTGTCGCGTTTCTTCATCTCAACTCTCACCTCAAACACTGGGAGTCTGGGAGGTGTTGGTGTCGAGTTGTCAACAAGTCACGGAACAATAGGAGCCGGTTGTCACGGAGATGAAAGCAATGGTCTTGGGGCTAAAATTGGCAAGGATTCATGGCTTTAATGACATTGTATCAGAGTCCGATTGTTTACAAGTTGTTTCTTTAATCAATAGTCGTAAATTTTTTTTATCTTACTTAGGTAATTTAGGTAGAGTTGCACTTTCACTTTTGAATGATTTTCGATCTATCTCTGTTTTACATGTTCGTAGAAGTGGTAATCAGGGATCCCATCTTATGGCTCACTTATTAGTTATTACCAATTGTATATAATGTTAGGGTGTGGGTAGGAGGAGGGCCAGAGGGGCTCCTAGCTGTAACCTCTGCGGAGTTTATCTCCGCTTTTGTCAAGTAATGTTAGTTGCAGTTTACTTCAAAAAAAAAAAAACTCTCACCTCAAACACCCGTATGCTTATACCATGCACCATACTCATTGTGCACCTTGGTGCACGATATAATTTGCGCAAACACCCCATCTATTTTGGGACATATTTCTCTCTCCTACTTTTATCTAGTTTGATTCTCGGACTAAGACATTGTCGAAGTTTGGTTAATTGATTTGTTCGTTGAAAAGAAGAAAAGAAAATATGAAGGACATACCATTAATCTTGTACGTTATTAGGTGACTCAGAAATTTTATAGCCGGTTTACATTTTTAATCGAAACCGGCCATTTGACACTCTTACCATAAACCTCGACCTTGTGAAATAAAAATTCTACAATGGCTACCAAAACTTGTTAGCCATTGTGAAATCAGTCGCCCGACGAAAATATAGAGGAGAAATATATATCACAACCCCGGAGGTGACTTCTTGGGCCTAGTTAGTGACCAATCTGCGCAAGATGATTGGGCTGGGCCAACGGGCATTGGCCATATCTTTTTGTTTCCTTTTTCATATCAGTCCTCCCAATAAATAAATAAAAAAAATCAGTGACTTCTCTTGTACACAAGTACACAACACAACCTTTGATGAAGAAGCGTCAAGTCTGTGAGTTTTCTGTCTTATTGTTCCCTTTTCAAATCATTCTTAGTCATTTTTTAACATTATAGTTGTGTAATTTTTCTGGGTTACTTTCAAAGCAATGGATTTGAATGAAATTCCAAGTGATCACATTGTAATTGACCCAAAAATGGGGGGAAATGGCAATATTGTACTAGTACCAGATTTTGATGGTTTAGGAGAATCTATTAGCATCAATGATAGTGAAATAGTGAACAAACGTAAAGAGGAAGATACAAAATGTTTAGCCCAACAAATTCGGAACAAATGTTTGGAGTTGGAAGAAATTGTAGGAAAGATTAGGGTTTTGGAATGTGAAAGGGTGAGAATTGAGGAAGAAGTTAAGGGTTTAAGGAAGAAGAAGGCGGTTCTTGAAGGCGTACCGGGTGGCGGGTTTTTGGTGGAAGAGAGGAATGTGGGTGTGGAGAGTGATGAGGAAGTTTCTAAAGTTGGTGAATTGATGATTGAGAATAAGGTTGTGGAATGTGAGAAGAGCATTGTGGTTGAGGATGTTGAGAAATGGAAGCGGAAATGCGAGGTGTTGGAGTTGCGTGTGCGTGAATTAGAAGGAAGATTGAGGTGTGATGGTAAAGATGACATCTTGATTGAAGTGAAGGAAGTTAGTAAGGATGATACTGTTGATGGTGCTAGGATGTTTGGGTCTGTAACTTACTCCCTTGGTGGAATTCAGACTGAAGGTAACTATTTTCGTTTCGTTTCAATTCAATTGTATTCGTTTGGTTTGAATATGTGCGAAGAATTTAAAGTAAACATATCGTATTAATGAAAGAAACAGAGGGGATAGCTCTTTACTTCATACATTGTCGGTATTGTGTTGATATTTGTAGGTCGTAATTCCTACTGGTGTGTCCTTAACACTTGACGGTTGTTGTATTATTAGACCGGTCTGAATGTGAAGTGTGAAGGTTGTTGGTACATGTTTACAATGCTTGTTTGTGTATCTTAGGGTTTTTAAAGCCACATACCACATGTAGAGTATACATTAAGATTTGAATGAAATGGAGTATAAATAGAACGCTTCCTCATCCTGGTTTTTGAAAATGATACTTCCCTTGTTCTCGAACATTATAGTCTTTTTCTGAGTCTAATGTGAATAGTCCAGAGGGTTGTGTATTAATTCATGCATTATGCGGATAATTGAATCCTGTATATGACAGTTTTTCAACATTTAATAAATCTTTCTTAGGAACAACCTCTATAAGGAAAAATCGGAAGAGACAGCTTGGTTTCTTTAATGAAAAGAGCTGCGGCCAGAAGATTGCTCCCTGCACTCCTGCTGAAGCTGGACCTTCCTCTGCATCTGTTATCGATATTGACAGTGATCATGAGACTGATGTCCCTGCTCAACAAGGATCACCCTTCGGGTTGCCAGGAGTTGCTGATATTTTAACAGATGACATCTTGGATGAGGAAGATGTCACTGGTGGCGAGGGAGATGATTGTTTGGTCAAAACGCGAAAGAGAAAGCATGATCTTACAGTGGTTACTAGTGATGACAAGGCTGTGAAAAATAAAGCTATGCCAAAGAGACGAGCTTTTATAATAGACAACAGTGACAATGAGGATGAAGATGTTGATGATGTGCCTAAGACAAAAGATGATATCACAAAGGCTACTAGTAATGACAAGACTGTGGAAAGTGAATCTATGCCAGAGGGACTAGACAAGAGCGACAATGAAGGTGAGGGTGAAGATGATGATGATGCTGTACCAAAAAAGAGGATTTTTAAAAGAGGTAAGCGCAACAGTGAGAACGTTGATGAGGATGATATTCCGATCAGTCAACTCAAGATGAATTCTGCTCAAGGTACAAGAAGATCTGTCCGTTTACAAGAAAAAAAATCTCCTGGCCGAAAGTCTGATGGTTGTAGTCATATCCCAACACGTCCAAAGAGACGTTTGGTTAAGTGTGGACAAAAAACGGAAAATTCTCCCACTAGCCCGACAAAGAAATATATTCAAATTGAGGAGTCGGAAGAGGACGACTCTGGGAGTGATGATAGCTTAGACGATTTCATAGTCGATGACAATGATTGTGAGGCTATGGAGGACGCTTTGTCAGATGATGGCAGTCATCATTCCCCTGAACCTGAAGAGTCATCAGACAGCGATATTGATTTAGGAAAGATAATGTCTACACTACAGCGCAGCAAAGATCCTGATTTGGATTGGAAATCTGTAGGTGATATGCTATCAGCTTTGGGGAAGGATCCTGAGTTGTGCATGCGGGCTGTATGTGCTCTTTATCGTCGGCAAACCAATGAAGAAATGATATGCAAGTCCAGCTTGAACCAAAATGGACGAGGCTTTAGCAAATTGGATGCTCCAAGGTAAAGTATACATGCACATTTGATCTTGACAATGGCTCGGTCTCACTGCAGTTATGCTTGACTTAACATGATGCCTATTCATCATCTTCATATGTCCTCAATTTCGACATTAGAACTCACTAGATCTATAATATCCGCCATACAAACACTGCTAGGATTTCCTGCCCTGTCCCCAAACCCTCCTCACGCCTTAGGTTAGCTAATTATGTTGCCTGGTTGTTCATGTCGCTGCTATTTGTTCTTTCTAGTATTTCCTCGAAACTTGTCACAGTATCACCTGAAATCCTGAATACCTGATCACCTGCTTTATTTCTTAGCATTATCTGTAAGCCTTCGTTTGTCTGATTGGATTATGCACTCTTACTAGGGGCACAAGGCTGGGCGAATTCCTTACAGGTGGAGATCCAAATGGCGACCTTGTGAGAACTGTGGAGGAGCTGCGAGAGTTTGATCCTGAAGGCCTTGAAGTATGCGAGACTTTGGCATACCATTACTGCAATCAACTTTTCGATATATATGAGACTAACGAATATCGATATTTCCCTTGATGACTTACTTCCTACTGGCCACAATCCCTTCAGCTGACGTTTGTGCACCTGTACATGTATGACCACGCTCTCTCTATCATATGGTTGTTTTCCCAGCTTTTTGTTCGTACTAACGTGGTCTGTAAGGCTCTAACCCCCCCCCCCCCTCTGTCTTCCTTTAGGTATCCTGTGTAACTAGTACGAGGGATGTAGCCATGTAGGACAATAATGCTTTTGAACAATGAACATGTCTGGTAATATCCGTCACAAAAATGACACTGTGCTCGTCAATGTTCACTCCTGCTTTTGGTGACATTCGTTTTATCAGTGTAATCGAACAGCTAACTCCCATTTTTGCAGAGGCTGTTGAGACTCTGCCTCTGCAACAAAGCTATGGTGGGCAGCTAACTAATCGTAGAAGTAGATGTAGTTGCGTATATCTGCTTGGTATGAAATCCGTGCCATATTCCGTGGATTTTGTCGTAGTGTTCATTTTGGGACTAAGACATTGTCGTGCTTTTGTATCTCTAAGTCTTTGAGTGATTGATTCGCCCTTCTTACACTTTCTGAAATGCCCTGAATTTACCTACTCGATTTTGGTAAAGCAATTTATGCATTTTGAAAGCCACAAGAGTTTAGAGAAAAATATGTTAAACGTGTAACAAAAAATGTGCTTCGCTATTCTGCATTTCTACTAGAAAACATCTAAGATATAATAACTCAAGGATTCATTTATTATTAAAAGTGGGAAACACTACATAATCAAGTTTTCATAGCGTGTTATTGACGATTGAATCAGTTTCCTATCCCCTGATCTTCCTCAGACTCACAGACCTCAGTAAGAATGTCACCCTCTTCTGAACTATACCCAAGTGTAGACAGCATGGAAGGCCAGCAATGGTGCTCAATGACTCTGATGGCGCGGCAGCAATCAGGGCCAAGATACGTCTCACCATCGTAGAAGAACTGGATGACCTCTCCTGAGCACGACTGCAGCTCAAGCAGCGAGGCCCAGCAGTTGGTTGAACCCGAATCTGAGTCGAGCTTTAGCCTTTGCACCAGTGAGGTGATGTTAGTATTCTTTGTGCTGCTTGGGAAGGGCTTTGAGGACATTATCATACTAGTTGAGCATGTTAATAAGTAGAAAATGACAAAAATACTGAGTTTCAACATCTTTTGATCAGCCATGGTAAAAAAAAAATTGAAGATTTGTGTGTTATCTTGGGTAAAAAATACTTGGGATGTGTGATTGTATATATGTACTGGTATATATACGTGCATGATATATATACATAGGGTAACTTTCTTTTACGTTACTAGTCTTATTACTACACTTTATTATATGAGAGCTTAAGAGAGAAATAATTATGTGGTGTTTTATTATGACATACTAGGAGACGAAGTGATCAGCATTATTATGGACTTTTCGTTTGTCACAAAGTAATGCTGAGGAGTTTCTACTACTGAGTATAGTTTATTACGATCGTCTAATCATTTCAATAGAAATCTAGAGCCCTTTTTGTCTGTTATTGGATTATATTAGAGATATTTTTCAATGGACCTAATATCATATGTGTTCGTCTCTTCATAGTTGAATATAGTTTGAGTATACATGTGAAGTTAACGTTTTCGTGAATTAAGTTATCCAAGGTATAGATTTTGACCACGCTTGAAATAGTTAAAGCTCCCTTTAGGTGAACAATTTTAGTTCGGTTGTAAATTACATCACTCTGTTATCGTTCCAATTTTGTGTTATTACTTCGAATAGTTGTGCAAAACTTAGTCATAGACTTCCTAAGCTATATGAGGAAATCGAAACTTTTAGTCACGTAAATGACTTCCTAGTTGCTACATACATGTAAGTTTGGCTAAGTAGCTAGATAACTCACAGTTTTTTAGTGAGAGAGTTCACATGTAATTCGTGGATGCGTGGGTTGTTAGTTGTTACAAGCTTGTGTAATAATATTTAAACCATTGCTAGGTGATTATATGTCGCATGCTGTAGCAGGTAAACTAATAACAAGACACTTGAAAACAACATGCATCCACCTTCAAACACAAAAGAAAGAAAACTAGCTTACAAAACAACGATGACAAGATCAACTAATGACTTCCAAATGCCTGTTCATTATCCTAGATACTCCAAATCCGACTACGAAAGTATGCCGGAGTGGCAGCTCGATCAATTGCTACGACAATATGGTCTACCCGTTGCTGGCAATGGCGAACAAAAGAGGAAGTTTGCTATAGGAGCGTTTCTCTGGGCTTAGACTCCGCGGTTTTAGTAGTAGTTAGCATAGTGAATCAATAAGAAGTAATGCAATTTTTAGAGATCATGAGATAGCTTATTGAGAGGGCCTCTAGTCTTCTACACTAGCTTAAATTTTCTTTTGATTGGTATGTCTGGCCATCCACATTGGGTCTATTTGTATTGTCACGCTCAATTAGGGATGAGGAGCACAAGCCCATGAGAAAAAAGAAAGGATGATATGGGGTTACTCTTCCTATATCTGACCGGTGAAATTTAAACTAGTATCAAAAGATGGCTTATCTACAACCGACTTACTTTCTTAAGTTGCTTATTGGTAAGGTTGCATATGTGCATTTCTTAACTACTACTTTCAATTTGTCTCAATGGCGATCACTCAACTGGTTCTTATTTATAATTTTTATACTACTAGTTATTATACGACTATATGAGTCAATTTTACAATTTACCCATTTCTAGTTTAGAATTTAGTAAATTAAAATCAAAATATATTCTCTTCGATCTTTTTATATGTTAATATGTGGTTTGAATACAAAAATTCTATTATAGTTGTCAGTATTTGACAATTAGGATAAGGAATGAAATCAGGACCATTAAATTCGGATAAAATAAATTTCAACCATTTGATTTTTCTTAACCATGGTTAAAAAAAGTTCCTACGATACTCCTTACCACACAGGATTACAAAAGGTAATAATTTTTTATGCACTGGATAATATATTTTCCTTAAATAAATTGATTTTTGTCCATTAATTTTTATCTGAAAATTTTATTTTGTAATGGCAGAGAACTTGATTGATTTCCAATTTCAAGCTTACATGTAGAGTTAACGTCTAATTTGGGGTCATAATGTTTTCGAGTTTTGTTGAAATCAGAAACTCAAACGTTTTTAGTTTGAGCTGAGGACCTCACCTCAACTCCAGTATTTTTTTCTCCTTATCTTCTGTTACTCTGCATCTAACCTAACCTTCTCACTGTTCTCTCTCCTCTTTCCTCCACTAAGTCCTTCACGTCCACCGCGACAACCACCATCAAAAGAAGTTCAGACAAGGATGCCAACAAAATCAATCACCTCGTACTCTACAACCGCAAATCATAAATTCATAAAATGTGTACTGCAAAAATTCAAACTTGTAGATCAATTCCCTATTAATCAACCGCAACCTAGTAACAATAAGTAAAGAATTTACCCAAAATCAATTTTCACAAAGAAATTGAAAGATTGAGATTGAGATTAGGAAGATGGGTTTTGAAGAGGGAGATCATCACAACTTCCTCATCATCAGTGTCCCTCCAGCAAAAACTAATAATAGAAGATGAAATTGAAAATTCAGAAACAAGACAGAGAGGAGCTAGCGGTGTACGAAAAAGAGGCCGGGGAGACGAAAAACCAGCCTAATTGTTCATTGATTGAATGTTTTAACTTGATTCGTTGAGTTTGAAGATGATTATTAATGATTGATTTTTTTTTTCTTTTGGTTCATATTTTTCTGGTGAAAAGTTGAAGTATGCGTGAATGGAGTCATAGCAGGGTGAAGACGGAGACTTGTTATTTTAATTTTTAACAAACAAATCTAAATTAATATTTTCAAAATATTATGTAATATTTTATATTGTTATTTAATTATTAACTATGGTTAAATTTTATTCTAATTGTCAAAAACTGACAATCACCATAGAATCATCGGGTTTGAATATGTGAGAGAATCTCATATCAAACGTTAACAAATGCAAAAGTGGATGACCTCCCCTTGTTGCACATTTGCGCCCATGGTTTGCCCATAGAGTTATGGGTTAGGTTTGATTAAAAGACGGGTTTCCTATGTGTAGAGAAATATAAGTTTTATATTCTTAGTTGCTAAATTTGTTGTTGGCTGGCAATTTGTAGGACATTTAGAAATGACATTCTACATTTCTACATACAGCTACCATATGATATACTCAGCCATGATGTTTCAGCCGTCATTTTTAGATCGAGTTTCCAACTCAATGAAAAGAAGGAGGAAAATATGTCTTACGTGGATGAGGTCAACAAGCCGGCTTCTTTTAAAAGTGTGATGAAACATGCATAGTGTAGTGTCCTGCATTGTATTCGTGTCTAATTTCTCGTTTTCTTTTCTTTTTCTTGATGGCAAATAATGACATATCGAGTCGAATGATTTCTTTTACCACCAACTATCATACGGATTAGTTTTCAAGAGTTTAGTCTGTTTGACCAAACTCCAACTTGTGCAGAAGCACTCTTCATAGATCAACAATTGTGGAGGTGGAGCTCCAAATTGAAGCATATACTCCGTACTTCTAAAGTTTTAATGAACCAATTTATACTAAAAATGTTTCTAAAAAGTAAGAAATTGGTTACTCGGTTCGGGGTGTCTGACCACATTTCTAGGCCAATCAGAAGTTTGGCTAAGCATACTATGTGACCTGTGTTTGATTGATAGAGTCGAAGCCAAAATTAAATATTGCGAATCGATCAATAGTTGTATGATCTTATAAATTTGAATTATTGTTGGTTGATTGAGTATTTTTGGATTAGCAAAATGCAAATTGGTCCAAATAGTGAAAGAATCAAAGCTGGAGACAACAAAGCACAGAGAAGATGACTTCTGGAGCTTAGGAGTTGGGTTTGGTACTAGGGACCGCTTTGCCTTACCAAATCCGAAACCCAAATTAAAATAAAATCCAACGGGTCACATGGCCTGGATTCCCCTTCACATGTGCCCTTCGCAATTTGCTTTGGCTTCTTTTGCACTTTTTGTTCATTAGACACCACATTCCCCTTGGATATGGGGGCACCCCTCCTATCATTGCTCAACGGGTACTCAATTAGAGTAGAGCTGACAAATAGATAGGATCGTGTCGGGTTTGTGTTCATGACTAAGTATGTGCAACTGTATAAGTGAGACAATGTTTTTCGATACAAACTTGAGTCGATTTTTTGATCAAAATTTAAGTTATGTATTATATGTAGAAATCTTGTTATTATATGCTTTACGAACTTATTATATTAATGATATGTCAAATTACCTCATTTGTTCCAACTTCCAATTAGAGTAAGAGAAAAGACCAACCACTTGATCAAACGACAACAACTATGAAAAGATTTAACATTTGTGCTTTAGTACAAAGTGCTATACCGTTTGTTTAGTGAATTATACAAGTTGTACTTATTCTTCAAATTATTGGAGTGTTTTAAAATTGAGTGTACATAAAATATTGGTGATGTACTTGGTAATTTGGTACTACTGTTAGAGTTGAGTAAAGCATGCATAATTGGAACACTCGTCTGAGATCACATGTTTATATTTAATAATCCGTTACCTGAGTCATCTCCAGATCGATTCAGGTTTAAAACTATGTATTTTTTATTAATACTCGGCCAATTTAGCTTTGTAGGCTTCCGGAACTGGAGATAAGTCACACAAGACTTGGCTTAAAATCCGATCGTCTCAGTTCAATTCTAGTTCGCCTGAGCTCTGATTGTCTGACTCAGACCCAATTTGCGAATTAGACTATGCCTATCCCATCACTAAATACTCACAATATCCATGCACCCATCAGCTATGACATCAACCTAAAACTATATGTCCAAATGAGTTAGTGAGTTACCAACTCCCGTCATCAAAATTCCTATTGATAGTAATAATAATATTAGTGAGGATTAAGGTTAGCCTGGTGGCTAGAAAATTGACCTGCCTAGAGACTGTCAAGCATTCGAATCCTCATTTCTTAACTCCTGTTGCTATGTACCTATAGTAATACAGCCCTATTAACTAACTCCAAAATTAATTTTTCTTTATGACCTAGCTAAGCTAGCAAGTAGTGAATGGACATCCACCAATCTCTCTCCTCTTCCATCTCTCAACCCTCCAAAAATCTCATTACCAAAATCTCCTAATCTTAGTGGTCTCCCAGTAAACACAGGCTGACAGACACCACCCCAAACACAAAAAAACACACACAAACATTATAAAAACACCTTCTCCAACTCCAGCACATGCTGCTCTTGCCTCTTTCTCATTGACGCATTTCATCAAACACCTTGGTGTGCTCGGCCCTTCTCCCTCTTCCTTCTTCCACACACCTCCTTCTTTCTCTCTCCTCACCCCCTCTACACCCTCTCTCTCTCCTGGGTGTTTCTCTCCTTCCTTCGTAATTTTGAGAGAGAGAGAGAGGCTGTAGAGATCCGGCATTCTTTGGCTACGGAGAGAGAGAGATTGAAACTTGAACGAGAAGTTTTCGTTTTTTTTTTTTTAACAATGGAGGTGTCTAAGGCTTCTTTCATCGTTTTTGCTGTTTTCTCTCTCATCTTTGCAATGGCTCAGGCTCAATCCGCTGCTCCTGCTCCTGCCCCTTCAAATGATGGTATGATATGATTTCTTTTTTAACCTATAGTTTTTATCATATGGTTTCGTATTTACATGTTATTTTGCCCAAAGAACCCAACTTTATGCAATTTTATGGTGAAATCTTACATGGGTATGATCTATTATGTAGATTAACAAATGGGTTTGTTTTAGATCCATGAAATTTTATCATATACTTAGAATGCAGTTGTGAAATCAGGGTTTTTGTTTGATAATGTGGTGAAAGATTGCGTCTTTGTTACGTTTTATGTTTCAAAATCATGATTTTAGGAATGTTAGGGTACTTTGGTGATTGCCCATTTCATAGATCTGTTGGATTGTAGGGTACCCTTGAGAATTTTTTGGATGATATACCCTGCATTATAGATTAGAAGAAAAAAAAGAAAAAAAGGTGACTTCTTGCAGAAGCTGAAAGGCATTAGAATCATACATGGTTGGTGGTTTTGGTTTCGAAAAATTCTCGTATATGATTGAGGGTGAAATCAATCAGGGAGGGTTTTTGGTACTAACTTCATTGTGATTATTTTCCAAATGATTGACCAAAAGTTTTGACCTTTGATCCGATTTTACGAAGCTGAGAATGTTGTAGTTCATCTTAATCATCTATTAAGGTTTTGCAGAGAAATGACGTTTAGATGATTGTGACAATTACGTTTTAAATTGTTGCGTTTTGAGTTTTTTCATCTGATGTTTACGCTTGTTGATTTGAAAGTCATGGGAGATATGTAGAAGTTTAAGTTTTTGTCAAAGGTGGATGGGTTGAAAACTTGAAATGTTGAATCAAAACTGTTTCTACCTTTCTCCATGAAATTGTTTTTTCCTGCTGATGTTGAACGAAGATTTTTCTAACAATGGCGACATTACTTTTATGCTTTTACAATCGTTATGTCACATCGAATCCCATATGCTACATTCGACAGAAATCCTACCGAGATTTACAAGTCAAATTTGTTGTTCTCATTGTGCCATTTTGATGGCAAATACCTCCAAGTTTGCTAATCATGAGATGATATCATCATCCAAATTACCAATGTGAGAACATGAACCATAAACCTTATCAATGCCATTATACTAATATTGCCACCTGCCATGTTCATTGAGGCATATTTGCTGTGAATATGGATGTGAATATCAGTATGTTAGATGTTTAATTAGTTTTCTTACAACAACTGTGTTCTTTCAGGGACAAGCATCGATCAAGGGGTAGCATACGTTTTGATGCTTGTAGCCTTGGTGCTAACGTACCTCATCCATTAAGTTTGCATCCATGGAGGCCTCTCTAGCAGTATCAGCACCACCCGAAGACAGATCTGCTCGTCGTTTTTGTGTCTTTTCTTTAATCATATTGTGAAAACGGATAGTGTTACTATTGCCAATTTCCTCAATGGATGTGCCTATAGAGTGTGATTATTGTCGAATAGGAAGAGGTGTACTTGGGCCCTTTTGGAAATGCTGGTGTACATCACAAATTTGGATGAGATGTGTGGTTGTTTGAGATTATTTGCACATAAATCTATCTCATCTAGTATTGCAGAGGCCTCCATCTTTCTGTTCTCTCCTCTCTCCCCTTGAATATTTTCCCCATATCGATAGCACAAGAACAACGATTCTTGGCAAGGGTCTTTTAAGTCAAGTTTTCCCCCCTCTTTTCTACCAGGCGCAAAACTAGACGTGTCCTACCTTTTGACCCCTAAGTACTTCGTTGCTAATGGTAAGAGATAGGGGGCGTCTGAAATGCTCGGACTACTCCCAGCTTTCCTAAAAGCTTGAAGACATTGCGTAAAAAATCCCAAAAATGTACTGTAATTTTTGTGTCACAGCAGTTTCGGGTTTACGAGGCTAGAAGAGGTCATGGTAGGAACGGGTGAACTCGGAGTAGCATTGGGGTCTCGCGTCCACCAGTAACAGTGGGTGAACATAAACGTGCCTGTCCGCAATCACTGGTCCGTGATAAAGCATGTTACAAAGATCTTGCGAGTACAACACTTTAAGTGAACATATGATTTTGTGACGTTGAACGAAGTAAACCAACCTTCACTAGCGGATATACGTCGCCACGCTCATTAAACCATGGGGACTAGCGGGTCCAATGCATTAAATGATACAAAAATCTCAGAGCCCTGTTATTACAAAATCTAACACATGAGCTCCGAATCTTTTCTAAGTCAATGTTGACAGTAGACACTAATCCACCAAAGTCGGAGACTATTACAACACCTTGTAGATGACTCTACTTACCGGCATCACCACGGCCAGCGCTTTGGTCCTCGACTGCGCCTTATGCTTACTCCGACTAATCGTATGTATCCACACAATGACTAGGATGACTCGAAAATCAAAACCAACCCCCATCCGTTTCCAAATACACGTAGTAGCTGGCGTTCAAACCGACAAAGCATGGCCGCCTGTCCCTAATAATGAAGCTTGGAGTGCCCTTTTTAGTCTGAAACTCAAAAGCCATTGAGACAAAGCTCATGACAAAATCACGAAACTAAGAATAACCTACGAAGTTGCATTGGCAACCGAGTATGTCATATGTACAGCGCTGATACACAGAGTCATCAACTATTTATTAGCTATGGCAACGTGGTCCAAAGCATTAATCACAACCTGCATGAATTCCTCAGATTCGTCACACATAGATTCAGTGAAGTACATTAACATGCTTCATGTGACCTTCCACCTACCTTATGAAATGAGTTTAAACCATCACCTGAGTACATGCAATACATTTACTTAGCATGTCTGCAAAATCTACAATACATAGCCATCCGTCACAAAGGTGACGAGTTATCATTTTTAACACAAGTGTTGGAAGAGCCAACACCCTCTTCAATGGAGGGTGGCGATACGAGGACGTTAAAATTACCTGAAAGTATCAATTGTATTGGCACAAAACAACATGAAAGATAATCCGTAAGCAAAAGCGAATCCACCTGCACTGAAAGAATGTACTAACTTCATTTTGCTATGTTCGGTCCATCCAAATTACATATCCTTTGGATCAAAGCTAACAGAACTTTATACGCGTAAAAGTTGTGATAAATTAGCACTATATAAAGCAGGCCAAATGAAAGGGAAAAGAAAAACTGGGACAAGCCCTCAGCAAAAACTATCACTACAGTGAGGAAGTCAGTTAGTCTCTACAAAATTTTAGCTCAGCCTTGAGAAAACAGACTAAACAAGCAACCTGACAACACTAAGTCCTGCACTAGACTGACCTTGAAACGGAAATTTCGGGGTCTCAGTAGTCTTCTCCTCCATTAGGAGCCTTATTCTTAACCTGAGAGAATCTAATCTCTGGCGCCAAGTCACCAAAAAACTGCGTTGTTCACAGGATGAGTCTTCTATGATCTACATTTGTTACAGTTAGGGTACAGCCGGATCACGTACTGAACCTAGTATGCAAGACATATTTGACAACTTCGTAGAATGAAACCACAATCCCAACAGATGGGCCTGCACGAGCAATACGAGGACCAGCCCCTGCAAATAATCCCCTCATTCCTCCATCCCTATTTCAGAAATACACAGATATAAGGTACAGAAGACCAAGTCGGTATGATGTGCACAAATCCGATAATATCACAAAGTCAAGCAGCGCAAGCGCACGACAACTCCACCCCAGACCCCAAAAAGAAGAACAAGTTTAGATAGGTAAATAAGAAGATAATATGCCAAACACCCACAAAGACTATTCTACAACTAGGTCCAGGAAAGACTTCAAGGTTGGCAAGTAAGAATGATTCCAGTATTCAAGTCTGAAAATATACAGACAAAATGTTGATCTACACAGTATTTTTCACTCTACTGGGGATGACAATTTATTAAGAGGTTAAGAGGAAGGGTGTACCTCCAGATCTCCACTAGAGTCTGCCTCGTGGTCATCTTCAGTGCTCTGATAGGATCGTTCTGGAATACAACACAAATAATATTGAAATGAGCGGACAGAAAAGATAAAGACAATAGGTTATCCTAAAAAGCAATCTGTATGAAAGACGACAGATTTCCCGATACTAGCAAAATAATTCGTGTAATTTCAAATCACCTCTATCTGTCGACGTGTTCGTGCAACATCCAGCGGACAAGTAGCAGCTGCAGAAAGGCTTCCAGCAACAAATCCAGCAGCAAAATTTGAACCAAGAACAGTGACAACACTAGCTTCATCTCCCATTGAAGCACTAAGTCTCCTCCTCATCTACAGGCCCCAGTATCAATTAACATACAAGGTAAACAAAGCCTTAGACTTGTATTTCAAAAATAATAGATTGTCAACAGATGGCATCGCATGTTGGTGGCACACTCTCACATATTCAACCACCACAAAAAAGAGGGTGAGGTTCCAAACTATGCAAGGGCGGCACCATAGCACATACATGCCATCAGAAGCACAGCCTTGATAAAGTTAACAAAAGATCTTACAGGTTCAAGAGTTGACCAACATATAGCTGAGTAGGGAACATCACGAGCAAGCTGTGCTCCCAGACCAGTCCAGAGAACACGGAAATTTTGAACTGTGCAAAGGAAGAAAAAAAAAAGGGTCAGATGCTTAAAAAAGCAAAAGAGCTTTTTCTTCAACGAACAATCATAAACTACAAAAAGCAGACTTCAAGGATCAGAAAACGGAAACAACACTTTCAAGAATTCACTTCTCCAAAAATGGTTAGCAAGGAAAATGAAAAGAAAATGAAGAGAAAAAAAAATCGATCAAAGAAGTTCGCAAAACAAGCATGAAACCATCTAGTTGCAGAATATGAACCTCAGAAAACAGAGTGCAAACATGACACCTTGAAATCTTGGTGTTTTACAATGGTCCCAAAAGCAATCACGTCAGAGTAAGGCTCCATCAAACTATGTGAAATCCGGTAACTATGTAGTATGAGATGTCAAGAAGGATAAACTTACATTTGCTTTGGAAGCTAGCTGTACTATTGACATTAGAAACAATCCCAATAAGGGTCTTCACTACACCAGGGGGCTTTTTCCCAGTCTCTTTAAATGCCTAGCACAATAAAAAGAGTGGAGTTAGAAATCAAATAGGATTGTACAGGGTCACGCAATCATTCACACAGAATTCAGCTCATCAGCTATAAATAAAACTAATTTCCTGATTCACATTTAAGTAAGATCGGCAAAGGCAAAAGAGGCACCTGCATCCGGGTTCGTGCAAGCTCGATGGGATAACATGTGGTGCAAGCTAGCGAGCGAGCCAAAGCACCAGCAACAAATGGTACATATGGCTTCATACTTGGGGCGTTTTCAGCGGCTAACTCCTCCATACGAATCCGGAATACATCATAAAAGGGCAGATAGATTCCTACCTGGAAATATATGAACATGACATATACTGTTAAAAACCAACAACACTGAGAGTTTACACGAAACTAACCAAAAAAAAGTTCTCGGGAACTTTACCATTGGTATTGCCAATGCGAGGCCAGCATTTGTCCCTCTCCACAGCCTTGTGACTCCTTCCTGCAAAGCATAAACTGTTAAAAACTCGCAAATTATCACCAAAAAACTTAAAAAAAAAAAAAAAAAAAAAAAAAAAAAAAAAAAAAAAAAAAGGCAAAGGCAAGTTTACAGCAGAACTCATATACAACTACTAAAAAGCTTAAAACAAAAAAAAAAAAACAAAAACAAAAAAAAAATCAAAGGCAACATGGTAGCTGATAAGTCAGAAATAAACAGCACTACAAAAGTTAAGTTTGCTGGGCAAACAAAAAAGGTAAGAAACTGAGTTATTCGGCCTGAGTATAGGCAAATTCTCACTTCAGACACGCCATAGAGTTTCTTCTACCATTATATCGAAGATTAAACTCTTTCAAATAATTGAAAAAACTGTACAGCCACAAACCTGTCTAACAATTTTGAGAAGGACATCTAATGTCCCTTTATACTGAAAACAATCTGGCGGGCAAATAGACACCGTTCCTTGAATGCCAGCTCGGGCGCATGTGGGTGAACACCTTAAGTCAGCAAACATCTGCAAGGAATAGATAAGAGCATGATCAAAAAATGACAACAAAACAGTAACTAAAATTAAATGCCACAACTGAGGCTAAATTAGTAAATACCATTGTTGGACCAAAGAATGCCATCCGACTCATGGCATTGCTTAATGGATGAGCATACTGAGCTCCTGCAGCTTGCGCTTGTAACCTTGTCTGCATGACAGTAAAATCCGTGGTTCAGATGACATCCACAAGTAGGGGTAGGCTCAAATCCAAAAGATAAGAGCCTACGCAGCCACCCAGCATAGTATAAGATCGGGCAGTGACATCAACTTAGAATAAAGACGGATAAACATAAAAGAACAGACCTTTTCTTGAAACGAAAAAATTCAGAAGAAAGAAAACTAGAAAACAGCAGAGGAAAGTAATATTACTGCATACAAATATAAAACGCACGGACCCTTGACGTCTTAGACCAAATCATTCATACCACTGTGACATACACTATTCAAATTTAATCATTCACCATAACAACTTCCATGAAATGAAACAATGAGCTCAAATCACCTATGCATAACTACCAGCCCTTTGTAAACCATCAGTATCCCCCAGCACCATATGATTTCTGAAATAGAGCAATGAGCACAAAACACCCAATGTCTACATGAGCCAACCCAAGTTTCTATCTCTCTACCTACGAGTAATATCTCTCTACCTACGAGTAACACACATAAAGATATTGACAAACCAAACCAAGCCAAGCTTCCCGGATTTTTATCATCTTGGCTACAAAATAGCTTCTAACAATTAGAAACCCTGTGAGGACAAAGTCCAGTAGTCCACCCATAAAAAATGTAAACATGATCTAACCTTCGCATTTTTTTAAATAGTACTCCGTATTGTTTAACAAGATTGTCCATTTCCAATGGACCCAAAGACTAATTATTCTTTGGCTTAGGGATAAAATGGAATAAAGCAAAATGGCTCATAAAACTAGCAGTCAGTCAATGCGATTCTGGAAGCAATTTTCATTTTGGGTCATCCAGGTGCAGCCTCTCTATGTTACAATAGGGGTAAGGCCTCTCTATGTTTCAATAGGTGCTGGGGTACATATGTTGTTTTGAGTAATGTTTAACAAGCTTCAATCAAACTGCTATCATGAGATTCATGACCTATAGGGGTATAATCAAACCTACCAAACCAAGCCTCACGCACTACAGGAGCTCATCTATAGGAACAACTCATACAATCATGTACTTCTATTCTTCTAACAACACATCCCGATACCCGTTTCAAGAATATAAACTAACTATCATTCTTAAGCTTTCTCTTAACAAATGCCGCCACAAACGACAACCGAATAGAACTTAATCAAACCCAAGCTTCATATAATGCATGATATATGATCTATGAACATCGAAACCCTAAATGCTTCTCCCAAAAGACAACACCCGGAAAACAATTCCCTCACATCCCACCCCTCATCTCCACAAGAGATGGCAAAAATTCATAAATATTGGCAACACCAAAAACTCCCCCAAAACAAGAAAAGCTACCATTTTCCGGTGCAATAAAAAAGGGCAGCCCGGTGCACATTGGCGTCCCCGAAAAAGCAAGGGTCGGGGGAAGGGTTCCACCACAATAATGTATAGGGGCCAAGCCTTCCTTTGTCATCTTAAGGTGCAATAAACATCAAAAATTCACAACATACACGAATTCGCCCACAAAAAAAAAAACACAAAAATGAATAGAACAAAAGCACAAACCTTGGCAACATCAAGAGGGTTAACAAGAACAGCAGAAAGAAAGGCAGCACCAGCAGCAGAAAGCGCATTCGCAGCGAAATTACTCGAATTAGCATCACTAGAAACATACTTTTTCACAGGTTGAGCCTGATGAAATTGAGCTTGTTGTTGTTGTTGTAATAATAATGCATCATTAATCCCATTCTCAGACATTATAAGATTATTAATCTCCTGAGTCCTCAACAATTGCTCAGGAAACCCATTCTCATCCATTCCATTTCCAACACTTCCTGAAGAAGATTCATCACAACTCAACCAACGCTCATGAGTATTGTTCTCCTGGTGTGTAATTCTCTGATCAGATTCCACCATTTCTTATTCCCTCTACACACAAAAAATCCAAGAAATCTCAAAAGGGTTATTCCCAATTCAATAAAAATTAATACCCAGATAGCCAAAACACAAAAATAACCCAAAAAAAAATGGTAAAAAGGTCGGACCTTTATTCTAATTAGGTGATTAAAAAGGGGTAAAATTAAATTAACATGTAATAATAATACTATGTTGTATGAAAGTAGAGTAGTATGAGTATGTATGTCGTATGATTATTGTTATGTTGCAGGAAACTTGAAGGAGAAGACAAGGAGAAGAGAGATTACCAGTGGAAGGAGGAGGAGAGAGGGAGGGAAGGCGGAAAACCCTTGAAAAAAGACAGACACTTGTTTCTCTCTCTAGGGTACACGCAGGCAGGGGGAGGTGGCTCAAGTAGTGCCGGTTATAGAATGGCGAATCGTATTCTATAAGTTTCTTTTTTTTTTCTCTTGTTTAGTTCTAGAAAATATTAAGGTTTTTTCTTGGCTCCAATTTTTTTGGGGGTGTGCTTTAATAATGCTAATAGTAGTGAGTCAAAAATTTGGAAATAATTTTCCTGGTCAAATCGTGGATGATGAATTGATGATAATGATGTGTGTGTTGGTGTGGGATGATTTTCTTCCTTTTATGTGGATTGCGGAGGTTTGTTTTTGGTATCATATAATCGTCGAGAATAGTTGTATGGTGATAACGGATATGATTGAATATATAGCTATTCTCCGAATTATGTGATGAATTGTTGATTTCGGCACTATAGATGAGTGTATGATTGTGCTCTATCTGCATCGATTCAATATGATTGAATATACAGCTATTCTCCGAATTATGTGAGGAATTGTTGATTTCGGTGCTATAGATGAGTGTATGATAGTGCTCTATCTGCATCGATTCAACCTCAATGTTTCATTCCTTTTAACACTTTAATTAAAAATATGTATGTAAATAATGTAATCCAAATAAAAGTTGTTTTGGGGTTTAAAACTAGCTTATAGAAGTTTTTAGGTAGTTCATCTAATTTAGAGGCAACTTCCTATACAAGCAATCAATTACAGTTAGAAAAATGTTATGCATGGATGGAGTACAATTTTCTCGTCGTACGATTATGCTAATAATTCTGGTCCTCCTAAAAGTGTGATCAACAAAGAACTTTTGAAGTATTGAGTCCTCATGTTTGACCTGGATTTATATGGCCAAGCATTTTTAGCGTTAATTTGTGACGGCATCTCTTACGCGTTACGCCATGCATAGTGCAAGTTACTCCGAATAACTAAATTTTTTTTTTTTTTTGTTTGAAACCGTATAACTTAAAATTGACCTAGCTCCACCTGCACTCATTTTTTCTCGGCAAAGTTCACATCATTAGACCATACGGAAAACGAATAAAAATTGTACTCACATGCAATGGAGATTTTCAAATTGTATATTACTGAAAAAGGTTATTCATAATGTATAAGCGCAATTACACACTTTTGGAGCGAATGACCACAAACAGCTACTGTACTATATAACTAATAGAATTCACATCATGCGGGTTTATCTGTTTGTTGCGGTTACAAAAATGTTTGTATCTTGTGCTCCCAGTTCCGCACCTGAAGCATACTCTTCACCTTGAATTGGTCGTTGTTCCATAAGTTCGAAAGAGTAGACCATGGACTAGCCTCCACCACTTTCGCTTACACAACAATTGGCTCCCACCTATCCCACAACTCATGATGTCGACAACTCGCCACTACGACCAGTCGACCTCCCCGGCACATCCACGGATTGCCACCACCCCCAAAACTGCGGCCATTGTCGCCTAAGACTTCCAAGTTACAACCGAAGTTAAGACTTAAAATGGCCCTAAACGCCTTCTGCAAGTGTTCCAGTGTTTTGGAGCAAAAGAAATAATCAGCCCAGATATGAAAAAATCACTGGCAATAATTGATAGGGCTGGCCCACATTTTCTGTACAGGAAAGTGCCATTTATAGTATAGTTAGCCGTTTTAGGAAATATTCCGGCCCAAAAAATTCTCGTCAATCTCAGCCCAATAAAAAGCGGACCCGGTCAATTTGTTAAACGCGCAATTAGCAGGAGCGGGACCACCGAATCAGTGATTAAAACGTTGATCTTATTCGAACAAATCTTAGATACCATTTTAGTACCATTTGCAATCCGATCGAAATGGTTGAAGAATAGGCGAAGTGCTCATAGTTTTCGCCTAATGATAATCATCAATTCATCGAATTCATAACTGTATAACACATAATCGCAATGGATTCGACAATCAATCAGATTGTTGAGCTATTTACAAAGGACGAGAATGCTAATAATAACTATACTAAACACATTTTGGTGTGGGGAACGAACAAACTCAACATAATCATGTATTCATGTCGTAGACACATAACCGTGAATCGAACTATAACTCTATAAACCGTACCAAAATATCATATTTCGCATCATAGATATACCTAAGTAAAATTTAGTGAACCCACACGTCAAAATAACAAATTATACAATGTATGTGATGCAAAATCAAGAGTTATCTTGAAATTTGAGAAATTTCTCATCTCACCTCGTTGGTTATAGATCAGGGTTCGATCCCCATACCCCCGCATACCCGTTTTTATGCCAAGGCCATAACGACCTCGGCCAAGTGACCTAACAATTGTAGAAACTCATAGCATTGTGACCAATGGCATCAAGCAAGGAAGGTAATACAAGAGGAAGAGGGCTAGCATGAAAGAGAAGAGTATGTCAAGATAGCCAAGGAGACTGCCTGACTAACCCAATGAAGGATCAAACTAACCATAAATTAGTGATAGACCCTAACCATGAAAGGTGCAGGCAAGTCATCCTTGGCTACTTAACCTCATTACTCTTGCTCTTCATGTAAGACCCTTCTCTTCTTCCTTGTTCATCATCACATAAATGCATTTTTTTGTGATATTTGTTTTGTTTTTCTCCCTATTTTTCTCAACAAACACTTTGGGATGGAGTCCAATATATATCACCAAGCATCTCCCCTATATATAGCCAATGTCATAATGCATGTCAGATTCTATCTTTCTTTTTTTTTTTTTTTTTTTTTTTGGAAAAAATAAAAATTTGAGCCCATTCCTCAATCATATCCATTCATATCTTTTTTATTCTTATGCTCCACCCTTGAATTTAGCCTTGTCAAGTGTCATGTGTCTAGTGTCTTCTACATTCTACAATTTTAAGCTTATTTTTGTAAAAGAAAAAAAACAATAATATGCCCTTAAATGTAGATATCATTACCTTTAGAAATAATGCAAATAAATGGACCTCTTCATTATTATGGAACCATGTAATTTTCCCTAACTAATCATTGTAATCCACTAATCCATAACAGTATAACACCATATATATCTTCCTATGATTGACATTAAAGGTGACGTAATGGTAGTGAAATTCGATAAGTACGTGAGTTACATTCGCAATCAGTTTATGGTTCAAGACGATTTTAAATTTATGAAGGGACATAATTTATACGAGCATTTTCAGACGATGAGATTCAAAATAAAGTCATCTTTGAATACGAGATCGTAGAAAAGTTTGTTAATTATAATCAAGTAGCCAATTACATAGTCTCCACAACTTACAAGATGCAAGTTGCAAGTTGCAAGTTGATGCTATATCTTCTTCCATGATTGTTGACCTAGATTTGATTCCTCATGTTATTTTTCTCTTTTCATTTATTTAGAAAAAAGGCACATATACTTTTCAATAAAATGAACAATGTACCAAAAAATTTCCGAAGCATGAAAAAATAGGTGAAAATCATTAAACTTTATCCAATATAATAATAATGTCATCATCACCACCCACTCCTACAAATGAAAGGCAAGGATGAGAATGCCAAAAATGGAATAAATTCCATGTTAGAAGAAATGTCAGATTAGAAAGGGTCCCAGAAAATGGATGAGGAAGTTGGGTAAGGTTGACAGTGGGATGTTGAACTTTGATGTAAATGGCTAAAAATAATGCATGTTTTTAGGTTAAAGTTCATGTTGGAGTATCCTAATTTTTAAGGGGTGGGTGTCCTTAATTTGATCAGAGCACAACTTGTGCTGGGACTTTCAGGTCGGTTACCAAGTCTTCATTGGGCCTTCTGATCTTGCATGGTTTGTAGTGTTTGTACCATTATTCTTGGTTTTTTCCTCCTTCCTTGCATTTCCCTTTCCTCTTTTTTCCACCAACACACGCAAGTTTTAGTTAGGCGCGTATTACTCAGGCCTATTTAGATTGGTTGAGAAGTAGCGTGAAAGAAGAGATCCTTTCTAGATAATTTGGGCTCTCTTCCTCACAAAAAATGCATCTATATTACCAAATTAAAGGCATCAGATCTATAGTGAAAGCAAAAAATTTGACCATATATTATATCCAATTTCAGTTTCTCAAAAATTAAAGCATTGAACAATTAATAGAATAGATTCATTATTTCATTTCCTTGGTAGCGTAGAGCTCAAAATTTAGAGTCAAACAATATTTGATGATGACAGCTGATATCGATTAGAATCCCTTTTTTAAGGTTAAAGTTCGACCAAATTTCAACGAACAAACAATCATAGCTTAGTGTACGTATATTTGCTGATGTTTATGGATTCTCTATTTAAATTTGGTGCTATTGATATGCATGCAATTGACTTTATAAAATCGCATCTAAGGTACGTACCTTTCATTGCTTTTAAGATTGCACTCGTAAGAAGCCATGCTGGGCGTATCACATATGTGTCACGTAGTACAGTTGATGAAACATGAGGCTCAAATTCTCTTGCACGAGCAATGCTACTGCTTCCATGCGTTTGCTAGAGGTGCGCCTTGAGCGAGAGCCGCTTGACGACTCCATCTGATGAGTCCTTAGTTTTAAAGTTCGTGTTTGGATCTACTTTTTTGTATACGGGTTTGGATTGAGATGAGTGATATCATGTTGTATCCCTTAGCTTCTAGCCAAAACTAATATGGAGTATTCAAGTAGGTCATTATTGAGACTACTTGAGGCTAATTTTTGGCGATTTATTTTTAAGTAATTACTCGGATTATCTCAATCCAATGCACATCGTAAGTTCTCTCCAATAGAAACCTTGCACAAGTTATTAGTTAATAATCACGGGTCTTGCTTGTTCTCATGAATTTGAAAATTGATGATGATCGGTGAATTTAGTTTAGATCTAATCGTTTTAACATGTTTAGGCCTGTCAATTTGAGTTTACACTATATCGTTTTCAATGAAGTTAAACAAGTTATCGGTATTAGTTCAAATTTTCAAATGAATGATATAAGTTTAGATTAGGTCAAATCGTCTAATTAAAACATAACAATTGTACTACATTGTACTACTTGTATGCGCAACATGACTTTAGTACACCTAAGAAGATAGAAAGAAAGATGATGAAGTGTGGTGTGCGTGATGTTTGCCGGAATAATGGTAGGACACGATTGCAATGTCCGGGTATATACTGTTCTCGTCAAGTTGGCAAAGTTGTCCTACTACATTTCAGGTGAGATATAGGAAGGTGGCTATAGCCACTAGCCCACCATAATGATCATCCATCCTCCTTTGGCTAGAAGGCCACTGCCCACTTGTTATTGAATTAACATAACTTGGGGTTTAAATCGATGGTTAAGGTCGCACGTTGATTTTATATCTTCAACATACACCTCGCGTACACAAACGTAGGTCCACTCAGGGTTGGAACTTGGAAACATGGGCAATACACAAGCCCTTGTATACTCTATAAATTATACAAGAAGTTGTACTATTAAGCTCTTATATATTGATCCAAAATCTACTTATCATGATTCAAATTTAAGACCTCAGTGTGATGAGCTTTTGATACCATGTTAATTGACCAGTTCAACCAAAAGTCCAGAGACTAATGGTTTATTTAGTTCTACTTCTACACGGTGATCAACCGGCATTGATGCCAACAATGATATTAATTTGACAAGTTCTTGTGTATATATATTAGATTATAACTACGATTTTGCCCAGCCCCAACATTTGAAGAGGCACAACATTAGAGAGGATTACTCTGTATTTACTCTTTTCATATCTAAACAATCCATTTAATCAATAAAATTGACTCAGAAGGATATAAAGTGGTTCATTTGAATACAAATGGAAGATATCATTTTCGTGATATTTAAGTTTGTGAATTGTAATTAAAGATGAAAACTATGTTTGGTAAAACTACTTAAAATAGTGGAGTATATCATGAAAGCTGAAATAGTATGCAAAAGGAAGCAAAAGAATTAGTTGGAAATAAATAGTCGATCAAATAATTTAGGAGTTTTTGGTAGAAATAGCTAAAATTGTAGCGGATGACAAACGTGAAATGAAGTAACAAAATAGGATTATCAAGTTAAGTTATATATAAAAGTACTAGTCTTTACACCGTGCTACACGGTCTTAGTTGATCAGCATTTTTAATCTTATGCGTAAATTAGTGAATGGAGATATAATAATAATATTAGTCATCGACTTTTTCAATTTTCGCCAAACCGCATAATACTAAATCTTGTATGCTCTCTCCACCTTTTTGTCATTTCAATATTTATTCTCACCACGATTATAAACAATATCATATACCACGATGTATATCAATCACCCCTAAATTACAAAAATAAATAGATTCGTATGTTTGTGATAAATATCATTGTCCCCTCCCCGTCGTCATTGAGTAGTGTGGATAAAGTGTCACCAAAAAAATAAGTGTGTTTGATTTTATACGCAAATTGGTGAAATCGAGTGATTACAATATTACTCATCCATGTTTTCCTTTTTCTCGGAACTGTAAAATACCAATTCTCGTGTTTTTCTCGCCACTTCTTTGTTATTTTAATATTTATTGTCACGATTATTGTGAATAATATCATATACGACGATTCATGTCAACGCCTCCATAAAAAATTTCGATATTTCATTTGATGTATATATTTATAACCTCAACATTAATGACCTTTATATATGATTGTGTTAATAAAGGAATCAACAAAATTCAATTAGCATAGTGGTTGAAGTGTTGAAATGCAACTTTGAGGTATTGGGTTCAAGGCTTCAAGCCTTGATAGTCTCATTTTTGCGGATTTCACTGTGCGCCAAGTGATGAGGTGGAATTGCTCGTGTGGCATGCACGTTTGCCCGTCACCTATGTGGCACGTGAGGTGGAGAATGACATGTCGCGCCTACACGGTTTCCATCCAACTTTATATATATATATATGATTAGTGGCAAAAATCAATTATGATAGTAAAATTAATTGTGTTGATAATTAGTAGTATTAAGACCGTCATTCAAGGTTAAACATCTCATACTTAAAATGTCCATGTATTGAGGAGAAATAAACAATTAACGATAAGTCGTCAAAGTAATTGTTTCTATCTAAAAGAAAAAAAAAGGTGTTGGCCTGACGTAGCTGACTAGTTGTACATACACGTATCAAAAGGTTGGTTTAGTGCGTGATTAGATTATCAACCTACCTGAACGGTTTTCTCGGGTTCCACACCTCATGTCCCAGTCCCACCCTGCAGCTCAAAAAAAAAAAAAAAAAAAAAAAAAAAAAAACTCTAAATCTGGGCCAAAAAGCTAATAATCTGGCTATGAGCACGCTGGGCCTTTGCCTTATGTTTTGGCACTAATGGTCGAAGGCTAGGTTGCATTGTGCACAATGCACATCGCACCCGGCAATTGTCAAGTGTCAACCCATATGGTATGGCCATATATCTTACCTAAAGAATATATAGCTGCTGCTCCATCAACATTCCAACATTTGAACCTTCTAAAAGAAGATACAGGTAGCAAGTTAGCAAGCAATGGCCGTCGTCATTCATGCTAGAAAAGAAGAGTTAGAGGGCTAGCATGAAAGAAATGAGAGCCAGTGAAGATAGCCAAGGAGACTGCCTACTATGTACTCCTAGAGAGCACGTACGTACGATGAGACGACAATACAATATTGTCATCTCGTCGACCGCGCGCTTTCTCTAGGGAGAGACGCAGGCAAGTCATCCTTGGCTACTCAACGTATGACTCTCATCTTCATGTAAGCGCTCTCTCTTTGTATTTAGAGTTGTATGTAATTGTATTTCTCAATGCCAATATCACTGTGATGTACCTACTATATATAGAGAGTGACGGACCGACGCGAAGCCGAGTATCGAGACGGGTTTACTATAAATGGTACAAATCGAATAATATTAAGATGGCAGTAATCTTTAGGGTAGCTAGCTGTTATACTGTTGGGCTAGTGCACCACCATCTTGATCATGGTATTCATCTTCTCCTCTAGATAAAACGGAATATATTCGTTACATACGGTTCTTGGGTCTTGGGGACCCTTAAATTAGACTATATTTGACCCAATGTCGTCAGTCTCGTCATTATCCCTTTGATGAGCAAATTTATCAAAGATCTGACTTGTGCAGCTAGTCCTCTTAAGGCTATCCTTATCCGTAAGACTTACTTGAGTCTTAACAACAGTAAAATATTGCTATTATATTTTTTAAGACTCAAGTAAGACCCTCAAAAATTTCAAGTTTATCCCTCAGACTTTAAAAATCTCGTGAACAGTATAATATATGGGACCCGAATTTCTCTTGCAACTCTACTTCAAGGCTTTGGAAACAATAAAAAAATAATATGTTGAGTCTTAACAAAGTCTTGGATTTCCAAGACTCATATTCAGACTTCTTAAAACTTGCTTCCCTTTATCCCCAAGTTTGAGCTCAAACAACCAAAGTCTTATGCTAAGACTTGTTCCTCAGACTTGCAATGAGGACAGTCTAAAGTCTTAGCTAGGAGCATACATACATTAAAATTTAAACCATTGATTGGAGTAACTAACACTCCTCTATGTGTGAGAATCAATCACTGAGATTGTGATTCATATGGAGGAGTGTAAGTTAAACTCGGGGAGTAAAAATTTCCATCCCATTAATTAAATTTCAACAATAACTTAGAGATTCCATCGGGGTAGTTTGGCTAATGTTGCGGGGTTGGGGGTATGAGAAATTGAACCCGTGACAACCCCCAGGCAGGTTGAGTTTTTAACCACTAGGTCAACCTTGTTAACATGGTATATATGACTAGCCATTTTCCATACTAAAAGCAATTGATAATAATATGGAGTAACACATTTACACACTAACCTATATACTCGTAAATCTATAAACATGTTCCACCCACCAACACTCGCACTTACTTTAAAGAATATGCATACCACTACTAGGGTTCTCGTCTAGCTTTTCTTTCTCTTCTAATAGCTTAGTCATGTTGTGCATATTAACATGACTCAATTTCAATCCATAATTTCATCGCGCTTTCCATACCACCATTGGGCCCTACATGGCAATGAGCCCATCTCCAGTGCAATCCATCCCTAAGTCCATGCACTCGGGCAAGATCATGGGCTCTTGTTAAGAAGCCTATCTAAGGAGGAGTATCGGCCAATGCCACACTTCTAGTCAGCTTCCATAGCTCCATGCTAATATTAATTGGCGATAAGAGGTAGGAATAACCCACTAACCAAAAAAAAAAAAACATGTTTAATCCACCTCAACTGCTCTCATGCGTAAAACAACAGCTCGCACATAAATTTCTAACAAAGTCGGTTAAATCTTAATACCCCTATGGCCTCTCAACTCTCCAATCTTTGGTCTACCATTGAGGTCACAAGTCATCATGCATGATATACTTATAATTTGAACCAATTCAACATGGATCAATCTAAACTTATTCGAATGATGAATCCAAAACGACTTATTCTGTACAGAAGTATATAACACGGTTTGTTCTAATACGAACTAAACTTAATACGGAGTAATCGAGATAAACAAGAGAAGAGAACACCATGACCCTAAGTCTTCGCATAATAATAACATATAAGGTGGAAAATGCCTCATTGAAGGATGTAATATACAAGGTGCACAACATTTGGGAGAGTAGTCTTTCCTTAAGGGCCTCTATGGAGTAGTATTAGTGGCAGTTCTTGTAGGGCTACCCTCATCTATGTCATTTGTTGTAAAGCGAAATTGAATATTTGATTGGAAGCTTTATATTTCTCCAAAGTACAATATCATGAAACACCATTGGCTTTACACTATGATCATATTCATATGGTGCCACAAACTTCTCTTTGAATTCTCTTCGAATTTCCCTTCATTTCTCAATCAATCAATGTCTTCTTAATAATATTTGATCATATCACATCTATAACACCTGGATTTCAATTTCACATAAAGCCCTTAAATATATACTAGTCTGATTGATCAAATAGTTTTTCCTTTTATTTTTTTTTTCCGTTTTGAGACTTGTAAAAAAGAACAAGAAAATCTATTTGGATCAGAGGGTGTATTTCGTATCTATTTTTTCTCGAGTCATCATGACCACGTTTTTAGAGGCAGTTTGTCAAAACATCCAATGAACAACGTGCTTGGGGCAAGTTTGACGCACATCTAGATTCAGAAAGCATTAGTTTGGTCAAGTCCAGTTCTTTTTTTATAAATAGGAGGCAAGGATGAGCACATGTCGCAGGATTGAGATATGAGGACTTGAACATAGGACAACCCCCATGCCAATTGCTTTCCTAACCATTAGGTCAACTTTAATCCTCTGTCAAGCTCAGTTTCTGAACCCATAAAACTATCGTTTTAACTCCCGTTTCTAACATTTTTTCTTTCATAGAAATAGAACCGCCATCTCGAGCAACGATTCGACGTGACTAAAAAGCCCAAAGGCCCCAATATACAAACATGTAAAGGTAAAGAAAGATCCAAAACAACATTCCAAACGTGTCTACCACCCAAACTCCCTCTTCTTTTCACCTTTCCAATTTCAATTTTTTCTCCCAAATTCCACTCTTCTCTCACACCACCACCACCATAAACTCTTCACTTCCCCAAAAAAAAAAAGAAAAGAAAAAGAAAAAAGAAAACCCTTGCAAATTTCCCTCCAATTTCGGAACTTGAAAATGAAATGGGAAATGGAGATCGAAGAAGTAGAAGCCGTGTTGGAGAAGATTTGGGATTTACACGACAAGCTTAGTGATGCTATTCACTCTATCTCTCGTACCCATTTCCTTAATTCCACCAAATCCCTCAAAAATCCCGACTTTTTCAAGAACAACAACAACAACAACAAACCCCTTTTTTCCGACCAATTTAATCCCGACAAAATTAATAATAATAATAATAATAATGGGTTTGTTTTTGTTAAGGATTTTGACAAGGATTCTTCCGCTGTTTCCGAAGCTAAGAGCCTCAATTCCATCCGTTCTGCCCTTGAAAATCTTGAAGACCAGCTTGAATTTTTTCATGTATAATTTCTTCTTCTTTTTCTTATTATTTCTTTTGTTTAATTATATTTATTTGTCTTGTTATTATTTCAATTTATATTATGAATTTTGTTGTATTTTTTGTGGGGTTTTGTTGGTTGGTTGGAATTTGTAGGAATTTTGACCTAATTGGTTTGTTTTGTGGGTAGGTTGGAAATTGTTGAGATTGTGACTAATTTATGTTGTTTTAATTGTGGGAGTTGAGAATAATTGGTTGGTTGTGTGGGTTGTTGGTGGCTTGTGCAACAATTTTGGGTATTTGTTGTGATAGCAGTATTGATTAAATTGAGCAGAAATTTCGATTGCGAAATCGGGAAATTTGGGGTTTGGATTTGGGAATGTAGTTTGGTAATAGAGTAAAATCAGTTACAGTTGTTTACTGGGATTTGTTTATTGTGTGATATACGCTTTAGTTGATGCAGCCATCAAATCTGTGCTGGGTTTTGGGTCATCAGGTGGAGTGTGGTTGTTTTTTTCTGTCTTTACGCTATCGTCTGTCATTTTGTTGGTTTTATTATTTGGTTTGTTAAATAACTGTTTTGAAGTGTGATGTATCTTCTATTTGTCCGCCAACATCGAATAAAGATGTTGTTTCCGCTTTTGGTAGATTGCTATAGTAATTGGTGGATTGTGAGCTAGATATTAGCCTTGGGTTTTGTTTGTAGTTTTGGAGATTGTTACTGAAAAAACACAGCAACGACATTTCTCCAATTCGTCAATGTTTTTGAGATGTTACCGCAATGCAAATGAAAGTTTTAGATCCACTAAGACGATATGGAGAATGTGGGGGTGTAATGGTTGCGCAAAAGGATCTAGTTTTGGTGTGATTGGTTTCTGCTTGTTGGGTTTTACATTTTACAGCCTATTTGTGTGTATGTACGAATTTTCGGACCTTGAAAACATGTTAGGTGGAATACAACATCTTGCTAGGTTTTGAGGTGTCTAATTTCTTATTAGTCTGAGTGCTTATTACAAATGATGGCATATGCCTTCTTTTCTCATATAGTTATGATCTAGCTTAAAAGTTTCTAATAGTTTCTATTGCGAGTAGAGATAGCTGTCCTAAGAAGCAAGATTTTCTTCAGAGCTGCTTTACTCTCAATGCAAATATTGCTCAAGTTATGCCCTTTTTTACAATTACCCTCCTGCGTTTTTGTGTTTCACATCCCCTCTTGTTTGAGTGACTTGAGGCATTTTCATCTTAGATTTACATACACCAAAGTTCTACATTGTCGTGAGTCGGAATAATTGGCATTTCATGTGCCATATATTAATGGGAAAAAGTAGAGATATGTGAGGCTGTTTAGTACTGAAAGATGAACTGCAAAAATTTCTTCAGTCTTTTGGTCTAGTTTACTTGTGACGAGCCTTTGGAAGAAAAAGCAGGATTTTGTCGTTGGTATACACAGGAAGTTCCTGGTGAAGAAGCTATTATCTTGAATTTGAATTCGCAAGTTTTCTCACAGAAGTCTACCAGCAGTGTGAGTTTGTTGGGGTTTGCTGTTCAGTTCACTGCTTTTCTTGTTAAAATCTCACTTTATTGACTTGAGGAGGGTTTAGGGCAATAAGGACTTATGGGTTCTTATAGAGTTGGGAGGAGGAACTGAGGTGATTGAAGATGAATGAGGATACCATATACAGGCCACCAAATGATCTTCTTTTGGCCTGCTACCTAGGATGTGGCGAAACAGATATTCTAAATTAGCAAATGGATGTTCCGTCAAAGATGCGATAGACCGCATCCTTTCATTTGATGGCAACTTACACGTCTTATTAGAACAGAATTTCAATTGGTATTTCAACTATTCTGTTAGGTGATGGAATTCATAAATAAGAGTTTGTGGGGTCCTAATCTGAGTAGAGAGACATGAAGATTGTGTTTGTTTTTTGTTCATTTCTGTTAGCGACCTTTGTCCCTCTTCAATGTGAGAAAATTTAAGGTGGTTTGTGTCGTGTTTCAGAAGTTTTCTGTGTTCCACTCTGTCTTACCGCCCAAAGTAAGAATGCCACAAAATATTCGCCTTCTTTGACTTGATTTATCTGCAGTTGATTTCCTCTTCTCTCTTTTTAAAGTAGGGCAGGGTGTGGACAGGGAATATAAAAAGGGATGCAACTTCCCTGGAATAGTTAACTGAGGTTGCTTATTTTCACTCCTTTCAATGACTCTGCCGAATGTAGTCTTCTATGGTTCTATGAAGTGATTCTTGGTCTCTTGTGCTGGTTGCTTCCTTGTTTTTCTTCTGGCCACCCGGAGTTTTCTTCAAGCCCCTCAGTTGAGTTCTTGTATTACTACCATGACATATTGAAAGTTATACATGCTTGGCTTATTGTTGTGAACACGGTAGATTATGGGAAGTCCACAAGATTCGACATTATAAGAGTGAAATCTTAGAATAATTTTCCTTTGCTACCCTTAGTCCTTAGTAAAACTCTGCTGCTTATTGCAGAATCATTTATTACCAGCAGAAAAGCTCTCTGATTTAATGATACGGATGTGGGTATGGTGGGCGTTTAATAGTGTTTATACTCCTGAGACCTTGTGTCCAAATATTGGGTACATCTATTGAGTCATTATTGGAGAACAAATATTGGTGAATTGAGTAATTCGATTAGGGTTCTTAATTTATTGCTGAGTAGAGTTCTGAGTTTTATGTCCAAATTAAAGGTGTTGCCGTGTGATCGATAGGTCACGGGTTCAAGTCTTGGGAGCAGCCTCTTGTCAATTAAATTGACAAGGGAAGGCTTGCCCTCATTACACCCTTGTGGTGGGACCCTTCCCCGGACCCTCGCTTAGCGGGGACGCCAATGTGCACCGGGCTGCCCTTTTATGCAGAAAGGACTACAGAAAGCATCCGAACTTCAATGGAGGGTGTATAATTAGTTTTCTTGCATTCTTAGTCAATCACTGAGTCATCGCTTATCAGAATATATGTTGTCACATAAACCATCTAGACGAGTGGCCCTTTTTATGTTGAATTGTTCGTGATCGTGTATCCTTGAGAGGAATGGGCTAATGCCCTAGCTTTCTTTGCTTGAAATGTGTTGATTGCTGGTGGATTGATAGCTATTGAGAGAAATATCTGTCAGGACTCATGAGGAGTTGATAGTTTTTTCCTTTTTTGGAGAGTTATATGTTAAGTGACTGCTTAGTGTGCATTTATGCCTCTTTACAATGGCCTATCATGCATCTTTCTTGTGCTAAACTTTGCTGTGTTCTATGTTGATTTTGTCAGACTGTGCAGGCCCAACAGCGTGCAGAGAGGGATGCTGCTCTTGCGCGATTAGAGCAGAGCCGCGTTATCCTTGCTTTGAGATTGGCTGAACATCATGGTAAAAAGTACAAGGTGATAGATGAAGCTATAAACTTTGTTGGAGATGTACGAGATGCCAGTTGCTTTACAGGGCCTGAGGGTCTCTCCCATCCTCATCCTACTGCACCTGCTGAACATTCTATGCAACAAAGAGGGGCCAGCTCAAATCTTCTAATGAGAGTTGTTATGTCTGGTTTTGATTCTGCCAAGAAAACACTTCAACTCGACAAAATGGGTGGAGTTTTAGGAAATGCTGCTTTGTTTGCTCTTAGCATGCTTGCATTGCTACATCTACATCAAGTGACATACAAGGATAGTGAAATTTTGAACATCGGCCTACAGCAAGGTAGAACGAGCAAGAAATCAACTGGAGTGGACAGTTCCTCTGGAAGTATCTTAGACGTACGACTGGCAAGGGGTTAAAGGTAAGTTCGATTTAGTTCTCATTTGTCATATGATCTGTTGATGAATTTTGTAGGAGTTTGTTGATGAAATGAGGTTGATGTTTGTTCACGAAAGAACTTGATGGCGTACGTAGTTGTAGCGTTTTTTCATCAAACTGGCTGTATATATCAAAGCTATCCGGTGGTTTGAGTTGTGGTTTGTGTAATCTGGAATGTGGTGGGATTTTGGCACAAATATTTTCTCTTTTATAATATTTGTCCGTTCAGAAATTCGCCCGGTATCTGTAGGGAAGCATTGAGATAAATATCCTGTTCTGAATATGTTGCGTGGTAGTTGATGCTGTTGTGTTAACCACAACTAGATTTGGAAGTTTTCTCTTGGAGAATGCCTGTAATTTTTTAGTGTTACGCCTGCATGTGATTGCATCCTGCATTATACAGTTCACAGGTAACAGAGTTTCACAGTGAGGGTAATCGTAAAAGTATGTCGAAATTTACCACTCCTAGTTTAACAAAACTTCACTCAGATCAGAAGACAAACCCTCATAATCCTTTTATTTTTATGTCGTTTGTCGAAAAGTGTTTCGTAGCTTCATCATCTACTCTTTAAAAGCTATTGTAGCCTGTAGGTGACGACCTTGTAGGTGCGACCTTGTGCTCTCTCTGTTGCATTTTAACGTTTTGTTTTAAATCATTTCACATGTCCAAACGAAGCTATTGCAAACCAATAGAACCGAGGTAGTAATATTGTCAATTATGGGTTTGGGAAGTGGGAACGAATGAACGATAAGCCCCCACAAAATAGGAGGAAAAAGAAAAAGAAACATGTTAAGAGCAGAAAAGTTGTGCATGCCTATTACGCTTTTTGTGGGGAATTTAGACAGCGCCAAAAACTGTAAACATCGCAACATTCACACATCAACCACACTTTCTTTGACTTGCCCTTAAGATCGTACAATTTACGTCTTTGTTTTAGGTAAGCACGATAATAATGAGAAACAAATTGCATAATTTTCTTCTTTGTGTAGCATTCTAATCATTATTAACTAATCAAATCACTTTTGCAAACCCTCATAATGAGCTAAACCTTCAATATGAACACTTTATTCTTTATCTCCCTTCTCCTTTTGGGCGGCAAAACATGAATGTCGACGTATGTGAGTCCTATAATAGTTTTCGTCTCATTGTTGATTGGTTACTTTACAATACACTGTTCACGAGAGATGAAAAAAATAGGATGTTAGACCCATGAGCATGGCCACCTCCGATACACGGTATCTATGTGTAAATTTTGAGCTCATTGGCGACATGTGATTGAAATTAACCATAGTTCTTGAATTCGAAATTCCAAAAGCGATTCAAATAGATACTTTTTTTTAAACTCGAGTGAACAGTTTTGTCACCCTAATAATCGTATGTATCTCACTTGAATGCAACACAAGTCGGATGATATCAACCATGAAATAGGAAACAAATCGATTTTGTGGAATAATCAAAACAGCAAATACTTTAGAAAAAGTTTGAGAATTCTCACTTGTGTTTAAAAATGGGGGACAACCGGGCCAATTGACCTTTCTTTCTTCGCTGGCAGGTTATATTGGTGGGCCTGTTGGGCCCTACCAGAGCAGTCCAGTGAGGAATGTTATAGTTATATTTCAAGTTGACTGGCTCACTGAGGCCCAATTTAAGCCCTATTTGAAGAAATTATGTAATTTGTGGTGCCACGTGGAAAATGAATTTCCTAGGTGGAACCCTCAAGAACCACAAAAATTTATCCTGAAGAATTTTCTTGCAATTTATATGCTGTCAAGTGTCAACCATAAACTTAAGGCCATAATTAGGTGACCAAAAGTTTGATTTTTTGGGCCCAAAGTATATCTAGGATGTTAACATGTCCTCCAATTTTAATTGAATTGCCACAAAAACTATTCCTCAATTCTTTCAGCCTTTAGAGAAGCCAATTCTAACTTCATCTACTACTTAGTACTAGTACTTACTATTGTTTTCTTATGTCCTTTAATCTAAACTTTTTCTCTAGTTGAGTTGGTAAATTGTTTTAAGAGGACTCGGATTTTGTGGAACTCTAAGAGGCAACTTCGTGGTGAATCCAAGTTGCATAAATGTAAAATCGTAGGAGACAAGCTAGATAGAAAGCCAACGGGAAACATTACAAGAAACCTAACATACACGAAGCCCCTTGGAGTTGGACCTTGTCATCAAAACTAAGGAAATAATCATGCAATGGTCCATTGGACTGCTTCATGGCAAGTTGGCAACTTAAGTTATTGTAGACTAAAAATAAATGGAGTATGATAAATTCTCACGTCTTCAAAAATTTAACTAGAGTAACATTAAAAATCAAGTTGAAATTGAATGACGACTTTCAAGTCAAACCAATTCACTATCGACACGTCGAGGTAAACATTAAAAATAGCCATAAAGAGGTGTAGATACTCGGAACTGAACTCTAATCTTCTCCTGAAGCAGCATCCACAAATGCTAAGAAGTGTCTGCAAAAGAGTATATAAAAGCACAAAAGAAGCAACAAAACAAAGTCTTGGCACAATAATAACCGCCCTTAACAGCCATATAAGAGGATACGGGCCAAAGTATATTAAGGGGGACCAAATCCTAAATCTAGCCTTATATCTTCTATTTTCATGTCACGTCCCTTTTCACATTAAATTTGCTTTTTGTTTTTTTACCTGCAGGTGTCTCACAACTTGTATGTTGCTTTCTCATATCTTTCTGCTGTAGTAATCTCAATCCATTTGCATAACTAAATGTATGTTGATCTAGTCTGAACTAGTGATTTGAAGGTCGGGATGTTGGTCTAGTGGCGTTTGGTTTAAACTAGTGATTTGAACGTCGTACGGTTTGATCCATCCTACGAAGTTCACTTGCCAACTTAGAATGAGTATTTCATCATGTTCCCTTCATCTGAAACCCAATATGTTGACGTAATGGTTTGTACCTGAGATGAGTCTGACCTAATAGGATTCTACTTAACACGCATTCATCACGAGGCTCCAAGGTACAAAATTAATGTTTTGGATTTCATGATCACTTGTTAACTCAAAGTCTCAAACTATTACTCCATTTAAGATCAATTTAGACTTATCTTAGGATTTGAGTTAAAACTTAAAATGGTTCTTTACAATCTTCGATTAGACTAAATACGAAATTAAGTAGTGAAAAGATTTAAACTAATTAAACTTTTCGGAAACAATATTGTCAGATTCACCATAATTAAGGCCGTCAAATCACGTGATTTGCTTTGACTAATTCATCAGAGTCGTTGAAAGCTCAATACTCCCTATAATGTCTGATGAAACATAAACAGAGGGAAATTAAAGCTGTAACTTCTTCTTTCACGTGCATGTAATATTATGGTTAGTAGTTAATACTATGAATTAGTACTAACAAAGTGATTATGACTACACTTTACGTGGTAATATAAAAGTTACAGTTTAGTACGAACGACTACAGATAATTTATAGAAATAATAGCGTACGAGTTACTCAAACCAGCAATCATTTTGTGATGATACATTTTGCACAATTTCATGGTAATGCCTAACAACAACATTACAATCTCTGAACTATACGTGCAGGCTCTGTTTTGCTCTTGTGCTTCGAATTCTTTGCTCTAATGGAGCTACGAGTTACGTTAGGGAGCATCACTGATTAACGAGTCTTACGGCATTCTCGTGTTTAACTTAACTTGACAAATGTTAAAGAAACCAGTACATCAATAACTCAAAAAGTGAGAACAACGTATATTCTATATAAATCTATATAATTATATCAAATTTGAAATGAAGTACCCTATCTATAACTATAATTGTAGGGTATATGTAATTTGTAATTACGTAAAAAATACATAGATTAAGAATTACAAATTAAAACTTAAAAGTACGAAATTTATAAGACGACACAAAGCAACTATACGAGCCGAAAAACAGGTATAACGGAATTAAGCAATCAATCACATTTTACACGATGCTGCATAGTATTGACTTGTTCACTTACATTTAAAACACGTAAATAACATAATTGATTAAGAAAAGTACGCATTTAGTTTGGCTCCCAGATTTTTGGGGCCACAATTAAACCAAAAATGAATGAAGAAATAGAATTAAATTAGAAAAAAAAAATCTCTCTCCTTTGACACAAATAATAAACCTTTACAGCAGACAAGCAACCACCAACTTCACTATAGGCTCAATATATGTCCTGAGCCAAAGGGGCCAGCAAACACGCACACTAGTAATATATTTGCAATTTTGCATGCCTTTTTTTTCTTTTCCAAAATAATTGCTACTATAATTTTTTCTTTTTTCGAATTGATGTCTAATCACTTGGAATTTTCTTATCATGTTGTAGGTTAGTAGTGGATTATTACAAACATTAATCCATAAAAGCAGGATGGATTAGTCGGCCGATCGATCGGCATTAACATAGCTTTTGAAAACCAGTATGTTATTATTTGGTTGACTTCGGTCCTGCTCTCTTTAACTTAGAAAAATATGAGTGCCGTACCAATGATCATATCACGTATTGAAACTTTAATTCGAATCAAATCACATCAGGTTCAAGTAAATTTTTCCGAAACTTGAAATCACAGTAAAGACGTTAATTTATCTCAGTATTTGTTCAACATGTCAACTGCCCTTCTTTAACATGCATATTTAGTACAGTGTAGTGGCATCATGCACGTAATTTATTTTGCTGGTTGTAGTAGGTATATTACCCTTAATTATTATTGCAACTTTCGCCAAACTCATCTAAATATATAATACGCGTACTGCATAAATAGTGAAATTGAGCATTATATTACAAACTACTGTATCTTCGCTCGTCAATTGGTTTTGCTGCGGCATTTCCAGTTTAATGCATACCGACTGTGGAATATGTAGGCTGGTGAAGTGACAATGGTAGACACTTATTTAAGAGCACGTACAGTGGTATGTTTCAACGAAATGGAGAGTTAACTCTTGAGGAGAGAGGTGAGAGAAGAAGTTAACTATAACCTCAGAGTGGTGTGCTTCAAGAGAATGGAGAGTTAACTCCCCATCAACATTTGATGTAGCTAACTCTCCATTTGCAGCACACAAGTAGCTAGCTACAACTCTTATTCCTCCCACATACCCCACCCACACTCATATAATATGTTACCAAATTACGGTAATAAATCACGATTTAAATATTTTATTAATTTAATAAAGTTCGAGAATAATTAATTTTCAAAAATAATTTTTTTACTCAAAAAATTCATTTTTTATTTTTAAAAAAAAATAATTTTATAATATAATATAATTTTGATGTCGACTTATTTTATGTGATATTGAAAAATATTGAACTTATAACGATCTTTTACGGAAACATAGTAAAAGAATGAGTGGAAAATGAAAAGATGTGATAAAATAATATAATCGGGTCCACTAAAAGTGATGTGGAGAGTTAGATAGGAGATTGATAGCATTGTGAGGGTGAAGTAAGGTATTGACTCTCCAAGGAGAGAGAATGTGCTCGAGAGCTAGTGCTTTATGGAGAATGCGCTTCAGCGTTGTACATGGCCTAATACGGAGAGATCACTTTTCAGCTTCTTAGTCTGCTATGCATGAAAGCAAGGTTAGCTTTGTTTTGGCTGATATGAAAATGGAGTATGTAGTCAAATTAAAGCCGTCGTATAAGAGCTGATACACATACACTTGATGCACTGATTATTGAAATTTCTAATCTATGTATGTATATGCGTATCAGCGTATGACCCAAGTAGTAATATAACTCATTATATTTGAAACAGAAATTTCAATCATAGATACTTAAATGGATTCAAGGGTCTAATCTAATCTAGATCGTAATTTGACCACCCGCGGAAGGCATAATTATGGTTTTAGGGTCCTCAAATGTGATTAATTAAGGAAGATAATATGGGCGTGTGCACAGAGCATGCATGGTCGCATGGCTAATTATAATCAAGACTAATCTAGGATCATTTAATTTGCAGGAAGTTTATATGTGGCTTATTATAATTAGGATATACTTCGAAAAGGTGAGATAAATCTACGTTATCTTCTGGATTTTGGACATAATTATGATCGAGGAGGGACAAATGTCCCATGCCATGCAACTTTGAGTGATACATAAGCAAGCTTCTTCTCAAGGTGTAAGTGTAACAAATCCGATATTCCACACAAATTAACACTTATTCTCAATGTCAGAATATGTTTAACTGATAATGCTCTGTTTTTTTTTTTTTCAAATTTAATTCCTTTCCATTTGTTCTATGGTCGTCTTTTTAAATATTTGCTTTATGTGTCTCCGAGTAATTATCGCGACTAATTGTTTTTTCAAAACCGCTTAATTACCTTGAGTGTAGTAGAAGGAAAAAAACACACATCGTTTTCATCACTTTAGAAATCGATTGAGATAGGAAAGACTAATAAAAATCTTGTTTGGTAAATGACTTTTAGGGACTTTTGGTCTTTGTTGGTTTTAGTCTTTTACTTGTTGACATGGTCTAACAATTGTATCCAGAATGACTTTTTCGATTGAAATCCGATCTATGTTTAATTCGTGTATGCTGAATACTCTATTCATTTAAAATTAATCTTCTCACTGTTTTTGGACACATTTAAGATCCAAATGTTTAACGTTATCTCGACGATCTGATCACAGTAGAAGTGTAGAACTACTCATCGACATATATACACTATATATGAACAACTCCCTATTGATTAGCAATAGGCCGACAGACTTATAAAAGCCTAAAACTAGTCCACAATCTCATAGCCCCAAAAGAAGACAGTATACAACTATACAAACCGTGGTCAAACTCGAACACAAATTTGTATCTTCTTAATTACAACACCTTTTCAACGACAAATGTAGACATTACTAGTATCGTTCAATACTACTACTGTGAGGCTGTGAGCTAGCTTAGCACAGAGCGCACGTAACTTTTGAGCTGCTGATCACCGTTTTTATTCACTCGATATAATTGGCTCTTTAATTTGTCGTCATACTGCGGCTCTATTATTAAGGTGTGAGTGGCTGACCAATGACAACTTACATTCTTAGCTCGTTAATTAGCTGATTCATATATATTGGCAGGCAAGAGAATAGCATTTGACATGATTTAGGGTAATTATTCTGTTATGTAGGAATGGGTATACTATGTGTGTGTACCCAATTATTCATTGGAAATCAACTTTATAGATTTTACTAGTACTACATTATTATTAGTGAAGTTTCAGAGGAATTTGTGTCAATGATTAGAGAAGCCATTATTATTAGTATTGCCCTATGAATAATGGTGATCGTGGAAACTTTGTTAGAATTTACGAGTAATAGAACTGTAGAAGTGTAAAGTATACTTCCTTTAGATTTTTATTGGACTTTAGAGTTAACTATGATTAATTCCATGAACGTATATTGATACTTTTCTTGACGACTCTGCCAACACACATCTTGACTCATAAACTACATTGGATGAAGGATATAATGTTATGGTAAGCTTCGTAAGAATACCATAGGTGAACTGATTTGGACTTCTGAAGCCATTGAAATTGATTGAAGGCCTCGACAAAAGGCAAAGGCTACATGGCAAATTGAGTCCGGTCTTATGAATTATGATTACTGTATATATGATAAGCGAGAGTGTTATAAAATAGCAGAAGAGATCCTCTGTCCCATAATTTGTCCCACTCTGTGTACCAAACCAATCACAATCCAGAAAAAAAATATAAATATCCCATATAAATTAATTTTTAGTTATTTATTTAATGAATCCCTCAACTCTGATTGGCTTGGTACACAGAGTGGGACAAAGGATCCTTTCTGATAAAATAGTATGGTTGAGACTTGAGAGTACATTAACCGTGTTTATTAATAATTACCTACACGAGCAGAGTTTATTGTGAGGCTGATTGAGATGATACTTTTGTCACACGTATGAGCAACTATTGGGATGGAGTTACTAAGATGCGATAGCAAATGATAATGTGACATCTTAAAAAGCTGTCATATGGAGTTATCGAGATGCTTTCGAAAATGAAGCTATCTTAGGAATATGATGTGATCATAAACGCTCACAATATGATCGAATCGAGACCCTACCAATGTTGAAGTGCGCAATCACAAATTATGTTAATCTAAAACTCAAAATGTAAATTGAATGACCTCAAACAAGACTTTACACAAATTTAATTCATATAAATATTTTGCAACGTAACAAACAAAATTTAATAAAAAGTCCTTTGATTTAAATGCGGAAGTGAGACAAAGTTTTTAACGGTGTAAGAAAGTACAGTGAAAGAGAGAGGTGTAACGGGGGGGTCAAAGCAACGGCCTAATAAAGCGGAAATTACGCCTACTCGTGTGGGTTGGAACGGCAAACAGAATGCCACCGTGGCACCCCCCTTTTCCCTCCACACTCCCTCACTTCACACTTTTTTCTTTTTCATCCCTTATTTTTTTTCCATTTAAAATAAAAGAAAAAACATTTCACATTTTCGATTTTTCACAAAAAAATATTTTAAAATTCTTGGTCCCACGTGCTCACGCTACTGCAAAGACACACTAGGGACACTTCCCCCAGAAAAAAATCAACTTAAAAAAACCACAGCATACGACAATTTTCTTTAATTATTTTAATTATTTAATAATAAAAATCATTTTATTTTTATTAGAAGAACATACACTTGCAATGAGCTTATGGGAGGTGCTTGGACAGCAAGTTGGGACCAAAAAGACATAAATAGTTTTGGTTGAAATTAAAATCATAGTATAAAAAAAAAATTCATACGAAAATGTTACACTAGTGACATAGAAGTGGAAGAAAATAAATATTTCAACGACAAAGAAGATCTTGTTCATTCTATGGTCAAAGAAGAGTGAGCCACGCTTGCAGGATCTTACTAGTATCTCACTTGCCAATCGCACGTCCTCCCCATATTCTTCACTTTTTCCATTTCTTTTTCACTGATATTTTTCGCATCTGAGTCGATTTTTACATTACCTTACTAGTATATCGCCACTAACGGTTACGAGTACATTAACAGTTGAGTACATTTGCATTTCCCTATTAGATGTCACATTGCCATACACTGTCACATTGGAACAAAATACAAATATACGAGTCTAGGTCAGAAATAATAATTGGTCAAGTGAAACTTGTAATACTCCGTAATACTTTATGGACAATTTTTATTACTACCATAGTACCATGAATAGAAGGGGAAATTAGCTAATTTGGCCCTAATATTAACGTTTCTTTGTGGAGAAGTCTTGTACCTTATTAATGTGTTTTATTCAAGGAATTAATAATTTGTCAAAGGAAAGAAATCATTAAATCAAGGAAAAAAAACTGAAATGTCAAATGAGAAAGACATAAACAGCTGTTAAAATCATCAATACTAGGAAACAAAACTGATACTACTACTATTTGTATTTCCATATCAACCAACACTGAATCATTGTACAACTCATCATTACTATAAAGTCTAAATAATTATATTTATTTCCCTAATTTAACACTCATATTAAATTCCCGCTATATTTTTTAGGCGGAAACATGTAAAAACTACTACCAAAAAAAATACAAATGAAAAAAAGAAACAAAATTTTTAAGGTAATAATAAATTATATATTAATTAATTACTAATATAGATAGATTAGTCTAATAATACTTGCCGCCGGTACAAAACTTGCCGATTAATCGGCCGGAAAATGATTACTTTTCCGATATCATATTTTTGTAAGTAACACCACTCAACTACAATGCTACAAGAGGATCCGAAGTGAACATGTCGTTGATGTCTTGAAAGTAATCATCCACTTGTAACGATGTTGTTGATGTCGTATTCATCACACTACTTAACCCGAAATCATCGTTGAACGTATCCATAAACATTTCTCCAAAATCAAACTGGTATTGATCATTGCCACTCGAGAATAAATTCTCCGGTGGAATAATCGCCGATGAATCCCCAAAGAGCATCGGCTCTGGGGATTCAAAGTTGAAGAAATCGTTTAAAAACGGCGCGTCTAGGTAGTCATTAGAGTCACCTTGACACTCATCCAAGTAAGACGACCCGCTCATAGCATTGCTGTTGCTATTACTATTGCAACTAGCACTGCACTGAGCGGGTTCGTGTTCATGATGAGGGACTGAGGGAACACTATTAGAATAGTAGTTGATGTCCCCCAGTCCATCATCCATCACCACCGGTTTATTAAATACATCGTCGTTACTGTCTTTAATAAACGGGTGGTGATGAACCTCCTCTTCCTCGCCCGACCCTCGGTAGTTAAGTACCGAGGTAGGCGAGCAGAGGAGGTTACTGTGTGATGCAGAGGGTGACGCCGAAGCTGACTCATCACCAGACTCGTATCCACCGCCACACGAAGTGGAAGTCACTTGCGACTCCACCACCACCGGTGCCGGCTTCGTTACCACCTCTCTAGGCGGTGGAATAGCAAAGTTGGTAAGCGCGTCAGGACCACGCAGCTTAATAGCCGCGTTGTCATACACCTGAGCCGCCTCCTCGGCGGTATCGTAAGTCCCAAGCCAAAGCCTAACCTTCCTCGCCGGGTCTCGTATCTCCGCCGCCCATTTTCCCCACGGCCGTTGTCGTACACCTCTAAACTTCCTCACACCACCACCGGCACCGGTGGCAGCCACCGCAAGCTTCTTCTTCCCGGCTCCCTTCCTCGTCGGAACGGCCACCTCACTGGTGTTGCTATTCGACACCGCCGCCGCTGCCTCCGCCGCTGACGTCGGCTCAATAACAATCTCGTTAAAATACCGTCTCACCCTATGTCGGCCAAAAAGCTCCGACTCTTCATCGCTTGAAGAATCAGTAGCGTCGTTATCGACAACAGACACTCTGACAACTCTGTTCACCATTGTTCTGGTCCCATCGTCAGTGTTCTTGATGATATGTTGCTTCTTCGTCACACTTCTATGCTCGGTGTATTTCACCGGACACAAAATACTGTAATCAATCATCATCACTCTTATAACATCAGATGAAATAAACAGCTTCAAAGAGAAGACACAATAATAATAAACAAATCTGATGTAGTCCTCAAAAGTTGAAGACTATGAAGAAAATAGAGAGTGATAGAAAATAATATTGGGAGTATGTGTGGAAAAATATAAGAGATGGGTGGGTGGAAAAAATGGAAGAAAATTATGTGTGTGTTTGTTTGAAAAGGAAAGTGTATAAGGTAAGGAAGATTCAATGTAGGCCTAGAAGTCTAAAAGACTTGAAAGTTTTAATCTTTTGGTATGCAACGAACTTTTTTTTTAGTGTATAGTTTTTATGTAAATAAAAATGTATAGTGTATAGTTTTTGGAGAATGGAAGATGAGATTTTTGGAAATGAAGAGAGGAGAGCAAGAGGAGGAGGTGAAGAAGAAGGAATAGGTGGGTGTTATATAGGATCCGGCATCAGCCGAAATTGGAAAACCCAAAATATTCAAGAATCTATTTTTTCCTTTTTTATTATTATTTTTTTGAGTGAAGGGGTGGGAAAATATCAGCACAAGGTGTGGGGAATGATATAGTTACGGGGCTGTGACGGATGGAGGGGAAGGTCACGGGTGGAGAGTGACAGGGGAGACGAGACGAAACGCCGCATAGGAGGGTGTTAAGGGACAGGATTTTGACACGTGGGATATTGGAGGGATGTGAACCAATCAAATGATTTCAGGAGTTCATGAGGAACTTGGGTTAGATGGTCTTATGATATATGGTGAATCGGTTAAATATAGTAGTGAATATACGGTAATTGTGTGACATGTATTTGGCGATTACTTTCTATGTAATGTAGGATCGACAACTCGACAAGTGCATTGAACTTAACATAAAATTGTGTGTTTGCTGCGAAGATCATACGATGGATTGGCCATTATATAGAAGGAAATCAAATGTCCTGGAAAATAGTATATACACATTCTTATTGTGAAAATTGCATTGGAGAGTTTCCTTTTGATAAGAAGATGAACTAGTCTGTAAATATAAGAAGCATTTACGTGACACCCGTAAAACAACGCACCTGATGATAACTTTCTATGTAATGCAATATCACCATGTGCATTGAACTAGTCTAGAAACTCCACATCTCTCACGCTGATAATACGTTTAACCAAAAGCTTAACTTTCATAGAAATAAACAAAACATTCTCAAATGGATACTCTATATCAAATTACACGAATATTTATTTATAATACTTCTTCTTAACGAAATTTAGTTTAATTACCAATGATTTTGGCAACAAATTTACAAATCATTATATATAAATTGACCTGAAACACCATTGCTTGTCTAAAAGAGTCATTCTACCGAGCGTTCAAATGTATTCGTAAATCGGTAAATATCTCCCCTAAAAGAAAATTTTACCGTAGTAGATGACAGTATCTGAATTTTACCGAGCATAACCCCGTTTCATATAATCATATCCGACTCGTGTACGGACTAGAGCAAAAAGTTGAAGAATTCACTTTGTTAAGAGTATGGTGTACTGTGACACCAAGTAGCATGGGTTGGTAATTTGTTACTAGTTGCATAGTACGGCTGAGTCAGCCAAACATGAGGTGAGGCCCTTTTCATTTGGTTTTGGGTTATTTTTTTTCACATTGGTTTACGTGTTGGCCTATCACGTGAGACCCAAGATACCCGGCCTTCTTCGTTTTAACTTGTCGGTCAAAAATATTTTTGTCATCACTCATTCATCACTCACACACTCGTTACTCAATTACTTCTCTTATTTATTTTGTTTGATTATTAATTCACATTATAACACTCTCCTACCTATAAAATATGGGTTAATAATTATTTTCACCCAATTTCAATTCATAGATTTAATAGGATGAATGATCAAAGGGCGTTACGGATTTGAGGATTGAATATTGGATTGATTGTTAGGTGATTATTTTTATGTCATGACAATAATTGTTTGGAAACATATGTGGAGTATATTTCATGGTTACTTTGATTTTTGCGGTTGAAGAATATTTGTGTGTTAGATCGAGATGATATAAAGCATAAATTTGTATGGTTGGACTTTATTGAATCGTATATATGCGTTGAATTTGTTTGAATTTAAGTCAATTGACATGGAGTAGATCATAATTCATAAATGTATCGGAGGTATGACGATGTGGTTAGGACAATTGTATAGACCTCTTTTTGTAGTTCATATTGTGAAGCTTTAAAATTTGTTTTTGGAAATATATATAGTTACCGATACAATTGAGAAATTAAGGAGGATTAAGGTTGCTAATTGGAGTGGTTAGAAAGTTAACTTGCATGAAGGTTGTTCCGATCCGGTTCTAATCTTCATATTCCTACGGTCGTAACTATCCCCAGCCAATGGCTGCTCCTTTGTAAAAATGAAAGTTTTTTTAGAAAGTTAACTTGCATGAAGGTTGTTCCGATCCGGTTCTAATCTTCATATCCCTACGGCCCTAACTACCCCCAGCCAATGGCTCCTCCTTTGTAAAAATGAAAGTTTTTTTAGAAAGTTAACTTGCATGAAGGTTGTTCCGATCCGGTTCTAATCTTCGATCATATCCCTACGGCCCTAACTACCCCCAGCCAATGGCTGCTCCTTTGTAAAAATAAAAGTTTGAAATTGATTTTAGTATATACTAGTATGTAATTAGCATTATATACCGGATACAGAGCTTGGACACAAATTATATACGGTTAATTTCACGCTTAGCCGAGGAAAACAATGTAATAACCTATCTTAAAAGAATCACCTAATTGGTTTTGCTCAAGACAAGATCAAATATTTGGAGTGTAATGGTATTTTTCTTCTACATTAGAGGTCTCGTGTTCAAATTTGAACATTTTATCCATGTAAACAAAACATTTTTCCTTTTTTTTGTTTTGTTTTGTTTTGTTTTGTTTTGTTTGCGTGATAGGTGATAAATGAAAGATCTCAATATATGCTATGTGTATGTGTTTTGTGATCGGTCTATTTTGACATCAATGAGCATTCACCAAGAGGGGCCAAATCATAAGTGAACTAATTGATTGAAACTCAATTGCCTGTTAATCAAGTTAAGAGTTGACTTGTTTTTCTCATTATTTGGTAGCTAATTAAACTCAAACCGAAGGAAAAGAGAATTGATTGTTAGCTTAAAGCTGATTTTGAGATAATTTTGATGAATATATACCTTGATCATTATTTCGTAAGATAGTGACACTTCTTATTGAAATTGAAGCAATGCGTATAAATTCCTTATGATACGGAGTATATATAATAAAAGAAAATAGCCAACACATTATCAAACATTTGTTTAACTCGATTCATCCGATATAGTTGTAATAAGTCGTCTAACTTTGTTCCTTCCCTCTTGATCATGCATTTGAGTTCAAGATTTCACATTGGTTTCAAATGTCGTAAAACTAAATGGAATCTTTACGTAGCCTTAATAATTTACATATGCTATCTCTAGACAAGGGAAATTGAGAACAGTTTAAAAAGAACAAGAAATAAACCAATATCTTGACCATGAAGTTTCTAATTTTCTATGAACTAATAACAAGATCACGAGGACATTTAAGTAATTAAACTAGTCAAGTATTTTTTTTTTTTTTTTAAGTTAACTATTTTTTTTTTTTTAAGTTAACTAGTCAAGTAGAACCAGATCAATTTTTGCTGGCGAGAAAACTACTAGAAGATACTAGTAAAATTTAAAAATTACTACTGGAGTAGTACTACTATCAAAGAAAAGATTTTACAGCTAGAATTAACGTGGCGGGCAACCTAGGATACGCCGCCATATAAAATTCGGGGGTAAATGTACGGCACTGAGTAATTTCTTTGTTTTCCGCTTCTACCAAGAAACTAATTCTGCGACGCACCATTGTACTGCATGATATTTACGCTCCACCGGTAACAGTACAATTCTGTTGGGACTCAAGTTGCAATTTGAACGTAATGAGCGTGAGAACCGTTTAATAAAGGGGATTGCTAAACGTAACCTCAAAAATACTAGCGTAACCTATTTTATCCATTTTTCTTCCTATATTACCCTTGATGGTCTCGTCTTCTTCATAACTGCATAAATTAACCTAAAGAAAAACTTAAGAAAAACTTATAACAATATGATGGGACGTTCGAATACTATTGAATCAAGCAAAAACAACGGTAATTTAAGGTAAGCAATTAGTTATTAGTCGTGCAAATCACGCCTAAGCATGTTACTCCGAAAGCTTTCTTCTCCTGGGTTACATATATAGGAGGATAGTTTATTACTATGCCTTTTTAGAAAAAAAATTGCGCAGGTGCTATCATTTGCGTAATTAATTGGTTGATTTGGGGGTTTGCTTAGGAAAAGCTTTGTTGTTTCATATTTATAAAGATGTTGACGTAAACAATTGATGTCAGTTTCTTGTATAACTTGACCATAATGAATTCGATTGGTAGCGGATACCCCCACCTGTAATGAATTTACCTCGATTTAGCAAAGAACAATTGAAATCAATTGTTGATACGGAGTACTAATTTAGCAAGATGTTGGTATCAACAATTGACGAGAAGAGTTTAACAAGAACAACTGGGGCAGCCAAGAATGCTGGCGAAGAACGGCCATGGAGATAAATTATCGATGAAGGATGAAGAATGTTTTTTTTTTTGGTGTTAAAAGATGAAGAATAGCAATAGTACTCGCTGAGGACAAATTTGGAGTTCATGGTATTTGTGTTATTTTATGTGGTTATGGGGGTATAATTGGAATTTTACTAGGTTACGTTAGTAAAGAAAATGTTGCGTTTAGCAATCATGTTAATAAATATAGTAAGGACCTACCTTATGCTCTCTCTAATTCTTTTCATTCTTTACGTTGGGTTTGGGTTTCCCTCACAAAACCCGGCCCAACGTAAAGAATCAAAAGAAATGGAGGGAGTAGTAAAATTTAGTCCGGGAAAATTTACATGGTACCGCTAAGGTTTTACGGTTCCGAGTCTATATTTGTGCATGTAATGTCCATGGAACTTTTGTTTCGTGCATGTATGTAGACGGTAACCTTTGTGTTGACTCTACTCCTACATACTATCTAAGTTGTCAATAATATTAATAGCACCGAACATGTCTTAATTTTAGATAAGTAACATTTTGACCGAATTTAACAGCTAAACGCTAACAAATAGGTTGCCTGAACACGCATTTAGTTGAGTTTGAACAAAACTCGATCAGACTGACTAGATATTTCAAGTTGATCGAAGACTTAGAAATGCAATCAGTAAAAGCTACGGATAAATTAAATATATATCGCTAGACTCGACTACAATTCAGACTAATTAAATGATACCGGAAGGAGAAAAAGAAACAATTGAGATCACTGATGACATGGATCCTCCCAACTTGCGAGGGAGCAAGGCAAGGAGTGAGTCACTGAGTCATGTGTTGGGTGTTCTGAACGAGAAACTAAACCTACAGGTTTTGGAGCAAATGATAAGAGGGTGCAAATTTCAATGAGATCCCAATATTTTTGTTGTGCGTTTTTACGAGAAATTGGTATTTCCTTGGGGTTCAAGTTGTTTTTCTCGGCCACTAAAATGGCATTGAGAGAAGCGAGGAGTGTATGATAATACTCCGTATATTATCGTATTTGATGCCGACCCCAAATCATTTTGGGAATAAGGCTTGGTTGTTGTTGTTGTTGTTGTATTATCGTATTTGATAATATTTTCTCGACTTCTCCATCATCATTTTGTTCATATAGTACCTTGACCTAATTTTTTAGTTGGAACAAATTTGTGCCTTGCGGTGGTCATAGGAAACAATAACTGAGTATGGTTTATGATTTCAGAGCTTCATGATGATTTTTATCAAATTTATGAGTTTTTTTAGAGTACTCCATAGTTAAGATATATTTTAATATTTTAATTGTGGAGATACGCAAAACTAAATCGGATTGTTCCATCGATATATATGGTTGAACTGAGTTGATCAAATTTACTAGTAAAATGGTGTGTTAGTGTTGAGGGATGAAAGTCCTGCTATCTTTGAAGTGGGGCTGAGATTTTAAAACTTAACAAGGGGTCGTATTAATGACCGTCGTTCTAACGTTTATCTAAAGTACGAGTGACTTAGCAAATCATTGCCTTGTGTTGGGAGGGTGCGAGCACTACTAATTCGTGAAGACATTATTGATATGGAGTATAATCTTACTATGTTCATTTTAAGTGAATTGCCTGATTGTCTTAGTTATTGTTAATTTTTGAGTGACCGATGGCCAACCGACAACAAACATATAGAGACACTCGATCAAACATTGACGCCAATCTTCCATTACAAATATAAGACAATTAGGTAAGTCATTTTTAATAATTCGGTTACAATTCGGGCGTAGTCTAAATTGAATTGAATATATAGATAGGATCGATCACAAAGGGCGTTCATTTCAACTTGAGTTTAATTTCGATGTTGCAGTTCTTAAACTTGTGATCTAGCTAACTTGAAACAAGGTTAAAGTTTCGAAACTAACAATAAATTGACCTTATTAGTTATTATGCTAACTACTAAAGTGCCAAAATTTTCATCTAACATAGACAAAGATACTCCTTTCAGTCCTTTGCACTACTCCTTTTGTCTTTTGACATACATTTCTCAATTGCCATTAGATTATTTTCTCAATTTTCAGGTGCATTTCTGACTATAGATGCCAAAACGATCCACAGAAGAACAAAAAAGCTAGCTCAGTCCAATTTGTCTGATTTCCTTTCTAATGTAAGTTATATAAGACCAGTTTGATTAACTCCTAATTTTGCATTTAAAAATATGAAACTAAACTAAATTAAGAATGAACACCTAAAGTTTAATAATGGAGAAAACGACAGGAAAACATAGGGACTTTGGCAAAGAATAATTTCTTCCTTAGATTTGATTTGACAGGTGTGACTGAGACCTATGTGCATGCATGCATGGGTATCTTGATTTATAAGCTAAATATGGTCCATCAATAATCAAACATTCCTCATACCAGGATCTTTTACATGTACGTTAGTTAATTGTTAGGTTGATATATAGTTATAGAATTGACTTATATAACAAATAATACAGAAAAACTTATGTATCTTATAATTCACGACTCCTCCTCACGTGATGTTATGCAATTTTTCATCTTACATATTCTTCACTTTTGGACCAAGTAATTATACTGATCTTTTGTAGGAAAAAAGAAATCCGACATAATTAAAACTTTAGACGATAATTTTGCAGTGAGAGGCTCCCTTTCCATCATAACGAGTGTACTAATTAAAGACTGTTGCTTTCTAGTACTGAAAAGTGTGTTGCAAAAGTTAAGATTTTTACTTATTACACTTGAAATCTTCATTTCCATGGAATCACTCCATTTTTTAGATCATTATATTGTGCACACGGGTAATTTTAGAAAAAAAAAAGGTTAAGGCATGTTGTCAAATTTAATCTCCACTTTCTCTTAATAGAGAATTGAGAGTTTGAGACACAAGTTTATAAATGGCTCGGAATTGATTAAACACCACCCGTAAATACAGTCGACAAGCTAAGGTTGACTTAATACATGTGATTCGATCCGAACCAACTGATTCGGCAAAGTGCGATCATAAATTGAAATCGAATTGACCCCCATTTAAAGCTAATAAAATAGCTAAACCAATCCACGACTCGTCAGGACCCAGGACTAATCAACCGTTCACATCATCTGTTTATGAAATGGTTTTGACTTAGTTATTATACTATAATTTAGTACACCAAAATCAAAATGATTGATAAAATCTACAATTGACTTGTTAATTCCATGGGCTAAATGTAAAAGGCAAAACTATAGCTTAATCTTGTCGTCGTTATTAGTATTCCATTAAATCCTAATTTAATGTCTTGAACCCAACAATTGATGAAATCAAATTAAAGCAAAAAATACGCAACACACTCGTCGTAAGTCGAGATGAGCAATTGGAAAATTGGAATTACGTACTAAAAAGAGTACCAAAGACAAGAGTCAATCACCCTTGAGCTCATGCCCCACATTGAGCCAAGTACCATAAAGCAAAATGACAACTAATACTCCCGTATGAACATGTACTAAGATTACACAATTACGTTTGGAGACATTAATTAAATTCTTTATCAATTTTATTCTATGTTTTTTGCTTTTTTAACTTTTTTGGTTGTTGTTACAAAGCCGAAATTACAAAAGCTAACTACTGTCTAATACATCCTCCACCGGAGGTAAAATACATAAATCATCATCAAAATAAGAGGCCAGTATAGCAGTCACGGAAAAGTCGAGTACCACTTGCTCGAACTCCTCAATAGTTTGCAAAGATGCATGTCCGTGAAAGAATCACTCCCGCTTCCCTCGCCATGTGATCTGCCACCTTGTTATGGTACCTGTTGATAGCCTCAACAATCACATGGATTTCCATCCCGAGCTCTCTGCATTTCAAATAGATGTTAGCTAATTTGTCCGTATTTACTAAAAACAACACAAGTATGCATCGTATAGGCTTAAAATATTTCCTAGTTACATTTTTTATAACCTCGTTTTTGCCCATGGGTTGAATTTCTCGTCTTTTAGTCCAATCTCTATCCTCCAAGAAGTTCTCAAGTCTAGTTGAACTACATTCTTAGCTCAACTAGACTTGTTTGAGCCAAGCTAAGCGCATACAAAGCCAAATTGAGGTAACTCAATTTGATATTGGTCGAATAATTGATCTTCTATGTAGAGTTCTACTTGCTTGCAATTCAACTCAACTCATAAATTAATCCCTCTACAACAATTTTCTTATTCTTTATTTATGATAACCATCGATAAATTAAACTTATTTTCACCTCTAATCACCGTACAAATTTGGTCTTTTTCATAGTTGTAATTGTAAGTTACTTTTTTTTTTTTCTTGGGTTGAGTATACGAATAAAAGTGTCGCAGTAAAATAAAGTTACTACTCCCTCCGTCCCAATCATTTCCTTACCTTTGTGTTTTGCACAAAGGCCAAGGAAATGAGAGAGAAACAAATAAACAATGAAAAAACACATGGGAAGTGGGGATAAAATGGTCCTTTTGTTAGCCAACAAACACATGAGGATGATTAAGTGAGGATAGAATGGTCATTTTACAAGCCAAAAAAGACCCAAGAATAGAAAGGTAAGGAATTCATTGAGACGGCTCAAAAAGGAAAGGGTAAGGAATTGACTGGGACGGAGGGAGTACTTACTAGCCGTAGAAGTTAGTTGATGTTTACCAACTAGGCAACTAGGATGAAGATGTGGGCATCTTATGAGCCCGCCTTTTTATTGATGCCCGGGAATAATTTAGGATGAGAATAATAGAGGACGGGTAAAAGCAGTAAATTAAAGGCAATTTACACAAGACAATAATCTACGGTAAAAAACTAGATTAACTCTGGTGCTTGTCCCGTTTCCTGCTAACTGTGCCACTGTGGCCCTTCTTTTCAGGATGAATCTTGGAGTATTTCGTCTTTTGGGGATTATTAATCAAGGTAAAACAAAGTTTTATTTCACTTGTTTTCCCGTATATGCCCCCATAACGGAGGACTACGATTTATATATGTGCAATAAAAATCAAGTAAATGTAGTTGCATGGTTAATTGGATCATAACTAGCTTTTCCAATAGTGAAATTAAACTTATGCGGTAAAATACACATACTCCATACAAGTCTCCGTTTCTCAATGCAGGGATTGATTATTATGCTCATTGCATTAAGGTGTTACAATGTTACTGTATACGGAATATGTTATGTTATGTTATGTGATTATAAAAAAGAACAGTATAATATGTACTCACGTGCAGTAAGACACGGGCAGGGGCGGATTCAGGTGGGGGTAAAGCCGTAAAGGGGGACAACTGCCCCCACGTGAGCTTGCAAAATAAAAAAAATCGTAGGTGGTGTGATTTGAACACATGACCTCCCATTCATAATTTATACTCCGTACGTAGTAGATTTTACCAATGAGTTAGGGAAGGCCAACTTACACTTCTACTCTGTAAATTGTAAATTTTGAAACTCAACCCCCTTTCAACCTTGGGAAGATCCACCTAAAAATGAACAAAATAATTTCGATGTAATTTTCTCACCCTAAATCCCCAATTTCTTATTATTTATTGATGATTTGATTGTACTTTTCTTCTTAAAACGTTATATTTTTATTTAGTTTGGTTTTATGATTTACGCTATGTAACAATGACAATCATTTTACTATTTGTAGAATTACGTTGGATTTTTTTGGCCCACATGTGCCGAAATTCTTGGTTTCGCCCTTGCACAAGGGTAACCTGTTTATTAGCTACGAGTGTATATTATCTACACCCAACAAATCTATTTTAACTTCAAAGACCTTAAGGAAAAATAAAAATAAAACAATGTCAAATTTATCATTTTATAACAGTAGATATATTACGACGAAGTGTCACACTCTAGAAATAATCTAGTTTTGTAGTAACTTGTCACTTGAGGAGAATTCCAACAATATGGAATGATATTAGACTAATAACCACTCTACTACATACTATTATGCGCGTTAAAAAAAAATACATACTATTATGATCGATGTACTATCTCAATTTCATTCATTTGTTCACGTTGGACCGAGTTTTATGAGGGAAATGTAGGTCGTCCAACGCAAACAAATGAATGAAATGGGGGAGTAAAGACCTAGAGTTTTTATACATAATCATGATTTGCGTATATCATCAATCACACATTGTAAAAGAGTTATAACGTACGATATTTGGGAAACTCATAAACTCAATATAATTCGTAAATAACTTGCTTACAAGGAACTTGGGGTAATCCCCTATTTATACTATTACAAGACTTGACCCTTACGAAACCTATCTCGTAACATATTCCAAAACACATATTTTGGTATATTACGTATTCCTAAACACACATAATATTATTTAACCGAAATCCTCCAGAATACTCCATAATCCTCTATTACCCCCCCCCCCCTCAAACTCATGGTAATTTGACTAAAATTACAATGAGTTTGTCAAAACGATGAGGAAACAAAATAACTCCGTCGAGATTTTTCAAAACTTCAAAACCGGCACGTTGGTCGTTTTTCGAACTCACTTGATCGTCTCCCAAAGAACACCACGAATCGCAAATAATCAGCTTCACCACTAAACGCCAGATACAAGGGAACCATGAATCACCACGGTCTCACAAATCATGAAGCGACCATTATCAGCTTCATCTAAAAAGAACCCAAAATAAATACCATGAATAAACATGCACTACAACAAAATGGGGAATAGGCAACAGAAAAATTGCAACAATTATAAAACTGTTGCAGTTGGTTGGCTAAGGCAACAATTTTTATGGTGTTACCTTGACTTATCAATTACTAGTAGTACTAGATGTAAGCCCGTGCGTTGCACGGGTCTCTTAATGATGATATCCAATTATGATGGTAAAGTTAAACGATAAATATTTTTATATATGAACTATTACGTGCATTTTATTTAAACCATGTAGACAATTATTTTCACCATATGAATCTCATTTACAAACTTGGGAACTAATTATACTTTCAAATAAACAATTTTAATGTCACTGCAACTATACTTTTCGATCTTCAAAAGCATTATCTTAAATATTGTTACTAAACCTTTTACAAAAAGTTATTATCTAAAACATTCACATGGTACCGTTTTGTTTCTATTTTAGCTGATTTTCACATTTTCAATTTTCGTATAATATGCACCATAATTTTTACCCCTCGGACACATAAACAGAAAAAAACCCAGACAATATAATCTAAAATAAAATATTCGTTCGTCTTTAATTGTAAAATATAAATTAGCACCCTCTAATAAATTAGAACTAAATTAAAGTTTTGTTCAAAAACACTATCTTAAATTAATACTTAGGAACATTCACACGGTACCCTTGTTGTTTTATTTTTCTCATGCTTTATAATTTGATTTTTAATGCTAACATTTCTTATAAGAATATAGCAAATGGGTATAATGTTTACAAAAATGAAACAATATGGGCACCATTTACTCAAAACATACATGTGAATGCAACACCTTTTAAAAGGGAGCAAAGAGATAGTAAATTTCATTTTTAACAAATTTGCTTATAATGTACTACCTTTATATGTTTAATATACGCTCCCACAAAAATGCCACATGATGTATCTTAAATTTTTTACTCGTACATCTTATCACGTTAGATAACATCTGAATGCTAATTAAGGCCTTGTGTGATTCAACTTATTCAACATTGTATTCTAATCAGATCAGATTAATTCCAATCTAATCAAATCAAATTAGATCAGTTTTATTCAAATCAAATCAAAAAGCTAGATATGGATAAGGGGGGCATCGAATACATATGGTGAGCTACAATAATGGTTACTCCAAATAACAATCAATGAATCTAGTCTATTATTAGTTATTAATTCGTCTAATTGCAGTTAATTTATCGATTAATTCAGTTCAGATCAAATCAAATCAAGTTTATTCCAATCAAATCAAATCAAATCAGTTCAATTCAAATCAAATCAGATCAAAAAAATGCAGTCTAATCGCACAGGGTGTAAGTCTAGTAGATTCTGAATGACCATATAATATATAACTACACTATCATTTAAATTAATCAAAATATAAATTTGACTACTATACGATGAAAATAAAAACGCACATGAATGATGGCCTTGGCTCATATGTATCTGTGTTGTTTTATATCTCCTAATCTATTTGTAAAACTCTTATCCATAGTATCATATATATAAAAACAAACATATGCTTAGTGGATCGCTAGAATTGATTACCTTCATATATACATAGTATGTTTATATTATTTTAGTTTAGTTATGAATCCTTGACAAATTATTAGGTTGACAAATTATTTTCACTCCTTTCACCTATATATCCACTTCTCTAATAAATTTTCTAATGTACGATTTTTAGTAGAGATATTATATATTCCAATTGGCCTTGTTTCATTAATGTGGGACAATTTTTTAGTAATATCCTTTTTTTCCGCCAAGATTAGAGATTGTCCCACATCGTCCAAGAAGTAAGGTTACATTATTTACGCACACTATAGGTTAGGTTGTTTTTGTCCCACATCGTTGCATCAGAAGATAATAGTTTTATTCTTGTAATCTTAACTGGATTAGTTCTTGTATTCTTTAAAAAAAAAGTTTATTAGTTAATATATATATTTCACTTGGTCATGGTTCAACTATGTGGGATAACGTTTTAGTAGATAAATTATATAATCCACTGATCATGATTCATTAATGTGGGACAATTTTTCAGTATTCTTCTTTTTTTTTGCCAAGATTAGAGATTGATTCTCTCACATCGTCCAAGAAGTTTGATTACAATATTTTGCCACACTATATGTTAGGTTATTTTACTTTTGTCCCACATTGTTGCATAAGAAGAAGATAGATTAATTCTACTCGGTATTGTAATCCTAACGGGATTAGTTCTTGTGTTCTTAGAAAAAAGTTTATTAGTCCATACATATATTTCATTTGCTCATGTTCACAACGTGGGATAATTTTTTAGTAGAAAAATTAATACACGCGGCTAAGACTTAGTGGCGTGGAGCATTCCAAATGAGCTTTGGCAATATCATGGCCAGAAATTTTATATTTTTTTTGTATGGTCATGATTTGACAATGTGGGATGTCTTTTTACTACTTTTCTTATTTACCAATATTGGAGATTGTCCCACATCGTCTAATAAGTAAGATTACAGTATTTTGACACACCATACGCAGCTAGGTTATTTTTGTCCCACATCGTTGAATCATATGATAAGTATATGTAATTATACTAATTAATTGTTAGTATTTCTTTTAAAAGGAAAAAAAAAACTCTTTCATTGCGATAAACTTGTTGTTAACAAAATTGTAGGTGAAACAAACTAAACATAGAATACTCTATAGAGCACTAAAAAATTATTAGTATGTTGAATATGCATACAAAGGACAATGTTTAAACTTGCCAATCAATACTTTAGCAGCTTATTACAGCCAGCCGAGTATGTATGATCAGGCATTATGATTGTGAATGTTGATCTAGGATTTCAACTATTTATAGCGAGCTGATTGTTTAACTTCGATTAGGATTAGGAATATGATACATTAGGATTAGGAAAATATACCAAAATCCTTGCCCGATAATACCTTCTTTATCGATTGATATGGAGTTTCTAGAATGTTCCATTTTTATTTAATTATTTTTTAATTACCATATTGTATACAATTTACATTAATTTATTGGTGATTTACCATATGTAAGATTCAAATATAAATTTTATGATAAAAGATATGGAAAGACGGACATTCTGGAATGTTCCAATCGTTGTGGGAGCACAAAAAAAGCCTCTTTTAATAATATATATTGATTGATTGATTCTCAATGCAACAAAAACAAAACTGTTGCCTAAAATTATTTAAGGCAACAAACATAAATACTGTTGCCTAAATCACTACTATGCCAACATATAGAAAACTGTTGCCTAAACATGTCGGGCCGTTAGATTCTTATTGGACCAAGTTGTACATAATATATTTTTGGATCAAATTCAAGTTTAAATAAATCGATATATGATAGGTGTATTTTTGATTTGCTATATTCTTTATCGATTTGAAATTTAGGTCAATTTTTGTTTCAATCCAAATTAATCAATTATTTACTTTGGATCAATCCCGATCATTTCTAATTTGGTCATTGGATCATACATTAAAGATATTAGTATTTTAAGTGGCGCTTGATTCATATAATATGTGGTTTCATATGATCATTCATACAGTCTGCTTTGAGGAATTTTAGTTCATTTTAGATTGGATTAGTATCTGGTCAAATTCAATTCGGGTCATTGGAACAATTTGGGTATCGGGTTCAATTTCGGTCGTCATCTCATCTACTGTATGTCAAGATATATGAAGGTTGAACCAATGCTAACTTTTTCGGTTAAGCAACCCGTATTCCAATTTTAACTATCGGAAAATTTAAATTTTATATACTATATATTAAAAGATGTGATGGGGGCAATGAGCACGTTCACCGACTTTTAGCTAGGTTATCTCTCATGTCATGTGGCATCATAATTTAAAAGCACAATTAAAAAACAATCTATTGTTTCGAAATCCAATTAATGTCATTTTTCATTTACCTTAACGCTCTCACTCCAACTTTGTATTCTCGATCTCCCCAAAAATTTAACAAATAATATTTTTTTTTCTTATATCATACATCTTTCGTAAATGCGTTAACCTATTATTGTAAAAGTTAACTCGCCGTAGTGCGGGTAGTAAACTAGTAATAACTAAGTCAGGTACTTAATCTTGCTCATGCACCTCTAAATACAATTATTTTTCTTTTTAGGCAACCTAATTATAAAGTTTAATTTTTTATGGAACATAATTACAATGTATTTTTTTAAAACATAATATTAAAGTTATCTAAACACAAAAGTAATTTCCCTTAAAAAAAACACAAGTATAAATTTTAAAAATTTGATCAATCATAAAAAAAAATATGGGGAATCTTAAAAACAATTTAGCGCGCTTGGTGAGTTGGTGCAAACAAAAGTGAAAAATATTAAAAACGAAGCACATATAAATTTTCATTTTTTTTGAAATAAAAAGCGCGTATAATTAAGCAAAACGTACCCACTAGTCCACTACCCAGCAAAAAAAAAGAAAAAAAAAAAAAGAAAAAAACCTACCCACTTCTTCTTCTTCGAAAGACAAAAAAGGCCGACTCTCCCCATTCTCAAGAGCAGCAACAACCAGCGCAAAAACGACTCCGACCAACACCATTCTCACGAGCCAGATCTGATCTGGACATCGACGGGACAACAACAAGACCTAAGCCGTCCACACCACGCAACTCTCGAGCTACCAGCCACGCGACAATCGCGTTGTTGTTTTGCAGTCAGTCTGGCGAAGCCGAGATCTTGCTCGCGCCACTCCGCAGTCCGCACCGCACCACCCCCTCCTACCATTGCCGCCACCAGAAGCCGCTAACGTCGTCACATTCCCCTCCTACGGCGACATTAATTGCTCAGGTAATTGCTAGATCCCCTTTCTATAAGTTCAAATTTTTCTAGGTTACTTTGGGGAATTTTAATAACAGTTGATGAAGAATCGATTAATAAGATAGATAATCGATGAAATTAAATCTCAAATTTGGGAAATAATTGAAGTTTGTGAAATTGGTTGTGTACGAATTACACCTAGGAAGAAATGTCGTAAATGGACGCCTATTGTTGTGATCCTGGTTGCTTACTTTCTAATGGCTGTACTGAACATTTTATTTAAGAAGGTTCTTGGTGAAGGAAAAAGTCAGTCACATACCGATTGATAATCGGTTCTACGTTTTTGATGCCAATCGTGTTTTGGGATAGGTAATTGTGTATGAATGACACTAAAAATTACGAAAATAGTGATGTATAGATGAGAAAGCATGAAGCTGATCATGTGTTATAACCTTGTGTTGCAGGAAAGGCGGCTCCAAGCTTACTACATTTCTATGCCAGCTTGTCTTCGGTGCTTTGCTGAGTAAGCATCATGCTAACATTTTTTTTTACAAAGACATGCTAACATTAACATGTTACTCCGTATGTTTTTATAATTTGCGTCAAATTGGCAGTTTTAGGTCATTTTCAGGTGATTCCCTATGAAGTAACAATGTTATCAGGACAACACTTAATTTGGTAAAGTTGTTGGATCAATTTCGATTAAAGTCGTCATTATTTCGATTAGCTCTTTATATCTGCAAAATTTGATTTGGTAAAGTTTGTGTACACTTTGGTTTTCCAGGAAAAAGGAGAAGTTTTGGAGCATGGTATTATGTAGTCATGAAGATATATTAAGCCCTTTTACCAGATGAACCACTTATTTAATTCATTGATAGCTATTGCAGCCTTGCAGGTATAGTTGGCTAACTGTAGTATGTGTAAAGATGGTTTAGCTTGATCCTGTTGTTAGTGTTGTTGATGGATGTATACCAAAATTTATATTTGCAATCTCTATTGCTCCTGTTTATTATCTTCGATTAGGATGGGAATTGTTTTGAGGGACAAGGGATGCGTAGTTTATTGGATTCTGCTCGAATGTTTAGATTCTAGCTGTTGTAATCCTCTAGGAGATTAGAACACAATACCGCAGTACAGATGAAATATTCATAGACAATACTATAGTGTGAGAGCTTTACTACTTAGTTTAGTGAATGTGAGTCTATATTATTGATTGACTGTGGTGAGCTTTCGTATATATCCTACTTGGGCTCTTCTATCTTGCGTAAATGATTACGAAACTAGGTGTAGATTGTCAAATGGAGGTCCGGTGATGTGAGTGACATTAGCTATATAATGGAGCCAATACAAATTGGTATGTGGTGTGATTGTAATTGGGAAATGTCGAATGGTATGATTTGGATTGTTAAATTTTGTGATTAAAGCCTCTTAGCTCAATGGGTAGAGCATCGTGCAATAGTACGAGAGATGTGGGTTCGACTCCCACATTGGCTATCGTATGTCGTGAAATAATGTGGAAATTGTTTTACTATATGTTATAGGCAACACACTCGAATTTGTTAGCAAAAATCAAATAATTTAGCCATTATATTGCTCCTTTTCGACACTATGGCAACAATTTAGAAGTGTTGTCAAAAGTGGCAACAGTTTAAAACTGTTGCCAAATTGAAACTGTTGCCATAGCCATGTTGTTGCCTTTGTGTCAAAACTGTTGCCTTAGGAAAAGGCAACAGAGGCATTTGCAACAGTTTATATTTGTTGCCAAAAGTACTAGGCAACAGTTTTTCCCTAATAGGCAACAGTTTTTGGCATGTTGCTTAATGCCTATTTTGTTGTAGTGATGGTCTCAAAACGTGAAGTTGTCATTATCAACTTCACCTAAAAATACCAGACATGACTGGTAGGGGCACTCCCCCATTCCTTGATCGGCCTAAAATCATCACATAAAATCCACCAAAATCTCAAGAGAGTGTTCTCACCAAAAAAGCAACAATAACAAACGACGAACAACACAACGTCACCATGAGCGATAAAATCTCAAAACCCACGACACGAACCTCCATAATCGAGCTAAACACGCACAAACCTAACTCACTTCATTCACCCCTTTAATTTGCCGACAACTTATACCATTATTAACAAATCAGCACCAACACAAATATCATAAGTGGTCGTTTGGTTGCCACTCAAAATCATGGGAATTAAGAAATCCCATGAATTAAATTTTTTGAAGTTGTTTGGTTGCCTAAAATCACGGGAATTGGGAAATCATGGGAATTTCCAATTCCTACAAAATGGAGGAATTCGCTTACTTAGCCCCCCTTTGGTAATTGACAATTCATCTGGGAATTCAATTCCTACATGCAAACAAACAGTTTTGAGAAATTCATGTGAATTTCTACAACATGGGAAGTGAGAATTCATGGGCGTTCCGAATTCCCGTATGCAACCAAACGACCTAATACTCTTCGCCTAGCACAACACTTGAGTCAACCTCAACATCATAAAACAAACGCGACACAACCGGGCTAACACACATCGTCGAACATCCGCTTATCATAAAAAAACTTTCGATCAACCGCACACTTGATCTACATCATATTCAAATTGCAATAAACCAACGGAGGGGGGTCTTTATTCGAACACAAATAAAATTAAACATAATAAGACGCCTAAAATCAAACAAGAAAACCCTAAACATTAAATCACGAATACCAAAAAATCTGTCGAACTACGAAATCCCGCCGGCAGGCATTATCAATCACATGCCCACCGGCAGGTAGCGGAAGCACCTTTAGAGTCCTCTAGGAAAGAGGCTCTGATACCATAAAAGAATTATAACGTACGATATTTGGGAAACTCATAAACTCAATATAATTCGTAAATAACTTGCTTACAAGGACCTTGAGGTAATCCCCTATTTATACTATTACAAGACTTGACCCTTACGAAACCTATATATCTCGTAACATATTCCTATTCACATATTTTAGTATATTACGTATTTTCTAAACACACATAATATTACCTATGCGGATCCTCCAGAATACTCCATAATCCTCTATTATATTGCAACACTACAACCGAATGTTTACGATAATACATAGGTTTTTTTTTTTTGGAGTGAACACTCATACATAGTTACATACCTACATAGTACATGTATAATACCCCGTATACAAATATACAATTGTTTCTTACACTTAGATTTTGCTATACATGCATAGGTTGTGGACTTGTGGTAGAGTGAAAGCGTATTTCAAAAGTTAACAGTGCTTACGGTGAAAGTGTTGGCAAAGTCGGTAAAGAAAGTAACATGCCGTACGTTGCAACGGGTTAGAGAGATAAGTTTGTTTAAGTCAATCGAGTGGTAACAGTGAAAAAGTCACATGCCGTGCTCCCCCTCTCCTTTCTGGCTAATTCCCAGTCAATACTTCCGCATTTCTTTTGACCATAAAGTATCACATCCTTTCTATTTTTGGACTTCTCTATTTTTTCTTTTCTTAGCTTCCCATTGTGCTACCCTCTTTAGCTAGAGAAGGAATGCTTAATTAAATTTAAGCCAACACATTACTAAATGCAAAAACTAAACATAAAGTGAGTAATTAAAACTTTTTAGTAAAAAATGTCGTTGTCGAGGTGATCAAACCTAGGTCTAAACCAATTTTCAATTCTGAACCCAATCTGCCGTCGATAAGTATGATGTCACCAAAATATTGGTCTGAAACTCATAAGCCACGTTATTATCCCGTTCGTGTTGAGCTTGGACAACTAATTATGCCCGAGTGTTCAGAAAGGTTTGATCAACTGACCCAAATTTCATCTGACCAAAACCCTGACCACTGCTATATGTCTGTAACCATTGTTATATACTCCATACAACGAAGTATCTTACTAAACAATGGCTTATTGTATCATAATCTATTCATAATACCAACACATACAACGAAAATACGAAATTTAAATTCATCAAATTTTACATACCAATTCAAATAGCCAATTAACATGTATTATAGCCACTAAACTAATTTAAGTCTCGTACGAAATCTGATATATAACGGTTAGCATTGCCATTACGCACTCGATGCTCCAAGCAACGACGGTAGTCAAAGGAAACGTAGGCTACATTGTTGGAAACCAAACTCCAAAGCCTATAAACCTATACTAGTATTGCTCTATACATTACTAGCTAGTTTCAAAACTCCAAAGGCTACATTTTGTTTTATGCAAAAATGTGTGCTACCACTTGTTGGCTACGTAAAAACAAGAGACAATATTACAGGCACAAAAAGCCTAAGCTAAGCATAAGCTTAAATATTTGAATATGTAAGATTAAAAATATTAGCACAGTCAAATCTTAAAACCCTGAGAAAGCTACAAGCTAAGCCTACACTATAGGGGTGGTTTTGTCCTGTATGACACTACTTAAAAGTTATTAGTATCAATGTTGGCTGGTTTAATTTGATTTTGTTGCAACTTGTAAGTGTTCTCATTTCTTAATTAAACGAGTGTTTGGAGCGAGGATCCATATCAGACTTCATTACTCTTATAAACAAAGCCACCAATATGAAAAGCTATCCGGCCACCAATTCTGTTCTCCGAGAGAGATTAGCGCCATACGATTGGTGTTAGATAACCAATCTGAGCCAAAAGTCTAGACTGATGGTTAGGGCACCCACAATGGTCTTATACTTCAACACGCTCCCTCACGCAAAGACCCACTTGGGCTTGAAGCGTGAGTAATTCACTGGCCCACGAACACAACACTTAAATAATGGAGCTCCTTTTTATTAAGCCTCCAACATGCTAAAGGAGGGGGCTACCAGGATTCGAACTTGAGATCTCAGGATCGCTGAGGCTCTGATACCATGTTAGATAACCAATTGAGCCAAAAGTCTAGACTGATGGTTAGGACACCCACAATGCTCTTATACTTCAACAATTGGTGTAGTATGGTTAATAACAATGTTAGTCGATCTGAGAGGTAAAGGCTCCGAATCCTTAAATTAAACAAGTGGTCAGTGATTTGAAAATTTTACTCTTTGCAAATGGTGCATATTATTTCCTTCTAAGAGAGATCTTTGAGTTTTTCGAGTAAGATTGTCAACACGGTAAGCGTGGTAGATATGATCAATAGACCCAGGCCAACAACACTACTAGTCACTAGCTACAACAAAAATGCTTGTATAAGTGACCGGCTTTAATTTGATGCAGTGAGCCGGTGACCGGCGCCGATCACGGCAACAGTCAAACAGAGTTCCTTTGGCACGTGCTCATGTCGATGTGGTGGTGACTCAACCACACAAATTGTGGCTAAACTTTTTAAGCCCAAAATTAACAAAAGTAATGTTTAATGTGGGTTTGTGGTTAGGTTGGTTACAACTCCATTTGTTTCTGCCATGCTCGTATTAAAGCTTTTTATTTACGTTGGATTTTAGTAATGTGGTTCCGAATCAAGTTGATTATAAGGAGGCTTTTAAGCTTTGGAAAGGTATATGTCCATTTTTTTGGTGCCTTAATTTCAGGAATTTTGGTCTCTGCATGCATTTGCCAAAATTTCACCAGTTCATCAATCTCCAATAATAGTCCAATTAAGGCAAAGTTTCATGAGTAGGACACATTACTTAACTTTATTAGTATACTTAGTAGTAGTACATAGTGGTGGTCGGTGTATGTGTGTAAATCGGGTGCGTGAATTATATGACACTGTAGAACTTTATCGGTTTAATAAATAAATTCTGACGTTAAATTATGTCAAGTATAAAATGATAAACAACACGTCAACACTATAACCACAACACCAGTCGTAGTGGATCAAATCGTGATGGCCGGATCGCCAATTCGGCCATCCAACGAATTGACCATCACATAATATTATAGGACGATTACCTTACTTAAGTTATATATTGTATGTCGTCAAAAGTTCCAATGACTTGGAACTCAATGCATGAAAAATTCCAGCTAAAAGACTCACATTTTGATCATTTGGTGATGAATGTTTGTTAAAGTAAAGATCAGCCAAACTAATGTCAAAAAGTTTCCCGCGGATTAAGCTAACAACTAATCGACCTATGTCCATGCTTTAGGTGTACAAAGATTTTTTCGTGTCCAATCTCACTAGTAAAGCCTTCGACATATACACCGTATAACTTGGTAATTATATATATAATTAGTGTTCAATTAACGTAAAGCAACAATAATTATCTGAATAATTAACGACGAATCTCAGTCATATAGATAATTTAACTGGCTCATAAGCTATACCAAAGAGTATCACAAATTCACAATCATCAAGCTGATTACATGTGTAAACCACTAAACTATGATTAGACAATTATTAGTGATTTAACTGATCTTAGATTAACTCTCTAAATCATAATTAATTAGCAGAGAAAGAGTAAGGGAATAATAGTATTATTTTCAAATCCGACTCAGCCATTTATACGGTTAATCGTTCGCTAATCGCCACATAAAAACATACTTACATGTATAAGCACTCAAAAAGCCAGAATTTCATAGTGGGGGTCACCCTAATACACCCTAGCTAATTAATTAATTAGATAGTAATTAAGCGGCTTTTTTTACGTACAAAATTATGCATATTGTCGTCAGGCAAGACAAAAATTAATTAATTATAGTACAAAATTAATCAGTTGGTTAATATTATAATTAGTCAAAGTACGATAAATAATTTGAAGTTACAGAAAAAGTATGAAATTAAATCTTAATACAGATTTAGAGCGATTAGGTGACTCTAAATATTAGATTATTGGAGCTGATTTTCGGGGACCATATACTAATTCCACTCGTGGGCACGACATTTTGCCGGGAAATTATATTCTTAATTATAAATTTGAACTAAGTTGAATAATATTAATTATTTTTATACGACGTGCAAGAATGTTGTGTATAAAATAAAGTATTTAGACGTTAAGAGTATGATATTAATATTATACGAAGTTACGTACACGACATAAGTCGTTGGCTTTGTCATGAAGTTTTAATCAATGTGAGTACTAGAAGTACGTATATCTGTTACTGAGATTGAGTGAGATACTACTGCGAAGTTGGAAGTGAAGTGTAGTGGCCGTCGGTATTTTTCTAGGGAACTCCAGTACTACATTTGATTTTCATTCGGATCCGATTTCCGTCGGCCGACCTTTGATCAAGCTACCAATATATAGTGGAAGGAGATATAAGGATTTGAATTTAGGGCAAACCTTTAACACGTTAAATTCTGAACAACACTGTCAATTGTGCTTCTCGTCAACAAAATTAACATTCCATATAGGCCGAGTTTAATCCATTTCGATCGTCTAAGCTAGTTTTGATATCCATTTCCACACTCTTTCTAGGGTGATATATTGGAGTAGTTATAGTTGTTTTCACATCATCGAAACAGTAATAATTTGATACCCCTTATATATGAATGTCAGAGTCGTCATGGGCCAATGTCAGACCCCTCGTGGAAGACTAGCTCACAAGTTGGTGGGGTTCCATCCTAAAACCAATTGGCAATAGGAGGAGTAACCCACCACCTTATAAACTAGTCCCCAATCTTCTATTTTTCCAATGTGGGATATTATCCCACAACTCACATGTGGGTCGTTGTCACTCCAACAATGAATTGAACCGAACTTGTTCAATTCAATGTTATTTATATTGTAAGATTGATATCAACCTAAGCTAGAAAAAACACATCTTGCAAGTACTTGCACGTAATTAATAAATAATACACTATACTCTTTTCCGATAGGAGAATGGTAGGTCGTTATCAATATTCTAAATGTTACACTGAGTATAAATTTGTATTCGACACGTCTCAATTCCATTTAACGAACAATCGATTTTTTTTACACGAAAACCATTGGGCTAAAAACAAGATAAGAATAACGAATGAACTACTTGCTTTTTTTCTTCGGAAAGGAATGAAACGAACTACTTGCTTAATTGCAAATTGAATTGTCTAACCTAGAATTCATCAAGTAGTACACAAGAATTCACACAAGAATCAAAACCAACATGCCAATGATTAGATACTTAATTACTTTACTAATAAGCATATTAATCAAGAATAAACACCAAATTAACGTTGGAAGGACCACAACAACAAGACATGCAAAAACGAGCTAATTTTATAGAATTTCAACATGAATATTCTCAAAACTACCCAGTTCAGTGATTATCTCAGCATAATCTTTAACAAGTGACCCAAGTTGCAACGGAAAAATATTTTTAGTAAGTGTGCAGTCAACGTAAGTTGCTATTATTAGTAAATAAATTAGAACATTCAGTGAGTCATCATAGAGTGTAAAATTCAAAAAAAATCTTACAAAAATAAAATGTCTGCTCTTTTCAGTTTGGTTTGTCGCAGAAATAGCACGTAGTTTAGCAGGTTTGCCATTAATGCGAGCTGCATGCTTTTCTTGACTTTATGATTTGTAATGAAAATTACTGTAGTGATTTTGCACGATCTTTGTTCTGGTAATTCTAAATTCCGTGATTCTTCAACTTGTTTCTGAGCTAGTATTCTTGGACCGTTGTGTTACTTAACTTATGTTTGGCGCATGATGGTTGATGAGTAGCTAGGTTCAATTTGTGTCTTTGGTTTGAATTTACGAGAAAAGTTGAAGTCTAATTTTAGGAATTTGAATCAACAGATAGGAACTATCGCTTGTTTTATTTATTGGACTGCTTGAATGCGTAATTACGGGTATATGTTATATATGTCTTCCATTTTCAGTTCTCGGTCGTCATGTGTGGACTTTTATTTGAGAGCTATTTTTATTAGAGGGACGCCCGAATGTCAAGTAGTTATGTCTCAAGTGTTGTCTGAGATTGTCTTGAGAAGTTGAGATTTCTTAACTTAGGTTAACAGATTCTTTTAATGTTATGTTATACTCTAGACAATAATAATGGCTCTTTAAGCTTATGAACAATCAACAACCTTGCTTGAGAATTCAACGGTTACCTGATACCCAAAAAAAAAACTGCTAAGCTAATGTGTCCAGTATACGTCACTAGTGACCTATTTGATCAAATTATGTACAATCATAATCAACTTGACGGTATAATGGGGTGGTGATTCTTAAACTCCCCGCCGTGAGTCACAAGTTATAATTTTAAGAATGTGCTTCTCTCATAAAGAGGAATTTAATCAACTTGACGGTATAATGGGGTGGTGATTCTTAAACTCCCCGCCGTGAGTCACAAGTTATAATTTTGAGAATGTGCTTCTCTCATAAAGAGGAATTTAAAAATCAATTTGGAAAGTGTAAATCACCACGCACACTATAATGTGGTCTTCACTGTGAAGAAATTTCAGAAAAAACTATGTAGCGAGCAACAAATGTCGAGGAAAAGTGATGAAAATATTAGTATGTATGAATAGTCAGTCTCACTTCGTCTCTCGTTTTCTTTTTTTTTGGGATCACTTTGTCTCTAATTATGCGTACTACCTACGTTGCACGAGTACGGACACCGACACCGACACCGGGAGGACGCGGACACCGGGACACCGCAATCTCAAAATATAGGACACCGACACCGCTATTACTTTTTAATATAAATATATTAAAATAAATTAAATATTATATTTTTAATAAAATAATAAGAATTTTCAAATTTAAAACTTAAATCAATTTCAAAATTATGATATTACACACACAATCATTGAATATGTTAAAGGAAACGCTTAGGAATTCGAGACTAAGAATGTCTCTTACACCCAAATGCTTGCTTAATGTTTATTTTCTGTGTCCTAGGAGTGTCCTAGAGGTGTCCAACCGGTGTCCGTGTGGAAAAAACCGGGTTCTGTGTCCGAATTAAAAACAAACAAACCGGACACCGGTCCACCGTGTCCGACACGTGTCCTCCCGGTGTCCTCCTGGTGTCCGTGTCCGACACCGTATTGGACACGGACACGTCACGTGGGAGAGGTGTCCGTGCTTCATAGCGTACTACTACTATACACAAGTCAGTTTTTACAATCTTACAATGTTTAAGTTGGTGCTACTCTATCTTATTTCTCAGCCCAAGTCAACTTAAGATCCATTGATGATTTTGGGCCTAGACTAAAAATGCACTATGGTCTCATACATTTGACAGGCTAGGCCTGGTCACTCCCTGTTCCCGAACCCACAAGGCGATAACTTCAAATCGCTCACAGACAGCCCAATTACGTAGTTTTCCTTTCTGTTTGTTTGTCTCATTGTTTCCAGATCCATCACATTGTTCCGTGTTAGTCGATCCCAAATAATTTTTAGGACTCATTTAAGTCTTTATGATCGCTTAAATGAGGTTGGTGTATCATAAAATTTCCAATTCCAATGAAAATGTTAAGTTACACATAAGTCGTGTAGTGAAATAATAAATGGGTTTTGGGCGACACTATAGGAAGGGGGGAGGATTTTCACTTTATAAATCCATAAGGTTAGTATGATATAAAATCAATTGACAATAGGAGGAACAACTCGACAACTCCTTGTTTATAAGCTGGACAATTGTTCTCTTCGTTTTTCCCAAGCGGAAAACACACTTGTGGAAATGGAGTTATATATATGGGCTCTTCCACAACACATTTCCATGTAATTTCAGCACACTTGGTTTAGTAAGTGATTCCCTCTTGTTCGAGCGGTGTTTTGGACTCTTATTATATTTTGACTAGGATTAATGCCCGTGCGTTGCACGGGTCTCTTTATAATGATTTCTAATCATGATGATAAATGTGAACCAATAGATTAATATCTAAACCTTTAATATGATCTATTAATTGCATTTATTTAGCCTGCGTAGACATTTTTTTTCATTATAAACCTCATTTTACAAAAAAATATTAAAAAATCTGTTTTACTAATATTTCTCTAATATTGGTAGGATTAAAATTAGGAAAGGTAGGAAATGTAAGTAACATACATGTATAATTAGGAAAATTAGACTTTCTAGAAATCGTTGTAGACTTTCTAGAAATCGTTGTAGGAAAGTTTCTTAAAGCGGTGTTCCAATCTTACGTGTTTTATAGCTCAGTGGAGGGAGTATATAGTAAGTTAGTGGTGATCACATAGCAATCATTTTAGTTAAGTTATGTTCCGGCCCTACGCATTTTATAACTGAACAATGTAAATATATAGTGGTGATCCCATGATAATCATTTTAGTTACTATCACGCACAATTCCTTATTAAATTACATTTTTTTTTCTTGAGTTCAAAATAATTACATATTTTTACTTACTATATCATGTACAATTTTCATATAATTATTTCTTACTTACTTTCTTTTTATTATTATTATTACATATTTTTACTTACTATATCATGTGCAATTTATATAATTTATATTCAATTATTTATTCACTTACCATATCATGTACTAATCTAGTCGATGTATGATTAAATTATTTGTTCACATACCATATTATGATTTAAATAAAACTTCAAATAAATAATATGACTTTCTAGAAACTTCCAATCGTTGTGTGAGCTTAAAAAAAAGCCTACTTTAATAAGATATATAGATTTAAATACCAAAATTAATTATATAAGTACTCATCCATAGTAAATGAGCTGATCTTTATTATCATATTGACAATAACCTAACTATATATATATTTTAAAAAAAGTTTATCTTCTAGAAATTACAAGCAACTTCCTTTAAAGCAAACAGAGAGAAATACGACTTTATTTGTTATTATTATTTGTATTATTATCACTAAAAATCAATAATAATTTACAAGAAGTTGGTGGGGAGCCGAGATACGATCTGAGCCCCCACACCCTTTGCTATGGAAAAACCAATCCTAGTAAAAATATGAGCTGCAGCCTGCGCACCGATATCCTGCGTCCTGGAGAACTGCTGGATCCGCTTAAGAAGAACAACAACTGTGGGCTCCAACTCCCCCAAAGAGGAGAAAGAGAAGGAATCCATAACCCAAAGCAGCGCACCTAGCCTCATACAGTCATACTTAGCACGCTTACGATCGGCCGCTTCCCGCAACACTTTACCTGGTTCGAAATCGGTCAATCCTGTCTGAGTCAAGGGCGACGACCCAGTCAAATCGACGCAAACGTCGCGCCCTCTGTCTCAAGAATAAAGCAACATGTTAACACTCAAACAAATGAACAATAAGCAAATAAATAATATTCGAAAATAATGTGCAGAAATATTCTAAAGTTGTGTTCCAAGTCAAAAATTAACGCAATGTCAACGTACCAAATACATGGTCAGCCACAAGAATTTTTGGTGCAGATCATGGACTGATGGAAGAAATAGAAATTTGGAATAATAGTGAGCCTGAAATTCATCACATTAAAGCTTAAATAAAAGTAGATATATATGCACCCAAATCATGGGGCTTTCGATGGTGGATTGGCTGTATTTATTCGACAAAATCTAACATCAGATTTCATTCATTATATTCTCTAGCTATATACGTAGGCTATAAATACTAAATTTTGTAGTACAATATTTTGCATGCAGTGAGTTACAAGCTAAGAATTACAGGAGTAGATTACATTTGAAGGAAGTTTAGGAAGAGAGGGTCTTACATGAAGAGCAGAGTTAGTTTTAGTGTTTGGTAGCCAAGGATGACTTGCCTGCGCCCTTTCAAGAGGGCGGTCTCGATTTCGAGATTTAGGCCGCCTCTCGTCGGATGTTAGGCAGTCTCCTTGGCTATCTTGACATGCTCTCCTCTTTCATGTTAGCTCCTTCATCTTCTTCACCACGCTATCCCTGAAGCTCTTGTGCGCTAGCTGATAATGACATACATCTTTGATTGTATTCATATCATGTTGTGGTTGTCTGGTTGATTCATATTTCATGCATGCAATCTAATACTATATATCTAATCTAATCTAATCTAATCTAATACTATATATTAAAACCTGAAACCAAGTCTTTCCTAGAACGACACTTGGCACTTATTAATTGGATAGACCATAATAGTATTAAATACAATGATAGGTTAGGATATATGGTAATAAATTATCATAGAGTATATTATTAGCTAATCTATGGAAAATAATAAGTATGGTAATTTCTGAAAAGGTGAAGATGATATGACGGGTGTCAAAAGTTGAAAAAAAAACAAATGTATATTATCGATCATAATTGGAACAAAAATAAACCTACACTAGTTTTTGCGCCCGTGACAATCACGGGACTGTTATACATATCTTGTATACCTCTTTTCCTTGGTTGAATTTAAAGGATATATATGAGATACCTCAATTTCAATTGATCGTCAATGTTTATTACCAGTTTTTTCCCGGTAAGTTTATTTGGACAAAACTAATTCGTGTGTTACAATTTTTTTCCTATTAATGACTGAACTTAACCTGTTAGAATACAAACTCTAACTGAACTTGGTCCAATCATTGTTGAACATGCCAAATAATCGATCCCTAGATCAACCACAACAATTATATAACAATTCTAAATCTTAAAGTGATATTTTCAGAATACCCATGTAGTTTCCAACTTTTGCTGATATACCGCCAAGGTTTCCGCATTTCAAAAATGTTTCAGAGATTTGCGTTTCGGATTTCTTTTAAGGTTTAGCCTAACGGCCATTACCACTGTCAATTTTAAAAAAACTTTCAATCATCATATAGTCATATCATTTGGAGTACCCCTTAGCGAACCTAACCAAATTCAAATTGTTATTCTCATTAGTTAATGTATGATTTACATATTGAGGACAATAGTGATGCCGATAAGTATTCCCAACACTCTATCGCTACCAGTTTACTAATCCAGCATGTGATGAAGATACTTTTGATCTCTTTTGAACTCGTTTCAACAATCTCTCCTTTGTCGACATTTTTTACTCATGTACACCTAAATTTACATCAAAAGTTGAGTACAAAGTATTTAGTGTATTATTATTACATTTTCAAATTTTGAGGTATTAACTTATATCACAAAAAATAACCTTAAAATAACATAGGAGGTAAATTGCTCATGATAAAAACATATGGTGTTAGATTGCACATTTAGAAGTTAGATTGCACCATTGATCATAAGCGTATGGGGTAAATTGTCACTTTCACCCTTCGATAATCTCATAGTTGATGCATGGAACAATCTTACTTATTTAAATTTTATTACTTACACTTGCAAATCGTAAAAATAAATGACCAAATCGATCAATTCCGATCCATTATAATAGTTATACTGTAATAAGATATAACTATGATTTGGAACCTTATAATATGGGACTACAAATAATGATAATGAGTACATAAAATTGATATAAACTAACACCCTCCTATATTGTAGCATATGAGAATCCCTTTTCCGCAACACTTTTCTTCTCACCAAAGTTTTCATTATTTTGACAACTTTTAAAAAAACAAACGGTGAAACACATATTTTTTGTATGCTAAATCAAGCAAAGACCAAATTATATATAGTTAGTCGAATTAGCATGTTACAAAAAACTTGGAAAACCAACGGCCAAAAGTCACTACATTGATTACCATCAATAAAAAAAAAACTTTCAAACTACTCATAAAATTCAATTAAAACTTCTTAGATGTATTGTGGAAGATGAAAAATTCTTTATAATTAATTCAAATAAATAAGTTGATTTAATATCTTCATTGCTTGGTTTTTACCCCTGAAAACATACTCAAATGCACATAGGGATGACACGTAGGATTAGCGAATTTGTAAATGTTAGCCTATTAATATTATTATATAGATTAGTCTTTTGTAGAACGAGACTTGGCACTTATTAATTGGATAAAGAATAAAAATAGTATTAAATTATAAGTTAGGATATATGGTAATAAATTATCATAGGGTATATTATTGGAATTCAATCAGGTCAGAAGTAAAGTTATGTCAGAAGGTCAGAAGTAATCTCAGCCACACATCTTGATAATCCATTTAACTCTCATAACTTCAGTTTTTCTATAACTCCAGTAACTATAGTGCACATAATTCCAATAATTTCGTAACTTTAACTTAACTTCTGTAACTTTAGCTTAACTCCAATAACTTTAACTTAATTTCAATAACTAGAAAACGTGTTTTCGTATTACTTCAGTAACTACAACACGTAACTATAATAACTCCAATAACTATAAAACACGTAACTCCGACTTAACTCCAATAACTTTGATAACTTTAATAACTCCAATAACTTTACACACTAAAATTCATAACTTTAAAATAAATAAATAAAAAAATAAAAAAATAATAATAATAAAATAAAAAAGAAAAATGATCCCCTCTTTTATTTTCTCTCCTCCTCCACCATCCCACCACCACCACCACGCACCAGCCTTCCCCCGCCGCCCCTTGCACCGACCACCACCGCACGCAATGACACCACCACCCACCGACGCGCGCCGGTCAGGCGACCCCACGGCGCCACCGCATCCATCGCGCCACCACCTCCATCGTGCTCCACGCCTCTTTGTTCTTATTTTCTCTCTCATCTCCCACTCCCTTCCCCAGCCCCGATCCGCAACCGCCGCCCCTCCCCTGACATTCGACGCCCCTCCCCCGATGTCGCCGGCCCTCCCCCGCTGTCGCGCGCCCCTCGTGCCCTTGTTGCCACCCCTCCCCCAATTTTCAAAGTGGAAAAAGGAGAAAATGGGGGAGAAGAAGGGGACGGCGGGGTGTGGGAACGGTGGAGGGGAGGTCGCGGGAGAGGTGCGGTCGTCGTGGATGGGTCGGGGCCGTCAATGGTGGTGGTAGGCGGCAATGGGGTGGTCGGGGAGGTGAGGGTGGGGGGTTGGGGAGGAGAGAGAAAAGGGAAGGGGGGTGGGTCTTTTTTATTTTATTTTGTGTTTTATGTTTTTGTTTTTGTTAAATTGTGTTAATCTTGACCATTGATCTTTGTGTAGATGTGTGGCTCAGATTATTTCTGACCTTCTGACATAAGTTTACTTCTGACCGTATACAGCCCCGTATATTATTAGCTAATTTATGGAAAATAATAATTATCTGAAAAGATAATGATGATATGACTGGTGTCAAAAGTGCAAAAAAAAAACAAAGGTATACTATCGTTCATAATAATATCAGAACAAAAATAAATCTACATTATTTTATAAAACAAGTATATAAACTATATAAATAGACAGCCGGGCGTGGCACGTACATGCAAACTAGTTAAAATCTGAAACCAATTCTTTCCTAGGAGGACACTTGGCATACATTAATTGGATAGAATATAAAAATAGCATTAATTACAATTATCGGTAAGGATATGGTAATAAATTATCATACATTAATTGGATAGAACATAAAAATAGTATTAAATACAATTATCGGTTAGGATATGGTAATAAATTATTATGGAGTAGTAACGTATTAGCTAATTTGTGGAAAATAATAATTTATTAGAACAAAGATAAGACAACATTTTTTTTATAAAACGAGTATAAACAATATAAATATATAGCCCGGGCGTGGCACGGGCATGCAAACTAGTGTATGAAACAATGAAACTTGTTTGAAATATAGTATAACGTACTCACCCTGCTTTTTCTTCTTTGAGTTTTTGATGTCTCATTAGAACTTCTTCAAAACAAAACTAGGCGTCACGTCCAACTTACGCTCGAGCTATAAATAATGTATATTTTTTTTTCCAATTTTTATAATTACTTAAGGCTATGTTTGGTATTAACAATAAGTTAGCTTATTTGGCCAAACTAGCTTATTTGACTAGTTTTTTAAGCTCTTTGATTAAATAAGTTGGTTTAGTAACACCACTAGCTTTATTAATAACCAAACTTATTTAACTAGTGTCTGTTTGGCCAAAGTAGATTACTTGACTAAGAAATTACCCCATGTAACTTATTTAAAATTAGCAAGCTTATCATAAATTTATTCCTAATTTACCCTTATTTAGTTATTATATTAAAATGAGATTAAAAATATATAATGAATTTTTATGTAATTTTATATATATCAGCTAATTATACCAAACACTCATCCTTCTATACTATTAAAGGAGGCTTTTTTAAAGCTCTCACAACGACCGGGCATTCGTAGAGAGTTTCGTGAATATTATATTGAATTATATAGCGAACATGATATCGAGTAGGACTCTACAGCTCTACATAATATATTTTAAATCTTATATTATATTATTTAATAATTTATCATAATTTATTTATTTTTGAAAGGAAAAATTTATCTTAATTTTTTGTACTAAATGTATACTAAATCTACTATCACAAGAATTTTGATTAACGGATTACATGCTAAAATCCTACGTATCAAACACCAACCTAAACCACACTAAACCTTGATATCTTCTATTGATCTTAGAGTTGCTGGTAATTGGTATCAATGATAGATAGATTGTTGTAGTTAGGATGAATCTTACGTACATATACTATGCGGTTATCCAAAAAAACCAAAGAGAATATGGGGTCAAAAATTTGGTCATATATAATAACATTAATCACAATACAATCTCATGTACATAATGAAACCAATTACACGCGAATTTTTCACTAATGTGAACCGACCGCCAGAATTTAAGGAACCATAGCTGTTTCGTAGTCTAATCTGACGTGAGCCAGAGTTTAGAACTTTTAGTAGGACATTTTTTGGACTTTAGCCTTTAGGATATTAAGTAGGATACATGCATGTTTTATGATATAATTGGTAACTGGTTATCTTAATACATTTATATAAGTCATTTTTTTTAGTCAATACATTTGTAAGTCTTAGCTAGAAATTTTGATTATGGCGCCTATATATACGCCTCTATGTCGGTATATATGTACGTTTCCTATATGTATTTTGTAGATGCCACATTCTCCAGCTATTACATAAGAGAAAGAAAGGATATAGTTGTTGTTTTCTTTCTCAAGATTTAGTTTCAATTCGAATTCGTAAGAATTTTCATAAGAAATCATATGTAATCTCAAATATAATCAGACTAATAGAAATCATTTTATCAGTCTAGGACTAGGGCTAATACTCTGTATTTGACTTTTATCACTTTTGACAGATATCATTATTATGAGACCCGTGCATTGCACGGGCATTCATCCTAGTAATTTATTAGTAGGTAAAAACGTTCAACTACTATTTCAGCTAGTTTTACCAAATATAGCCTTAATATCATATTTATTATTTAGACAACAATAATTTTATGTTACATCAATCATACTTTTGCACCCTAATTTATAAGTCATAAGTTACTTGTTATATATCATACAGTATTATTTACTTAGTATTATATTATTTTTAATTAAAAGTAAATTAATTAATTAATTATATTCCCTCATTGGCAAAACGGTACTCTTGTTCATTTTGCGAAGTAAGGCCCTGTGCGATTTAACTTATTAAACAGTGTTCAAATAAGATCACATTTATTCAAATCAAATCAAATCAGATCAGTTTCATTCAAATCAGATCAAAATTATGCGTGCGCATAAAAATAAATGAATATAGTCAACTTCTAGTTATTTTTTTTTTTTGCAAGAATGTGGATCTTTTATTCATCCTCAACGGGGAAATAAAAGAGCAGCTTACAAAAAAGGGCACCAATAAAAAGCACTCCTAAAAGGAAACTAAGTTATCATGGCTTCTACAATTTTCTCTTGATTACAATTTTCGCTTAAGAAGTACATTCGAACACTTACAACAAATTGAATTTGCCGCAGTATCTAATCAGTTTCATGCTCAGTGTCTGTAAACAACCTTAAGTTTCTTTCCTGCCAAATCATGTAGATAGCTGCATTGAAGCTGCAAATTACCCATTTGTACCTCCAACTCTTCTTGTTTTTGCTATTCTTGATCCAGCTTATGATCCTCCTTGTGTCATTGTGGATCATATTCATTCCAACCCAAACTTTAATACCTTCCCAAATTGATTTAGAGTAGTCACATCTGAAGAAAATATGATTGTGGGTTTCGGCTTCCTTCTTGCATAAGGCACATCTGTTCACCATTTGAAACCCTCTCTTGATCATATTGTCCACAGTAGCCAACTTTCCTTGCAAGGCCATAGTTGCTACAAAACTATGCCTCGGAAGATTGAATTGATGCTATTCCAAGTAATTTTATGCCACCTGATTTTTGGGAATTTGCTCCTAAAATGCTCGTATGCAGCCTTAACATTGAAGTTGTCACCTTTAGTCCATTCTATTAGCTTCTGCTCAAGAGTGTTGTTTGAGCCTAGGTCCCTAATTAGATAATCTTTGAGCCTGACTAGGCTTCTCCAATTCTCAGAGTCAGAGCCTTTGGTCGAGGCTTGCTGGAGGCTAGTTATTAATTCGTCTAAATGCAGTTAATTTATCAAAATATTTAGTCCACATTAAATCAAATCAAGTTCATTCAAAGCAAATCAAATCATATCAATTTTATTCAAATCAAATCAAATCAAATGAGAAAAATGCAGTCAAATCGCACAGGCCCTAAGCGGCTAATGCCGTCATTGAAAGTACCAAAGTCCTAGGTATGATGTGTTACTATGTTAGTGTAAATTATACTCCGTATACCTAATTAATTTGTTCTCGATCGTTCTTTTCCTTTTGTTGGCCATGATTTTGTAACACGTCGTTTAATTGTCGAGTTTCGCTCTGTATCACTATTGTATACGAATTTGGGGGGGTATGATGAATACCTATGCTGATAATGCAAATAGTTTTGATCTTGCGAAAGGCGTGGAATATTGATATGCTTTCATGGTCTTTCGTAGTGCGTGTTTGAATCGTTCATTTACTTTCTAAGTTTTTTTTTCTTTTCACAATTTGATTTTATCTATAATAAGCTACTATATTTAAGACTCCATTTTTTTTTTTTTTTTTATGATTGAGGCACTGTATGATAGGACTTAATGAATATTCAGATCAAATCATATTTATTCAATTCAGATCAGAATTATTCAAATTAAATTTGGTGAGATCAAAGACTTTCAAATCAAATCAGAGGCATTCAAATCAGATTAGATTTAAGAAATTTGATCATATCATAATCAACAACAGTCCCGAATTTTATTCAAATCATATCAGAGTTATTCAAATCAGAACAGAGTTATTCAAATTGGAATTTATCAGATCACAGTCAATAAAATCAGATCAGTTTCATTCAAATCAAATCAGAAAGATACAGTCCTATCATACATGGCCTAAGTGGTGCTTAAATCTCCGAAGTAGTACAAGTGGTTTATTGATACATTTAGGTAACTTTAGCGTTCAGGAAATCTAAATTAATAACATGGGTGCTTTGTTACAAGTAGCTATCTTTTATTTGGGTAATATGTCATATATGACTACTACGACTTATCAATTCTTTAACATGGACGCTAAATATGAGAGTTCGGTTCTCGAGAGACTCTAATATTACTATACATTTAGGTTATCATGGTGTTCAAGAAAGCATATGGGTGACGTGTGTTTGGGTTTAATTACCGTTTTCAACTTTTTGGTCAGATAAGCACACACATGTCGGGCATTACAAAAACACAAGTTCAAACTGACTCCTTCATGAAATTAAAAAGTACCAAAAACTGAAAATAGGTGAGACGACTAAAGTCGCGATTATCTACCAAAAATAATCCTAAATCCTAATAGCAGTAGTAGGGATCGTATCCACAGGGAAACGAGTCGTCAAATGCAATGAATTAAAGTGCTTAAGTAACAATTGATGGGGGATTTGAATTTTTGATTATGAAACTAAGTAGAAGTAACTAGCGCGAATTATGAATGCAATTCAGGGATAAAACGGATCTTGATCAATTAATTCCCACAATGCACTAACTAATCGGTCATAGTTATCAATATTCCTCTATTAATCTCAATTACTCTATCGTGGAAACAGAATTCCCAAATATCTCCTTAATTATAGCTAAAAGGAGTGATCGGCGCTACCTAATAACCCTAATTATCAAATCACCTAAGCGCACGATTAGATTCAATTCGATAATAGTAATAAGAATTAGAGAAATATCGATAGAGAAGTGTAATAGTAAAGCACGTTTCATATTTAATATGTAAGTCAAATCTTTGCCCTAATTCACTAACGATGATTATATACAAATCAATGAATTCGGGTTGCTACAATGTAAAGATCAATCAAACAATAGATTCCTTTGACTAATCTAAATTAGCAATTAATCAATCCTAAGAAATTAAACTAGTTGTACACCTACCAATCACAAAAGATAATTGAATGAATTGAAAACCAAAGATAATAGAATAATTGAAAACAATAGAAGGAATAGATCAAACTCACGATATTGTCAATGCGATGTTTCGATTAATCAATCAAGAAATAAAGTAATTAACTCCTCATACAATCCATAGAAACCCTTGTTTCTCCTCATACCTAGAGTCGGGGTTTTTATTTATATAGTTTACGAAAAACGTAAAATAGAAAAATAGGGAATTAGGAATTACCGATCTCGCGTCCCGCCAAGGAGAACCCCGCGGGCCGCCATGGTCCAACGCGGCCAAGAATCTCATCCTCCTGTATTCTTGCAATCTTCTGGCCCTCCGCCAAGCTTGCAGGGCGGACGCCGAATATTGCTTGCATTCAAAATGTGCTCAAAAATACATCAAAGTTAAGAATAAATACTCAACACCAATACTGAGTATTACATCATTTGAAACGTTGAAATACAATGGAAAACCATAAAAATAATGCGTACAAAATGGGCAGATCAAACTTTAAAATTAAATTTTTAGAGATGCTTTAATGGTACAAAGAAAACGGGAAGACCAACGTAAACCCTACAACAGTTTGTATGTTCTATTATTCATTATTTTCCATGATCTGTCATATTATATTATAAGATTTCCACTTTTCACTCATCCGCCCTATTATAATATTTTCTTTACATTTTTCTGCCACCCTTTATAATTTAGGTAATCTTAAAAATATTTTTTTCTACTATTTAAAATCATTTAATTTTTCTACTCTCTAATATCATTTATTTTTCTACATCACCATCCCTATGCGCCATTATATAATATAGGGCGATTGTAGTGATTTCCTCTACAATCGCCTATAATATAATATATGACAAGTAACATAATCGTTAAAGAAATAAGATAGTAGACATATGACAAAAAATTAGTGTTATTGTTTTTTTTGTACAGAAATTAGTGTTATTGTAATATTGATTACTTAATAGCTAATGATGATTGGACTATCACAAAACATAAATGAGTAGCAAATACAAAATTATCTAATTTACTACTCCCTCCATTCATATCCAAATGCCACATGACATCATTTCACACTTTTTAAGAAAAATAATAAATAATTCTATAATAATGCAAGTTGACAATGGAAAGAAATAAACAATTCAATTTTAAGTGCAAGTGGACAATATTTAGGGATAAACAATTGAATTATAGTGCAAGTGGACATTAATTTGGGTTAAACAATTCAAGAATGGTGAAAGTGGACAATATTTTATTAATATAGGGTTACTAATAAAGGGAATGGGGCATTTGGATGTGAATTTCCCAATATGAAAATTGGGGCATTTGGATATGAATGGAGTACAAGTTATCATCAATATCAATTTTTGAGAAAACATAACTATATAATATTAATAAAATAATATATTGATGAGTACGACGAGTGTATAAAATTTATCTATTGCATTTTCAATCAAACGGAATTGGGAATTCGAGTACATTGGATGTAAGCTTATCTAATATATATATATGTAATCCTGAACCCGCTCAATTCCCATGCTGACACGTGACATATAATAATATTATTATATTATAAATAATGTTTATCCAAAATAGGATATGGTAGTATATATGGTTGTATTATTCTATTAAAATAACATTATTACTTGATTTATGAAAAATAGTTATGTAATATTAGTAATTACCTGATTTATGGCAATTTGATCAATTATTGAAAGGTCACACGGGTGTTCGAAATGAGATTTTAGGTTTTTAAAGTTGAGTTTCCATCTAATTACATCACAAATATCCCACGGGTGTTCGAAACATGAATTTAGGTTTTAAATGTGATTTTCCATCTAATTACATCACAAATATACCACGGGTGCTTGAAATGAGATTTTAGGTTTTAGATAAAAAAAATCGTTACATAATTTTAACATTTAAAAAATAAGTAGCCCGGGCGTTGCACGGGCCATCAAACTAGTATACTCGTGTTTTTAATAACTATATAGTTTCAGTAAAATTTAATACTTATCATACGATCCAAAACGCTCACTAAGGCTACGTTTGGTATGCACAATAATTAGCTTATTTGACTAATTTTTTAAACTTTTTGACCAAATAAGTTTGTTTGGTGTCACCACTAGTTTAAATAATAAGCTAGATTTTTTAACAAGTTACCCATGTAACTTATTAAAATTTAAGCTATTTATCTTAAATATATTCCTAATTTACCCTAATTTATTTACTAAAATAAAATAAGATTAAATAAAGAATAATTTTTAAGTAATTTTATATACATCAGCCACTATCAGCTTATTTTGCCTAAAACAAAACACTTATTTTCTATCAACTTAAAACATTTAGCTACTATTGCAGTTATATATTGATATCACTAAAAATCAATAATAATTTACAAGAAGTTGGTGGGGAGCCGAGATACGATCTGAGCCCCCACACCCTTTGCTATGGAAAAACCAATCCTAGTAAAAATATGAGCTGCAGCCTGCGCACTGATATCCTGCGTTGAGCTACTATTTCAGTTTTCAGTTATTATTTCAGCATTGAGCTACTATTTCAGCGTTCATCTACTATTTCAGCTAGTTTTACCAAACATAGCCTTACTAAATGTGCCTGTTTGTTGTTTCTCCACCTTTTTTTGTATTGATTGTTATTTTTGTCTTATATGTTTAATTACGAGTGATTTGTGTTTTACTCCTTGTATCATTCCAATCACAAGTTTACAAATTTACATTACAGGCTTCATAATTTTTTTTTTTACTTTTTAAATTATTAATAGATCTCTAAATTCTTATTGGAGGAAGAGTGAGACACAAATGAGACGTATGATCATCATTCTTATATTGGCCCCATTCAAATAATTAAGTCGATCATGTAACTGTTCATATTTGATCCCTTAATAAGTTTCATACTTTTATTTTATGCAAAAAAGGTAGTATTTTTTAGCCACCAAACTAAAGGGCAGTGGCGGACCCACATATACCATTTTGGGGTCACTTGACCCCACTTGGAAATTTATAAGTATGTTGAATGTTAGATATAGTCAATAATATTTCATTAGTCTAGTGGTTTGTGTGTTGAACTTTATACCAAAGGTCATGGGTTCAAACCTTATCAATGCATATTTTTGACCCCACTTGACATTTTACAATTTTTTGACCCCACTAAAGTCAAAGTCTGGGTCCGCCACTGCTAAAGGGGGCGAGATTTGAAAGCCACTTATGTAAATGTATTTTTAAACCACTTGAACTACTTTCCTAATTATCCTAAATGATAAAACTTTTGATAAAAGATAAATTCATTTTGTATGGACATTGTTCCACCAATTCTCATATGGCAGTCTCTTTAAGCATTTCTCATATGTTGGCTCTCTCTATGCTTAAAAAAAAATACCCTCAGTACATTAGATTTCAAATAATGTTCATGATGCATGTAGCATTTACGTGTGCATCTGCTGATCTGCATTATATAGCAAAGATAAAAAAAAGGTATGATATCATGAAATTGTTTTAATGTTATTGAGTATATGGTGTTGGAAATATAGGGGTTGATTATGGCATATCGTAGGCTTCTAGGCGCGTATAATCGCTATCCTAAAGACTTAATTCGCCCCCTCGTGCATGGGCCTATGAATTAGTCTTTGAGATACAAAGAGAGCCCCGATAGCGCCTGCACAAGCGATATCGACACACTAAGTGGCACTAGGATCATTGAAGTATGTATGGAGATGAATGTGGGATGATGAATTCTCTCAATTCATCATTTCATTATGATGTTTGTCATATTGTGATTGTCTTGTGAATTGTCTTAATGTCAAGGACCCCCTAGGGGTATATATAATGTAATTGGTGACCCATAAGATTAAATCATGTCCATTGATTTAATCTACACACACAATTACATCAACCATAAGTTAGTTATGTATAACCAACTTAACAACAATTAGACACATCAAATAATTGCCATTAATTAATTACTCAATAATTAATTAACCAATTATTTATTTGGAAATTCTCCAACAATCCCCCACAATTTTCAAATCAATACAAACTTTGAAATCTTGTGATTCGATAGTAGGTGTCTTGCGATTGAACCTCTACCTAGTGAAATGTCTTTCAAATAGTTAGAATCGTATGGTAGGCTATGCTTTGAACCAACGATCCTCTCTTACTACTTGATTTCAAGTCACGCACATAATTTCGATCCCATACACCTCTTAGTATCGGTTGACACATTTATGGCCGTGTGTCCATGTATCTATTCATGAGCATTAAGAAGTCTAGCCCAACAAGACTCCTTAAAGCGGCCTCACTTTATGGCTCATATAGGTAAACCTTATCGTACTCCCATGTTAGTACAACAACGATCGATGTAATAACATACACCATTCTATATCCAAATAGAACAACCCCTAAAGGTTTATTAAGAACATAATGTTCAACCTCCTCCAACTCATGGGAAACAAGCACTCTTAGCGTCGGGATGCCAAAAGGATTGAGTGCTTCAAATCAAACACATGGTGTACTTTGACTCATTGAACTTAGGACTCGGAGGTTCTTCCAAGCGTTGAGTTGAGGTTCCACCATAATTGATTAAAGTTTGGGCTCACACATCCCTAATAACACAAGTTTCAAAACTCATGAACATCACTTCATTATTGATCAATAATGAACATAAGATGTTTCACTTGATTTTCCAAGAAACTTATCAAACATATCTAAAACAACAATGTGTGCACTAACATGTTTTAGATAACAAAGTTAGACGTCTTGATAGTATTACATACTACCACCATGATCAATAAATCAAAGATTTAGTTGTTACCCCTACCATCATGGCAATTACAACCATAATCATGTGCATCCGAATACACAAGGTAACTACTACAAATATAAAGTAACAAATACTCTCTTGCCAACGAGAATTAAACTCTTCAATTCCTTTAAAATTACAAGAGAAACACATAAGCACAGTTAGAACATTATGAATCATTGTTACGTACCCCCACTATTAGCCAACTATAAACATCATGGCTAAACAAACAGCGTCAACGGGTAAAACAGTATTCATAAACAATGTGAGTGTTGTATCGTACATACTACATACATGCATACTCACCACCATGTGCATTTTTACAATCTCTTAATGTAATTATAGAGGAACATATTTGACATATTGTCATTATTACCCCCACCATTAGTCAATGATTTTCAATCTTGGCTAAACATAAGGTAATAAACAAATATGACAAACAAACATAACACTCTTAAAGAATGTCCATGATTATAGTTACTCTTACTATAGTCAACTAAGTTGTCTATAAATTCATCACGTATGAATTCTATACCAACAACTCAAAATGAAATAGACCAAAGAACATACATCTTTTCTATTTCAATTTTGTTTATAGACATAAACACACATTTCCAATATTTCTTCATGTATAGAGTATAAATTGTCTATGTACCAACTTTAGACATACATTATACTCCCTAAACATTTCAAGAAATTTAAACGGAAAACAACATACGAATCATCCATGAATCGTCAGTTGCATATTATGTCCATACATGCACGTAAATGATAACTATCATGCATAAGAGACCTATGGGCTACCCCTTGGTATTCACTCAAAATTACGCAACGCATTACGCACTTATTTTCATGGCTATACGCCTATACATTTTCAACAAGGACATACTACTAGTACACATACATGCATAAACATCCCATGTGTATCACATTATGCAAGCAACATGTGTAAAGAGATCACACTAATCAAATCATGCCAATCAGTTAAAGAAATGTTAACAATCATAACAATTCACAAAATAACTGCCAACTGCCAAATTTAATCAAACGGCAAAATTTGGCGCACAGTACAAATATAGCAATAAACATCATGCGTGCATGGCCAATGGCCAACAAACTATTATGCATACGTGAACACGGTCTGATCAAACCACATCATAATTTAATCGCATGCATATAACAAAACATGCAAACATAACATTGATTTATGACATGCATATATAGCCCATATAATTTACCATCACATCTATCGCAATACATCAAACTATCAAAGAATTCTTGAAATTCATGATGCACATATTATAACTACCATGTATGCATACATAAGGAACAAACCAACAACTTATCTGTTTGGTCTTCGTTCACTACGGCCAAACTTAGGCGTGCGCCGCAACATCATAGAAGAAATGCAACAACTTCCCTTGTACACCCACGGATTAACCAACAAACGCTAATAGTCTCTTTGTCACTGTACCAAGCCCGACATGGCAATTCCGAAACCAAACGATTTTGCCATAATCACGAAATTAAGTCTTTAGATTGTTGGAAATATAGGGGTTGATTATGGCATATCGTAGGCTTCTAGGCGCGTATAATCGCTATCCTAAAGACTTAATTCGCCCCCTCGTGCATGGGCCTATGAATTAGTCTTTGAGATACAAAGAGAGCCCCGATAGCGCCTGCACAAGCGATATCGACACACTAAGTGGCACTAGGATCATTGAAGTATGTATGGAGATGAATGTGGGATGATGAATTCTCTCAATTCATCATTTCATTATGATGTTTGTCATATTGTGATTGTTTTGTGAATTGTCTTAATGTCAAGGACCCCCTAGGGGTATATATAATGTAATTGGTGACCCATAAGATTAAATCATGGCCATTGATTTAATCTACACACACAATTACATCAACCATAAGTTAGTTATGTATAACCAACTTAACAACAATTAGACACATCAAATAATTGCCATTAATTAATTACTCAATAATTAATTAACCAATTATTTATTTGGAAATTCTCCAACATATGGAAGATTCGTGATAGAGTAGTTTTTTTTTATAATGATTCACTTGTATGTTCCTATTGTGTGCTTCATACGTGCCTTAGCTTCCGCTATTTCAATGAGTGGAAGGGATGGTGCGACATGGACCTTTTCTCCCTCCATTCTCTAATCCCCGGCGACCTCTTTGGTTTGTGTTTGGTGGTTCCCTCATCTATCCAATATCATCAAAATCAATATCAATGGGGGTTTTGTTCGCGGTTATTTGGCAGTAGCGCGCTTCCTTCCCCAGTCAAATAGTGGTGATTTTTGTTGGGATGCAAATTCAAGTCCCACATCGGAGAAATGAAAAGTTAATGACTTCATTATAAGAGATTACCAAACTAATTATTAGTATGTATGAGGCCTTTTGGGAAGAAACCCAAAAACAAATCCGTGAGAGCTAAGCCCAAAGCGGACAATATCATATTAATTGGAGTGGTTGTCTCCTAATCGAAGGCGACAATTCGGTTCTTATGAAGCTGTCTTGGCCGGGTCATTACAATGTTCCTTTATCAATTGATTTTATTGCACGCGATATAAGAGTTTTTTTGGATACATTTCATTACACATTAGCTCCCATTTCCCCCTTGTTTTAGCTCCTATATATTACCCCTTACGATCCAACTGATAAGTTAGGTGATACCCCTAACTAGAAGGGTGACTTAACTTTCTTTCGTTTGTACGCTTACCTACTTCAATAGCATTAACACTTTGTTTCAATAACGTTGATGATGATAATTCTACGTACGAATCATATATACGGGATTGTTCTACGGAGTACACTATGCATACGATGACCCAACCAGGTTTGGCTAGAAGTTTTACTGTATATCTAGTACTACTAATTAATCCCGAGGACTTGAAACAAGTCTCTCCTAGCAGTGCCGTGCCCGGTCCCCTTTTCCATCGAAGAAATCTCTATCAATTGGAAAGATCAGTGGCACAGTATCGTCAATGTCAAGCTAAGAAAAAATTCTTCAACCCTAGGTCTCCGACGACCTTTGAGTATACATAATTTCGTCATGGGTGACCCTTGAACCAAATGATTGGCCAATAAGAAGAAAACTACTCCGTTATAATGAGAGCAGAGCAAAAATGAGCATACCTTTACTAATAGACCTGATATGATGCTCCTCCTTTTCGACTTTGATATCGATACGAACTATTACATCAATTAGTCAACTCGAACAAGCTAAGAGGTGAGATGGATACTGCTTAGCATCTCATGTACTACATGTTATTGGGAACAAAATCTACTTTCTACTCTTAAAGTTGGTTTATCCTGGCCTTGCTATAAAGGGCACAAGTCAAATGCCCTAATTTCTGGAATATATTCTGATTTATGCATATGTCAGTGTACTGTATGTCGAATACATACAATGTGTGGATAATAAGAAAATAAAGATGCAATACATCATGGAGCATATCAGAATAAAATCTGCAAATTTCGACGTATTTTCATGGACCAAGGTATATAAATAAGCACTGCATCCTATGGAAATTGCATCCAAAAATATGAATCAGCACAAATATACATACATAATAAGATTGTGGTTAATTAAGAAAGATGGTTCTTACATGAAGAAAAGGGTGTTTGGTTTGGTAGCCAAGGATGACTTGCCTGTTCTTGATTTCATATCGATCGTGGTGAGACCGTTCCATCGCATGGTCGGTTGATAAGGCTCCAGGCAGTCTCCTTGGCTATCTTGACACTCCCTTCTCTTTCATGCTAGACCTATTTTTCATTATTGTTCAGCTATCAACGGATTGGAATTGAGGTATCGGTATCTAATGCATGCATCTATGTCAAGAGTCGAGTTTCCGATGTCTAATTTTAATCATCTACATTGAGGGTAGACCAGAGTTTTCAATGTCTTCATGTCTAATTACAGTTCATGTACAATACAACTACTTTCCATGTTCATTTGATTCGCTGACCAATGATTTGAATATGTGAGAGCAATTTCAGCTAAGCGTTAACAATCTAAAGAAAGAGAGAATGTTAAGGTGATCAACAAGGTGCTCATCGTACTTATTGCAATAAGGCTGAACTTAATGCAAATTTAATGTAATAGACTAATATAGTACGAGTATGACAACACAAATTACAGGAGTGCCTAATGAAGTAATGGTGTGTGTGATCTACAATTGTTTTCATCAAAATCGTATTTGTGACTAGCCAATGGTAGATGAATCAACTGATCAATAAGAGGAGTCGTTCGTAAACTTTAGGTCATCAGTATTCCAGGTTTGTTCTTCAATGCGAACCGCCTTCATATCGTTTAATAATTAGACCAATTGGGTTCGAGGCTTGAACTGTTCAACCCATCGAAAGAGGAGGGCAAAAAGAGTCCCTCCTACGTAAATTCTATTGGTATAAATTGACCTGGAGGTTCATATACGTTCGATTCCCCCCTCTCAACTAAGCACTCGCCTAGAAGTATGGTAGATGTCATAATATTGAGCATTCATGATAGGCCAATAATTTAGGCAAGTGATATGGCCAACGAAGCAAATGCTTCTTCCACGGCTCCCCCCATACGCGCCTGAGGGGGGAAGCCATGGAAGAAGCATTCTCTCGCATTATAGGTACCCATAAGTATAGCCATGGATAATAGATTAGTAATAGCCTACACTGAATTAGTTGCAGTACTTAAAGGATCCTAAAATTGGTTGGCAAGTCTGGCCTGTCAGCTGTTAGGCCCATAAGTACTTACTTCTAGAGAGTACATTGCAAAACATGTACCTCTGTCTTACTCTTGTGTGTGCTTAATTAACTCGAGGTGATATTGTACTGTCAATCCAAACAAGGCGTTAACCATCCTAAGGAAAAGTTGTATTGTCCGGATGACAAGGGATACCACCAGATAACTTCTAGATCTTAGGGTCAGTAGGAGGAGGAATGGCTTCCCCGTCTCGTTCATAAGTTCTTGGGACGAGGGATTTTCCGTTTCCTCGTCTCGCTCTTCTGTGTCCGTGGGAAAGGGCCAAACCTGAATACAGGTCCTGAGCAAACCTGAATACAGGTCCTGAGCAGCCGACAGTTTACGTTAGAAGTTACCATTCAGAGTGCCTCGCTTCCAAGCCAAGCGCACAGCGGCACAGGCTAACAGGCTGAGCACCAAGTCTTGTAGTAGGGGAAGTCTGAAAACTGTATAAACTTAGTGTGAACGTTCCAAACCTTTCTAGTGAGAACGTACGTAGGAGTTTTTCCCTGTTATTAATCCTAGAATTCTGTTACTTATTCCAACACATCCAATCGAAAATCTTACACAAATTTCCATTAGATTAAGTCTCTATATGGATCTCATTCTCAGCAAATACTCTCTCAAAGATACAGGGATCAGTTGCAATCCTTTCCTCTTCGGGCGTAACAAAACAAAAACCAGTTCTATCGTTCTAAGCAACTGACACTCTAGACCAACTCCATCAAACAAAAGTTAGGTAATCCCATGGTCAACTACTAAACGACTCCGGTTACCATCAGGCATAAAATAAAAACATCAGAGATGAAAGTTAATCAGGGCACCAAATCAGTCATATTTCACAGCTTGAAGATAGTTTTGCCCGTACAAACATTAAAGGACAACATGTAAGTTCTGTTTTTACCCGACATAATTAAATTCTTGGACAATTTCTTATGTCCAACTTAGGATGCAGACACACAGACCAAAGGTTCACGCACATACATGATGCTAAGAGAACAGTATCGGAAAGACTGCCTCCTACCCCTTCCCATCTGACATGTCAAGTCTAGCCCATAGCATATTTCTGAGTCCAGCTCCTAGCCGTGCTCTCATACTTCGCCCTATCAGTCTTGTACATGTGAGCAATTTCTGGCACTAGGGGATCATCGGGATTTGGGTCGGTCAAGAGCGAGCAGATGGAAAGCAATACCTGCTCAAAATGAAAATTTTAAAAGCATCATTTACCAGATGTTCAGTTCATTCCACTCGAGCAAAACTCACATCATAATAGTAGATTATAGATAAAATACTGTTACTATAAGTTAAGTATTGGGAAAATTAAATTGGGGCAAGGAGTGATCAGTCCTGTAACAAGTCAAACTTGATCCTCACTGTCAATGTCTGGCAATTGTACAATGAAAAATGAGGTTCAGGTGATCCACACAAACCTTCGAAATGGTCAGGGCAGGGCTCCACTGCTCCTTCAAGATGTCAAGGCAAATGCTTCCATTGCTGTTGATATTTGGGTGGAACACCTTCGTCCTAAATGCTACCTGCAGTTCATGCCAGTGCAAATAAGAATTACATCACAGCCCAATATTAATACAAAGGCACACCACAGAAAATACCCCTAGTAAGTAGTAACCATAACATGAAGGACAAGGACAAGAAGGCGCAGAAAATACCTTTGGGGGTTTGAACGGATAATCTGGAGGAAAGTGGATAGTAACAAGGAAAACACCCCCTGCATATGGACTGTCAGGTGGGCCCATGATGGTTGCTTGCCAATGAAACATGTCTTCTCCTACTGGACCTGAGACCAGAAATTAAAATGTTACCAACAGCTTTATAACATATCCTCAATTCATCATTTTGATCTTCAAACCAAAAGAATATTGCTGTTTGCGAAAATGAGCATAGTAAAAGAGGATTCAAACTTAGGCTTCCACCATGCAAGTCTCAAAAGTTTTAGGGTTCAAGATATGAAAGCATAAGCTGTGATATTTATGATGGATGTGATAGTAATTAGTAATGTTTACAGTGAAAAGAGAAGTGAAGTAATAAACAACAAGAAAAAGATGCTTCATTTATTTACCACAAAGGGAAAAAAAGAAGGATCGTACCAACACTTCATTCGAGTGTTACAAAAAAAATATATTGGTTTCAGCACAGTTCTTGTATTCAAAATTTCAACGAGAGATCACCCTTGCCTCAAGCTACAGATTAAGGATAACTCCATGTGCCAATCAATAAAAGATGTTTCATAGAAAGACCAGTGTAGAATAAACCAATCACTAATATCACACGTATCTCCTTCTCTGCCACCCTCACCCACCTGCCCCTCTCCCCAAAAAATTGTGTCCTCTCACTCACCAATCACACAAACCGAATCGGTGGGATGAGTTTAAGTGGTGGCTCGAACGCCGTCAGGGCAGATGAGGATGGTCGGAGGCGGCTGGGCTCAGGTCGGGTGTGGATGGAGGTGGCTGAGCTGATGACGGGATGATTGGAAATGGCCACGAATAAGGGGAGAGGGGAGAAAGTGAGACAAGAGTGAGTCGTATACTCTATGCCCAAAATAGAACCATAAACGAATGACCGCCTAAAATGTTATGACATAAACCATTGACTGAGACAAATGCAACAAGTCATTTCGCCACCTCTCCATCCCATTAGAATACAAGTCTGAACTCTATAAAGCCAGAAACTTCAAGGTCTTCGACCAGACCACCACCGTAAATCAGTATCCTTCCAAGAAAAGAGCACCACAGCACCAGTTCCGAGCATATGAAGTTACAAAAAATGAAATACTTCACCGGTAATCCTACGTTCCTACCCCAAACAGCCATTTGTTTTATCTTCAACAAAAATAATCAGGGCCATGGTTGAAGCAAGGACATTGCATTTAGGCTAGAAAATATATTAGGAACAAAATAGGTAACAAAGGCCCCTAATATACTGCTATCTTCAAACAAGTGAAACTAATTATACTTGCTAAACAGCATTAGTGACAGCCTTTCGCAATTGTATGAGTTCTCACATCTTCAACAGGAAAGAGCCAAGGATCATAGACACATTGATTGTGTGAGTTGCCCCTTTCTCTAAGGAGATAAAAGGTCATCAAGAAGAATACCTCCTCACATAAGGCAAGAAGTGGATGCAATAAAACATCTCACTGGCAACCATAACATCCAGTCATGAGACACCCATCACCGCCAACGGCATTTCTGAGACCAGCAGTAGCTCCAGCAAGTTATGAGTGGCATGTACAATATCATAGTACCACTTCATGGCAGAAGCTTTTGTGAACCCAATATTGAGCTTATTTGAAGGCAAGGGAGCCTTACAAGCGGCAAAAGGTGATACAGAGTGTCGCATAATGTCAAAGCATTTCAAAGTTTTGCAACTTCGAACTTCAATACATCGTGAAACAAATATGATTTTGAAATGTTCAAGAAATAGAATTCAAAAGAAAAAATGAAAAGAACATCTTTCACCCTTTGATAAAGTTACATAGTCACTACGGTGTAAAGCTTGAAATAAGGCAAGGATTTTTAATCCAAGAGAGTGCAGTGAAAAAACATAAAACCCTACTGATTTGAAAGACTTAAAATTACGCAAATGCACAAGGTTTTCCAAAAAAAAGCACCAATTTCCAAGTTATTTCAAAAGAGAGCCCCCTGGTCAGATGACAAGCCTAAATGCGGCAAAAAGTGTTTCCCACCAAAACGCAAAGAATGGAATACCATTTTACCACACAAATCCCTGGCCAAAGAACCCAATATTAATCACAAGTAGAACTCCAACCAATCAAGAACATACACAATTTAGAAATGCTACAGCCAACAAAGACACACATAATTGATGCTGAAGACAAGAATAATGACTCCTAAAACCCAAACATACAAACAACACAAACACGGCAAGTGACCGCCTCTAGCAATGACATACATATACGACTAATCATCAATTAGCCCTTCATACACACGTCTAACGATAGAGCTGGTTGCACAACTATTGGAAGAAAGAAGGCCGCAAAAGTAGATTGGTGGCAAGAGAGGGACTTTTAGGAAATCAGCAAATGGAATAAAGTTCACCTCCAACTCTGACCTTCCCCCTCATCAACCATCTCACTTCCACACTCAACACACCATTATAAACGGAATTACTGATACTCGACATCTCATCACTTTTGTTCTACATTCAACAAATTAGTTGATCCCGGAATCAACAAATTTAAGTCATAAAAACGGCATCAAACTCAATCCACTGAAGTAACTGTGAAACTTCATATAAGATAGCCAAACAGAGGCCCACTTTTGTACGAAGTACTTCTATGCCAAAACCACGGACAATGCAGTAATTTCAGACAGCACAAGCCATTCTGAATGTTCTACAACGAACCATATGATATTCCAATAAGACAAAATTCCCATTCTTTAATATTCTCATTGTCCAACTTTGTCCTACTCAATTCTTTACATTTTCATTGTGAACAAAGCCAAAGGAAAAGCCAGTATACTCCATTACCCCCCATTCATTTTCATTCCACGCCCCCACTAAAGGAATCTCTTATCCTCAACCAGTCAACCTAACTATTGCCTTTTTCTATTCTCCGCCACAACCCTCGATTATGGAACTGCAAAACATTGATCTTCATTCCACGCCACCACTAAACCATTACTCTAAATTTTCAGGATCATCCAGGCACTTTTGAGGTGATCACAAACTAAACAATCATCTAGACTGATTGAACACAACACCAACAACTTCCTACTAAATGCAAAAACCGGATCCTCCGTTAATTTCAACCAGCGCCATCTTACAAACATACTCTATACACACACACGCATTCGCACCACCTCACCAACAAAACCTCACCTTTACACCATAAAATCCTCTCCTACCATAAAAAAAAATCTCATTCACAACACGATCCAACAATAACACGACACGCTCTGGAACACGATCTACACCTCAAACCGAAACATCGATAATACCAAAGCAATTCACGCCAACAACAACCAAAATTACGCATTCGCAACATTCATACATAATCACTTATACAACAACTCATTCAATAACAGCTCAAAACAGCTCAAAAGAATCGCAATTTCACATCGAAGATCACATGCAACGAGAATTACAAAGATCAAATTAGCACAAAATCAAAAATGAAAATTAAAAGACACAAAATTTCGAACAACAAAAAATAATAATAATTAAAAAAAAAAGAATTATACCGGCGCTGCAAGAGGTAGGGGGATCTTTCTGCAGATCCTTGAGCTCCTTCAAAATTCTCTTTGAAGCCATCTCCTTTTTTCGATTTTTCTTATTTAAACCCTAACAAAAATCAAAATTCAGGATTATAATCAACAATCAACATCAGATCAGATCAAACGGAATCAGATCCCTCTAGATCCAACGGCGTAAAATCCACGATGAATCATATACAGATAATTAACAACAAAAACACATGAATAGAATTACCGGAGATGTTCAATTAGAAAGGGGAATCTTCTCTCACACGCTCTCTCTCTCTCCTGGTAATTCTGCGGGGGTGTTTTTTTGTTGAAGGTGTTGAGAGGGAGGGAGGGAGAGTTTGCGGTAAATTTTCCGCCGGAAGGAGGAAGAAGACGAAACAAGAGGTGTGAGTTTGGTTTTTAAATTAGGGGGAATTTTCTCTCTTTTTTTGGTCCACTCTTTTTCCTTTTTCTTATTTTTTTATTTTTCTATTTATTTTAGGTTCGTATTTTAGGTTTGGGTTCGGTTAGTTTGGTTTGGGAGAGGGGTAGCGTAAATGTTGAGATTGTGAATGAGCCTTCCTACACCACTTGCTTTGCTTTGCTGCTCTTTTTGTTGATTATTGTTTGTTGTTTTTGTTTTCTTTGTGCATATAATTGGTGGGTGTGACTAGTGTTGAAAATGACTCGACTTGGATTTGAGATATGATTAATAGCCATCGGGGGTGGGGGGTAGAGGAGCGATTATTATCATTTTTGTGTTTAGACAAAAGGCCTCAACCAAATACAAAATAAATCTAGATGGATAAAAGATTAAAATCGTAAAATGACAGAGCTTTGATGTGAATAGTTGTAAGAGGTGATGATCGCCACTCCCTGATAGATGCGCTAAATTGTTAGTTAGACAATTGAGCTGCGTATAGGTATAGGAACGCCTACCCCTAGGTTAGGCCTTGAAATCGGGGCTTGATACATGTTGATTTTGCGTCTACCGTAATTATATCGTATGAGGAAGTCCGGAAACCCTCCCAAACTTGATCCTGTTTTCGTTTTTGAACTAGTAAGATTGCTTCAGTGTAACCTAATGATCAATTGGCTACCTCCAGGGCCATGGAAAAATTATGGCCACGGCTGCACAAACGATAACCAGAACTTTTGGTTGATGAACATGACCCTTCCCAAAGTCCAGTGTTTCTTGTTGATGGTGATATGTGGACCTACAATAGTACAATCCTACATTGCATGCAAACTGGCTAAACTGCTGAGGGCTTTGCTCGAGCACAAGAGCAGCATTTGGGAATCATACCAATGTAACAGCTAGTACACAAGGACATAAGGTAACCAATATAAACATCTCAGTACAAGATAAGCAATGATTCTTTCGACATAATGGAATTTGAACAATTCTTTTTGCCAAATTTAGGATTGTGTAAACAAAGATGAATTTTCATTGCAAATCTGAATGGTTAGCAAACAGTATCAGATAGCTAGTGCCAGAAACCTCATCCTACCCGGCTACACCCTTTTGATCAACACTAATGACTAGCCCATGGCATACTTCTGGGTCCAGCTCCTTGCAGTGCTCTCATATTTCGCCTTATCAGTCTTGTACATGTGAGCTATCTCTGGCACAAGGGGGTCGTCGGGATTTGGATCCGTCAACAGCGAACAAATGGAAAGCAATACCTAAACAACACGATAATTGCAAATTAACCAAAGACGCTTATCTTCAAAAAGTTTATCCTAACCACTTAACCATATAGGTGAAGTAATAAGGCAACAAGTGTGATGGACAAACCTTAGAAATCGTAAGAGCAGGGCTCCACTGCTCCTTCAAGATGTCCAAACAAATGCTTCCGTTGCTATTGATATTCGGGTGGAACACTTTCGTTCTAAATGCTACCTGCAGACATAATACACAAAAAAGGCTCAGGAAGGGGACACAACGTTAAAGAAAGGCTCTCCTTCAATGAAGGAGCCAGAGATAAGCAAGCGGAATACGAAATTGTAATGACATAACAATTCTTGACAAACATCATGTGCCCAGAACTCTATCTAAGTTGCAAGATCCAAAGAAGAGTGAAGGTCTCAAGATACTCATTTGATATAAGTAGGTTGTACAATTGACGGTATCCATAAGCAGGCAATGAGAAACACAGCCCTCGTTGGTGTAATTGATACATACATACGGTCTTTACTATTAATACATACATGTGCCTACTGCTGACCCCAAAACAAGCAATGTGTAAAGCAAACAGAGTTTCCAAAAAGATGATTTCCGTTTCATAAACCAGCAAAACACAATACTCTACATGATCAAGATATATTGGGAGGTTGGCATGCAAAAAATCTTATTAAAGAGGGCAGAATGTCACCTTAGGAGGTTTAAATGGATAATCTGGAGGGAAGTGGATGGTAACTGAGAAAACCCCTCCGGCGTAGGGGCTGTCACCAGGGCCCATAATGGTTGCTTGCCAATGGAACATGTCTTCAGCAACAGGGCCTGAGGAAAACATAAGAAAGTCAGGAACAAAAGTTTCAAACAAAACCACCGAGAGCTACAACAATGCATTTGAAGATTACACGTACTCTGTCATGATGGAAGTACTTATTCAATTATAGACACTACACATCAAACAACTTCATCCGCAATACAAAAATTTCATAGCAATGGATTCTATTCTAGTATATACAAACGTTACCTATAGTTGCCACATAAAAAAATGCTACATACTTCATCTTATAGTTTTTTTTATCATGAGTTCACTGAAACTAGATTAAGAATGAAAACATGCGAAAATATACAAACTAATATGAAAAGCAACTAAAAGAAGGTGATAGAAGGATTAGTTAGAACACAAAGAGTTCACAGCAGAAGGTATCATCCAAGGCCGACCAGTTCAACAAAGTCATCTTACAAGCGATAAGACTATAATCTACCCAACCTTGCCCTTCTATGACCAAGTGCTTTCCAATTTCTCAACACATACCGATGATTACTATCTAAATGGTTTCCAATTTCACACGAGCATAATGGCGTAAAATTCTACAAATCATCACAAAAAACAACGAAACCATAACCACCCATACGAACCTGTAGCAAGTTTTTCAACACCAAACAATAGTTCCCTCTAAACCGGCGTGTACCAATAGCGCAACCTCGACCAAAACATCTTTCTTTGACCCCTAACATCTAGCTCAATCATAGAGCAACATGTTTCCCCATTCTCATCACCTCTATCCCTCCCCGAAAAACGCCAACACTTTCCACCTCCCTTATCAAACCAGTCATCTAAACAACTTATAATTGTAACTCGTACACGCATCTCCCGAAACTCCGACAACCTATGATCACAACAACTCTACCCAAGCGAAAACCCGACACAACCCTACCCGTGAACCTGGGAGGTTGTTCAAGGTTCAGATGTGCGCAATACGCTACCCCTAATTCATGCAACGAAATCCTATATTACACATGCACAAGATCAACTAATACCTACCACCCAACAAACAAATTCATGCAACACAATTTTAACAAAAATTGCAAACCCACAAATTAAAAATCACTCAAATTAAAAATTAATCAACAAACAAATAAAAAAAGAGGAGATATAAAAAGAAGGGTTGGGTGTTATACCAGCGCTGCAAGAGGTAGGTGGGTCCTTTTGGAGATCCTTGAGCTCCTTGAGTATTCTCTTTGACGCCATTTTTTTTTTCTTTCTAAAAAATCACCCAGAAATTTCAGCAAATCAAACGACAAATATAATATCACAAAAACAAAAGACCACAAAAAATCGCGTATTTATAGAGGAGAGAGATTGGAGATGGGGGGAAAGAACATATACCTATTGGAAAGAAGATTCAAGAAGAAGATTGGTGACCGGCTATGAATGGGGCGGTTTATTTATGGGTCCGGGAAACAAAGAATTGTTGTGGGTTTGGGTGGATGCCTTTGATTTTGCGAGAATCTCCTTTTTATATTATTTTTTTAATTTTTTAGAGTATGTGTCGGGCTATTTTTTGTTGTTGTTTAATTAGGTGTAGGACTTACTAAATACTAGCTGGTTTCCACGAGCCCACTTGGGTTTCCTCTTTGGTTTGTGTTCTTTGCATGATGGTTCGTGGATTGAGGTTCCTTCCACCAATTTGGCCAGTTGCGTGGGTTCCGCGTTGAGATGACCGACTGGCCGTTTCACAAGCGTGGCTACACTATTCGTATTGCATTCCCGATAAGAGTCCATTTAGAGCTAGATAAAAGTTGACACAACATGATGATACGATATGAATCGGATATGAAGACAGCAGTTCGGTGTAACATATTTTCAACACGAAATAAACACGACTATTGGTAGAATGGTAGACCTTCGAATTGGCTTAGATAAGCAGTTTTGAGCTTTCGATCTCTGTCTCACTTGACCCGAAGATCTAATAGGATTAGAAGTTGCAATTCGAATTTAACCCAAAAGAAAGTAAAAATAACGTGACTAGATCTGGAAACAATTTGGACCTAGCTTTACCGAAATTGACACATAACTAGATTGAACCTCCCCGACCTAACTCACCTAAGTAATCAGGCATGGCATGCTCACTTAACCCAAAAATGGTTCGAAATAAACTACATCACAAATCAATGACTTAAATTATGAGTAGGATTACAACATGTATGGCATGTTTTTTTTTTAAGATCCAAAAATGGTGCAATATGACCAATTTGAAATGTCCCGAGTCTAATTGAACCGATCAAAAAATCGATCCAAAATTAACCAAGTGATGCTAGACTCAACCCAAACATAAAATATTAGTGAATTGAGCATGACCCAATTCGAAGTGACGATCCACATCCGACCTAAACTTTTGGGTGTTATTTCTCACTAATCTATTTCCAATAGCTAATATATTTTATTCAAGATATTGATCCATGTCAAATTTAGTCAATTAAGATACTTGAGGGGTTGCTCATTTTGAGTCGAGACGAGTTTGATCCGGATGAGTATCGAGTCACCTGGCTTTGGATCACTTTTGACTCGCATCATAAAAGGCAAATTTGACAAAAATATCCTATAAGACCATCTCGTGATGATTTATCACGAAATCAACACACTAATGTCACATTTGTCACTCGTTCCTAATCAAAATAAAATGTTCGAGTCTTGATCAGTTTTACACTTTTACCATGTCTACTCCGATATCCCGCGCCAACTCACCAAGTGTGTCAAGTGGCCAGGGTACAGGTGGGAGGGTGGGACCATCTCATCATTTCAAACTTCAAAGTAAACCAACCCACCAAAACAAAAAAAAGAACCAAAAAATCACGGCAAACCAAATTTCCCCAACCACCGTCAAGACTCGTCAACGGCGGCCGCACGTCACCGATCCACCACCTACCGCCGCCGTATAACCCCTTCCCAACAAGAAAATGAGCCGATACAACCACCGGCGAGTACAATACGACGTCGAACCGGAGACGGAAGACGCGGCGGAAGAACAAGAGCCGTCGGATCAAAGCTCAATGAAGAAACCAGAGCCGTTCATGGGAGTCAAAGCTCGACGATTAGCTTCAATGCATAGAGATTATTCCGGAGATTATCTTAATATCGCTTCCCAACCTCTCCTCTTGAAAATCCTTAATAAACAAGGTTTAATCTTTTTCTTTCTTAATCATTTTTGTTTTTCTATTAAGTTTATTTTTTTATTTTTTTTTTTTGTTTTGTTAATGTTAGTAGCATTGTTTTATGACTATGTATGTTTGTTGTATATAATAATGTTTTAATTTAGTTGGATTGTGTTGGTACTTTGTAGCAATGATTATGTTAGGTTGGACTGAATGGTGGAGTGAGAATGATATTGTAATTGGGAAGTTGTGAATTTGGGATGAAAGAATTGCATTTTGATTTGTTAGGGTTAGTGTTGCTTAATTTTCGGCCCGAAATAGATGCCGTTTGCTTTAATTGTTGTTGGGTGGAATTATAAATTGATTTGGTTAACCCGTTTACTAGAGGTGAGTAGCTATACATTGGATCACCTAGTCATATTTTTGTAGGCATAGTGTCGTCCGGTCGTTTTTAGCGACTACTATAATGCGCACAATGCCATTTTTGAGGGGGGGGGGGGGGGGGAGGGGGAGGGGGGGACGTAGATTTGTGTGAGCCACTTGTATTTCGATGTTTTTGAAGAAGTGTGCAAAGGGTGATTTGTTTGAAAGGAGGATGCGTGGAGAATGGGGGTGTTTGTTTGGTTGTGAGAGTACTATACAATTCCAATGTTGAGGTGAGTAGAGGTGAGTAGCTATACATTGGATTGCCTAGCCTTGTTGTTCGTAGGTATAGTATCGTCCTTGGCGAGAACCGTGAATGTTATGATGATGCAATGCCAATGTTGAGAGGCGATGAAGATTTGTGGGGGCACCGCTTGTATATCAATGTTTTTGGAGAAGTGTGGAAAGGGTGATTTTGAAATGAGGATTCGTGGGAAATGGTGATATTTGTTTGGGTGTGAGACTTTGTCATATTTGGGAAAGGATTTTGTGAAGGCAATGTAGGTCAAATTCTTGAACTTTGAGGTTGAGGTTGGATTTGGTGTAGGTGGATTGGAGTCATAACATGGGTTGAGTGAGAGTGGACGTGCTTTACGAACTATAAGGTTGAGCGTGATCCTTATAATTTAGTTGTTGCTTTGTTGAATGAGAAGCTAGATGGTCTTATAATGGTAAAAGCGAAGAAAACGAGAAAGAAACCCCATTTGGAGAGAAAAAGGTTCTTTGTCAGTGATAACACTGGGGCATTGTATCTGGGGATATAGCTGCAAAATGTTTCAGTTCCATTTAACAAGGGGATTTTAGAATTGCAAATTCTGTGTTATCAATATGAACCAACTGTATGACACTGCAGGCTGTTGCTGTTGGTGAATATTGAGGTCCAGCCAATAAGCTGATTAAATGCGCATGTATCTTTATATACTGTGTCTTTGGGGAGTGATTGTAGCTAGTCCGCATCCTATTGTTAGTACTCTCTTGAAAGTACTTTGAGGTTATTTTACTGTTGGTGTATTAGTCAATTAAGTCATTTCTTCCCGCATTAGCAGGATTCTTACTGAGCTCTTATTGATCGCGTATACAGCAGACCTTGTATGGGTTCGCACTCTTGCTACTGGTCACAAGAGGGCAGTATCTAAATGAATCCTTACTTCAATTATTATCTAGGTTTTAGTTGATACGTATTTTGCAATTTTTTGGAGAGAAATGACTCAAATGAATGACCTGTTATAGATTCCACTTGTCGTGACGAGGTTCAATATCAGTAGAGGTAGTTTAGTTGTAGCATAAGTGAGAGAAGCTCTGGCAAGTACAAGAAGTCTGCAAATGAAGTAATTTGTTTGACATGTCACATGTGTTACGTTATTGAGTTGTGAATCTGGTGTATAGTCAAAATGGATTTGTGAATCTAGTATAGTTGATATTGATACTTTCGGGTTAGATAAGGTGGGGGTTGATCGGACACAAGATGGTGCACGTGAGACAGAAATGCTTTCGTCTGGCTTGGTCGCAAGGACTAGTTGAGTGAATCTGGCTGGCTTTACGAATGCCCTGTTGTAAACCCTGAAAAATATGGAAGTTCCTGAGCATTTGGTATGATTAACTCAAATAGTTTATAATTATTTGTGTTGGCCAAAGGTATTGTTGCTTCAAAGTACAGATATGATAGTCTCAAATGAAGAATACCATACCTCTCACCTTTTCTTGTATGATGTGCGGAACGCATCGTCTCTACCTTTGGTGTGCACTGAAAAAATAACTCTTTGTACAATAGAACTCTTCATGTTGGTGGATTTAATACTTTCGTTTTGTTAGCTTGATTCCTAGCTGTTCTAATTTTGACTTTGATATATTGCCATTGAGCAAATGAATACCCCCCCCCCCCAAGGGATCAAATTTGGAGGTTTTTATAAGCATGGATGTGTAGTGAGAAACAATAAATCGTTAATAGTTGAGATAGAATGATTACAAAGATATAAGAAAACAGTGCTTGTGTTATTGGGCAGTTGTTGACCTTTGGCCTTTTTTATACTTATGGGTTGGTAAAAGTAGGAATCATTTAACTTTTACTGCCCCTCGGCCCCCTCCCGTTGTGTAATCTAATTTTGCTTGCTTATGGTTATTGGGTGGAAAAGATTTTTCGTCTCCGTCCATTCAGCTGTCTTTCAGTAAGCTGTGATGTTGTGAGAACTATTAATAGCATTTCTGAAGCAGCTAGTGAGCCTATTGTGTTGTCGATTTTGTTCTACACCAGCATTTTGAGTGTCGAGTTGACTGACTTGACTCCAAATTGCTTGTAATGCAGACAACTCACACATACCAGTCTACTTATAACTTACTTTCTTCAATAGTATTTGATTGATTATACGACGAATATTTTGATTCTTGGTCTGTTTTAACCTCTCTGATCTCTTGTGAACATTGACCACGATTTCCGTTGGTCTTTCAGTACTTATACTTACACTATGGGAACACGCCTTTCCGGCTGTCACTTTCACTAAGAAATTTGTGTTTTGAATTCTTTTTTCTCTTTTATTTTGTGTTCGAGGAATAGTTAGGACTGTAGAAAGAAGATATACTACAAAGGCTGGCAGAAATATTGTTGATATTGTAAAATTCTAGTCAACGATGGTCTAAAACTTGTTCTGATGTCAACGTCCTATGTCTGATTAAATCTACTGTGTGTGAATTTCCGTTGCAGAGAGCATGACCTTAAGAGAAAACTAATTGGCAATTGTATGCGTAAATGGTAGTGAGAGTGTTTGGCAGACAAACGTTGAAGTTGTTCTCATGTCGACGTCCTATATCTGATTAAATCTACTGGATGATAGCTACTATGGGTAGGTGTACTTTGAATGTGATAATGGTGTCATCTTGAGTTCCTGCTCTGATTTCTTAACTAATGTTCTTTGTTGGTTTGAGTTGCAGTATCCGTCAAACTATGAGTTGTTTTGGAATGTTAATTGACTTGTTGGCATTCTGTGATGTAGGTGACAGACAAGTTCTCTTTGCTGACAAGGTTCTGAAGTTCACTGGCACCGGGAAGATGAAAAGACGAATTCTTATAATAACAGATTATGCCCTGTACATTGTTGATCCGGAGAGCTACTCCCTTAAGCGAAGGATAGCCCTCGCAGCTGTAGAGAAGCTGTATTTGAGCACATTTTGTGATAATTTTTTCGCAATTGTCATTCCAACAGAGTATGATATGCTCATGGCAAGTACTAGAAAGACTGAAATTGTTACCACTCTGGTAGAAGCTACAAAGAATACTTCTAATTTCGAGCTTGATGTTATATTCAAGAACAGGTGATTTTCTATCTTCCGACAGGGATCTTTGAACTATGTGGTCCTGGAGTCCTACCTCTAGATCTTCAAACTTTCACTTATGTGTTGCTAGAGTACATTGTACATCTCTTATAGATCAACTTTATTCGATTATCATTGTATAACATGGCTGTAATCCGTCGCCCATCTTTATGTTCCTTTGATTGCCATTCACCAACTTTTCTACTACGCAGGTTCGAGTACAATCCAGCTGCTGATTTGGTGAAAGAGGTCCATTTTGAGGAGGTTGAAGGTTTGTACAGCTGACTTATCCCAATCTTTCAGTTAGATCATGTGATGACTTGTACATGCTCAATTAATCCAATTATTTTCCTTTGCTTTTGTCAACCAGGTGGTGTAAAGACTCGAATTCTACGCAAACCGGATGACGATGATGAATAATCCTTCCCATATTTAACGATCAAGGTTTTAGTGCTGCGACCACATTACCGCCATGTCAACTACACTGTCTACCGACACGCTATGCATCCAGATCCGGAGTACCAAAACCTTCTATTCACAATGTAAATCATTCTTTGATATTCTCTCTCCTTTCGTTTTAATTCGTCCTGGTTTTAGTTTAGATGCCCTGATTGTGCATATATATACTGTATGTACTATTTAAGTGTACACGAGAATCCACGAAAATTCTATGCGAGGTATTTCAGGAGATTGAACTATGTTGGTGAGTTGCAGTAGTCTGATTCTGATCTGGTTTTGGGTGACGAGCTGACAATAATGCAGCTCACATGCTAATCTCAGTAGATTAAGGAGTTGGTAGTATGAGAAATCATTAATGTTCAATCTTGTTTCATCATTTACTAAACCTCGAGTTTTATTGCTTCTGACTTTTTTTTATTGGTTGTCTGGGAAGGCTCTAAAAGAGTAAAAAAAAGAAGTTATGTTTATTTTTGTTACGTTATTTGAAAATGAGAATATGAGATGTTTGATACGAGGTTTTTGTTTTGGGGTCTTTGAAATGTACTCTAATCAACACAAATGTACAATGTGGTTCAAGCAGCTTTGGATACTGAGTTGATAGTTTCTTACACTCTATTGTGATGATTTTGTATAACATTGCTATCGAATGTTTACTAGAGTGAATGACATTAGTCTAGACTACTCCCGAGTGTTAATAAGCGTAAAATTTACTCTAGTAGAGTCTAGTTGAGGTGGTTATGAATGAGTTCAGAATCGGATATGTTAACAGTTCAAGATGACCTGACACATGTAGTTTGAGTTTCAGTTAGGGTTTATGGAACTAATCAGAAAAAGTAGACTAACCCAACCAATCTAAAGATTAGGTCATCGGAATCACGATCGTGTGGTGGGTTACCCTAATTTCCATACTCATTTTGCGGGTCAACTTAGGTTGCTCTAGGGTCCGGCCATCGGCCATCTCTTTCGCCCAATTAGCCGATTGACCACGATTGAAGTTGAGGTGCATTTGGGGTCTTGAGACTCCGGATCCTTTTTGCTAATGCAAATTTCGTGCTAAATGGTACTACCAAAAGTTTCAAAAAATAGAACTAATACAGAAATCTATTATTCATACCCAAAAAAAATTATTATTTCTATATCCATCAGTAGCATTGATCATGCCTTCACAACAAACAAGATCCCATTGCTCATCTGAACTCTCCAATTGAATGACCCTATTTTTATTTTATTTAATGTTTTGGTAGAGTGTTTATTTGGTTTGGTGCAATTTAATCAACAAAGGCAGAGGCGTTGACTTTCAATCAGCACATTTTTTTTGATTTATAATGTCTACCTTTACCTTACACAATTGACTCTACTGATAATAAATGTGTGCCAGAAGATACATTGAAGATGCATTTGTAAGGAAGATACATGGCTAGAAATGCTGCACTTATTAGCAAATCCATTGACATTAGCTGGCTCTCTGTTTGGTAAACTAATTCATCCTAGAAAATGACATAATGACAGACTAATATTATCCAAATCATGTGCTTCCAAATCACTAACAAAAAGAAACTCATTAAAAAAATAAAATGTCAAAAGCTAATTTCAGTATGGAACAAAAATAATTTCTTGTTACAACTAATGTTTAACTACTAAGATAAGCAAAGTTTTATTGTGGGGCTGATGTAGATCCTATTTCAACCATATGTGACAGTGATGCTGGTGTTGGAGTTGAGGTTTCCGATGACGGCCGTGTGCCGGAGTACCCTCGCCTGAGATCCTCCACCATCCTGACAACCTCCCACATTTTCGGACGTCGGTCCGGATGCCTCTCAGCACAGGCCATTCCTAGTTGTAGCATTGACACCATTTCTTCCTCTACATTTGGGTATTTTAGCAGCTCTACATCAAATACTTCAGCAGTCCACTCTTCTCTTACTACAGAGTTCACCCATCTTACTAGGGGCACCCCTTCTGCTAGGGGGTATTTTCCTGTAAGGAGCTCTAAGACTAGAACTCCAAAGCTGTACACATCTGAGGTTTGGGTTGCTTTCCTAGGATCAGTCACCTCCGGGGCTCGGTATCCGACTATTCGTTGAACCGGTGGCGCCAGTGGGGTGATTATAGTTGCTAGACCAAGGTCTGATATGCAACCATGGTTCTGAGGGTTGATGAAAATGTTGGATGATTTTATGTTTCCATGGACTAGTTTGCCATTGTTTTGAGTGTGGATGTGTGCAAGACCTTTAGCTACGCCTATAGCGATGCTTAGCCGAGTTTCCCAGTCTAATGGAGACGGGGTTTCTCCTCTTTTCCCTGCAAAACGATTGAGAGAAGTCAGTCGTATAGATCACGAAACAATAGCACATCAGACTATATGCTAGATTTAGGAATGGAACAATAATGTTAGAACAGAATGAACATAACAAAAGTTGCAGTTCATACCGTGTAACCTTGTTGATAGGCTGCCTTCGCTGAAATAATCGTAAACCATAAGTTTCTCATCTTTGGAGTAATAGTATGCCCTGAGTGCAACCACATTCTCATGCTTGATATTACCAACAACCTCCATTTGCTGCTCAAAATCTTTCTTTCCTACAGACACTTCCTTGAGCCTTTTCACTACCACCATGGTGGTATCCTCTAGAGCAGCCTTGTACGTTGTTCCGAACGTTCCCTTGCCAAGAACCTCGGCTGATGCCCTCAACAGATCCTCCAAGTCAAATGCCAATTTCGATCCCTCGAAGAATGTCATCCTCCCATTCTTCTCTTCTTGGCTCTCCTTAGTGGTTCTTTTCTTCTTAAAGATCTTGCCTTTCTCCTCCTGTTTCTTCACGCCAATCCTTCTCGTGCTCTCTTTTTTCGAGCAGAAAACAACCATGAAAACCGCAATCATGACAAAAACTACTACACAACCACTTAGTATTACCCCCAACAATGCTGTCTCACTTAGCTTTCTCTTGGATTTGTGGGGCAACTGGGGCTGACTGGCTATGGGTGGCTGAGCTGATGGCAAGGGCGGAATAGACACCTCAGACGAAACAGCATTACCGGCAAAGGCTGAACTCGGGAATCTACTCAGGGACTTGGGCAATGTCCCAGTTAGATTGTTGTTTGATAAGTTTAAGAACCTTAAACTTGGTGTACCAATGTCAGGGACTTCACCCGAAAGCGAATTATTTGAGATATCAAGTGTTGTAAGGTGAGTCAAATTGGAAAATGAATGAGGAATGCTCCCATTGAAATTATTGTTGGACAAGTTAAGAACACTAAGGTTTGGCCAAACAGAGAAATTCAAGGGCAGGGGACCGAAAAACTTATTAAACTGAAGATATAAAGATGTCAAGTTTCTTAACTTGGAAAAATCAGATGGAATTGGACCTGTAAATTTATTGTTCCTAAGGCTTAGTGTCTGTAGAGCAGTGAGACGGCCAAGCGTGTTGTTCGGAATCGAGCCAAAAAACCCGAATCCTGGCAGTCTGAGAGCTACAACCGCTGTTTGCTGATCATTGCAGGTTACACCAGTCCAACTGGTGCATACAGGAGTCACAGGACTCCAGTCCAGATACCGCGAATGCGGTGCACTTTGTAGGAATTCTAGCAGTGCTTGCTTGTCCTGCCATGGCTCAGCATGAACATGTAGGAATGACAATCCAAGCAACATCATTGCTATGACAGTTAACCCAAAGTTGCCCATTTTTTGAACTTTAGTTGTGCAATCAGGTTGTAATATAGGACGTATGAATCTACAAAAGAAGAGTTAATTTGGTATAAGTAGAAAAATACCATAATATGACATTAAGAATGTCGCATAGTACTATGATATAATTGAGCAATAATTTGACTATAACGTTGAGGAATTAAGACCCAACGGTCCATTCTGCCAACAACTGTTAATATTAAGACAGTAATAAGAGTAATATTATTAGCAATTTCAGTTACGAAATTACTTTCAACATAATTTACGTGACCAACTTCTCCTGTCAAACATGTCAAGCTTTTACTTTGTTTGCCAGAGAGAATTAAAGCTAGAAAATTATATGCAACATATCTGTAGTTCTAATAACAGAAGACGATCTTACACAAGCTTATTGTACATATATGTTACGCGCAAGTATATGAACTATAAACTTACATGTTACTAGATGATATGATCAAACTTCAGGGTGATCAGGCAGAGCAACAACCATCTTCATTTTTTTTTTTTTTTCTCTAGCAACCTCAAAGTTTCAAACTTTTTGCAGTTTCAGAAACTGGGTATGCACCAGAATTCTTGCAACAGCAACTCTGACTTAATTCTGTGGAGTGCACCAATATAGGAGTAGAAAAGAAGAGAGAGACAAGTGATGATGGAAGAGTAGAGGACGCGAAAGAAAATGTATTTTTATTGCTTGCAATGAGGAGAAGTCATGAATGGAGAGAGAAAGTCTAATGATGGATCATTAAAGGGTAATTAAGAACTCTCTCTTTCATCATCCGATATAATTTAGATTTAAGTCGGGTAAGACCATAAAGAACGACAAAACTCTCCTCACAATACTGCCACGCAAATACTACCGTTATTGCCAATGATAGTTATCGTTTGTTGAATTCTTCTCACATAATGAAAACAAAAGCTAACAAATGAAAAAAACTGAATAAATAAGAAAATTTAAAGCTTTTTTAGTTGGTAGTCTATGGGTTTGGTTGAGTAAGCAGATAACATTGCAACAATGATTAGTTAGAAATTAAGGGGAAATTGTATATATGTGCGTAGGAAGAGGAAGGATGCATTATGCATCATCATGCATGTGGAGACAAAAGTGAGACAACTCAGAAGAAATAAAATGTAAAAAAAAAGGGTTTGTTGCATCAACATGAGCCCTGCATTTACGCCATTCTTTTGGTCTTACAACCAATTACTCCTCGTAAACTTCTTATTCTATTGTTTCTTGCATAATATGGTTGCCATGTGATGTGAGCTGCAGCCTGGTTTCACCAAATTCCTCTTATATTATTACTTACTTGATTGATGATCATATATAATGTCTACAATTGCATTCCATGACGTTGTACTGTTTTCGTGGTTTTTATTTATTATATAAGGATATAAAGCTAAGTTTACGCTCTCTTCGTTCTTTTGGATTGATAAAATAATACTCAAATCGAACGTCAGTAACCTGATAGGAAAAATGAGCAAATGTGTTTCTCCAAAATATCAGATAACCAAATGGTTTATATTCAGCTCTGAGATAGTTCAACATTTGAAAAAAATGAAAACATACTAATACGACGAAGCCTATTCAAAATTATAATCATATAACTACATAAGAATGGACGAACAGCACCATTACAACATGCGGTGCATATAGGACTACAGGAGGAGGTGATCAAACATGTCAAATATATGTTGGAGATAAATGACAACGCAGTTGAGTTTGTTGAAAATCTTTGTTCTTTTAATCGTTTTTTTTTTGACACACTATACCTAATAAAAATTGTGCTACCCCTGAAGGCCTGAATACATGCAAAACTTTTCCCACCAAATTCTTGAAAAATGATTACACCGGCAAATAGGGGTACCTCTATATACCAAACGGAAGGCCACTAAACCAAAAACTTTGGTATATAGTGGGGACTTTGGACCGCCAAACCATTACTCATATCTAGCTAATCGTACACTCGTACTCCCTTCGTCACCTTAGGCTATGTTTGGTAAAACTAGCTGAAATAGTAGTTGAACGCTGAAATAGTAACTAAATGTTGAAATAGTAGTTGAAAGTTGGAATAATAACTGCAATAGTAGCTGAAAGTTTTTGGCTGAAAGTAATCGAAGATTCTATGGTCATTACCGCTAGTGGTATTCACCATAAAAAAATTATATTTTAATAGATTTAGTTATTTAATTAATATTGTCATGAATTTTATAATTAAGCTAAAATTATTTTGTGGAAGATACAATAGATTTTAATATACATTTTTATAGGGTTTGTGTTTGTCTTAACCTCATTGCTCACCGTCGTTCATTGCTAATAACTTCTACTAGTGTTCTCCACCATCGTTGCTTGCAAGTTTTAACAATGGGTTGGAATAGAATTCTACTACAGCACTTACGAGTCGTGCTTCAAATCTTATGACACTCTCATCATCAATTACTTATGCAACATGCACTAAAGAATCCATTAGTGGCGGTTGTCAATCTACATGTGTTTAATTTATTCTTCCGAAAATGAGTTTTACATAGCCACAAAGCTAATCAGGTTGATCTTGTTGTGAAATCGCTCTAGAGAGGAAAAAAAAAAAAAGAAGAAGCAAAAACTCATAATAATCCACATGCGTGGGATAAGGAAGTGGCTAAATTAGCCATGCGTGGGATGGTATATGCAACTCATAATAATCCACATGCAACTAGAGATTCTACACCATGATGATTAATTTTGTGTCCTTTTTTTTTTAGGACAATGCTAGAGGTCTACAATGTAGACACTTGAAAGTGTCTATTATTAGCATTAATTTTACTACACTAGCAAAATTTTACTACTCATACAAATAATTTTACTGTATGATTTTTTCACACAAATTAATTTTACTACTCCAATCTCAATTTTACTACAATTGACTTAATTTTACGTTGTAGACAAATTAATTGTGTCTACACTGTAGACCTTTAGCGATATGCTTTTTTTTAACATGAAATCATCGTTGGTATAGTAATGGCTAATGAGAATGGGGCTACATGCTAATTTCATTGATTTAACCTAATTCATTAAGAAATTTAAGCCAAACATGTACCTATTTCTTTAATTTTTTATGATATAATTGTTAGATATTCTTTCCATAAATTAATATAGCAAAATATTGAATCTTGTTAAAAAAGTATTTTCTTATGGTGATTACCACTAGCGGTAATGACCATAGAATCTTCGGAAAGTAATATGAGTGCTTGGCAGAAGTAGCTGATATAGGAGCTGGTATATATAAAATTTCTTAAAAATGCATTATTTATTTTTATTATCACTTTAATTTAATAAATAAATGAGGGTAGATTAGGGATAAAATTATGATAACCTAGCTTATTTTTTAATAAGTTACATGGGGTAACTTCTTAAATAAGCTAGCGTATTATTTAAGCTAGTGGTGTTGCCAAACCAACTTATTTGGTCAAAAAACTAGTCAAATAAGCTAATTTGGCCAAATAAGCTAACTTATTGTGGATACCAAACATAGCCTTAGATACTTAACATTTCGTCTAATAGTATACGAAGTATTTAAACAATCTAAAACAGCGGACAAAGTATCTATGTTGCATTAGTGTAAAACCATCAACATCATATGAAATGAAGCAAACCTTTGTGAGAGGCTCCTGCGTGTTTCTTTTCTTGGGTACGCATATGAAGAGAGTTACAATAAGGACGATCTTGATATCGTGCTGTGAATCTGTGATAAATGCGCTGAAATCATAAATACCACATCTCAATGAGTTTGCCAAAACCCATAGGATTCGGGCTTTAAGGTTAGAGCTCGAAGTGTGAGAAAACTGGGCCACTTGAGTCGCAAAGCCTCATACCAGTCCTCATTGCTTTTATCTCTAGCCCAGATACTGGCAGTTCAATGAGTGACTAAGTTTAAGGGCCGAGTAAGTCCTAGATGTAGGCTCTTATATGATTCACTACGCAATAATTTGTCCGATCCATTCCTTTTTTTTTTTCCAAAGAAACTCATGAAATGACCCCGCCCTACGAAAATTCCTTCATGGATGAACGTAATTGATAGTCTATGCACCAATTATTGGAATAGGAGTCCTATTGTACACTCCCTTCGTCTTTCTTTAAACATATGACTTTGTTTTCGTGGCGTTTTCATTTGAACACCCCACCCTAATCATTAACTTTCTAAATGGGGAAAGTTTTCACCAGTCATCAACAATCCACTATCTCAATAAATAATAAACAAACCACTTATTATCTGCAAAGTAATAAGCAAACTATCCATGATTTCTTGAACAGAGACTGAGGGATTACTTGATAATTTGATAATAAAAACACAAAGAACATAAATGTCGAATTTATACATATTTTTATTGTATTGAAAAGGTCATCTCCTTCAATTGTGTTGAGACATCTTAAGTCCCCATGGCTAAGAAGATGGTTAACTTGAGATGATGTACTTATTGGCTAAGTCCCATGTCATAAGTTTGACTTCCTACCCTACGAAACCATACTTTTCTTAGAAGAGAACATCCTCGATTGTTCAAAGTCTTTGCCCGAGTTATTACATACACTCCAGAAGACCACAACTACTTCACCCCTATTTGTTCTGCTTTTCAAACGGATTCGAACGAAATGAGACGATTAATGTGGATGTAACATCAGCTACCAAACTATTTAATTGCGTCTAATTGTCTAAGGTATCTAGTTATATTGGTTCACTTATCAAGTATCGATTCTTTAAATAACTATTTCAACTTTCACCCACAGTTTTAACTTCGCTATAAGAAGTAACTTGGCCACACAATACTAATAACAAAAATACTAGGAGTCTATATGTAGACATGTCTACATTTAGTGTGCAGTAAATGACATTAGGGTTGCAGTAAATTTTATTGTATAATTTAGGAATTAATTTGGGATTAGGAAAGTGAGATAATTAAGGATGATTGATTTGGAAAGAAATCAATTTCGAAATTCTTTCTACTGATAGATTCGTTGTATACTCGATTTTACTACCGATTCCATAAATTTACTGTAAATCATGAAAATTTACTGTAAATGCATATTATTTACAGGACACCATCTTGATTTCACTACACTTGATATTTATTGAGTAACGTATAGACAATTTTCCATGTGTCTATACGTAGACTCCTAGGATCACCTACTAATAAATTAACACATTCCAGTTCATTACAAGAGAAAAATCATGTAGTCATCCAAAATACTACGTATTACAGAATTCAAGCCTCTGAGATACTAAACGATAACAAAAAAAAAGGTTCTATTACTTTTGTCGACATTGACCTGTATTTAGCTTGTAAGATGAACAACGATCATATTTTTCAACTAAGAAACGAATCAATACTTAGTCTACTACTAAATGTCTGTATCAATCATAATAATTAAGAGGAGCAGAAAAATCTCAAGTATTGGTGATTGCTTAATAGTTTTTGTACAAATATATTACATAGAAATAAATGACAATTCAGTTCATTATTCTGCAATTACCCACAACAGAGTTGGCTAAAAATGAGTCCCCATTTTCCTCATAATAGCATTGTTGTTTTCCTCATCTGTGTGTGGCTAATTACGTGCTTTAATAGCTGCCAAGCGACATCACACAAGGACATCCTATGTGTGGAGCGTGAGAGAGAAGCCCTGCTTCAGTTCAAGCACGGCATTCACGTCGACTCTCGTAGCCTCCTCGATTCCTGGGGAGGCAGCCAAGACTGCTGCAGGTGGCGGGGTATTCACTGCAATAACCACACCGGCCATGTCACCAGGCTCAATCTTACCACAATGATGAATTTGATAGCGACATCCCTCTACAAGTCAGACTACAAGGTACACTAAGTGCATCTCTAGTTGAGTTGAAGCAATTGAAATATTTGGACCTTAGTTACAATTATTTCACAGGCTCCATACCCAAGTTTATAGGCTCACTTGATAATTTAGAGACCCTCACCTCGGTTATAATAGCTTTGACGGCATGATTCCGCCTGAGATTGGAAATCTTTCCAGATTAACATCTCTTGATCTTAATTGTATGAGTGGGGACTGCTATACCCTGAATGTGAAAAGCTTGTCCTGGCTTTCGCGACTGAGGCTATTAAGGAAACTCGATTTGGGTGGTATTGATATGAGTTTAGCCACAGACTGGCTCTCAATTGTCAACAACCTCCCTTTCTTAGAATCTCTTAGCTTGAATTATTGCAGCTTATCTCTAAAGCTGTCATCTTCCATTTCTTACAATAACTCCTCAACCAGCCTTAGTTACATCAGCCTCATAAGTAACAACTTGAACGATACGTCGATATTTGAGTGGTTGTTCAACTTGACCGGACATGATACCACCCTTGTACATCTAGGCCTCTCTTCAAATCATCAAATTTTTGGAAGTAAATTGAAACTAACCCAACAAGTTATAAAAACCCTGGGCAACTTGTGTAGTTTGCAAGAACTATGGTTACATGAGACCAATCTCAGATACGACTTCACTGATATCGTCCAAGCCTTGTCAGCATGTGCAAACAAGTCACTAGTGTCACTAGAGTTGGGTGAGAATCAAGTTTGGGGATCCATTCCTGACAGCATTGGCACCTTTTCTTCCTTGACGGATTTATATCTTGACGATAATCAGCTGAATGGTACCCTTAGTCTGGGGCTAGGTCAACTTTCTATGCTCCAGAACTTGGATCTTTCTTACAATTATTTGAAAGGAGTTGTCACCACGGGCCATCTAGCAAACCTTACGGAATTACAAGGCTTAGACTTGTCAAATAACACAGAGCTACTAGTTGATATTAGTGGCGACTGGAATCCCCCATTTCAGCTAAAAAATCTTTTTTTAGGCTCCTGTAAGATAGGCCCTCGCTTTCTAATATAAGATGGCTTACAACTCAAAAAACTTTGGTTTCTCTAGACATATCCAATGGGGGTATTTCAGATACTATCTCTGTCGCTTTATCCAAATCATTATTCTGGCCGGGATTGTGGTACTTGAACATGTCTCAAAACATGATTTATGGGGTACTTCCAGACATACCAATACCATCAATTGTCTTTGAGGGTTTCCCTATGATGATTTTCCCTGCGATTGACCTAAGTTACAACAATTTGGAAGGTGCAATACCATTGTTTCTAAGTAAAAATAATGTCTCGGACTTACGACTAAACAACAACAAGCTTTCTCAAGGGCTTGTTTCTTTCCTGTGTCCAAAAAACAATATGCAGCTAACCTATTTGGACCTCTCAAACAACTTGTTTTCGGCAAAGTTTCCAGATTGCTGGAGGTTTTATGAAAAATTATTAGTCTTGCAACTCCAAAACAATAGCCTCTGGGGAAATTTACCTACCTCAATAGGTACACTAAAACAGCTCAAATTTCTGCACTTGCGTAACAATAACCTCTTCGGAGAACTCCCAATGTCCCTGGTGAATTGCACCTCTTTGGTTACTCTAGACCTTGCGTATAATTCACTCACCGGGTACATACCCCCTGCATTTGGGCATAGTTTTAAGAATCTTAGTATTCTCATCCTGAGAAGCAACCACTTCTTCGGAGACTTACCATCAAGCTTGTGCCACCTTTCTCAACTCCAAATCTTGGATGTTTCGAGAAACCACATATCTGGAACCATCCTAAGATGCGTATACAAACTTGAAGTAATGGCCAACTCTGAAGAACCCTTGCAGGAAGTCTCAGTTTTTTTATGAGAATGTGGGTGAGGGTGCAACCTACGACAACGAATGGATAATGTGGAAAAGACAAGAACGTAGCTTTAAGGGTGGTATCTCTCTTGGATCAGTTAAAGGCATTGATATGTCTAACAATAAGCTGGAAGTCCAAATTCCTGACGAAATATCAAGTCTCATTGGTTTGATATTCTTAAATCTATCAGGAAACAGCTTGAGTGGAGCAATACCATCGAAAATAGGTGAACTGACCTTGTTAGAATCTCTTGATCTATCACACAACAATCTTTCGGGACAAATTCCACCAAGTTTGGCTGAAATTGACGATCTGGGGACGTTGGATGTGTCGTACAATCACTTGTCGGGGAAGATTCCAGTTGGCCCCCAGTTACAAACATTTGATGACACATCATACACGGGGAATTCTGAACTTTGCGGAACACCACTTCCGAAATGTACGATCCCACAAAACAGAGAGAACAGCACTCAACAGAATGAGCACAGCAATGGCAATGCCGAAGACATATATCCAGGGTTGTACATAAGTGTGGTGCTTGGCTTTATAGTAGGATTTTGGGGAGTTTGTGGCACTTTGATTATCAAAAGATCTTGGAGAATCGCGTTTTTCCGATTCTTTGATGACATGAAAGACAGGGTTTATGTGATGTTGGTGAGTAGTATAGGCAGAGGTTGGAGGAGATCCTAATCAGAGCTTGAACCCTCAGTTTTTTTATTTGTATAAGTTGTATCAATCCTAAACAAAGCGTGTTGGTCACAACTCACAATCCTGATCATTTCCATTTTCCACTAACATACCACGAAACTTTATATAATAAGATACACAAACATTATATAACTTCATCAACAATATTTGATAACATAGTATTAACAGTGATGAATCTGATGATCATGATAAATACTTTGCAAAAAAAAAAAAAACAGAGATTCTCCATTTTTTCCCGCCAAATGAAATGATCACTCCACCGCTCCTCTATCAACATCGCCACCGTGTTTTCGCCGTCAGAAATCCTCACCGCCGCTTCTGCCACCGTAACTCAGCCGCGCTCCTCCATTTTCAACCTAGAAATTGGGTGAATTTAACAATTGGCGGACAATTATTTAGCTCGAAATTTGGGATTGGGATAATTACATGTCTTTTTGATTGGTTCATGATGTGAGAAATCTTATACAACAATTTTTTCCGTGGATTGAACCGTGGATTTTCCCAAAATCGAATTTCCCCCAAATCGATTTTTTTTTCTTTATCAGAAACCCTAAAAAAATGAGAAAATTGGAGGGGAAATGGAGGAGAGGTTTGTCTTTTTATCTGAGGGCTTTTTGGTAATGTTACTAGATAAGCTGGTTGCTTTGTCACCCAAGGATGTAGTTACGGCCCGGGTCAATCAAACCGGGTCGATTATTTGGACCCAATAGCGCAACTGACTTGTTTTTGGGCAAGGTCAACACATTACTCGTACATTGTTGTGTTGGTGTGGATGTTACGTACTCCCTCCGTCCCAGCTCAAACAACGTGTTTTTGTAGTGGAATAAGAAAAATTGATATAATAAGTTGAGTGGGGTAATATAAAGAAAAAAAGAAGGAAAGAAAATGTGAGAATTAATAAAAGTAGGAGAGATAATGTGAGAGATGATGTAATAATTTAATAAAACTAGGAGAGAGAAATATGTTCCAAAATAGATGGAGTGTTTGAAGTGGGACGTCTTAAAATAGAATATAGGGTGTTTGAGATGAGACGGAGGGAGTAGTTTGTTTTATTGGGTGGCTATGATTAATGTGGCCTGCCTAATGGTCTAGTAACCGTTATACAAGGACATATTGTTCGATATGACCATGGAATGCTGTACGCGTCTTGATTATCGTAATAACCATTTAAGACTCATGTACTTTACGCTTATATATTGGACGCGGGATATTCAATTTTATGTTCTATTTTAAGAGCAATAGCAATGGAAGAACTCAAATTTGAGTTCTTCTAATGCCACCTCATAATTTTACAAACCCAATGCATAAGAACTCCCATCTACAATGGAAGAACTAACTTTATTGGTTCTTAATTAATATTTTTTAAATATTTATACTCTTTCTCTTACCTAGTTTTTCGCAAGAACTGAGTTCTTAAATAAGAACTCGGTTCTTATTTTAGACCTCCCACAATGGAAGAACTTGCATTTTGTAGTTCTTATTTAAGAACTCGAGGTGGATGAACCACCATTGCACTTTGCATATGCCCTAAGGTACTAGCTAGCTTCTTGGTGCACAGTTTAGTGGATGTTCTTATTCTTTCTTTTAAATTACATAGTAGCGGCGCAGGGGCGGAGCTAGGATTTTCGGGGAGGGGGTTCGGATTTTTTTTTTTTGTCATTTTCAAATAACCCATTTAAAAACGGATTTTCGAGGCTATATTTAAACAATAGCGTAATAATTTTTCGTAGTTTGTATTATAAAGACCTAGCTTCCCGTTCATATAAAGACCTAGCTTTTCGCCTCGATCATAACTATAGTCATTTTAATATTTTTAGACTAGAGCGAAAATTGAATTAATACTCATAAGTCATAAGAATGCCCAAAAAAGAAAAATGTATTATTACTATAGAATAAAATCATAGGATTATCTTGTAAATTTTGTTTTTTTTTTGTTGTTTTAATAAGGTGTATGTTGGAATCTTGTAGGGGCATAAATCATATTACTAAATTTAATAAATAGGTTAGCAAAAACAAAAAGGCAAAGATAAAAAAATAAGCACCCTAGCAGGATTTGAACTCAGGAGGAAGGGTGGATGTTCATAATTTCTCAATAATTTCCGCTGGGCCATCTCACAAGTCATGCATACACTGTACTTCAATTTTCTTTTGTACTCTGGTTTAAGGGGGTTCATTTGAACCTCTTGAACCCCCCCTCCCTCCGCCCATGTAGCCGCGTTACAAATTCCATGCATGATCTCAACTACAGTCTAAGTCGCTCATAATTCTACATATGCGGCCAAAAAAAAAAAAAAGCCCTAAGACTTACATGAAAATTCAAAATACGTACACCCTTAACTCCAACTTTGGATTTTGTGAACTTAGCAGTTTACGTACATAAATTTCTGCAATAGGGGCTGGCAGGAATAGAACCCCAGTCATTTCGGTAGAATAGAATCAGTAAACCATCATGACAACAAGCTACTTCATGATTCTAATTGCTCTGTAAATATATATATTTCTAAATCTGAGGGGGGCTTGGGCCCCTGTAGCCTGTAGGCTCTGCCCAGGCTCCGTCCCTGAATAAAACGATCAATACTAAAACAATAGAAAGTTATGTTCCATAAAACGTACGAGTACTCTAGATTAAAACAAATACTACCATTTAGTTCAACAGATTTTCTATTGTGCGGCTATTCTAGCTTATTTAGGTGCGATTTTCATTTGAAAAACAAATTATGAGATGTCTGACTAGTTGATTGATTGGGAAAATCTCACACACATAAGGTAAGAAAACAATTCTTAAAACGTGTCATTTGGACACACAATGAAAAAGTCCGTTCATTCAATAATGAAAGAGAATATTACGGAGTATTGCTCACGTTTCAATAATTCGATTCGACAATAAAAGAGAATGAAGGGAGAATGAAGTTGCATGAAAATGGCGGAAGAAGAAGAATCAAATTACATTGTTAGACAAAAAAACATTACTACATAGTACATATACTCCGTACTACGTATAGATCAAGCATATTTTATCCCGTCAAACACATGATTAAAATATTTTCCAACAATGTGGGGCTGCCAAGTCTCAAATGCGACCAAACACAAAAGCCTACGGCTTACCTACATGAAAATGCAAAATACGTACACCCTTAACTCCAACTTTGAATTTTATGAATTTAGCAGTTTACGTACATGAAATTCTGCAATGGCTATATTTGAGCTTTTGAGAGCAAACGTATGAAATCATCCAAGTAGACTAGTGTCAGATTTGCATCAAAATTGAAAAAGAAAGAGCAATAATTCTAATAATTTACACGGTAAGACTATGAAAAAAGTAAAATGAAAACAAGAAAATGGACAAGAAAGACGTACTCCGTCCTAAAGCTCAACTTTAAGCTTGTTTGTCTCATTGTGGCAAAAACCTCTCGTGTAGACGTGTAGTCGTGTCTCATCTTAACTTTAACTTTAAGCTTGTCTGTCTCTAATTTATCTAGTTGCCATGTTAGACCAAAATGTGTTGAGAGTGAGAGAGAAGCCTTGCTCCAGTTTAAGCACGACATTCACGCATGTCGACAGTTGTGGCTTCCTTAAAACCCTGGGGATCGGCAGCCAAGATTGCTGCCAATGGACTGATCGATAGAGTGCCATACGCTGCAACAACCACACTGGCCATGTCACCGGGCTCAATCTTGCTGGCCGTTACAACCAGCATTGTCTACACAAGTACACAGCATTGTCTAAGAGACGTAGACGACCAAAAATTCGAAAAAAAACAACAACTTATTTTCAGAGCTTGTTTACCGTATTTTGTATTTGATACACACCACTTAGTAGTGGTAAAAGATGGGTTTTGATGCATTTAAATGGTTGATTTTGGATCAATTTATTAGCTAATTCTATCATTCGTGTATTTGTGCTTTAATATAAGAATTAGTGGTTTTGTATGTATTTATGGCCTCAAGATTGATGTGCAATTGTGTGGAACGACAAAGAGGCGATGAAAGATGATCCAAGGAGCGAGATGCTAAGTTTTGGACAAGTTTGGAAGAGATTTCAGTCCATTTATGGAAGACCAACTTTGAAGCTTCATAACTCTCAGATGGCTAGGAATTTTGCAGTGAAACCAACGGCATATTAAAGTTCATGATCTTAGTTTTCCAGGAAGTGGTCACACGTTGTCATAGGCCAAGTAACGAGAAGTTATGACCATTTGAAAAACATTGCCAGAGCCAGTCCGCTGAAGACGACTCGTCTGACTTTGGACGAGTCGTCCCGAACCAGACGATTTCTAGACGACTCCCACAGTGACTTTAGCAGTCTGGCGAAAAGGGTCCAGACGACTCGTCCGCTGCTGTGTCGGCGTAAGGACGAGTTTCCTAAACCCGTTTTGTAATTTTTTTCTATTTAAACCTAAGTTTCGTTTTATTATTTTGAATTCAGTATTCAGAACTTTTAGAGCTTATTTTCAAAACTATGCAAGGCTAAAAACCTTTATTCTCGGATCGATTAATCGAAGCTATTATTTACCGACAATTGTGAGTTTGATTCTAATTCCTTTATTCGTTTGAGTATTGTTTATTTCTCTTGTTCTTATAGTTATTGATTGATTTACTGTTTAATTAGGTTGCAAACTAATTAGCCCTAGATCTATCATATTGCTAGATTCACAATTTAAGAACTAATTGTTAGATTGTTGATTCACAAATAGCAACTAGCCTAGTATTTCTATGCTGAACATCGGTATTAGGTTAGAGAGAATAAACATATTAATTGAAAATCGAAACCGCGTGTGTCTGGATCTTATTAATCTTAGTTGATATCGTTTAATTGCTTTATGCTTTCGTTGGATTGAATTTAGGCGCGCGTCTTTGTTATCCACCGATTAGGGCTATTAGGTAGGGCTGATCTCTCCTCTTAGCTACAATTAAGAAACGATAGGAAATTATATTTCTACAACTAAGTACTCAACGAATTAGGATTAGTTGATAACTAGGACCAATTAGGTGAACGATGGTGGGTATTAATTGTCCGAGATCTTTTCCTCAATTTGTTACAAATTACTCTTTTGTGTTTGATTACTTGATCACTTATACTCATTAACCCCCCATTTGTTACTTGACATACATTGATAATTACCGTTCTCTGTGGATACGAACCTTACTTCCCTTTTATTACGTTTTAGGTTAGTATAGAGATTTTATATTTGTAGGCATACGACTTTAGCCTGTCAGTATTGAAATGATAGCAATAAATCAAGACTCTTTTTATATCACTGCAAATTAGTTATATTGATCTTCTAGCATTCATTATTGTTCATACGGTCATGCCACCTTCTGTTCAATGTATTCTTCCAAGAGATGAAGAGAAATATAGCTAACTTAAATTAAGCAATAAAACGACCAGTACGTACAGTACTAAAATAATAGATAGTGAAGCTCCAAAAAAAGTACTCAGTACTCTATAAATTAAAACAAGCAATGAAATAATAGGTTCAACAGATTTTCTATCGTGTGTGTATTATTCTAGCTTGTTTAGGTGCGATTTCATTTGATAAAACAAATTATGAGATGTCTCACTAATTGATTAATTGGGAAAATCTCACACACATAAGGTAACATGTAAGAAAACAACTCTTAACACGTACCATTTCGAATTTTGGACACACAATGGAAAAGTCCAAGTTCATTCAATAATGAAAGAGAATATTATATTAGGGAGTATTCCTCACGCTTCAATAATTCGAGAGGACGAAAAAAAGCTAAGGTTGTAGAAGGGAGAATGAATTTCCATGAAAATTGGCGGAACAAGAAGCATCAAAGTACATTGTGAGACAAAAAAAAAGCATTGCTATATAGCTAGGGGTATAGTATAGACAAAGCATAGTTTGTCCCGTCAAGAACATGATTCATATTTTCCAACATAAAGGGGGCTGCCAAGTCTCAAACTACTACTTAGCTTGCTTGGTTATATATATCATCACGTAATTACGTTATATATCAACACAACAACATAAAATGAGACCCCATATCCGTACCAAATTATATCATCACGTTGTTGTTTTTCTCTTTTCTGTGTCCCTAAATTACTTTACTAGTTGCCATGCTAGACCACAATGTGTGGATAGTGAGAGAGAAACCCTGCTTCAATTCAAGCATAGCATACTGGATCCTTGCGGCTTCCTCGATTCCTGGGGTGGCAATCAAGACTGCTGCCAGTGGCACGGCATTCGTTGCAACAACCACACTGGCCATGTCACCGGGCTCGATCTTCCTGGCTCAGACTATGACCACCGTTGTCTACAAGGTACACTCGGTGCATCTCTAGTTGAGTTGAAGCATTTGAAATATTTGGACCTTAGTTACAATAATTTCACAGGCTCCATACCCATGTTTATAGGCTCACTTGCTAATTTAGAGACCCTCAACCTCGGTTATAATGAATTAAATGGCATGATTCCCGACGAAATTGGAAATCTTTCCAGATTAACATCCCTTGACCTTGCTGAGAACGGTGTCCTCTTTGTGAGAAGCTTGTCGTGGCTTTCGCAACTGAGGCTATTAAGGAAACTCAATTTGGATTATGTTGATATGAGTTTAGCCACAAACTGGCTCTCAGATGTCAACAACCTCCCTTTCTTAGAATCTCTGAGCATGCATGATTGTAGTCTGTCTCTAAAGCTGCCATCTTCCCTTTCCTATATCAATTCTTCAACCAGCCTTAGTTCCATCAGCCTTGAAGATAATAACTTGAACGATACGTCGATATTTGGGTGGTTGTTCAACTTGACTGGACTTGATACCTCCCTTGTATCTCTCGACCTCTCTAACAACAATCAAATGTTTGGAAATAATTTGGAACCAACGACCCAACGAGTTATGACATTCCTGGGCAACTTGTGTGGTTTACAATCCCTAGATTTATCAGAGACCAATTTGAGCTACGACTTCTCCGAAATCGTCCATGCCTTATCAGGATGTGCACACAAGTCACTGGAGAATCTAGAGTTAGGTTCAAATCAAGTTTGGGGAACAATTCCCGACAACATTGATGCCTTTCATTCCTTGACGGGATTGGGGATTGAAGAGAACCAGTTGAATGGTACCATTAGTCCGGCACTTGGCCACCTTACTATGCTTGAGTACTTGGATCTCCATTTCAATTCTTTGAAAGGAATTCTCACCACCAGTCTTTTATCAAACCTTACCAAATTACAAGTGTTGGACTTGTCAGGTAACAAAGAGATACTGATTGATATAAGTGACAACTGGAATCCCGCAATTCAGCTACACAGGCTTTGTTTAGGCTCCCATAAGATAGGCCCTCGCCTACCAAAGTGGCTTATAACTCAAAAATCCTTGACTTGGCTTGACATATCCAATGGGGGTATTTCAGACACTATTTCTGATTTTTTATCCAATTCATTCTTCTGGCCGAATTTGGAGTACTTAAACATGTCTCATAACATGATTTATGGGGTACTTCCAGACGTACCACTACCAACAAACGCCTTAAATATGCCTTCGATTGACCTCAGCCACAACAACCTGGAAGGCGCAATACCATTTTCCCTACGAAATGCCTATGAGTTACGACTAAACAACAACAAGCTTTCTGAAGGGCTTGTTCCTTTCTTGTGTCCAAAGACCACGATGCAACTATCATATCTCGACCTCTCAAACAACTTGTTTTCGGCAAAGCTTCCAGATTGTTGGAGTTTCTTTGATCAATTATCATTCTTGAACCTACAAAACAACAGCCTTTGGGGAAACTTGCCAACCTCGATCGGCACACTGCAACAGCTCCAATTTGTGCACTTGCGCAATAACAACCTCTCTGGAGACCTCCCGACGTCCCTGGTGAATTGTACCTCTTTGGTTAGTCTAGATCTTGCGTATAATTCATTCACTGGGTACATACACCCAGCATTCGGACATAATCTCAAGCATCTTAGTGTTGTCAGCCTGCGAAGCAATCACTTTTCCGGAGCCATACCATCAAGCTTATGTCACCTTTCTAGACTCCAAATCTTGGATGTTTCAAGAAACCATCTATCTGGTACCATCCCCAGATGCATAGAGAAACTTAAAGGAATGGCAGACTCTGAAGATCGCTTGCAAAATATCTCAGCATTTTATGGGTCATATGCGGTTGAGGGTACTATCTATGATAACGAATGGATAATGTGGAAAAGACAAGAACGAAGCTTTAAGGGTGGTATCTCTCTTGGATCATTTAAAGGCATTGATATGTCTAACAATAAGCTAGAAGGCCAAATTCCTGACGAAATATCAAGTCTCATTGGTTTAATATCCTTAAATCTATCAGGAAACAGTTTGAGTGGAGCAATACCTTCGAATATAGGTCAGATGGTCTCATTGGAATCTCTTGATCTATCACACAACAATCTTTCGGGACAAATTCCGACAAGTTTGGCTCAAATCGACACTCTGGGGACGTTGGATGTGTCGTACAATAACTTGTCGGGGATAATTCCGGTTGGCACCCAGTTAGGAGGTTTCAATTACTCATCATACATGGGGAACCCTGGACTTTGCGGAACACCACTTCCGAAATGTACAATCCCACAAAATGGAGAGAACAGCACTCAACAGAATGAGCACAGCAATGCCGAAGACATATATCCAGGGTTGTACATAAGTGTGGTGCTTGGATTTATCGTAGGATTTTGGGGAGTTTGTGGCACTTTGATTATCAAAAGATCATGGAGAATCGCGTTTTTCCGATTCTATGATGACATGAAAGACAAGGTTTATGTGATGTTGGTTGTGCATACAGCCAGAGCTTGGAGGAGATCTTGATCAAAGCAAAACAGTAACACGTAATTATTGTATTGGCACCCGTAATTCAGTCTGATTGGTTCAATAAAAAATGTACTCAGCTTAATTATCTAAGTCAACTTTACTATACTCTCCTTCTAATCCTCAATATTGTTCTCTAATACATACGGCGAAACATTACAAAGTTATAAGTGCAGACTACATAGATATCAAAATGTCGTATTCATTGTGTGGTGTTCATACATTTCATCATAATTGCCGGAGTCTTTCATCATAACAAGACTTGCAGTGTTACGATATAACAAATTATTGGGCCTCAATCATTAGTCTAAACTTTTGGTTGAGTTGGCTCTCTAACATGCACTATCTCCATCATAATCAATTAACGCGAGATTAATGAAAAGGCATGATCATGATCGATTAATATCTTTCAAACAAGAAAAAAAAAATTGATAACATAGTCTTGATCAACGTGCAGTATAATTAATTAGCAAGAGTGTAATTGACAGTTAGTGTACTTTGCAACAAATTTAAAAAAAAAAAAAAAGACTCGCCATTTTCCCGCCAAATTAGGTGACCACTTCACCGCTCCTCCATCAACATCGCCACCATGTTTGCGGCGTCGATACTCTTCCCCGCCGCTAATACCACCGTAACTCAGCCGCAATCCTCCACTTCCACCGCTGAATTTTGTTCCGGAGAATTTAGTTCGAAATTCGGGATTGGGATAAGTAGATGGGTTTTTATTAATTGGTTCATGATGTGCAAATTCTAATACGGAGTACAATATTTTTTCCATTTATTGAACCTTTTATTTTCCCCAAATCGATTTTTTTTTTATCTTAAACCCTAAAAAGTGAGAAAATTGGGGGGAAAAGGAGAAGAACAGGTTACAGGTTTGTGTTTCATGGGAGGGCATTTTTGTCATTTAAGTGGATAAACTGGCGGTGGCTTGCCCAAATATGTAGAGGGTCCGGGGCTCTGAGCCAAGGAAATCCGGTGGATTATTCGGACCCAATAATGTTTACGTGATTCACCACTTGTTTTCGGGTCGGTTGAGTCCTATAAAAGTCTGTTTCATGCATGATGTGTGTTTTCGTAAGATAAGGCCATGTCGTCATTTTCATCACAATAGGTTTATACTCCTCTATTGTGAGGAGGACCACTATACTTCTTATGCTACCGGGTTCATGGTATAATTCACCAGATATTTTAGCGCCGTTACTTCCACAGTTTAACCTCATATTATTATTACCCTAAAAAAAGCACGTAGTATGTAATTAATTTTTTCATATATTGAAAATTAAGAAAATGTCATATTCTCACTTCATATATACTCTCTCCTATCTAAATAAATTTTTCTGTTTCGTTGAGAGTTAATTATAGACTAAATGAATGATACAATTGTTCAAATTAGTGCACATTTTAATCTGCATTACATTCTACCAAATCGACTTAATTTTAAGACAAACGAGTCTTCCATTTGGTATACAAATAGGTAAGTGCTTATATTTTGTTATTAATTAAAGTTTGAACTTTAAAGTCTGTTTTATTAGGGATTTTCATTTATCCAGGAGTGTACATATTCTACATAAGTGTGGTGCTTGGTTTCATCGTAGGATTTTGGGGGGTTTTGTTAGGATATCCCTCCATAAGAGCATTATTATCAGTTACCGGGTTAAAACCTGGTATTGGAGTTCCTCTCTCTTACCTGGTATTACCCTCTCTCTCCTCCTTGTTTTCTTCTCTCACATTGCATCGTGGGACCAGGTATTGGGGGCCAAAACCTGGTAATACTTTGCACCAAGTTTCCACTTCTCTCACCTCTTTTTCTTCTCTCTCTTCATTGTTTATTATTTCTTTTTGGCAGAACCAACTTCTTACACCAGGTTGATTTTGCCATTAACAATGCTCTAAGGAGGAAGAACTCATTGAGTGAATTTGGGAAGTAAGGGGGAAAAGACCAATTTACCCTTACTAATGTGTGGCTTCTTGGAGAAGCTTTGCCAAACAAAATAGGGAGTGTTTGGAGCAAAAAATCAGAAGGAAGACAACAACCACAAACACATACACAAAGAGAGAGAAAGAGAGAAACAGAAGGAAGAAGAGCAAACCCGTATAGCCGTCAAAACCCAGATTTTGAGTGGCTGTTTCGAGCCCCGAACGAGCTCGTATTGCAACGAAATTTGGGGAGGATGCTAGTGTATATGGGAGCTTCATTTATGCCAAGTTTGGAGGTCTTTCGACATCTCTAAGTGGTATTTTCGTTTCACTCTTCTTTGGTGTATTTTGGTGTTTTTTCTCACTTGTTAGTGGGTCAAATGACCAAATTGGTATAAAAAAACACAGCCCTTTACCACATTGGTATAAAAAAAACCCAAGAGGACAAATTGGTATATAAAAATGCAACGAAAGTCAGATAGGCCTAATTTTTCACCGAGTTGGAAAATCGAAAAAAAAAATTATTTGCTTTATTCAAAAACTTGCAATATAGTGATTTCCTATATTTTTGAAAAATATTTACACTCAAAACTTATTTTCAAAAATTTGTAAAGGGATTATTTTACATATTTTTGAAAAAATTAAATACATTATTTGTCGATTTTTCCAACTTCGGCATAAAATTAGGCCTATTTGACTCTTGTTGTATTTTTTTATACCAATTTGTCCTGTTGGATTTTTTTTATACCAATGTGGTAAAGGAGTGTGTTTTTTTATACCAATTTGGCTATTTAGTCCTTGTTAGTGAAGTAGTTGTGGTTGGTTGTGCCAAGTTTGTTACCTTGAGATAGTGGTTGCCTCTAGGTGAGCCTAGGGAGATTGTATTGTTGTATCTCATTGATTATTGATTGATTAGTGGAAGGGCTTGGTACCGGCTTACGATACTTGTGGTTTTCTCCCGCATTGGGTTTCCGCGTACCAATTTGACACTTAACTCAGAAATTTAAACTACACTTTACTTCTCAAATAAACGGACACAAGGTAAAATAGTTGAAAAGATTAATTTTGCCTACAAAGGTGTACTCGTATATGCCAACAGAGGTAGATATTAGAGATACCATCTCTTATACATGTTGGTAAATGCACTAAGAGTGTGTTTGAAAACAAGGATTTGATTCTCAAATCCAAATTTGACACAAATCCCATGTTTGGGAACTCAAGAATTTGAGAATTTGGATTTGTGTCAAATCCTTTGGAATTTGTATCACATCCAATTAGGCTAAAAACAAATGACACCTCAAGAGGTGTCATTTTGAAATCCCACCCTCCCCAAACATTTGATTTATATTTGAATTACACATTCTCAAATGATAGAATTGAAATGATTACAAATTTTCAAATTGATGTTTCCAAACGCTACCTAATGTCATTTACAATTAAGAAAAAAATTGTGGAAAACCATGTTACTTTCAAGCAACCGTATATGTGAATGTTTCAAGAAACCGCATATCTGAAACCATCGCAAGATGCATATACTCGAAGCTTGTCAGTAACAATGGTTCTATAACTGAATGAACTGGCACATGTAATTTACTCTTAACTAATTTCACAACAAAGTCCGATTAAAAAAACAAAGCGGATCAGCAAATGCAAGTCCCGCAAAGACGACCAACATAGCGAAGGAACTTAGACTCTAATTTAGCAGAATAAAGTCGCGACGCTGAAAAAAAAAACGCAATGCACAACATCTTTCCGACTGCATAAACAACAAACCCTTCAAAAGGGAAAGACAAAGTAGCTAGCCTCCACTGCCAATCACCAAAACCCGAACCCGAAGCAACCCCAATACGCTCTAAAAAGAAGCGTAGGGCCACATCAACGAGAGTTGGGCCAACTCAAAAATGCGCGGCCTATAATTTTGCCCGTGAGAGACTGAAAACACTAATCATATTTCAACAAAAGTATCTCGTTCGCATCATATTACTCCGTATGTGATATATAATTCACCAAAACCACCATTGTAAACCATCAAACATTCTTGGATCATCTACCTACCGTGCTTACTTTTCTTCAAAGAGGACATTGATTTTTCAAAGTCCTTGCCCGAGTTATTAGACTCCATAAGACCACAATTTCACCCCTGCTATTCTTATGATGAATAATCTTACTCTGCTTTCCCAACGAAATCTAGCGAAATGAGACGACAATGATAGGGTAACATCAAAAAATATTAACGGAATTACGTTCATAATGTTTAACGATGATCATGTTATTCAACTAAAAAAGGAATCAATCCTTAGTCTACTATATGTCTATTTCAATCATCAATCCTTACTCCTTAATCTACTATAATAATTAACAAGAGAAGAAAATTCTCAAGTTTCGGTGACTGCTTATTTTATACTTCCTGCAAAATAATTCAATATTCTGCAATTCTCTGCAACAGAGTTGGCTTAAAATGAGTCTCCATTTTCCTGCTAAAGTTTATCAAAACAACATTGTTGTTTTCCTCATTGGTGTGTGGCTTACGTGCTCAAGAAGCTGCCAAGCAAAATCACACAACGACATCCTGTTTGTAAAGCGTGAGAGAGAAGCCCTGCTTCAGTTCAAGAACAGTATTCGTGTCGACTCTTGCGGCCTCCTCGATTCCTGGGGAGGCAGCCAAGATTGCTGCAGGTGGCGCGGCATTCACTGCAACAACCACACTGGCCACGTCACTGGGCTCACTCTTTCCGGCTATAATGGAGCTGATAGTCTCCACTGTCTACAAGGTACACTCAGTGCATCTTTAGTTGAGTTGAAGCAACTGAAATGTTTGGACCTTAGTTACAATTATTTCACAGGCTCCATACCCAAGTTTATAGGCTCACTTTCTAACTTAGAGACCCTCAACCTCGCTAATAATGGGTTTCACGGAACAATTCCGCCTGAGATTGGAAATCTTTCCAGATTAACATCCCTTGACCTTAGTGTTAATTGGAACGAGGATGAATGTCTCGTTGAGAAAAGCTTGTCGTGGCTTTCACAACTGAGGCTATTAAGGAAAGTTGATTTGAGTGCTATCGATATGAGTTTAGCCACAAACTGGCTCTCAATTGTCAACAACCTCCCTTACTTAGAATCTCTTAGCTTGGAATCTTGCAGCCTATCTCTAAAGCTGCCATCTTCCCTTTCATACATCAACTCCTCAACCAGCCTTAGTTCCATCAGCCTTGACGATAATAACTTGAACGACACGTCGATATTTGAGTGGCTGTTCAACTTGAAAGGACTTGATACCAGCCTTGTATTTTTAGGCCTCTCTTCAAATCATCAAATGTTTGGAAGTAAACTGAAACTGACCCATCAAGTTATAAAATTCCTGGGCAACTTGTGTAGTTTGCAGACACTAAGGTTAGAAGAGACCAATCTGAGCTACGACTTCACTGATATCGTCCAATCCTTGTCAGCATGTGCAAACAAGTCACTAGTGTCACTAGAGTTGGGTGAGAATCAAGTTTGGGGATCCATTCCTGACAGTATTGGCACCTTTGCTTCCTTGGAGGAATTAGATCTTAGTGGGAATCAGCTGAACGGTAACCTTAGTCCGGCTCTTGGCCAACTTTCTATGCTCCGGAACTTGGATCTAAGTGGCAATTCTTTGAAAGGAGTTGTCAGCACAGGCATTTTATCAAACCTTACGGAATTACAGAACTTGGACTTGTCAGGTAACACAGATCTAGTTGTTGATATTAGTGACAACTTGAATCCCCCATTTCAGCTAGAAATTCTTTTTCTAGGCTCCTGTAAGATAGGCCCTCGCTTTCCAAATTGGCTTGTAACTCAAAAATCCATGAAGTGGCTTGACATATCTAACGGGGGTATTTCGGGAACTATTTCTGTCAATTTATCCAAATCATTATTCCAGCCCGGCTTGAGGTTCTTGAACATGTCTCAAAACATGATTTATGGGGTACTTCCAGACATACCATCAATCGTCTTTGAGAATGTCCCTGTGATTGACCTGAGTTACAACAACTTGGAAGGTGCAATACCTTTGTTTCTAAGAAATAATAATGTTTCGGAGTTACGACTAAACAACAACAAGCTTTCTGAAGGGCTTGTTCCTTTCTTGTGTCCAAAAACCACGATGTTTCTATCATATCTCGACCTCTCAAACAACTTGTTTTCTGGAAGGCTTCCGGATTGTTGGCAGTTTTTTTACCAGTTATCAGTCTTGAACCTGGAATACAATCGTCTATGGGGAAACTTACCAACCTCAATCGGCACACTACAACAGGTCAGATTTGTGCACTTGAGCAATAATAACCTCTCTGGAGACCTCCCGACGTCCCTGGTGAATTGTACCTCTTTGGTTAGTCTAGATCTTGCGTATAATTCACTCACTGGGTACATACCCCCTGCATTAGGATATAATCTCAAGCATCTTGGTGTTGTCAGCCTGCGAAGCAATCACTTATCTGGAGACTTACCATCAAGCTTATGCCACCTTTCTGAACTCCAAATCTTGGATATTTCTAGAAACCACATATCTGGAATCATCCCAAGATGCGTATATGAACTTAAAGGAATGGCCAATTCTGAAGATCGCTTGCAGAACATCTCAGTTTATGATGGGAATTATTTTGATACAGCCTATGACAACGAATGGATAATGTGGAAAAGACAAGAACGTAGCTTTAAGGGTGGTATCTCTCTTGGATCAGTTAAAGGCATTGATATGTCTAGCAATAAGCTGGAAGGCCAGATTCCTGACGAAATATCAAGTCTCACTGGTTTAATATTCTTAAATCTATCAGGAAACAGTTTGAGTGGAGCTATACCTTCGAAATTAGGTCATATGGTCTCATTAGAATTTCTCGATCTGTCACACAACAATCTTTCCGGCCAAATTCCAGCAAGTTTGGCTCAAATTGACACTCTGGGGACGTTGGATGTGTCGTACAATCACTTGTCGGGCATGATTCCGGTTGGCACCCAGTTAGGAGGTTTCAATGACTCATCATACATGGGGAACCCTGGCCTTTGCGGAGCACCACTTCCGAAATGTACGATCCCACAAAATGGAGAGAACAGCACTCAACATGATGAGCACATCAGCAATGCTGATGACATATATCCAGGAATGTACATAAGTGTGGTGCTTGGATTTATCGTAGGATTTTGGGGAGTTTGTGGCACTTTAGTGATCAAGCAATCCTGGAGAGTCGCATTTTTCGGGTTCTATGATTACATGAAAGACAGGGTTTATGTGATGGTGGTGGCGAGTACAAGGCGATCTTGATAAAAGCGTCTTGTAGGTGAGCGCAATTTTATATAAGTGACTCTGTATAGGATCATCTTAGGTTGTTATACTTTCTTAATAACCTTCTAATTTTATTTTCTGTAATTCTGTATGGCATTTCCTGGTTCCATTTACTAATTATACGGTGTGCCGGTGTGGTTTAACGGTTAATTACGAACGATCATGGATTAAAATGCCCAACCACATCCTAGAATAAAGTAATCAAACCTGACCAATACGACCCCAAAATCTAATTATGTAGGGGGGAAAGAACTTCATGAATTTCCAATCACAAGGCTTGAAGTTAAAAGACGATTAAAAGGCGGATAGACACATATCAAAAGTCAAGTGTTGGTCGAGTACGAAATTTTTGCATACCGAGGTAGAGAGTTTTCGTTGCAATGTTAGAACGAAAACACATATCAAAAAGTATATAAAGCTTATACTTAGTGGGCTAGTTCATTATTCTTGTCGACTTTCACCTTCACGACAACGAAATAATATATATTCATTCTTTTGGATCGTTAATCTTCGGCTTTATTGTACGAAACTTCCAAGAAAACGGAGGGAGTTATGAACCAACGTTGCATTAATTAACGTTGATTATTCAAGAGAGGTAGATAGACACTTAGACACAGTGGGGTACCATCCAGCGAGTACCAAGTCTTGGGTGTCGTTTGGATACCCTCAAAATCTATGGGAATTTTATTTTCGTAGGAATTGAATTATCATGAGTTGTTTGGTTACCCTAACGTGTAGGCATTTCCAATTCCTCCAAAGTGTAGGAATTTAATTACTAAGGGGGGCTAGGTAAGTAGAAACTCCCATGGAAAAAGGAATTCCCTTGTTAATCCAAACAATTTTCCCCAATTCCCATGCTTTCTAAATTCCTAGGATTTGCAAGTTCATGGGTATTCCAACTTATCGAGTATATCCAAACGACACCTTAGTCTACTTCGCTAAAAATTGGTCATGATTATGAATTATTTTACTTTTGCCGAATAAAATAAAAATAAAAAAGACTTACCAGTTTTCCCGCCAAATTAGATGATCACTCCAGTCCACCGCTTCTCCACCGGCATCGCCACCATGTTTGCGTCATCGGAAATCCTCTCCGCCACCGTAAATCAGCTGCGCTCCTCCATTTTCACCTCGAAAGGCTGAATTTAACTGCGGATTCATTGCTGGCAATTTAGCTTGAAATTGGGGAATTGGGGGTAAGTACTAAGTGATCTGTTTTTTTTTATTGATCCATTTAAAGAACCCTGGATTTTCCCCAAATTGATTTATGTAAACCCTAGACGCAAAGGAGAAAATTGGTGGGGGGGGGGGGGGGGAGGGAGGAGATAAACAGGTTTGTATTTATGTGAGGGTATTTTTGTCAGTAAGATGGTGTGAGTCTGAAAAAAAAAAAAAATAGGGCGATGATTAAGGCAATAATTACTATCGTCAAGGCAGATTCATTAAACCTGATCCATATGATGGACATATTTGCCTTACAAGATGCTGATTTGCCTTGGCAAAATCATCACCCAAAAAATAAAGAGGGTCCGTTACACAATAACGTGGTTGATCACTTGTATACGGGTCCGGTTTGAATCCGAACAAAGCGTGTTTCATCTGTTAGCTTGTTTGCACGAACTTTTCATGGAGATGCATCTTCGTTCTTGCGTGTACACATAACACATTGACACTTATCTTAGTTACTTCTCTAGTTACTCGTACTCCCTTTGCGATCTTAGATAGTTAGCGTTTCGTCTGATGTTTAATTTTAAACAATCAACGGATTACGTTTGTGATTTGCTCTAGTGTAATACCATTAGGATCAAACGAAATGAAGCAACATGTATTAGATACTCTAGCGTGTTTCTTTTCTTAGGTATGCGAGTGCGAAGAGAGCTATAATAAGAGTGATATTGATTTTGATATGTGACAAATGAACCAATGACTTAAATACCACGTCCCGTTCGTCAGCTGACCAATTAGTTATCTCTTATATTACTACTTGATTGGTGATTTGATGATCATATAATGACTACAAATGCATCCCATGGGGCCAAGACATTAAACTTTATTTTGTCGTAAGATCTGATCGGCTCTTTCATTCAATTTTTTTTGAGACAACCACAACCCCCTATAATATGAAAAAACACTTACGGTAACTCTCTTTATAGACGGACATCAAAAGAGAACACGCATGAGATACATACTTCATTCCTCCATTGCGATAGATTGTTTAAACAGTAATTATGAGACAAAATGTTATCTATCGAAGGTGAAGAAAATTTTGAGTATACGCTTAAGCAGTCCAAAGTCCCCGCTGTAAATAATTTTGTATAACTTGATAAAAAGGAAACACAAAGAACATAAATAAGTTATTTGCACATTGTCCAAAAAAAAAGTTATTTAATGTCAAATTTATTTATACTTCCATTCTCATTAAAAAAGATGCCTTCTTCAATTGTACAACTTAGGCTATCCTCATCCCTCAGACTTATATCAGATTTCAGACTTTGCCACATCAGCCTTCCACTTACTTTTATATTTCAAATTCAGATTTTAAATACTTTCAGACTCACTTAAACCATCCACCTTATTCCAAGACTCATTTCAGACTTGCATAAACACCTATAACTTTTCTTAATTCTATTTTTTTTCTTTGGCCATTATAATTATTATGTTAATTAAAGTATTTTACGATTACAAAACATTGTATCAAATAAAAGATTAATGTATTCTAATTTTACGATTATATTTTTTTTTTTTTTTTTTTTGCATAAAATATCATCTACATTAAATTTGTATTGGCTAGGGTAGAATTTTATTGAATAAAGTAAGATTTTTACTTTTTTTTTAATTATCCATGCCAAATATAATAAAGTAAGTATTTTTACTAAAATAACAGAATTAGCAAACAAAACAACAACATTGTATCAAATTAGCAACAATTAGCAAACAAACAACAAGATTGGGTCCACTTATTTTGTAAAGTGGAGTCTCAAGCAAGTTTGAGAATCTCAAGACTCACTCCAGCCTTCTTAAAACTTCCCCCCACCTCAATGCAAGTCTCGTGTAAAATTAACAAAGTCTCAGCTTGAGACTTGTTGCTTGAGACTTGGGATGGGGATAGCCTTAAGTACAAAGTCGATGACCAAGAAGAGGTTTGATTTGATGGTTAGATAATTATTGCCGACTTTAAGATTAGCGCAAAGTGGTCTCATATGATACGGTCTCACTATAATTTATTGTGAGAGAAATTTAGTTGTTTAAAAAGTGAAACGTTTAACATTCATTGTGACCCTTATGCTTTTAGCTAGTGATCTTGTTGGTTTAAGATTAAACCATATAAGTTGTGATTTAAAACGGTCACAAAATATAAAATTAGGTATAATTATACAATAATCCACTACTCATTTATATGGGGCATTCTAATCTTACATTAAATAAAAGAATCACTAAAATAAGTACGAGTATAATGGTTACACTAAAAATGTAAAATTGATCACTATTTATGTAAGAATGATGGCCTCACACGAAACTTAGTCGTTAGCACCAAATATGTGATATATGATTCATTAAGATCCCCCATTGAAACCATCAAACATTCTTAATTGCATCATCTACCTACCTTGCATACTTTTCTTCAAAGAGAGCATTGATTTTTCAAAGTCCTTGCCGAGTTATTAGACTCCAGAAGACCAGGACTTCACCCCTGTTGTTCTTCTGATGGATAATCTTACTCTGCTTTCCCAACGAAATCTAGCCAAATGAGACGTCAATATGGATAGGGTAACCAATTAATTCCGTCAACGGTTCCTAGTTTAATCGGTTCACTATTCAATTACCATTCAACTTTCACCCACAATTTCAACTCGGCTACAAGAACCAACTCGACCAACTGAGTTTGTGAAAACCACTTCCAAAAATGAAATAAAAAAAGTTTTGGACTGTTCACTTTATAATTCTATTTATAACATTTCCGCAATTTATTTGGAAGGTGGTTTTTATTACTTGTGTCCACGTTGACCTGTATTTTGCTTCTAAGATCAACGATTATCATGTTTTTCAACTAAGAAAGTAATCAATACTTTAAGTCAACAATTACATGTCTATATCAATCATGATAATTAACGAGAGAAAAAAAATCTCAAGTCTTGATGAATAAATAAATAAATCACAATTCAGCTCAATATTCTGCAATTACACATAACAGAGTTGGCTTAAAAATGAGTCTCCATTTTCCTGCTACATTATATTATAATAGCATTGCTGTTTTCCTCATTTCTGTGCGGCTAATTACGTACTTTAGTAGCTGCCAAGCTACATCACACAAGGACATCCTATGTGTGGAGCGTGAGAGAGAAGCCCTGCTTCAGTTCAAGCACGGTATTCATGTCGACTCTCATAGCCTCCTCGATTCCTGGGGAGCCAGCCAAGATTGCTGCAGGTGGAGCGGCATTCACTGCAACAACCACACTGGCCATGTCACTGGGCTCAATCTTACTGCCAATAATGATGGACCTGATAGAGACTCTCTACAAGGTACACTAAGTGCATCTCTAGTTGAGTTGAAGCATTTGAAATATTTGGACCTTAGTTACAATTCTTTCACAGGCTCCATACCCAAGTTTATAGGCTCACTTGCTAATCTAGAGACCCTCAACCTCGGTTATAATGGCTTTGACGGCATGGTTCCGCCTGAGATTGGAAATCTTTCGAGATTAACATCCCTTGACCTAAGTGTTGGCTTTGAACCAGATCAATATACCCTCAATGTGAGAAGCTTGTCATGGCTTTCGCAACTGAGGCTATTGAGGAAACTCAAATTGGATAATGTTGATATGAGTTTAGCCACAAACTGGCTCTCAGATGTCAACAACCTCCCTTTCTTAGAATCTCTTAACTTGGATTATTGCAGTTTATCTCTAAAGCTGCCATCTTCCCTTTCATACATCAACTCCTCAACCAGCCTTAGGTCCATCAGCCTTTACAATAATAACTTGAACGATACGTCGATATTTGAGTGGTTGTTCAACTTGACTGGACTTGAGACCACCCTTGAAACTCTGATTCTCGATTCAAATCATCAAATGTTTGGAAGTAATTTGGAACCAACCCAACGAGTAATGACATTCCTGGGCAACTTGTGTAGTTTGGAATATTTATCATTAGGTAATACCGATCTCAGCTACGACTTCTCCGACATCGCCCATGCATTTGTTGCATGCGCACACAAGTCACTGGAGTATCTATATTTAAGTTTTAACCAGATTTGGGGATCCATTCCCGACAGCATTGACACCTTTTCATCCATAGGAACATTAGATCTTGGTTATAATCAGCTGAATGGTAGCCTTAGTCCGGCACTAGGTCGACTTTCTATGCTCCATACCTTGGATCTTGGTTACAATTCTTTGAAAGGAGTTGTCACCACGGGCCATTTGTCAAACCTTACGAGATTGGTATTGTTGGACTTGTCAATGAATACAAAGCTAGTGGTCAATATTAGTGACAACTGGAATCCCCCATTTCAGCTAGCCAGGTTTAGTCTAGGCTCCCTTAAGATAGGCCCTCGCTTTCCAAAATGGCTTTTAACTCAAAAATCCATGGAGTGGCTTGACATATCTAATACGGGTATTTCAGACACTAGTGAATTTTTATCCGAATCATTATCCTGGCCGAATTTGGAGTATTTAAACATGTCTCATAACATGATTTATGGGGTACTTCCAGACGTACCACTACCAACAAACATGGTCGTAGAGATGCCTTCGATTGACCTCAGCCACAACAACCTGGAAGGCGCAATACCATTTTCCCTACGAAATGCCAATGAGTTACGACTAAACAACAACAAGCTTTCTGAAGGGCTTGTTCCTTTCTTGTGTCCAAAGACCACGATGCAACTATCATATCTCGACCTCTCAAACAACTTGTTTTCCATAAGGCTTCCTGACTGTTGGAGGTTTTTCGATCAATTATATTTCCTGAACCTGGAAAACAACAGCCTTTGGGGAAACTTACCAACCTCAATCGGCACACTACAACAGCTCAAATTTCTGCACTTGCGCAACAATAACCTCTCTGGAGAACTCCCTACATCCCTCGTGAATTGTACCTCTTTGGTTAGTTTAGATCTTGCGTACAATTCACTCACTGGGTATATACCCCCAGCATTAGGACATAATCTACAGCATCTTGGTGTTGTCAGCCTGCGAAGCAATCACTTTTCCGGAGCCATACCATTAAGCTTATGCTATCTTTCTAAACTCCAAATCTTGGATATTTCAAGAAACCACATATCTGGAACCATCCCTAGATGCGTATATGAACTTAAAGGAATGGCGGACTCTGAAGATCGCTTGCAAAATATCTCAGCATTTTCTGGGACATATGAGGTTGAGGGTACTATCTATGATAACGAGTGGATAATGTGGAAAAGACAAGAACGAAGCTTTAAAGGTGGTATCTCTCTGGGATTGCTTAAAGGCATTGATATGTCTGGCAATAAGCTGGAAGGCCAAATTCCTGACGAAATTTCAAGTCTCATTGGTTTAATATTCTTAAATCTATCAGGAAACAGTTTGAGTGGAGCTATACCTTCGAAGATAGGTCAATTGGCCTCGTTGGAATCTCTTGATCTATCACACAACAATCTTTACGGCCAAATTCCGCCAAGTTTGGCTCAAATTGACCAAATGGAGACGTTGGATGTGTCGTACAATCACTTGTCGGGGAAGATTCCAGTTGGCACCCAGTTACAAGGTTTTAATGCTGCATCCTACATGGGGAACCCTGGACTTTGCGGAACACCACTCCAGAAATGTCGTGGAGATGAAGCAACCACAATCCCCCAAAATGGAGATAACGCCACTCAACAGAATGAGCACGGCAATGCTGATGACATATATCCAGGAATGTACATAAGTGTGGTGCTTGGATTTATCGTAGGATTTTGGGGAGTTTGTGGCACTTTGGTAATCAAAAGATCCTGGAGACTTGCCTTTTTCCGATTCTATGAAGGAATGAAACATAGGGCTTATATACTGGTGGTGACGAGTACAGCCAAAGCTTTGAGGAGATGCTGAAGCCAGTTGATGATGTGTGATCACGCCACAGAATGCTAGTCTTATAGTCACAAGCCGAAGTCATTTGCACTGAAAATTGTTGAGTTAAAGTGCCTAGTATTCAAGTCACTCACATCAAAAGGAGCAAACCGATCAAGCCACTGGGTTGTTTGAGTCGGATTCTCCATCTCCTCTACCCACTCGGAAGTCATATCAATGTCATCAAGCTGGATAGGATCCGCATCAAAAGACTTGGTCTTTGGCCTTCCTAGCTTGAGGTTGTAATTTATGTAAATAAGATCACTCATTGCTTCTTTGTCAATTTTGTTCCTCTTTTCCGAATGAATTTGTTGGAATGTACTCCATTGCTTCTCAAACGTTGATGTGCTGCAAACTTGACTAAGAAGTCTGATGGCTACTCTTTGCAACACGGGTGCTGAATCCCCGTACTGTTCCCACCATTCACCTGTGTACAAGTAACTGTAGATATAAGATGTAATCATACAAAGAAAGAGCAAAAATCAAACTGAAGGCTTGAATGCTTGTCTAAAATTCGTGTTTTGCTCAACTTTCTCGAACTTCGAATTAATCTCATTTACTAGGTATAACAGAAATTCAAGAACGCCAACACCTACCTGGTGTGACTGCATCTCGAGCTTCTTTAGCCAGATTACAGCCGAACATTCCACTCGCTCTTGTAAACAGAAGTATTTGATTAGTGATGTCACGCCTTAGCTCAGGTGTCGGAAGCAGTTTCTCTAAAACATTGAAGAAGTCTTCTTTAATAGCCGCTAAGAACTTGACCTCAGGGTTATACTGGATACATGGATTCAAAAATGCTGCAGCTGAATGTAACGGTGTGTGAAGTTGGTTATGCCACTTCTTGTCTACTACATCCAAAAACGTTTTGCATTTTCCCTCGTCCATGATATAATACGTTCTAATTGACTCCTTGGCCTTCATCATCAACTCATATATGAAACAGACTGCTGGCTTACCCTCAGCAACTTCCCTGAGAATCCTTAAAAACGGCTCAGAAACAGCAACACATTCTTCAACTGCTCTCCAGAACTCATTATCCTCTAGAACGGCATGTGGTTTGTTGCCACAGGCAGAGTTAGCAGAATACTCGGGACTGTTAAACATAAGCTTCAATTTGGGTCTTTGCCGGAACAGTGCTTGCAGTGACAGGAAGCTGGAAACGGATTTAGTGATGCCTGTTCTAATCACATCCTGGCCTGCTGTGAATTTCTTCATCAGTTCTAGCAATACAGTATTGTTGTAGATAAATCTTGTTATGGTCTGTGCCTGTACAATACACCTACTGACCCAATCAATCTTGCAAAAATCTTCCAGTATCAAATTTACGCAATGAGAAGCACACGGAGAAACAAACACCATCCCATAGTTCTGCAGAATATGGTTAGCTATACCAGAGTAACTAAGAGCACCGTCAACAATTATCTGCACAACATTCTCTGAGCCGACTTCTTCAATCACAGAATCAAATAAATCAGCCAAAGACTTTGTGTTCTTGAAATACGATGAGGCATCCACAGACTTGTGAAAAAATGTCCTCGAAGGTGATGAAACCAGAAAAGTGATCACGGCTTTTGATTTGTTGTCTGTCCACATATCAGCAATTATCGTACAACCTGTTCTTCCCCACTCTTTCTCAACGTCCTTCAACTCTAGACTCATATCAGTTTTGATCCGCTCCAGCCAAGTACTCTTCAGTGTTTCTGCAGAAGGGCCACAAAATCCAGAACCACACTTCCCTATCGCGTCAATCATTACCTGGTAGGAAGGCGACCTGGCTACACTGAAATCCAACTTATTCTCAAAAAAGAACAACGCTATACTCCTTTCTGCGTCATCTTGCTCATTCAAAGAACACATATCAGTTTGGTTCAGTGATGGAAGCCCTTTTACAGCCGATAATGCTGTCTCAACAAACAACAGCGGCCTACTGCTAGTAGCTACATTCCCTGGTGAACTCGTTTCTGCAAGCTTCATCTTCTTAGCACCAGACGTTTCCCTGATTTCCTCTTTAGACGCCATTATAGCCCTCACCCTATCAGTCACATCATCTCTAGCTTTGCTGCACGGGCTTACGCCTTTACTAGGAAGCCGGGACAAATGATGCTTCAATCTACTAATACCACCATTCAAAACTCTTGCACAGAACTTGCATCTCACCTTGTTCCCATCCAACTTATCAGCGTATTCCCAACAAGCATCCTTTTCGCGAACCACTACAACAAATTCAACACTACACTGATCAACCTCTACTTATCTCGAAAAACAAAACCATACGCTGATATTCAGCACATTCACAGCAAACATGAACTCACTTACTTCTCAGAACTTGCAGAAATTGTCAGTCTGTTTCCTGCAGTAATAATCAGTAAAACCCAGAAGATCAGTCTCAGATTTCGACATCAAAACTGAAATCACTACATCAGTGTTCTGAGGATAGCCCAATCGTTGTCGATTTTTAAACCGATCTCTTAATTATTCGCTAGGGTGACGTGGACTGGACTCGGTTCATATCTTAGGTATTATGCCAGAATGACTTTACCAACTAAACTAGCTCGATAACTTATGTCGCGATATATATATGATGCTAAATTGCCAATTATAACTTCCATTAATCTAAATAACCCAAAAAAACTCATCATTTGTAGCTTGAAGATTACGTCCAACAAGGTTCTCAGCCAATTCATATCATATCATATCTTAGACAAAACGATTAATCCTACAACTGATCTTTTAACATTAAAACAATGAAATTCAAGTAATTAGTAATAGAATTTGAAGGTAATTTTGTCATTATATTTCAGGAGACTAATTAATTTGGGGGAAAATTAAATTAATTGGAAATCAACGAGAAATTAAAATGAAGAAGAGAACTTACAGGTGAGATATAAAGAGGGGAGAGAGAGTGAGAGAGAAATTCACGGAATTGAGGTGGGAAAATTGAACCGATAATTTGTTGGATTTCCCCCTTTTGATTATCGCGCGATATTTTAACGTTTTTTTATGTTTCCTTTTCTCCTCTCTTTCCTCGTTTTCTTCCCTTTCACTCTTCTTATTCTTACATTGTTGTTTCACGTTATTTTTACATTTTAGTGGTTCGTTACTTCGTTTAGTGGTTCCTCACGATTAAGACTGGTTTAGTGGTTGTTTGGATTCAAAACTTCGTACTCTTTTTTATTTAAAGGAATTTTCCGGTTACGCTTGCCGCTTTTGACGGCCTATATTAGGACTTGGTATTTCAATGGGATTTGGAGTGTGAGAAATTTTAGCTTTTGCATGTTCGGAATATTAGTGTGACGCGAAGTAAAACGTTAGGTTATTGCCGTTTAAATCGAACTGTTGGGTTATTCCATGAAAATGTTGCTAACATCGGGTCATTTTCATCAAATTTGCTTTTCTTTTCCCAGATTAAGGGTATTGATTTTGCCAAGGCAAAGTTTTTAAACTCACGGAATACCCCTATAATATGTTGCCTACTGATACTTTACGGAAACATTATAGTCAATCGGAGAATAACAGGTCTAAACACAATCCTTGACGAGGCTTTCGATAATCCGAGATTGGTGAACAGAAATGGTAAATACTTAGAGCGAAGTGGGGAGAATTGAGTGCGTTTGAGATCAATCTCAAACCAAATAGTGAAAGCTTCAACCTGGTCAACAATCAAAAACTGATGAAACTGCTGTCCATGTCACCATGAAGCACAATGAAAGATATTAAAACCATGGTTCGATTCACGACTATGATGTTGTATGTATCACTTTGGTGGTGTAGATGGTTGCAACATGATCTAAGCTCCAGGAGTCCAGGGATAAAGTCGCAATTTGGATGGTTCGAGACTTCGAGTAGACTTAGATAGGATTATAGGAATCCCATCACTGCACTACCCTGCTTGGATCAGAAGACTCTCTTGTAGGCAGTAGAGTAATTGACTAATTGACAATGAACTCATCAAGAAGTCAGATACACTCCCTAAGCTCATTTGCCAGGACAGTTTAACTTCTCATACAACAAAATTTGACGGAATAAGGGCATAAACTTCAATCTAGAAGCTTCTAAACACAGGGAATGGCAAGGACTCGCCATCAGCGTCCTACTGTGCCATGGGTTTCTCCTGATGGCATAGGGAAGCTTCACAATTGAAGAATCTGTGACCTTAAATCCGACAGTGTTTCTTACTGATGCTCAGAAGAGACCTCTCTTCTCTGGTGTAGGCAATGTTAGTACATAGTGGATACGACTATGATGAACAAGGTTTGGCAGTTGGCACTGTATCAAATGTCACAACAAGATAAGGATACTATGAGACAGCAAGGGGTAACCCCAGCCTGGGCAAACTGCAGGTTTGGCCTTATATCAAATATCACAGCCAAGAAAAGGATACTACGGCAAAGAGTAACCCCTGCCTGGCCAAACTGCATACAGCAGATGGTTTTCTTCCTCGAATCCATACCCCCCACAGTTCCATAACTAATCATCTAATCCTCATACCAAACTTGGAATACATTGTAAACCAAAACCCCGGACAGTCTCGGTACACTGGCTCTGGCCACTATCAATCAATTCTATTTGTCTTCGGAGTTCTAGTTTGGGTATCACTCAGACGAGACAATAATGACGACAATAAACAAAGACTGAAGCATTCAAGCATCCAAATCCGAACATCATTATGTTAGTGCACGAGTTAGAAATGTCGTGCATCAGGCAAACATCATCCAAACACATTAAACACCAAGATTAAGCTAGAAAGATGTTCCAATTATTTCACGGATGAAGTCATTTCATTAGACTCAGTTTCACTCAGTTCATCCAAAACACCGAAGAGTATACATCACGATTCATACAAAACCATACTCAAAATGCAACCTTTACTCCGAAAACAACAAGTCTACAACTACTCATGCTCACCGGAACCTCCACTCGAATCGATGGAGGCCAATCCTTCAGCAATCATTCTCTCCCTATTTCGCAATTGCCTCTCCACAACAACCATGTATAGGCCTACAAAATCCATGATTATAACAAAGATTCAAACTTTTTCACAAATCTTCACAGTAAAACATAAAATTACCACACTCAAATTAACTGAACAAATATATAGAGAGAAGAAATAACAAAAAAACATACCAACAGCACTTCCAAAAGCACAACCCCACAAAATCCTCATTGACCATTTATCAGGTATTCTTCCCCCTGACATTCTCTTACCTATAATCAAAAACATAATTAATCCCAGATTGCAAAAATTCCCAAATCATAATTTTAACCATCAGATTTTCATGACCCAATATGCTAAATTTGTGTAAAGATCAGCAAATTTCATCATTTGGGATGTGAAATTTAGGGGAATAATTACTATTGTTTTCCTGTGATCTCAGCTAAATTCACATGAAATTAATCACAAAGTTCCAAGAATTGCAAAAACCATGAAAAATCAGAGAGGGAAGTTGTGATTACCTCTTGTGTAGAAAATAGGATGAGTCCCTCCTCGCGAAATGGTAGTTTGATTAGTTTACCCAGGGTTCAGGGTTTTAGAAGGTCCGAGCTTGTACACCAACTTTGGGGTCTTGTTCAACACGTGTTTAGGTTGATAGTGGATCGTTGGATGTATTGGTTGTTTTTTTTTTTTTTTTTTTTGGTTACAAGACGAAAAACGAAAACTAGCTACGTTCTATTACATCCTCCCAAGGAGGAACGAGATTATCATTCTCGTCAAAATAGTTTGAGACACCTTCCACTCCACATCACCAAATCTCTACCTCCACCGGCTGACTATCCCAAGGGGATGTATTGGATGTTGCAGCCGTGGATTTTATAGCCGCAACGACGTACTGTAATAAAATAGTATACCAAAAACAAAGTTTGAGGTTTTATTTTTCTTTCTTTTTCGGTCTAGTTACCCGTTGCACAACGGATTATTTCCCGAGAGGAACTCCTGATCTCTTTTACTTGAGAAATCGAAAAATGACGTTGGTCATCGGAGCTAAAGCTTCACCGTGATTTGAAAGGTGGTCATTTAGGACTCAGGTGAGGTCGTAAAAGACTATGAGGTTCAAACTTTTTGTTGTCTCTCCTTTGAGTTTTCTTTCTTTTTTGGTTTTGTTGGCCGTTACACGATGAATTTTTCCTCGGGAGATGGATTGGTAAGCGGGGTCTATGATCGGAGCGATCAGCGGGCAAGTTAGTAAATGACCAGAAGAGGACTACGGAGCGATCAGCGCGCAAGTTAGTAAATGACCAGAAGAGGACTACGGAGCGATCAGTGGGCAAGTTAAAACATGCGCTGAGATTCCTTCATTTCACATAACGGGATCTGCGAGTCTATGGGAACCGGCATTCACGAAATGAGTACATGTACTCGTAGTTTGCAAATCCATCAAAATGTGAGTATTAGTACAATTTCACGGGAACCAGGGTTAAACACTGACAAAACCCCAAAAATTTCAGATGCACGACTAAAACCCGTACAAGAAATGGCTATCAATCAACACACACTTTGGTATAAATTCTGAGAGACCATACAATATCGACTACGGTCTATGACACTATGGTGTGAGGTCTAAATACACAAATTACAAAACCTTTCTATTAACTACAACCTATCCTAGTAACTGTTATGGAGTAATGTTGGTTCCGACACAACAAAACTGTTCCGGTGGCCAGACCCAGCAACCTGAGCTGTCTATAAATAAACAAGATGCCAACAAGTTATGATACTACCAAAATTCAAGGGCGCTCTCTTTATTCACCTCGTTCATGGTCTCCATTGGAGACCGACTTATCTACTTTCTCTAGTAAGTTCTCAGTACTAATGTGTGACTTCTCTTGATCTTCGTTCCTCTCAGAAATCATGCTGCCACCTTGTCCCTGCATATTCTTTAACTTCTCCTGCAACATCCACCAAAAGCGTATTCTGGTTACGAACTAACTTCCCATAATTAACTCCCACCACCAAAAGTAACTAAACGCTATTTCTCAAATCAGAAACTCTTGAACTAGTTTTAAGATGCCGAGACTTCTTTACATCTATAATGTGCAGATTAAACTGAATGACTTGACACACACTGATTAAGTGATCATCAGAGAATTGTTATGCGAAAGGTAAACCATAGTAAGTCCACACAAGGTGGATGAGAAATCAGCCAGGAATATGACAGTAGGGTTACCATTAATAAACCGTTATCTGTCCTCAGTTTTTCTGAATCGTCCACCAACTTAATAATTTCTGATCTGAGAGATAGATTTTCAGCATTCAAAGCATCAACTTTCCTTCCAAGTTCTTCCATTTCAGCCTGCAAAACAAGCTGTAATCATGAGTGCCAGATGAGTGGGAGACAACAAAAAAAAAATTGTTTTTGTTCAGTTTGCCTTTCAACCTGCTTCCTTAACCTTGATCTTCTAGCAGATTCTCGGTTTGATTGTTTCCTCTTCTCACGCTTCAGCTCTCGGTCATCCTAAGAAATATTCAGACTTCCTCAGTTAAAGATATACAGCACCAGAGCATCAGGGAATAGAATTCACTACCCATACACTTTTTTATATCCAACCGACTACAGACTTGGCACCTCTGCCAGCTACCATCCAACCTCATACATGTTACTCCGTACAAAATTTTAACTTTCCAAGAGACATGGGAAGTTATTAACCTACGACACTACCCAAGCGGGCTCCTCCTAGTATTCTTGGTAACCCAAATTATAGTTTCCCATGAAAAGCTAACTGGACAACGTTAACTGTTATAATACACCAATTCCCTATCACTTACAAGGACATCAATTACATAAACCAAGCAAAACAATTTCCATGGATGTCCAACAAGCTAATTCATTTGGAGTTGGGTATGTTAACATCGTGTGTCTACCACTCTAAGGTCAATTTCATCAAGCTAACAGCTATCATGGCTGTACAATCACCAATGCGACGTTAACTTCGATGGTTTCACAATTTCAGTAGAATTTGAGTTGACTTCATTGAATCAAAGAACCAAGAAATTGTTGATGAAAAGTCGAGAAAAGTTCCATATAATGCACAAAACCCTCCACCGACCAGCTCTTGTGAAGCATTAAGTATTAACAGGTAGCATCTTTATCTCTCTCAGAGGTTCACACTAGTGCTTTTTACAAGTACTAAATAAAGTAAAAGCCCAATCCAAATTTGCATTCACGCAAGATTGAATATTTAGCTAGTAAAGGACTTTACCCCTACGCCAGAAGGCCTGGGTGCAGCGGTAGTAACTACATTTGCGTTAACTCGTGCGTGAGAAGAATGATTCACTTCAGGTGTAAGCATAGGATAACTTTCCAAAGCTTTGGTGGAGGCCATTGGGATGCCAGGAACTACTTGCATATTACATGTACCTAGCATACACAGAGGTAAAGTGAATTGAAATCAGAATCCCAATGCAAGAATAATTCTAATGATAAAACCTGAAATTTCGTGGCACTATACATTCAAGTTTCAAGCAACTATATACACTGGACCAAATACGGAGTACAAAAATTACTTATATAATACTAACTGATATCCATGCATATACATGTGGGTGTTGTTAGAATGGTTCAGATCACTCCAGAGTTTATAAGGCCACGATAAATATGAAAGTTATCAAGATGCAGTCATACCTGAGTCTGATGCCCCGTTATAACTTCTACCACTGTCATCTTCCTGGAATAGGAATACAGTATCAAATCCAAAGCTTTATGCATGAACAAAGACCTACAATCCAATAGACAAACAATGCATACTCACTCTTGCTGTACTGTCATCACTTCTGTCACAAGAACCTTCTGTTCCGCAATCCGAGCTACCAACATCAGAAGAACGAAGAAATTATTCTCTTATATAATTAATTAAACTTTATGAGCTAACTCGCTCACTCACATCTCTCTCGGTCATATTTCATATGATAGGTACACAAGATCAACAGAGACAGCGAAAGTTAAGAAGTGCTTATCATGTTGTCAAACAATCACATAGAGGTGACCCTCACGCGCACACAACAAAAAAAAAAAAAAAAAAAAAAGAGGTCTTCCGAGGTGTCACTCAAACTTCCCCTGTCCTGTCCTGTCCTTGTGACCTGGACTTGAAGATGTATAAACAACTGAATTTGTAGCTATCTATGGCTCTATGGTATGCCTCACAGGTAAAGTCAAGAACACATGACGGTTATACTAAGAGAGAATTACAATGAGATTCAGATTTATAACGAACACAAAGAAACCTGAACTGAAACCATGCATCAACCAACGCATGTGACATTCCATTCACTCCTTTTTCTGATAAGTAAGTCATAAAGAGTCACCGCACAAAGATTCACTTCATTTAATCCAAATACGTATGTCTGTAACATAAATATAGAGTTGAATGACATTTATGTTACAAAAGGCACCTTCTCCGTGGCATCTATTCTTATTAGACTCCTCAATCCTGATTGATCGTTTTTTTTTTCTCTTCTTCTAAAATCAATCTTCTTTACTTTCTTATTATATTAATAAAGGACAAGCCGGCTACAGGGGTCTATAATAATTGCTGGTTCAGGCAGGAGATGAAATTTGAGAATATAACTCACAAACCCCTCCCAGATTTTAAGCCACTTCATACTAACTGAAATTTCACATCTGCGAGGGCTAAAGGGATGACATCTTCACTTTCTAGAACTCATGAACATTCAGAAAAGAACACAACTCCAGAACAACAACATCTGTAACCCCAGTGCCTTAAAGGCTCCCGCCATAAGGCGGGGTAAGGGGGGGTCGGATGCACGCAAGCCTTACCCCTATTGAAACATAGAGAGGCTGAGCACGGAACACAACTCCAGAACACTAAAGAAAATATATTACAGAGAAACAGGAATCAAAAGGACATTATGAAAAAACCTGTGGGACTGGCCACGGGCACCACCCTCCCTAGCAGCCTCAGCATTGCCATTTCCTGACGCTCCATTGACATCGGGTTCTTTAGGCTTCTTCGCAGAACCATTATCATTCCCTGAAGATCTTGTCGGAGTTTCTAAAGTTAGGGGAGTTGCAACCTGCATACACTAAGATGCAGTAGCATCATCCATGCGGCGGTCCTCGTCTGGTTTTATGAAGACACATATCAAATATGTGACTACCCTAATTAAGCCATCACAAAGCATCTAGCTCAAATATGTCATAATGAAGTGTTAGGCAACAATAATATTAACCAGAGTGAAGAATGCCAAAAAAAAAAAAAAAAAAGAGTAGATTTTTCTGGAATTTGATGAACAGTGTTTATTTCAAAAGTGGATATGGTTCCTTTCTCTTACACTGGCACAAGAACTATATAATTCACACAAGTCCAGGCCAAACATATTGAGAAAGGAATATGCAAACAAAGTTCAGGATGCACCTAGTACCCTGATTTGTACGCCACCAACTAGACCCATATTTTGCTATAAAGGCCAATGGCAAGAAGCCAGAGAGAGAGAGAAAGGATATGAGATAAACTTACGACAGGTGCAGCAGAAGCCCCATAGATCCCTCCATGTGGATACATGGCTGCATAAGGTGGTCCATAAGGTGGAACCATCTACCCAAACATGAAAAAACTTGCAATCAGTAAAATATCTCAGACATTATTCTTTTTACAACGTAGCTACCTCAACCACATTATGCAGAGAATGTTTGCCAACTTTAAGATGCAATTTAACATCCAACAACTATAAGATAGAATGGAACTACCTGTGGTGGTGCCCACATATATGGGTGTGCTGCATGACCAGGTGCAGCAGCTGGATTGTAATAAGGAGGTGGCATGGCTCCGGATCCGTAATATGCCTACAGCCAGAAAGTAAAAAAAGGAATCTCAGCAGAGCAAAAGCAGTTTTCACAGACAGCAACAACAAAAATATAAAGATTTAACAAGATACGTTTGTGGTAACGTTTCAGATATTAGTCATTTGATCCTTCCCTAAAGAAGCAAAATACACAGATCTTAACCTGAACAGCTGCCCAATCAGGATAGACATGGACACCGCTCTGTTCCTGTAAACAAAGAGAGCTGTCATAAATTATCGAATCGAAACCCAGAGACTTGAACATCCTAGAATACTATTCGTAATACCAAAGATGGAAACGCCAAATAGCCAAACCATTTATATATGAATAACAACATCTAGACCAGTAACTCAGTAAGAAATGAAAATGGCTAGCTCACCTGAGGAGAAGAAGCTGGTTTCTCTGGTTTCTCAGCTTTTGGAGTTTTATCCCCTTCGTCATTTCCCATAATGCGCCTATCAGCTTATAAGAAAAACCCCTGCAATGTTTAACATAAGAATAAGACTGGGCATCTTACCCCAACAAATCTAACTAACTAGAATTCCGAATAGGCAATATGGATTCTCAGCCTCTAACATTCATACAATAATGACCCAATGCAGGAGAAGATAAGACTGAGTGACAGACTCAATGATTCAGGTGCAATTGCTATTGAAGATCACTTCCACTATAACTATACACAACCCCACGATCAGATAACGTCTTCCCATGCATAACACCTAAAAACACACAACTCCCACAACCTCTCCACAAGTCCATATTCTGAACTTGACAGGGGCCAAGTTATATGGTCGGCTTTCTTGAAGGGCTTCAGGAAACAAGCTAAATAACGTAATTACATAGATATACGTAAAACAAGACAACAGAAAGGATACATTTAACTGACATCCTTTGAGTCATTCCAAGATCAAGCCTATCCCTTTAAGAAAACCCCATACTCTTAATTACTCGACAAGTAGACACCTTAATTACTCCCTCACAATGCAGCACCAGGTCTACTTCTTCAAGGGGAATAACGATTTGTTCCACAGTTACACACCCTAACAAGATTTCTACATTCAATTCACGAAACTCAAGCAAACAAAATCGACCGATATCGCAGTGATCATTCTACAAAACTCGAATACCCCCAACTTTCTAACAGTGAGCTAAAAACCAATAGATGAACCCCAAAACAAAATACCTCAAAAAAGGTACTTCCAAATGCACCTTTTGTTTCCTTCTTTCCTTGTATATAACACTAATGACTAGAAACTTCTACTATAAGCTAAATAAACAACCCCTAAACCTTTTTGCAGCCAAAATACAATAATCACTGCACAATTACATGATTGGAACCCACAAAATACAGTACAACCCATATCAAATTCACCAATTTATTCTTTCATAAAAAAAAAACATCTTTTTTATATAAAATCACACTAAACCCAATTCCCTTCAGTTCAAATTAGCAAGCGGGCCACCCATAATTACATCAAAGTCATAAACTTTGGAGCATAACAACTAAACTAAGTATGATTAAAGCTCCTAATTACACCAAAGTCATAAACTTTAGAGCATAAATTAACTAAATTAAGTATGATTAGAGCTCCTAATTACATCATAAATCAGATAAAGTTCAATTCTTTCATAAAGGGTCATTCAAATAAATAATAATACCAATCAAAATGAACTGTAAAATATGAAAATTAAAATTACTTACCCTCAAATTCTCCAATAAAATCACCAATAATAATCCTCCAAATTCACCTGCAGTAAATAAAAGCTGTACAATAAAATTATTTACAGTTTTGTGGTGATGTAATTATTTCTTCAGGATCTTATAAAATTTGCAGAAAAAACCAATCTTTGCATCAAAATTTCCCCTTTAATAAATTGGGATGTACAAATTTATTGTGATTTTTACCCGGAAATTAAAATTGGAGGGAAATTTGGGCTAACAATGAAATTAATTTATGATTTAATTTAATTTAAATTAAAGTAATTGTTGGGTTTGTAAAATGTTTGAAGTTGGTGGTGATGCAGGAAAGAGGAAAAGCGAGGAAATAGGGAAAAAATGAAGAAAAAGGTAATTTGGAGATTTGCCAGCCTATCAGCCACGTCACTTATGTTACACGTGTCTTCTTCTTCTTCTTTCTTCTTTTCTTCTTCGAGTTCCTTCTATTCCTTCTAAATAAATTAACCTTTTCTTAATTTTGTCTAGATCGTAAGTTTTAAACTGATTATGAATCTTTTGATTATGATAGATTCAAATTATTCATATGTGATTTAGTTGGTATCGTTGCTAGTATCTGATAAATTGGTGTGGTATACGAGATGTTTTATATTGTGGTTGAGGGATATTTATTGGCAAATTATGATGTGAGAACGACTATCGACACTCCACTAAATCTTTCCAACACTCTTGACTCGAGATGTTTTATCTCATATAGAATGCAAGACGGCTCTGATGTAGTGCTAGTAGTCATTTTTTCTTACTCTGGTTTACTTGAATTTGACTATGCAAGTGCAAGACGGCTTTTGTAGAGTAAAATGTAATTAATCATAAATAAATGAGATGAGTTTTCCTTGAACGCAAAAGATGTCACTCATATAGCCGTGTCAAATAGTGGAGTTAGTTTGATGGCTAAGCCTTGTATAGTTATACTCTTTACAATGTTATTACCTCCACATCTATTACTTCCTCCATTACATATTTACGTACGGTTGACATAGCTTATTTGACTTCTTAATGTGGCGAGCAATCTTTGTTCTCTAATTAAGACACTGCGTTAATTGGTTGAGTTACATCACCGGGGGGTTGGCACTGAGATCGGTGATTCGGTGGTGAGGAGAGAGAAGATGGTGGGTGGATTAGTGGGTTATAATATATAAGTTACACTATCTCTCTTATAATACTGAAGGGAGAGCTTTAAATGTACTTATCTTTCAACATTTTCTTCTTACAAAACATAACCCGATCTATAACTTGGACATTCGCCACTATTAATTTGTAATAGCAACGACTGAACCGAATATCGCACGCACTTCCCAAATGATGTTTCAATCAAAATCATAAAGATGTCTCCTAAAGTCCTCTACCTTTACTCACTTCCTCACCGAGGTCATCAACATCGTCCATTTAATTCACGTCGTACTATCACTTTTCGTTTTTTTTAAAAGAATAAGAAAGAGCGAGGGACACCAAAAAACAAAGACACTTCTATCACCCAACGTCTTTGTATCCAACTCCAATTATATCATAACACGACCATTGTAAAAACGTAATGGACACGGGACACCCCCGCAAAAAGAACGAGAAAAACTTCAAAGAGGTCGAGACATTGAGAATTTGAGATCAAACACTTCAAATTGGATTGAAAACATAATTGAGATTAACTGGTACGAGTAATAATAATTAGAGATCATTTGGTTCATCCCCAACCCCCCAAAAACCAGAGAAAAAAGAAGATGGAGTATGAGTACAATACAAGCAGGAACAGAGGTGGGGTATCACCATACGAACCTCACATACCCATGTATGGAGCTTCCCCACAATCTTCTTCTTCACTCTACCCTAAGATCGGTCACCCTGGCACCCCTCATCCTACCCGCGCTCCTCCTTATCAGCATTCTTCTGCCCCTCCCTCTTCTTGTATGTCTCTCTCTTTATCTTTCTCTCTCCTGTTTTCTTGGGATAATTGTTTTTAATGTTAATTTTGGTTTTGTGTTTTCTGGGTATTGAAAAGGGTCGGATTTTATATCTGGGTTTTTGATTTTATTATCTGGGTTTTATTGGGTTTCTTGTAATTCGTTGATTTTGTATTGCAAGTATTGAGTTTTGTGTAATTTTGTAATTGGGGGAAAAAAAGCAAGAAGAAATATTTAAGTGCTTGCATATTGTGTGGAAATTGGGATTGTAATAAGTACTTCAATGTTGTATTTTGTGATAATGATCATAGAAATTATGTTGGAATGATCAAATTGCGGTGATTGTAATTAATCAAGTATCGATCTTGCTTTCAATTTGACCTGGTCTTGGTAATTTTGGTCATGTCTGGAAATATGTAGCTGAGTGGCAAGTTAAATTATGTATGCATTTAGCAAATTTCGATGCGATTTGCATTTTGGGTCTTCAACATTCGGATGAGAGTGCGTACAGCCGACCCCTCCTTACCTCGCTATAGGCGTAACTGCGTAAGCCTTTGAGATGTTGGGGTAAGGTTGAATGATTGTGTGGTTTTGTATTGGAAAGTGAATCATGGTGATGGAGGCTATGGGTTGGCTCTTGGCTTATAGGGTTTTGATGATTTGATTTGTAGGGCGTCTGTAAGATTTCCCTCTCAACGATTTTGAGTTTTGTAGTTGCTTAGGGTTAATGGTGTTTTGTTTACTTTTGCAGCAGGATCTGGCATTAGGGTTCAGATGAAGCCAGAGTACTGGATCACTCCTCCAGTAAGTTCCTGACTTGATGTTATTTGAAATTTCCGAGTGTCTGGGTTTCAATAATTTGCGCTCTTCCTTTGACGTCTTACTTTAAGTGAACTGATTTTCTCATTATCTGTGCTATTTTAGTTCTATTCTCTCTTCTTGTTCTTTGCTCTACGGGGGAAGGGGGGGCATTTTCTGGTCTTGGATCTTTTAATTATTTTTATGCCATGTTTATTCAAGTGAAATACCCCTATCAGTCAATTTTAAAGTTGCATTAGTAGGTTTCACTGATTTTAGGTTAATAACAAAGCTCAGAACCGTGTCTGTCCCTCGCGAGTGACCGATCAGGCGATCAACAGTTGTGAAGCTGTAGTTTTCTGTGTCATGAACGAGCTGTAATTTAGTTTTAATTGCCAATTCACATATTTGATGCTCAACGGGCCCAGTTTCCAAATAATAATAACTTAACAAACAGTTACAGTTTACAGTGTGCAATGATTATACCTTTGATGGTTTTTCATATCCAAATGGTCGTCTATTACATCTACGGATGCCTGACGACACAAAGATGGAGCTATTTGAAATTTCACATTTCCGATAAGTTTTCTTTAAATGTTTATGTTTTTCCTAGGCTGAAAGGAGCCTGGCAAGCTGAATGTGCTCCTAAGTTTGTTTATTGAAATTTCTTAGGGTTCAGTGGTCTCTTTTACTTTAAATGACTTTTACTCTCATTGCCTGTAGTCTCGATTCTTAATGCTGTGATGGGCAACTGCAGGCAATTAAGCCAAAATTTATGAGATATGCTGTATTGTTGGTTTCATGTTGCCAACTTTTGTCTGATTTTGCTTATGGTCACTTGTACAATAGCCCCAGCTATTACCACAAATGGGAGATATTCCACGTAGCACCTTTCAGTTTGATTTTGATTTGGAGAGGAAGATACTTACTGAGGCAGAAAAGGGAAATCAGAACTGGAGCCGCTTTGCAGCTGAAAACCTTCCGTCAAGAACACCAGAACCAATGCCTTCAGTGCAGTCCATGGTACTTTACTTGTAGTTGCTTGGTTACGTCTGCTATGTAGTCTATTGACTGTCTGTAATTTTTTCTTTGCTTGGGGAATTACTCTCCATCAGGCCAGATGTTTCGTTTTATATTCATGGAGACGATGGTGTTTGTTTATTTCACATGACTACATGTTTTTTTTCCTTATTTTGGGGGGCAGTGGATACCTTGTTTTATGTTTTGACATGGTTGGTACTTGCTCTTGTGATTTCTTTTAAGAAGGACATCCGTTATCCATAAATATTACGTGGCTATCAGTGAGGTAGGAATAGATGCAGTCTAAAGGGAAGCAATTACCCACTCTACCTGGTCTTAATTTTCTTTACTCAAGGGACTTGTGACCTATACAAATGACAAAAGTGTTCATAAGTCATAACAGAGCAATAATTTGATTTTGCCTTAGTTAACTGAGCTCTAGGAAGGTATTGCATTCTACGTTTGTACTTTTAGTGGGGTAAAGCATGTTGTAGTGAAGGCATGAGGACCTGTGGAGGTCAAAGAGTCAAGGAAACATTGGGGGGCTGTTTCAGCCTGCCTTTCCAGGTTGCCGATCTGTTGCCCGTTCTTTTTTGGGATAACTAGTGCGAGGTTCATCTGATTATTCTTTTAGATAGGAAAATCCTACGTCATTTGGCACCCTGGTCATAGGTTAGGTGGCATGGCTGCACGAGTTCGGGCATTTAGTTAATTCTCTGAAATCTTTCATTGTATAGCCTTGTTATATAAGGAGATTTGAAACCATGCCTTGGAGCTGTCAAGAGTTTTTTCTGTATATGGAATGACTGCTCTTCCAAAAGTATTGGGAAGAATTGATCATAGCTATTTACAAGCATTCCTTTTTTCTTTTCCTAAATAAGTGATCTTTATTATTTGTTTCATTCTCTCTTTGCAAATGATTAAATGTCTTTGTGTTTCTCTGGATGTTTTGGTTGGTTGAAGAGGCTTCAAGGGTCTATGGAAACATCAATATTATTTATAGGAAAGGTTCATACGTCTGATCTACTGATTCCTTCTTACCCGGCTTAATCTATGAGCTTCGTTGGAGGCATTAGATGATGTAAAATTGATTCCTTTTGTATGTGGATGTCACCCTTTGGTTTCCTTGAATCTATATCTTTTCTTAAGTTATACGGAGTAATGATTATAGTCATGTCCTTGGCACGCTTTAATTTATCTATTCAGACACTTATTGATGTGGTTAACTTCATGTAGGCCTCTGCTGTAGATCCTGTTGTGAACAAATATGTTGGATCAGGGCTTAATCGAGAAGCTGTTCCCTTGGCAGTTGCAAACTTTGGGGACAATCCTGTTAAGGTATTATTCAACTCTATTTTAATGTCAGAAATTTCATAACTTTAATTTATTTCATAGGCGCATTTTGTAAGCTTCCAAAGTGTGTCTGCAAAGTTCGTATCAGTATACCTTATCACTAGCATTATAGACACAAATTTGCCCTTTCTTATAATGAAAAGCATTCAAACTCAACTAAAGTATAAAGATTATCTAATCTAAAAATAGAAGGGATGCTTTTTTCTTGTGTACCTGTGTGTGTAGTTCTTTCATAATTTTTTCCTACCCTCCCTGCGGCGCAGTTTCCTTCTGTGACTTCCTCCTTTTCGCCTCACTCTTCCATGCCGTTTGAAGCTAATTGCATCTTTAGCTCTTTGATCATGTACTAACGAGTACAACTAGTATATACAGCTTCCTGCCTGAATCTTCAGCTTCAAACATTGGGCTTTGGGCCTCCTATGTACCCAAAGTTTGATTGTCAGAAAATTTGCAGTTTCTTGAGCTTGTTTTAGGAGCACGACACCTGAAAAATGGCAATAATACCTTATCTCTTCGAAGAGACTATGAAAGAACTTTTTCTGCTGGAAAAGTAAACTGACTATGAAAGAGCCTTTGAGATCTGTATGTTTTCTTTTTGCCTGAAAAGTTGCGGAAGTGGCACTGCATGAGGTCGTTAATCCTAAAAAAAGTTCAGGTGCTGAATCCAAAAAGTTGATAGTTGAAGTCCTATTTTCTTAGTTTATCGTTACTAGCTAGACTCCCGTAGTCCCGTATCCCTGATTGTTTTCCCATATGGTGTTACAGAGGGTTTGTGCACTTTTACCCTTTTCAGCTATCAGTGTTTCTTGTATGGTCCTAACATATTTTTGGGTGTTTCAGGTTCGAGAATTCGCAAATGCATTCAATCTTCTCAGAGAAATGGGGTTCTCTTCCAATGCTGTCGGCGAGGCTCTTCTTATGTACGACAATGACACAGATAAAGCTCTGGCTCATTTCCTGAACAATTCATCTTGAAGACTTGTGGTCATTTTTCTGGTGAAGTCGACAGTGTACCTGATTCATGTTCAGAGTGTTGCTATGTCAAGTGTTTGTGTTGTCGTTGTGCGAATTTGTAGGCAGCTTACTGCTAATGTGCAACAACATATGCTTCCAAATTGTGTGCTCAGTTTGTGCATCTAAAGACAAGATAGCTTTGTGTATATACATGTTCTACTTGCATTAGAGCCGAGGGCATAGTGCTATTGTACAAAAGAATGAAAGATTTGCTGATGATTACTGCTCAACTTCATTTCATCTTGTGGATTGTTACGAAATTACAATTACAGAGAGACAAACGATGATATACCGGAATGGCAAAAGCCACCAAACTATATTTAGTATATGGGTACTGAACAAATTGATATCAACTATAATATGGATTGTTGAAGCAATACAACACTAATATCTACTCCTGTATTACTCCTAAACATATGGGCTCATCATCTACAACAGCAGATTTGTGTTACATAAGCTACACGGATGGGCTTCTGCTCATTGCAGACGATCGAAAGTTTTGTGTCAGAATTGTGTATATATCCTCAATGTATCTCAAATGCCGGACTAGTGGAGGGTTCCTCAAGTCAGCAGAACTCCATTACTTCATCAGACACCAGCACAAATAGTTCCTACAGGCAGTCATAGACCAAACCAGTCACATCCCGGAAGCGTTACAGGGAAAAGCAGCATCTCTAATGAAAGCAGAAATCATAGCAACAGCCAACAGGCACTACTTTATGACCCATTCGTAATATGACATTTTCTAACGTGTGCCCAAAGGGCACATGTTAAGAGTCTATTTATTTCCTTATTTAAATGAGATTCTCACTTGAAAAAACAAAATAGGGAATCTCATGATGAATTGAGGAGAAAATGACTTAAATAAGAAAACAAATGGACTCTTATCATGTGCCCTTTGGGCACACGTTAGAAAAACCGTTTTCTATAAGGGTATTCTTCAAGGTATGAAGTGGTAGAAACTTGAGGATTCAATGACTCGAGTCTTCCAGTATTTTACACATTTTGACCTTTCTCCACCTCACGAAAGAACAATTCCCTTAAACTAAATGGATTCTTGATGGTCCCCTAAACTAAAGTTGAATACAAGTTCGGCTAAAGCTTCAGATTAGAAGTTCCTTCACGTGTGCCCTAAACAAGATTTATACAAGTTTGTATCTTGTTCCATCATGTGTGCTGTCCACATGAGTTTGTGTGTTGTTGCATCTAACTAACACAAATGAGAGGGAGGTACCTGATACCCATGATGAACAGCAAAACTTTCTTTCATTAATGTGGTCGACATCTAACCCAATAAACCAGGAGCCAACGCTGACATCGTCATGGGCATACGTACGGAGATTAGATCTGCAGTTTCACATAAATTTTCAGGAACATCACTAACAGTAGAAAGGATGGAAGCAATCAAATACGTAAAGTAAATGAAAATTCGATGGAGAATACCACAGTATGGAAGGACACTTACTTGTTTATTGATATAAATTTGGCCAGTGCTTGTGAAATGACGAATATATCACCAGAAGCGTGGCGGAAATACCTGCTTGGTAAAAGGATTGTCGCAAATGAGGTAGACATTCAAACTCCCAGTAAGAGTATAAAAGTCAGTCATAGATCACGAATGGTAATATTAGCAAAATTTTGCCACGACACAAAAATACAAACTGTTATATAGTCAGTCAGTCAGTCACAAGGGAAACAGTACGAACTACGGAGTAAAGATTTTCAAGCCAGTTTAAGAGAGGTAAAGTAAATGTGACACATGCATGATAGCAACAAACCAACACTATCTTATCAGGATTTATAGTAGGAGCAACATATAAAATCTTCCGACACAATGACACGTTATAAAGCATTGTCTTCTTGGATTATGAAGTTGGTGCTCAAATAAACGGGTATGTTTCTGTCAAATACCGATTTAGAGCAAAACTGCTAGCATTGGTCATATTAAACTGAGAAATGACTTACGATTTTCCATCACCAAATTTCCACCAGTCTGGTTCGTACCACATCTGGGTCCTGTCAAAGTAACGTAAAAATAAGTTACAGAGAACTGGTAAATCTACACTTTTTACCTATGTTTACCATTTAAAAAAACGGCATCCACAATACTCATGGTCGAACTCACGGTTCAGAAAAGACTTCACCAGACTTCATACATCCCATGTAAACTCGCGGCTTGTCCACATGAGCGGCAAGAGAATTTCCTAGGGCATCTGTACAGAAGGTGTCCCATTTAAGTGGATAAACTTCAACAACTATTTAACCCAAAAAAAAGAAGCAATTACAGGAATTTAAAATGGTCTCACAAGTCACAACTATGAGGATTGAGGCCACAGCATATATGGCAATCCTCCAACAACATTACTAGACTATACAGACAGCATATGCAGAAGTTGCCAAGCAAGTCTGACAAGTTATTTCGGAAGCATAATGAACAAGGACACTGTTCCGGAAAAAAGGTATCCCGACACCCTAAATAAGCCAGAATGCAATGACTCCTTTTCTCCGTAAATCCTAGTCAAGAACAACTAAAGGTAATCGAGTGTAAGAATCAATTCATCTTTTATTCAGTGGACTTATTGAAAAAAAAACCTTGGGTTCTGGTGATCGACTTATAGCAAGCAAATGGCGCAACTCTAAACAATCTATTCTGGGTAGGATAAATATAAGTAGTCACAATAGCAATTTCAAAGATGAGTATTATGTGAGAGCAATGACTTCTTTCACTCACCAATATTTACATAAAGATTGTCATTTACTTTCGCATAGAAATCCGCATCCCACACGTTTGCTACATATGCAAAGAAAGACATTGTCTTTTTTGGAAGTTGTTTAGAAGTCTCCACATGGTCATTCTGTTAAGACAAGTTGCAAAACATCTAGAGTCAATAGTTAAGTAATTAATACCAGAAAACAGGGGAAGTAAAGGGAATAGAGTCAGAAACTCGGAAATATGGTCAGTAGACATAGTTACTACGATGACACACGAATGTCCAGACCCTAGTCTTTTCCTGTTATTATTTGCCTTGCCCCTTTTGATTCAGGATCATTAATTATATGTTTGAGACTAGTTCTGAGGAAATTGGTTGAGCTGAAACTCTTCCAACTCTAGCCGATATGTTTAGAAATATATGAGGAATTGTGTCCGCAGAACATCATCACTTCCAGGTTCTAATGAATTACTGCTACTCCAGATCCAATCCCTTCCGTACAATTTCTACAGAACAGTTTATGTGATTATAGGGCCAAAAGAATCTAGACAATGTGTGAAGACTGACTTAGTAAATAAGGAGTTCATCAGTTTACACATACCAGGATAACGAAATCATTGGTCTGTCTATTCTCAATATCAATTGCCAAGTCCAACTCATCCCCATGGTTCTCACTGGAAGCAAACACAATAGATGCAATCTTACTCAGACATGAACTCCAGAAGAGAAAAATTTATTGGCAAGTACTTAATCATAAATACCTTCTCCCAATAACAAATCTTGCAACAATGCCCTTCTCATTCTCCATCTTTGTTAGGGATGAACCTGTAAAGCACAGCAGCATATTAGTGATAACTCATATCCCAACAAGAACACAACCATGTGGGAGCACAACTAATAAGTTTCTGCGGGAACACCAAACAGAAAGCTTGCAAGCAAGAACAAGCCTGAAATGCTTATGATAATCAAAGAATCCTGATTCCAGTACAAGATTCTAAACAGATGGGCATGTGTGATTCTGAGCTTAAATCTAAAACCTGGTGTTTCATTTTAATTCAATCATGAAGCTTTTATAATTATCATTCCCAGTTTTCAATCACACTTCTATTAGAAGTTTGGGACATGAATGACAACTGGCAATGCCACGACGTTAAGAAGGCATTCACCTAAACTTAACCCCAAAGCTTCATTCATGTTTGAGTGTCATCACACAAAATGGCAGTTTCACCGTAAAGCCTTGGGAATGACAGAAGTAATAACTCTTTGGGCTTGTCAAAAATAGAGGAGATGAGGGTGGTTGGGTGTAATCCTGAATACAAATTTAAAATGTAATGAGATCCCCGATAAACTAAGGCAATCATCATTGTTCAACCTAAACCCACGTAATTGTCATTACATCATTAGATATAATCAACTACTTTATCTTTCTTGTGAGTCCTCTTTTTCCTTCTCGATTTTCACAAATTTGTATACATTTTGCTTCCATTACATTGTAATGATTATTGCTTCCAACCAAACATAACCTTCATTTCAAACCATGGCAACATAGGGAAAGGAACTTGCACCATACCTGTTCCCATCCATGCTTTACGAATTGCATCTCTCTTGTTCTTTTGCCCAAAACTTGTCAATACACCTATTACAACCAGTGGCCTTTTCTTAGATTTAGCAACTGCGCTTCCGGAAAACTTTGAGACAAAACCTTCTTGCTTAGCAGCAGACAATTCCATTTGAAGGGCTAAGAGTTTCTTCTGCTGTTCCCTAACACGACAAAGATTAATTCACCAAGGCTTGAAACAAAAGAGTTCCATGCATTTGAAGACATGGTTAAAAAGTGAAAAGCTACGAGTGTGTTACCTGCATGCTATAACTTTCAACGAGTCATCAACTGAAATAGCATTTCGTCCCTGTTAGTGTTAATCAGCTAATTAGTTAAAACTCCCACGTGAAATATGGCCATATGGAAATGTGTAAAAAAATCAGGAAAATTTATGAATATGATGTTAATTAACTTCAACTCAGTCTTATGATAACTTTACAATTTGCAAAATACTATACCTACGGCCAACATGCTCAGAGGAGAAGACGTAACATAATTTTTGATAAGAGAGAAGACACAATAATATGGAGGGAGTGACAATTTTTTACTCCTATCTCCATCTAACAGGGCTCACAATCTTTGCTTGGAATATGATGGAATAAATAAAAAGGCTACTTAAACAATTTCTGCAGGGGCAGACGGTCCATGCAGTTTTAGACACACTTCCATTTTGGGTCATAGTGAAATAACCTCTTTGTGTTGTAAGACAATAGTAAGGCTCCATGGCTCCAACCGTCCCTTACTTCACTTTAGGTAGGAGCCTTTGAGACATTGGAGTAGTGTTGTTACTGTTGTAGGGTTGATTGTTACTTTGTATGAATTAAAAAAAAAAAAAAAAGATTTCTCAACGAGAGTGCAAAAGGAGAGAAAGAGAACTTACTTGACTTGTAAGTTTTTCAAGCTCTTTAATGACATAAACCCTATTTTGTGCATCCTGCCATAATCTACCCAAAACAACCGTTATTTTAGTAAGATGATCAAAATCTTGTTTTCTCATTTCAAAGAAATCACTTCAAAAGTTCTAAAGCGAGCCAATCTATGTGAGAACACGAATATTCACCCAAACCACCCAAATCAATCAGAATAACAAATAATTACACAGAAAAGACTCTATACATGACACAGAGGTTTCTTTGCCGAGAAAGGAAAATGACTTCGTTATATAGTCCAATCAACTAAACAAGACACATCCCTTGGCAAAACTTCCTTACTAACATACCAACATCATACGATTTTAACACACAATTGATGATTACTTGTAACTTGTGTGTCGTAAGTGTAACAAAAACCTCGTTGACAAGTTAAGGGCAAGACAGTCTACAAATGTTGCATCCAGTGGAGCTTACGCTTGCTTCCTTAGTTACTAATATGACAAAGCAAAACATTGCACAACAACATACTAGGAGAGTAACAGCTTCCAAAATCAAAAACACCAAACACGATTCCCTTCAATCGATATTGCCTTCTCATCATCACCAAAAAGCCAAAACGTAAAGTCGTAAACTTCACACATCACCATTCAGTCAAGTAACAACGTAGCATTTCAATCATACATTCACACCATAACGAAAAGTTCCCTCCTTTTCATATTTCTTCGAAATTGTTAACTAATATCAAGACTACACCGAGAAACAATACACAAACAACAACCTCTTGATATTTACTCATACGATTATACGAAATCGATCAAAATCATCAGCATCGAAACACTACTTCAATTACCACATTTCAATTGATCAAAACCTAACTTTAAATCAAATAACCTCGATAATATACTACGATACACACGAAAATCGAATAATCAATAACAGAACGCTTCATCCTTGTTTCTAATTCATCAAAATTTACTTCAATTCAAAATATTTCCACATTTCCGACCCATCGAAAACTCCACTAAAAACCTTACTAATTTTTATTCCCTCCCGTTCTTTTTATTTGTTAACGTTTGGTTTAAACTCGGACATTAACAAATGAAAAGAATGGAAGGAAGTAATACGATTTACCAACTTTAACAAAATCAATCATAAATCAATAACACAATCACATTGCTAACAACCATAACAACAAAAAAATACACATGTAATTACCAATCACTGTGATTAGTATATTATTATCTACAAAGTTGTAAAAAAGAGGAGAGAGAGAGAGAAAAGGGACCTTCCGGCGACGTAGAAGGCGGCGACGGTGGCGAAAAGGGAGAGCATGAGAGAAGATATTGGTGATCGGAGAAACGTTGTGTTGCCACCTGGCAATCTCTGATTTGCTCCTTTGTGACTCAGCATTTTTTAATGTTTTCTGAATCGCCAGCGAGATTTCCGGGGGGAAATGAATCGGCCGGTTAAATCGCAGGATATAATAGAGAGAGAGATCCGGGGGTTTGTTTGTGTTATCTGTTTCCGATCAAACAGGTTGAGATTTGTTTATTTGGTTTCAGCGCCAGTTTTTCATGTCAGAGTCTCCACTCTTCAGTCTTCACCCACCTCTTCAGTGCGAAGACCGAAGAGTAAATTAGACACTACCCCGATTGATGATTGCGGAAGGTGCTACACATACAACCATTGTAGAGTTATTTGTCAAAATGGTGAGTGAACTTTCACCAAAAATTGAATTTGGTGATTGTGAACTTTTACCCCCCAAATCAGTGAGTCCATCCAATTCCATCCAATTTTCCATCCATCTTCTTCTCTCTCTCCTCTCTTACTCCCTCCTTTGTCTCCCACACTCACCCCTACCACCCCATCATAACCAATCTCCATTTCCATCTCCATTTCAAACCCAAAAACCCAGAAAAATGAACCTTGAAAAACAATATGAACACAATATTTCTTAGTGTTTGGGACATGATTCCTAGTATTTTCGAGTTTCCGAGAATTTGTAAGTTACATTTACAATTTACGCTAATTCAATTGTGAAGTACTATTGTACTATTTCCAACTCTAAAATTTCTATCCTTTACTTGTCAATTTTCGCCGCCATTTCGCACCCAAGTCTCTCATCGCTTCCATTCTTCGTCGGAAGTATCGATTCACCGATTCAACAACATATGCCCCTGATTTGTACAAAACATTCCCAAATTAATCAGACCACCCCTACACTCCCAAGTTTAAGGCCTTGTACACACCTTTAATATATATAGCAAAAGTCATAAGATTTTCTCACATTTTCACATCAAAACATCATCTCTTCAAAACCCTGCAAAAACAACACAAACTCCCCCCATTTTTCTCACCTCAGAAAAACAAAAAAAATGGCATCTTCTCTCTCACTAGACATAGCCACAACATTCTTCACTCTCGCAAGAAGAAAATCAATTCAAAAATTCCCAAAGTTTTCATCTTTTCTTAATAAAAACCATACTAGTATAAGAAGAACACGTAACCATTACGCTACCACAAACTGTGTTTCTCTTTCACTCTCCTCTAAGTTATTTCATAAGTTATTTGTAGGATTACTGTACTATTATTACAGTTTCGTATTTGAGAAGTTTAATTTGGGATATTAGTGACAGATACAATTTTTTTGATTGAATTGGAATATTTGGTACTGAATTTTTTCTGGGTCTGTAGTTTCTTGAGCAAGGAAGAGGATGGATGAGTGTGGGAGACAAAGGAGAGAGTAAGAGAGGAGAGAGAAGAAGATGGATGGAAATTTGGATGGAATTGGATGGACTCACTGATTTGGGGGGTAAAAGTTCACAATCACCAAATTCAGACTTTTGGTGAAAGTTCACTCACCAATTTGACAAATAACTCAACCATTGTATGTGAATTTTACATACAACCCAATCATAAAATGACACCTAACTATGTGAAAAAAGATTCTTTTTTTCTTGGAGGGAAATGTTTGATGCTTTGGAGGGAAAAAAAGGTGATGATGTTGGAAACCCAAAAACTAAGTATTTAATATAACAATTAAAAATGGAATCATATTTGTTTGGCTAGTATTATGAATTATAATGATAAACCTTTCCTCCCACCATTAACATTATTATCAAGCGTACCGACCTAAAAAAAACATATTTCATATAAACTAATGCGATCTTCAATGGACTGAATTCTTCATGTTTTAGTAACGCTTACTCTTATTCATTCATTTTCAACGTTTTATAATCTTCAACACCCTGGAGAAAAATTTTTAACTCGTTCATTTGGAGATAATTTATACCTTGTTCATTCATTGTGATTTTTATAAGGATAAGATATAAAGATGTGTTTTTAAGTTTTGGAAATAGGTTTTGCAACAAAATTGAGTATTTGTATGTATATATTACAGAGAACGTGACGCATGTTGAACTTCGATGATAATTCATCACTTCAACCCGTGACGTAATTATATGAAACTACGAAATATTTTATTTAGTATCAAATGTGAATTTTTTTTAATACATATAACTTATTTCGTTTCGTAAGTAGGTGAATACATTTTAAATAGTTTCAGTTTTTAATTTTTATTCTAATGTACTCGGTATATAGTATCGCCGAATGCCTATATGGTTCCGGGAGATGGGAACGAACTATGGACTTAAACGTTAATGAATAGAATTTGTCCGATATTAATAAGAACTTGGCAAAATATAAACAAATTGTTGACCAATATGAAATTCAACTAGGCAACGATGTACACGATCGAAATAATGCAAAAACACATATAAATGAAACCAACACATAAAATTAAACGCTACGACAAAATCACAAACATGTTTACTTGTGACAATTTTGAATCTACGAGCATGTATTATTCGTAATGGTAGCTAACACAACGTCAAGTTTTGTTTGGAATTGCTTTTGAACCTAGTCTTACTATGAAACTAGCTATAATAAATTACAAACATTACAATATAATTACAAACTATTTATGTACCACACTTTCAAATTTAGTATCAATTTTAATAAAAATGCTATAAGGGAATCTATTATTCAAACCCTAAGCACACCTTAACTACTCTACCCCCATAACGATACTTGCTACTATTAAACAAATGCATACATAAAAATCTTAGTAAGTTTAATTGACATATAATGTTGTGATTACACACAAGCATGACTCTGTATACTTCATCATGCCATCACATTTGTTCACATTTGACCGTGCACAAAAATAAATTATTCTGATCATTGCTAGTAAAAATGAATCAATTATTTACATTACAATGCCACTTTTTGATGTATGCATTTTTTCATTTTATTGTGTGGATCTATAAACAACTAGAAAATTATCTAGCTCACAATAGAAAGCCAAGTAGACCAATTGACATAACATTATTATTCATTCGATGCAAAATCGATACAATCGCATAATAACTCTAAGTACTTTAAGTGTGTGATCGTTAGAGGTAGATATTTGTTAAACTCAAAATCATAGAGTTGTGATACCCCCGTAATCGTCAAATTATTTGTTATCGACGTAATATTCTCTTGTCCTCCCGAGTCGAGGCCCGCTACTTGAATTGTATCTATCTATTTGAAATATTATTACTCCGTACTTGGCAATTTTAATTCTAAATATATTCATAGTAACATATATTTATTGTTTAGTATCAATTCAAATTATCATTAATTCCTTGTAATAAAGTCTAGTTCCAGTGTTTGAAAAATTAGTATCAGATAATTGCGTTCTTGCATATAACGTCTCACCGTTAGTTTCAACATATTATATTTAGTATCAGAAATTCCAGTGAACATTATTCAACGAAATACCTCGGGAAGTAGCAAATATAAATGGAACTTGGAAATCGAAACTTTTCGTTGGAAACTACTTTGCATCCACTTGCACTTTTCTAATATTATTTTTTTATTGATTCAGAATTCAAATTTATTTGAATATGGAATCTCTTTATTTATTATAATTATATTATATTTGGACCAATTATAGAGAGTTGTATGAAAGATGCACATACAACCATTGTATGTGTAGCCTTTTCCGATGATTGCACGTGAATTCAAATCAGATTAGATCAATTTGAATTAAATTAAATTAGATTAATTTAAATCGAATTAAATTAGATTAATTTAAATCGAATTATATTTGATTAATTTAAATCGAATCAAATTAGATCAATTTAAATCAAATCATATGAAATTGAAATTATCCAAATAACAATTCATGAATCTAGTTTATTTCTAATTATTAATTTTTCTGAATGCATTTGATTTCTCAATAAATTTAGTTGTAATCAATTCAGTTCAATTCAAATCGAATGAGAAAATGCAATTCTATCAAACATGGCCTTAGTAGTGAATAAGAGTATGAAAAAATCGATATGTGGAGTGTAAAAATAACTGCCATGGAGTGTGATTGAGTAGGGCTCTGTTTGATAGAACTGCATCTTTCTGAACTGATCTGACTTGATCTGAATGTGTTGAAATTTTGATTAAATTGTAACGAATTAGTATCAATTATGGATCAAATACATTGATAGAAATTTGAACATTTCCGATCTTATCTGATCTAATTTGAATGACTCTTATCTGATATTATCTGATCTGAATGATTTCGAACTCATCTGAATACTACTCCAGTTTTATTAAATCCTATCAAACAGAGCCTAACTACTTTTGGATTCATGTTAGATGACATGTACGCCAATGCCAGTGAAAGCCAAGGGTACACTCGGTATGGTTATGGTATATTATTAGGAGAGGGTAGTACTAGTACGGGATTAGGGACATACAAACTACAAAGGATGCCCAAACCGAGATCGGTTATAAAAGACAAACATAATTTTCATAAGGTGGCCAAATTGAGAATTAGGCTCAATTATATGTTAGTCATATTTCAAACTTAATCGGGTTGGATAAATTGCTTTGGAAGTAAATATGTTAACCCATTCAAAAAATTTCATGAAGATAAGATAGTCCTATATGTAGTAAAATGTTTTTTTTTTTGTTTTGTTTAGGTAGTTCAACTCATAAATGTTTTACAAGAAATTCACGTACATAACAATTTTGATATTCTATTCTCACGTATAGAACCCTAGTGAACCAACTAAATCGGTAGCCGAACTAGCAATTAGTACAATTTAAGGTGGACAGAAGAATGAGCAACAGTTAACCAAATCCAGTTTAGAAATAACTGAACAACAAAAATTGAACCGACATGAGCTTAACATTGTAGAACGATGCGGAATATATATCATACACAAGTAACACAACGTACAATTTTTTTTTTTTTTTTTTTGAAATAAACAACTTACAGTTTTGAGAAACTATACGAGTTTGGATTAAAAAATGAATGCGCTAAATGCATCAATAAAGACATCTAAACTAGTTTAATAATGTGTATATAACAATGTGTCCAATCCCAATTGGACACATGTTTAGAAAAATCCACAAAAGGTTTTAGACCGATTATTTTTTCACAGTAGATTCCGGAAAATTGGTAACAAACGAGCAATTACCCCGATTCCAAACAAATGCCAAATTGCCAAGTAACAATGAACAAAGCATCCTGAGGTCACGACTTAGGAGTTAATAGTTGGATGTTTGAGCCTTCGTCACGAACAAGTTTCACCTTTCAGTCCGAAACCCTTTGAGCACCATTCTTCGTGGCTCACTCTTTATTGATTGATTGCCCATTTCTATACCGTCGCCATCATTTCCCTCTATTGATGCGATCACCAATACACTCATCCGTGCTTTTGGATTGTTAACGTTTTGTTGGAATACGCGCGGGAAGAATTCAAACCAAACGTTCACAATCCAAAGGACGGAAATAGTAAATGAGAGGTTTTGTTGATCGATGATAATGGAGATATTCTTTCTGCAGGGTAATTGCGGAACTAAGTCCTTATAACATTAATTTGGTACCAATTCTTTCTCCTAGTTATTCATAATTCTGAATTTTTGTTTAGTTATTGTGATATGGTAAAAATGTGTTTTTTTTCAGCTTGTTTGTATTATATGTACATGTTAATTCAGAATTTTCAGAAATTGTTTCAATTCTGTATGCTCTGGAGAATATTATAATATATGTTCTGAAACTTTTTTATTTTTATTTTGGTACATAGGCGTAGTGGTGGGGATATGAGAATTCGAATTCGAGACAACCCTAGGTAGGTTGGTTTCCTAACTATTAGGCGAACCTTGAACCTTTGAAGAATTTCTATTTCCGATGGAGTCAAATACACTCTTGAATTATGGTCTAACTAAGGGGAATAAAATGGCTCGCTAAACTGTATGCGCTTTTATATTATGAGTTGAAGTAGTTAGTCGATGCAAGTTTCGAAAAGCGTTTCTTGGTGTTGAAAACATTAGGGTAAGGCTGCGTACACCTAACTCCCAATTACTTCGGCATAGGTGGGAGCCTTTGAGGTATTGGGAAATTTGGAATTTAGGGTAATGTAGTATGTTATGAAGAATATATTGACAAGATTAGCGTCAAGTTTAAGCTTATGGTTTTATATGTATGTGGTAATGCAGAATTATTTCCGAGAGGAAAGGTCTGAACTTGATAATATCTAATCTGTAGCGTGTATTCTGCCCGAAATCTGATTGTTCGAAATCAAGCACTGAGTTGTGCAGTCATCAGTTTATGTTTGTCTCAGTACATTCTTTATGTATCAATCATGTTGCTATACTTGTTTAGATGTATTACTTCTGACAGTGCTTCTACTTATCATGATCATGAAAGTTTCGACCAAGAAAGTTGAGCTGCAATATCGTATTAAACACTACTCAACACTGTATTGGGCTAGTTTACATTGGTTTAGGTGCTTGGATTTTGAGTGACAAATTAAGAAGTGATCATTCTGTTTTACCAATCCATTGGTGGATTTTGTATTTCTGTCAAGGAATTACATGGTTAGTGGTCGGATTTGCGAGAAGCCTTAAAGGAGAGTGTTTAGCTAGAGCATCATTGTGAGTGTTGTCTTTCTTGCTGTCCTATGTGCAAGGAGTTTCCGCTTTATTGCTGGCTGTCATTACTTGGCAGGTTATGTTAGTTGCAATACCAGTGGTTTACATGGCACTGCGATTGCAGGTAACTATGTCAAGGATAACCCCCCTGACCCGTACTTTTCCTCTATGAAAACTACGTTCTATCTTTTTAATAAACCAGTTAGCTTAGAAGGAGTCACAGGAACACATATACTGTAGTTCGAATGTAGGTAATGGTTTTCAGGCATTTCCTGCTTTTCTGACTTTATGGACGAATGAGACTGTTGAGTGTTTCTTTTCAATTTCCAGAACCTACATATATATGTCTGTGTTTTCACTCGTGAGATAAATCATCAGGTCTCTTTCTAAGTGCAATCATTTTCACTTTTAGCTTCTGCTAATAAACATATAATAGTTCTTGTTATATAAGCTATTTCATGCCTAGTCATGGATAAGATCTAATAGATCTATGATGCATGTTGGCAGAAATTTGTGACTGCAAAAGAGTTAATGAGACCCAATGGTACAACCATATCTTGTGTTGCAAACTATTTAGCCGAATATGTGGCTGGAGCTATGACAATTAGAGCTTTTGGGGAGGAAGTCCGCTTCTTTGCTAAGAACCTTAGTCTTGTTGATACAAAGGCCAGCCTACATTTCCACAATTTTGCAGCTAGTGAGTGGCTGATTCAGAGGCTTGAAACGCTCAGTGCCATTGTTCTTGCGGCTGCTTCACTTTGTATGACTTTGCACCCTAGCGAGACGTTTAGCCCTGGTGAGTCTCTTTATATCACTTCCTTTCTCTTGATTTTTATGCTGGCAGTCAGGTCTGTGAGATGGTAATGTTGGTTATATAACCAACAATGCAGGGTTTATTGGAATGGCTCTATCATATGGACTTTCATTAAATATGGCTATGGTTATGTCTATCCAACATCAGTGTACTTTAGCCAACTATATCATTTCTGTTGAGAGGCTTGATCAGTACATGCATTTACCAGGCCAAGCACCAGTAGTCGTTGAAGACGGGTGTCCTCCACAAAATTGGCCATCAGTTGGCAAAATTGAGATATGCAATCTGCAAGTAACAATTTATGAACCTGCATTTTGACTTGGCACATTTTGGAAAAACATCAGATACTGACAGAGTAGTTTCAAATGATAACCAGATAAGGTATAGGCCTGATACGCTGCTGGTTCTCCAAGGAGTCAGTTGTACATTTGAAGGGGGAGCAAAATCGGTATTGTTGGTAGGACTGGAAGTGGGAAGACTACCCTAATAGGAACTTTGTTTCGCTTGGTGGAACCAGCTGGAGGGAAGATAAGTGTTGATGGTACTGATATAGGTTCAGAAGGGCTTCATGATATTAGGTCAAGTTTTGGGATTACCCCCCCAAATCCTTCTCTCTTCATAGGCACTGTAAGGTTCAACTTGGATCCGTTAGGCCAGCACAATGATGTCGAAATTTGGGAGGTACTTTGATTCTTTTGTTTAGATAGAAAACCAAGAAGCTACCAGAAGAAGTTAATTAGTTCATTTCTTCTTTCGACTTTTATGTAGGTGCTCAGCAAATGTCAACTTAAGGGATGCTGTCAAAGAGAAAGATTTAGGGCTAGATTCCGTATGTAAAACTTTTCTTTTTTTGATCTTTTCATTCATCTATTTTGCATATAACATCGAGTTTTGCACTGTCGCTAGATGCCTGACATTTTATACTCTAGTTGTGCAATGTGCAGGATGGATCGAATTGGAGCATGGGTCAGCGGCAACTATTCTGTTTAGGTCGTACTTTGCTGCAAAGAAGCAGAGTACTCGTGTTTGATGAAGCAATTACATCAATTGATAATGCAACTGACACTATCCTGCAGAGAAGAATACGAGCAGAATTTGGCGATTGCACGGTGATCACTGTAGCCCACAGGATCCCCACAGTGATGGACTGCACAAAGGTCCTTGCCATTAGTGATGGTCAGTCTTCTTCACGTTTGATAGTTGCAAATATACTTTGGTTCACAGCATTATTTCGAAGATATGGTAAACCCATATAGGATGAAATAAACACGTTCCGCTATATAGATTTGTTTGAATCAATTGAATTCTGGCCATGAGAAGGAATCATAATACAGGAGCTGCGCAGCTGTAGCCTGTATGTATCATTTTGGAGATCAGAATGCGACATTATGAAGTCTGATGCTCTTGCAGGGAGATTGGTAGAGTTCGCTGTTCGGGCAACTCGTGAAGGATGGTTACTGATTTTTGAGAACGGAAGACATAGGGTGTGTTTGGCCAAGCTTCTGAAGTGTTTCTGGAGTGTTTCTGGGTCCTAGAAACTGAAAACTGGCCAAACACCCAAAACTGAGAAACTGTTTCTGGTTTCTGAGAAGCACTTCTAGTGTAAATTTGTTCTTCAGAAGTAGAAGCTCCAATTTGGGGCTTCTCCTCCAGAAACTGTTTCTCAGAAACTGTTTCTGAGAAGTAGTTCTGCAGAAGTTGGAGCTTGGCCAAACAGGCCCATAGAATGAGCAGTTGAAGGTTCGTTTTACTTGCTTTCTTTTTCTGATTTTTCTTAATTATCAACAAATTAGCCACAGGCACGTGATCCATGCAGTTCATAACAGCACGCGTCAGGTGGAAATTGCATGGAATATTAACAAAGTTTAAGCTCAATTTTTTTAACAAAGAAAGTGTCTCAATAGTCAATAGTCCATAGCTAATCCTTTTTATTATGGAAATTACAAATTGGTCCAAAACAAAATAAATAAAGTAAACTACAATATAAAAATGGCAAATCACAGACGTCAATGAACCCAGCGTACTGTGACGTTTAGTTGTTGTCCAATGGGCCAGGGCTACATGCGTCATTCTCATGACCACTACTACACTTTAGGCACACACATGTTAGAATAGAATAAATGTTACATCCTTTTCCTTCTTTCTAGTAATGATTGTCACATACTTACATCTCACATAAGTACCTTTGTTGATAACTAAGTTAAAATTCACTCTAGGTTTATGGTTCGAATTTCATCGCCGTCGAATCTTGTGGTCGACGTGGTTGGTGCTTGGTGCAACCTCTTTCGAGGTCTTCTGCGGAACAATGAACATGTACAATAGAAGACCTCACAAGGGTTGAGCTCTACTCGGCCAGTAATTTACATTAGGTGCATATGCCACCTAATGCAATTAGTAAAGCTGTCGCCGAAGACTAAAGTACGTGTACGTTAACCTCTATATATGAGTGTTATTTTTTGGTCTTATTTTGGAACCAAAAGTTACAAGGTGGTCTGTTTATTGTAGTAGCAATATTTTCTTTTTTCTCACTCAAAAATTTTAGTTCTGAAGGAAAAAAGAAGTTTAGTTCAGACTTCAGATTGTTTGTCACAATACTCACAAACATATAAATGGTCTTTTCTTTTTCTTTGAGGTCAAGAAATATGAATAAATAAATCTATTCATATTTCTTCAGTAAAATATAAGTACTGTACCTGTCATTCTATTTTCTTTTCGAATAAGACACTCGTATAGTCGTATTTAACAGTTGAATGATGTCGCTCCACGTCTACGAGGGATGATCGTATAACAGTATGCAAAATTTATTTTTATGTGACACTATAAATGTTAAGGTTTGTTGATTGATCTGTGATGATTGTAGGTAATGGTGAGTTTTTTATGTTTTTTTGCAGGGTAGCCTTAAATGCTGCAACTTCAAGTTGGTATTTAATTGCATAAGATAGCCTTTTTCTGGTCTTAGTTTAGGTAACTCTGTATTTTCAACGTGGCTCTTCTTTCAGTTCATATATCTGCATCAAATCAGTAGAACATGTAGAAGACTTTGGTTACTGAACTTTCATTTGATACTTAATTGTCTGCTTTTTCATTTTATTACTATTTACGAAGGTACTAATTCTAGCATAAGTTTTTAATATTTTTGACATGATCAAAATTTTAGCTTTTTAGCTTATGATTTTGTGTCCACTCCTTCTGCTTCTTTCGATTCTTTACGTTTGGTTTTGAGTTTTTCTCGCTCATTGATTTAGAGTTTGCAGAAGACCACTTTGACTTCTGTATTTTATGAAGAACTCTGCTTATGGTTTTGTATGTTTGTGTTAATGCAGAATTTTGGAAGAGAGGGTTTGAAATTGAAGATGGCTAATCTGTGGAGTCTGTTCTGCGCGCAGTCTGATTGTTCGAAATCGAGCACTGAGCCTTGCAATCAGCAGTTTGTGTTTGTCTTTGACCCTTCTTCATGCATCAATCATGTTGCTATACTTGGTTTAGATGTATTGCTTCTGGCAATGCTTCTGTTTATTATGATCATGAAATTATCTACCAAGAGAGTTGACTTGCAATTTCGTTATAGACCCTACTCAAAATTGCAAATATTGTCTGCTGTCTTTAATGGGTGTCTGGGGCTGGTTCACATTGGTTTAGGAGCTTGGACTTTGAGTGAGAAATCGAGGAATGATCATTCTGTTTTACCAATTGATTGGTGGCTTTTGTATCTCTTTCAAGGATTTACATGGTTAGTGGTCGGATTTACGACAAGCCTTAGAGGAGAGTGTTTTCCTGAGGCATCATTGCGAATCCTGTCTATTCTTGCTTTCCTATCTACAGGGATTTTCTGTTTCAGTGCTCTTTTTGCTGCTATAGTTAACCATGAAGTACGGGTTAAAGTGACTTTAGATGTCCTATCTTTCGTAGGGGCGAGTTTGATTTTGTTATGTACTTATAAGGGGTACAAGTTTAAAGAAAGTGAGGAGGTTAGTAATGGAAGTACCTTGTACACGCCTCTGAATGATGGGGCTAATGGTAGTACTAAAATTGATTCAACTGAACAAGTCATCATCACCCCATTTGCCACAGCTGGGTGGCTCAGTAAAATGACATTTTGGTGGTTAGACCCCTTGATGAAAGTTGGTAAACAGAAGATTCTTGAGGAAGAGGACATTCCGAAATTAGGAAATTCAGAAAGAGCGGAATCTTGTTACTTGGAATTTATGGATCAGTTGACTAAACAAAAGCAGAAAAAGGATACCTCTTTACAATCATCGATGTTGTGGACAATTGGTGCATGCTATTGGAATGAAATTTTACTTTCTGGGTTTTTTGCGCTTCTGAAAGTACTTACTTTGTCGTCAGGACCTGTTTTGCTTAATGCCTTTATTAAGGTTGCTGAGGGTGATGTATCTTTCAAATATGAAGGCTACCTTTTGGCCATTGCGCTATTCATCACGAAGATCTTGGAGTCAGTATCCCAGAGACAGTGGTACATTCGCACCAGAATTATTGGTATCAGAGTGAGATCATTGCTTACTGCAGCAGTTTACAGGAAGCAACAAAGACTATCAAATGCTGCCAGGATGGAGCACTCTGCTGGTGAGATAATGAATTATGTTACTGTGGATGCCTACAGGGTTGGGGAGTTTCCTTACTGGTTTCATCAGACTTGGTCGACAAGCGTACAGCTTTGCCTTGCACTACTTATTCTAATTCAGTCAGTTGGGCTTGCTACTATATCTGCATTAGTGGTTATTATACTAACTGTGCTTTCCAACGCACCCCTTGCAAAATTACAACACAAATTCCAAAGTACGCTTATGGTTGCACAGGATGAGAGGCTGAAGGCATTCTCTGAGGCTCTTGTAAACATGAAGATTCTGAAACTGTATGCATGGGAGAGTCACTTCAAAAATGTGATACAAAGCTTAAGGGAGAAGGAATATAAATGGTTACAAGGTGTGCAATTGCGTAAATCGTTCTCTGGTTTTATCTTTTGGACAGCTCCTTTCCTGATCTCTACAGCTACATTTGGCACTTGTTATTTTCTCGAAATTCCTTTAACTGCGAGTAGCGTCTTCACATTTGTTGCGGCGTTGCGCCTTGTGCAAGATCCCATAAGAGCCATCCCGGATGTTATATCTGTAGTGGTTCAAGCAAGGGTTGCATTTGCACGAATTGTGGAGTTTCTTGAGGCTCCAGAGCTTCAGAGAGAGAAGGTCAGGAAGAAGACAAATTTAGATGATGTAAACTATGCTATTTTAATGAAGTCGGCAAATCTTTCTTGGGAGCTTAGTTCATCAAAACCAACACTAAGGAACATAAATCTTGAGGTTAGAGTTGGTGAGAAGATGGCTATTTGCGGTGAGGTTGGATCTGGAAAATCAACACTATTAGCATCTATCCTTGGAGAAGTGCCATATATTGAGGGAACTGTAAGCTCTCTCGTATACCTCTTTCATTTGTTGAACTTCATATAAGTAAGAAATTATAGAATCGATTAGATAGCTAGTAATAGTATCATGTATATCCGACGAATTATCGATCAACACTCATCTAGTTAGGAATTAGTTGCACAACATCAGTATATTCTGGAGCTTTGTGTTGAAGTTGCTCTTGTTTGATAATCCATCTTATTCTTATCTGAAGGCTGATGTTTATGGGAGGATTTCTTATGTTACACAAACAGCATGGATTCAGACGGGCACTATACGTGACAATATTCTTTTTGGATCTACCATGGATGAGCTAAAGTATCAAGAAACTCTTCGGAGGTGTTCATTGGTTAAGGACTTAGAGCTTCTTCCTTATGGTGACCTTACTGAAATTGGAGAAAGGGGGGTAAATCTGAGTGGTGGCCAAAAGCAACGGATTCAACTTGCTCGTGCGTTATACCAAGATTCTGATGTATATCTTTTGGATGATCCATTCAGTGCAGTTGATGCTCACACTGCAACCAGTCTGTTCAATGTAACTATATACCCATAATAACTATGAAACTCCTTTCCCCCCGTGTTCGTTAACCAAACTGACAATAATCTGACTTTGTTATTGTGGCAGGAATATGTTATGGAAGCTCTATCCGGAAAGACTGTACTACTTGTTACGCACCAAGTTGATTTTCTTCCTGCCTTTAATTGTTGTTTGGTTAGTTGATCACCACCTTTACCTTTTTTTTCCCCTGTACTTCATTGTCGTTGTTCTTGGAACAATATGGTTGAGATTTGGTCTGTTGTTGCTTAATGAAGGATTTGATATGAAAGATGTAAGGTCTCCTTTGGGTCTTCATTCCTCATTCCTGAATAAGTTTCATATTGTTAATTTGTAGCTGATGTCAGACGGGGAAATAATTCAAGCTGGACCATATGACGAGTTATTAGCTTCTAGTCAAGAGTTTTTGGCCCTTGTCAATGCACACAAAGAGACTGCTGGGACCGAAAGGGTGGTTGAGGTTGGAGTATCTACAAGCCAGAGCAATCCTGGAAAAGAAATCAAGAGAGTAGATGTTGAGAATCACAAAGCACTTGAAGGTGGCCATATTATTAAGCGTGAAGAACGAGATATGGGTGACACTGGTCTTAAGCCTTACTTAGTGTACCTGAATCAGAACAAAAGCAGCATGATATACTTTCTTATTGGGATCTCGTCTCATCTCATCTTTGTAATAGGCCAGATACTCCAAAATACTTGGATGGCCTCTTCTGTTGACGATCCTAACGTTAGCACATTGAAAATGGTTGGAGTGTACCTCATCATTGGATCCTGTTCAGAAGTTGTCTTACTCTCAAGAAGTCTGTTTGCTGTGGGCTTGTGCATGGAAGCATCAAAATCTTTATTTTGCAAGTTGCTGAACTCTCTATTTCGTGCTCCGATGACTTTCTATGATTCTACACCTCTTGGAAGGATACTAAGTCGAGTGAGTATAGTGTTGTCATCAGCTTACGAATTCTGAGCACTATACCACCTACTAATTCTTTTGGTTTTTTTGTCCCATGCCCCCCCTGCAGGTTTCTGTTGATTTTAGTATAGTCGACCTTGATCTCCCATTCAGCATTTTATATACAGCTGGGATTACTATGAATGTATTTGCCAATCTAGGAGTGCTCGCTGTCATTACTTGGCAGGTCTTGTTTGTGGCCATACCAGTGGTTTACATTGCATTACGGTTGCAAGTAAGTATACCAAAGATTATTCCCCTGCCCCTGTTCTACCTTCATGATGATATGCACTAAAGATCTACTAAATAGCCTCTTTTTGTCAAACCAGTTATCCTAGAAAGATTCCGTGCACTACATTCCCATACAGTCAGGGCTTTACTGAGACAGATAGTTCACCATCCGCATGCACTAACAAATCATCAAGTTGAAGAGGCTGTTTTGGTGTTATGTAGGAACAAGAATTGATTGTTTTTTCCTTGTTTTTGTTGTTAATACTAATTGGAAAGTTATATATGTACTAATTTGTGTGTGGATGTGTGGGTGGTGGGTGTTTTTGATATCTGCAATCTCCTTTTTGTAGCAATTTCACCTCTAGATTCTCTAATAGACATATAGTTTTACTCATATAAGCAATTTTTGTCAAGTATACTTCGATAAGATCTTATATGTAGATTATGCATTTTGACAGAAATACTACTTTGCGGCTGCAAAAGAATTGATGAGACTCAATGGTACAACCAAATCAAAGATTGCGAACTACTTAGCCGAATCTGTGGCTGGCGCGATGACAATTAGAGCTTTTGAGGAGGAAGATCGATTCTTTGCTAAGAATTTAAGTCTCATTGACTCAAATGCCAGCCCATATTTCCACAATTGTGCAGCTAATGAATGGCTGATTCAGAGGCTTGAAACACTCAGTGCGACTGTTCTTGCCGCTGCTGCTCTGTCTATGGTTTTGCTGCCTAGTGATACTCTAAGCCCAGGCAAGTCTCTTTATCTCTCTTTCTTTCATCTGATTGCCTAAATATGTACATTGACACTAGGATGCTAGAGCTTTGGTCTAGACAATTAACACAACTTATAGCCAGTAATCTGTGAGATAGTTCTGTTGGTCTGATACAACCCACAATGCAGGTTTTATTGGAATGGCCCTATCATACGGACTTTCGTTAAATGGTTCTATGGTTTTCTCTATTCAATATCAGTGTACGTTAGCCAACTACATTATTTCTGTTGAAAGGCTTGATCAGTACATGCATATTCCCAGCGAAGCTTCAGAAGTCATTGAAGACAGTCGCCCCCCACTGAACTGGCCATCAGTGGGTAAAGTGCAGATATGTAATCTGCAGGTAATACTGTGCATCTGTATTTTAATTAGTACATATCAGGAACAAGATCAAATGGTGACTAGATCTAATTTAATATCAGATAAGATATAGGCCTGATGCGCCTCTGGTTCTTCGAGGAGTCAGTTGCACATTTGAAGGGGGAGACCGAATTGGTATTGTTGGTAGGACCGGAAGTGGTAAATCCACCCTTATAGGAGCTTTCTTTCGCTTGGTGGAACCAGCTGGAGGAAAGATAGTTGTTGATGGCATTGATATAAGTTCAATAGGACTTCATGATCTAAGGTCACGTTTTGGGATTATCCCCCAAGATCCTACTCTCTTTAAAGGTACTGTAAGATTCAACTTGGATCCGTTAGGCCGGCACAGTGACGTTGAGATTTGGGAGGTATAGTTCTTATTTTGTTCAGTAATAATACCAAGATGTAAACAAACTTAAGTTGCTTATGAATCTATTTCTTCTTTTGACTCTCATGTAGGCGCTCAGCAAATGTCAACTTAAAGATGCTGTCGAAGAGAAAGATCTTGGGCTGGATTCTGTAGGTAAAGCTTCCATTCGTGTGAGCTTTCTATTCGTCTGTTGTGCAAGAATCATTAACCTTTGCAATGTCACTAAACGTCTGATATTTCAAACTCTAGTTGTGGAGGAGGGATCCAATTGGAGCATGGGACAGCGGCAACTCTTCTGTTTAGGTCGTTCTTTGCTTCGAAGAAGTCGAGTTCTCGTCCTTGATGAAGCAACTGCATCAATTGATAATGCAACTGACACTATTCTGCAAAGAACAATACGGACTGAATTTGCTGATTGCACGGTGATCACAGTAGCCCACAGAATTCCAACAGTAATGGACAGCACAAAGGTCCTTGTTATTAGTGACGGTAAATCTTTTTTATGTTTGTTATTTGCAGATATGTTTCGTGTGCAGCTATCTGTTGGGCACCTTGATATACCGTATAGAATGAGCTATTTATCTGTCATCAGTCTTTCGTACATACCAACAATTAGTATTATAGCATTTACCCTGCTGGTAACTTCTACTTCGTTCTTCTTTTTGAGATATTTGCGGATAGTTGCTCTGTCTTGGATCAGTGTGTTACTCTGAATTCAGATTCTCCAAACATGTTCTATTGAATTGTATTTTAGGCGGCAGTAGTCATCATAAGACAAGAGCTGCTAACTTTAAAAGCAAACTGTAGGGCTTTTGGATGAGATCACATTGCTAAAGTATGCATGCTGAATTTCTGATGCTTTATTCAGGGAGATTGGTGGAGTTTGATGAACCAGCAAAGCTGATGAGAAAAGAAGGTTCACTGTTCGGCCAACTTGTGAAGGAATATTGGTCACATTTTAACTCTGCAGAATCACATTGAACAAATGGCAGCAATTGTATAAAATATGCCAAAGGTCGTCGCCTCACCTGTCTGGCCCTTCCTATTCACTAGGAATTTCGGATTATAGCATAGCCATGAAGGATTCATAAATGAATTGAGGACACGGCAAGTTGATCACACAAGAATTATAAAATCTGTAAGGTCGTGTATTGATAACTGTGGAAATATTATTGTCATATCATGCTCTGTCTACTTGATAGCCCTTGTAATACTTTGAGGTTGTGTTGCAGTGTAAGGCATGTCTGATATAGTATTTGTTTGTTCTGGAGAACTCTCATCATCACCTCTTTTTCCATATGGTCTTAGTTTCTCTATTGCTACCTCTTCGTAGGTACAGTTAATCATAGGTTCTTGCCTTATACTTTGCAACTTTTGTACCGAATAAAATGCGATTAGTGTGTTTTATTGGTCAGAATCACTCTTTAAAAGGTATTATTTCTTCTCTTTGATACTCTTTCTATTTCGAAAATTGTTCACTTGAGTTGATGATCATGTGTCTGTGTGTTAATGCAGAATATGAAGTAGAAAGGGTGAAAAGCGGAAATGGCGATTACAGGTCTATAGAGTGTATAGTGTTCACATGGCTGTTTAAACTAAAGCCCTGATCCGTGCAGTACTCAATTTTGTCTTTGTCGCTCATCCTTCTTCATGTCTCCACCATGATTTTATAGTTAGTTTAGAAATTTTGCTTCTGGCAATGCTTCTACTAAACGTGATTTTGAGAATATCTTCTAAAAAGGTTCAGAGTTATTGCCTCTTTTTAAGCACTACTCGACCTTGCGAGTATTCTCTGCTGTATTTAATGGGAGTCTTGGGGTAGTCTACATCAGTTTAGGGGCTTGGACCTTGATTTGGAAATTGACAACTGATCATTCTGTTTTACCTATTAATTGGTGGGTTTTGTATCTCTTTCAAGGGTCTACGCTATTGGTGGTCGGATTAACAAGAAGCCTAGCTTAGAGGATAGTATTTTCCTAGAGCGTCATAGTGTATCTTGTCTACTGAAATCGTCTGCATTATAGCTCTTTCTGCTGCGAAAGACCACCATGAAACTAAAATTAACGATTTCCTGTCTTTGTAGGAGCATGTTTGATTCTGTTATGTGCTTATATAGTGTACACAGATGACGAAAGTGGCGAGCTGAGTGAAAGAGGTAACTCCTACACTCCTTCAGAAGGCGAGGTTGAAGGTAGCAATAGAAGTGATTTAGCTGCCGTATAGGATGAAATAAACGTGTTACGCAATATATAGATATGTCGGCCATCAGAACTCAGAATTAATCATGATACAGGAGTTGTGCAGTTGTAGCCTGTACGAACAATTTTGGACGAGATCAGAATGGTACATTATAATTTCTTGTGCTTTTGCAGGGAGATTGGTAGAGTTTGATGAACCTATGAAGCTGATGAAACAAGAAGGTTCACTGTTGAAGGAGTATTGGCCAACATCTAAACTCTGCAGAATCACATTGTACTAATGGCATCAATTGTTACTGATTTTTGAAAGCGGAATAGACTTCCCGGCTGAAGGTTCGTTATCTTGCTCTTCTTTTTGTATTTCGAAATAGTCATAACTCATAAAGAGTTGCCAAATGCATTAACATACTGCATAAACCGGCAGATTCGGTGAACATGATTTTTAGGGGCTAATCTGGCCCTGTATCGGAGGTGGCATTGCAGAGATAATACTTTCTTTTAATTTTTACGGACTTCTTAAAGCAATGCTTATATGTTTTTTGAATTTTAGGCTTAACGGTGCATCCCCCCTAATTTACCCTTCTTGATTGTCATTTATTAGCCATCATAAGAAGCTAGTTTTTATATTTGATTGATTGTATGTAATATCACACAAGGCTTGTGAAAACTATGTAAACTACCGTCTACCGGAAAGGGAAAGAAATTACGTACATCCGGGGGTTCACCTCTAATCTCACATCATGACGCCACCCCCTCTATTGTTTGGTAGATAACGAGGATAAGCTCTTTTTGTGTGTTAAAATGATGTTACATTCTGTTTGGAGTGAACTGATTATAATATGATGTAATCGTACATTTATATGCAATGGATGAAGTATATTAACCCACTTTATTGGTAGGAGGGTTTTACACGCTCCCGATTGATTTTTACACTCTTCTATAAGAGAGGAGTATTAGAGAAGTGTGACTCACATGGAGGAGTGAAAAAATCAATCCCGAAAGTGTAAATAATTGCTGCACCACTTTATTACCGTAGATCAAAATGTTAACAATTCAAAAAGAAAAAAAATGAGTGCATGCATGAATCCCTTATCAACTCTACCCCGTGGAAATTTGAGGTTATTCACCGGCACGTGATCCATGCAATATGAAAGTCTAACCAAACCCTTCTTTTAGCGTCTCAATCAACCAATTTTTTTTTAAGAAGAAACTGTCTCCACACCTAACCCTTTTGTTATATATTATGCCAATCACGCATTGGTCCAGACAGAAAAAAATATAAATGTCGCTTTTAATTGTTGTCCCATGACTACTCATGGCTACATGTGTCTTCTCATGACAACTTCTAGTCTCCTACACTTCGGGCACACACATGTGGAAATACTAAATCTCACAGCTTTTCTTCTTTTTCTCAACACAGCATATACAGTATTTCGGAAACGGTAACTCTCCTGTGAGACCTGTGACAACTCTCATAATGATTGTGTACATCGTTACTGTCCAATTTGGATATACTTGTTGTATGGTAAGAAATTTCAGTTGTTTAATAATTGGAGAATTACCATGCGTTAAACTGGTAAAGTCATTAAAAATATGGGCAAGGCTGGAAGTATAATAGGTCCCAAATTTGAATATTATTTTCTATTTTGATATTGTACACAGGTGACAGGTCTAATTTTAAAATCAAAAGTTCTATGATGGTCTGACTTTGAAGATTGCAATATTTTTTATATCAATCAAGTACGTCATGTGCTTTGTCTTGTTTCTCCATCATTTCCTTTCTACTGTTTGACTGTTTGTCACAAACAAATAGAGGTATGATCACTGATGATTCTTGCTCCACCCTTTTGGACTTTTTGTTTAGCCTTTTCTGGGTTTCGTTTGTTATGCATGGTATTTTGCAAACTTTTCTCCTTTAAATGTCCTAGACATAAATCTATCATCTATGCATATTTCTTCATTAAAATACCTGTCACCCTAATTTTTTTTTATAATTTTTTTACAAGTAAGACACTCGTGTTGAACAATTGAATAATGTCGCTATTCACCCGGTCAATGTTATGTTAGGTATAACTGTTTGTATAATATTTATGTGACATTATAAATGTGATTGGTAAGGTTTGTTGATTGATTTGTGATGATGGTGAGATCTTTTTCTTGCAGGTTAGCCTTAAATGCTACAACTCGGTATTTAATTGCATAACATAGTCTTTTTTTCTGGACCAAGTTTAGGTAATTTTTTAGTTTTCTTAAACGTGGCCCTTCTTCAGTTCATCTATCTGTAATTCTCTATCAAATCACTAGCACATGTAGAAGACTTTGCTTACTGAATTTTTATTGATACTTTATTGTCTGCTTTTTTATTTTATTACCAAAGGTACTAATTCTAGCATAAATTTTGATATTTTTGACATGATCAAAATTTTAACTTTTTAGCTTATGCTTTTGTTTGCACTCACTCTGTTTCTTTCGATTCTTTACGTTTAGTTTGGGTTTTTCTCGCACATTAGTTTAAAGTTTGCAGACCACTTTGACTTTTGTAAGTTATGAAGAACCTTGCTTATGGTTTTGTATGTTTGTGTTAATGCAGAATTTTGGAAGAGAGGGTTTGAAATTGATGATGGCTGATCTGTGGAGTGTGTTCTGCGCGCAGTCTGATTGTTCAAAATCGAGCATGGAGCCTTGCAATCAGCAGTTTGTGTTTGTCTTTGACCCTTCTTCATGTATCAATCATGTTGCTATACTTGGTTTAGATGTATTGCTTCTAGCAATGCTTCTGTTTATTATGATCATGAAATTATCTACCAAGAGAGTTGACTTGCAATTTCGTTATAGACCTTACTCAAAATTGCAAATATTGTCTGCTGTCTTTAATGGCTGTCTGGGGCTGGTTTACATTGGTTTAGGAGCTTGGACTTTGAGTGAGAAATTGAGGAATGATCGTTCTGTTTTACCAATTGATTGGTGGTTTTTGTATCTCTTTCAAGGAATTACATGGTTAGTGGTCGGATTTACGACAAGCCTTAGAGGAGAGTGTTTTCCTAAGGCATCGTTGCGAATCCTGTCTATTCTTGCTTTCCTATCTACAGGGATTTTCTGCTTTATTGCTCTTTTTGCTGTTATAGTTAACCATAGAGTAGGGGGTAAAGTGGCTTTAGATGTCCTATCTTTCGTAGGGGCGAGTTTGATTCTGTTATGTACTTATAAGGGGTACAAATTTGAAGAAAGTGAGGAGGTTAGTAATGGAAGTACCTTGTACACGCCTCTGAATGATGGGGCTAATGATAGTAGAAGTGATTCAGCTGAACAAGTCACCACTCCGTTTGCCACAGCTGGGTGGCTCAGTAAAATGACATTCTGGTGGTTGGACCCCTTGATGAAAGTAGGTAAACAGAAGACCCTTGAGGAAGAGGACCTTCCTAAATTGCGAATATCAGAAAGAGCGGAATCTTGTTACTTGGAATTTATGGATCAGTTGACTAAACAAAAGCAGAAAAAGGAAGCATCTTTACAATCATCGATGTTGTGGACGATTGTTGCCTGCTATTGGAACGAAATTTTACTTTCTGGGGTTTTTGCGCTTCTGAAAGTACTTACCTTGTCGTCAGGACCTGTTTTGCTTAATGCCTTTATTAAGGTTGCTGAGGGTAATGAATCTTTCAAATATGAAGGCTACCTTTTGGCCATTTCGTTATTCATCACAAAGATCTTGGAATCAGTATCCCAGAGACAGTGGTACATTCGGACTAGAATTATTGGCATTAAATTGAGATCATTGCTCACTGCAGCAGTTTACAGGAAGCAACAAAGACTGTCAAATGCTGCCAGGATGGAGCACTCTGCTGGTGAAATTATGAATTATGTTACTGTGGATGCCTACAGGGTTGGTGAGTTTCCTTTCTGGCTTCATCAGACATGGTCTACAAGCGTACAGCTTTGCATTGCGCTGCTTATTCTAATTCAGTCAGTTGGGCTTGCGACTATATCTGCATTGGTGGTTATTATACTAACTGTGATCTGCAACGCACCCCTTGCAAAATTACAACATAAATTCCAAAGTACGCTTATGGTTGCACAAGATGGGAGGCTGAAGGCATTCTCTGAGGCTCTTGTGAACATGAAGGTTCTAAAGCTGTATGCATGGGAGAGTCACTTTAAAAATGTGATACAGAGCTTAAGGGAGATGGAATATAAGTGGTTACGAGGTGTGCAATTGCGTAAAGCGTACGCTGGTTTTATCTTTTGGACAGCTCCATTACTGATCTCTACGGCTACATTTGGGACTTGCTATTTCCTCAACATTCCTTTAACTGCCAGTAGCGTCTTCACATTTGTTGCCACGTTACGCCTTGTGCAAGATCCCATAAGATCCATCCCTGATGTTATAGCCGTAGTGGTTCAAGCAAGGGTTGCATTTGCACGAATTGTAGAGTTTCTTGAGGCTCCAGAGCTTCAGAGAGAGAAGGTCAGGAAGAAGAGAAATTTGGATGATGTAAACCATGCTATTCTAATTAAGTCAGCAAATCTTTCTTGGGAGCTTAATTCATCAAAACCAACATTAAGGAACATAAATCTTGAGGTTAGAGTTGGTGAAAAGATGGCTATTTGCGGTGAGGTTGGATCTGGAAAATCAACATTATTAGCATCTATCCTTGGAGAAGTGCCATATATAGAGGGAACTGTAAGCTCTCGTAATACCCCTTATACTTGTTAAACTTCGCAGAAGTAAGAAACTTAAAAAAAATATAAAATTACATAGCTATTATCATATATATATCTGACGAGTTATTGATTCACATTCATGTACTTAGAATTTAGTCTCACAACATCAGTATATTCTGGAGCTTCTGTTGAAGTTGCTCTTGTTTAATAATCCGTCTTATTCTTTTGTAAAGGCTGATGTTTATGGGAGGATCGCTTATGTAACACAAACGGCATGGATTCAGACCGGCTCTATACGTGACAATATTCTTTTTGGATCTGCCATGGATGAGCTAAGGTATCAAGAAACTCTTCAGAGATGTTCATTGGTTAAGGACCTAGAGCTTCTTCCTTATGGTGACATGACTGAAATTGGAGAAAGGGGAGTAAATCTAAGTGGTGGCCAAAAGCAGCGGATTCAACTTGCTCGTGCGCTATACCAAGATGCGGATGTATATCTTTTAGATGATCCATTCAGTGCAGTGGATGCTCACACTGCAACCAGTCTCTTTAATGTAACTATTTTTCCCATAACTATGAATCTCTTTCTCCCCGTAAACCAAGTGACAATCTGACTTTTGTATTGTGACAGGAATATGTTATGGAAGCTCTCTCTGGAAAGACTGTACTACTTGTTACACACCAAGTTGATTTTCTTCCTGCATTTGATTGTTGTTTGGTTAGTTGTTCATCACCTTTACATTGGTTCCTGTACTTAATTGCAGTTCTCGATATGTGATATTAAGTCCATTGTTGCTCAATGAATGGTTTGATCTAAAAATGTAAGGTCCCCTTCGAGTCTTGCTTTCCTTGTTCCTGAATAAGTTTGGTATGGTGATCTTGTAGCTGATGTCAGATGGGGAAATAATTCAAGCGGGATCATATAACGAGTTATTAGCTTCTAGTCAAGAGTTTTTGGCCCTTGTGAATGCACACAAAGAGACTGCTGGCACCGAAAGGATGGTTCAGGTTAGAGCATCTACAAGCCAGAGCAATTCTGGAAAAGAAATTAAGAGAATTGATGTTAAGAAACATGAAACATTGGAAGGTGGCCAGATTATTAAGCAGGAAGAACGAGCTATGGGAGACACTGGTCTTAAGCCTTACTTAGTGTACCTGAATCAGAACAAAAGTAGCATGGCATGCTTTCTTATTGGAATGTCGTCTCATTTCATCTTTGTAATAGGCCAGATACTCCAGAATAGTTGGATGGCCTCTGCTGTTGATGATCCTAACATAAGCACATTAAAAATGGTTGGAGTGTACCTCATCATTGGATCCTGCTCAGAAGTTTTCTTGCTCTCCAGAAGTCTTTTTGCTGTAGGCTTGTGCATGCAAGCATCAAAATCTTTATTTTCAAAGTTGGTGAACTCTCTCTTTCGCGCACCAATGACTTTCTATGATTCTACACCTCTTGGAAGGATACTAAGTCGGGTGAGTATATCATTGTCATTAGGTTACAAACTCTGAGCACTACTTCACCTACTAATGATTTTGAATTTTTTTATTCCTTGCCACCTCTGCAGGTTTCTGTTGATTTTAGTATAGTCGACCTTGACCTCCCATTCAGCATTTTTTATTCGGTCGGGATTAGTATGAATGCATTTGCCAATCTAGGAGTGCTGGTTGTCATTACTTGGCAGGTCTTGTTTGTGGCCATACCAGTGGTTTACATGGCAATCCGGCTGCAAGTAAGTATACAAGAATTATTCCTCTGCCCGTGCTGACCTACACAAAGATCTACACAAAAGATCTGCTTCATCATCTCTTTTTGCTAAACCAGCTATCCTAGAAGATTAGGAAGAATACAAGGGAACACTTTTATTCTGTTGTACATTCTCATGCATTCTTCTGTCTGTGTGTGTGTGCGCGCGTGTGTGCACATGGGCAGGCAGGTGCAAAGCTAAATAAAAATGGTACTCAATAGAATCATTGAGCCATTGTAAGTACATGCAATTTCACCTCTATATTCTCTAAAGAACATAGAGTTGAGTACTTGAGGTCATATAAACAATTTTTCTTAAGTATACTTTGATAAGGTCTAATATGTCGATTATGCATTTTGACAGAAATACTACTTTGCGACTGCAAAAGAGTTGATGAGACTCAATGGTACAACCAAATCAAAGATTGCGAATTATTTAGCTGAATCTGTGGCTGGAGCTATGACAATCAGAGCTTTTGAGGAGGAAGATCGCTTTTTTTCTAAGAACTTTAGTGTCATTGATACGAACGCCAGCCCATTTTTCCACAATTGTGCAGCTAATGAATGGCTGATTCAGAGGCTTGAAACACTCAGTGCGACTGTTCTTGCCGCTGCTGCTCTGTGTATGGTTTTACTGCCTAGTGATAGTTTGAGCCCTGGTGAGTCTCTTTATGTCTCTTTCTTTCTTCCTTATGATTCCCATGCATAAATATCTACGTTGACACTAGGATACTAGAGCTTTGCTTTAGCCAATTAACACTACTGACAACCAGTAATCTGTGATATGGTTCTGTTGTTCTAATACAATCAACGATGCAGGTTTTATTGGAATGGCCCTATCATATGGACTTTCATTGAATATGGCTATGGTTTTCTCTATTCAAAATCAGTGTACGTTAGCCAACTACATCATTTCTGTGGAAAGGCTTGATCAGTACCTGCACGTTCCCAGCGAAGCGCCAGAAGTCATTGAAGACAGTCGTCCTCCACCGAACTGGCCAGCAGTTGGTAAAGTGGAGATATGTAATCTGCAGGTAACACTGTGCACCCTTATTTTAATTAGTACATATCAGGAACAAGTTCAGATGCTGACAGTATTATTTTAAAAAATCAGATAAGGTATAGGCCTGATGCGCCTCTGGTTCTTCGAGGAGTCAGTTGCACATTTGAAGGGGGAGACCGAATTGGTATTGTTGGTAGGACCGGAAGTGGGAAATCTACCCTTATAGGAGCTTTCTTTCGCTTGGTGGAACCAGCTGGAGGGAAAATAGTTGTTGATGGTATTGATATAAGTTCAATAGGACTTCATGATCTAAGGTCACGTTTTGGGATTATCCCCCAAGATCCTACTCTCTTTAAAGGTACTGTAAGATTCAACTTGGATCCGTTAGGCCGGCACAGTGACGTTGAGATTTGGGAGGTATAGTTCTTATTTTTTCACTAATAATACCAAGATGCAAGCAAACTTAAGTTGCTTATGAATTTATTTCTTCTTTTGACTCTCATGTAGGCGCTCAGCAAATGTCAACTGAAAGATGCTGTCGAAGAGAAAGATCTTGGGCTGGATTCCTTAGGTAAAGCTTCCATCAGTGTGAACTGTGAACTATTTATTCGTCCGTTGTGCAAGAATCATCAACCTTTGCAATGTCACTAAATGTCTGATATTTTGAACTTTAGTTGTGGAGGAGGGATCCAATTGGAGCATGGGACAGCGGCAACTCTTCTGTTTAGGTCGTTCTTTGCTTCGAAGAAGTCGAGTTCTCGTCCTTGATGAAGCAACTGCATCAATTGATAATGCAACTGACACTATTCTGCAAAGAACTATACGGACAGAATTTGCTGATTGCACAGTGATCACAGTAGCCCACAGAATCCCAACAGTAATGGACAGCACAAAGGTCCTTGCTATTAGTGACGGTAAATCTTCTGTATATTTGTTATTTTGCAATTATGTTTGGTTTGCAGCTGTCTGTCGTACACCTTGATGTACCGTATAGAATAAGATATTTATCTGTCATCAGTCTTCATTGTACATATGAACAATTAGTACAGTAGCATTTACCCTACTGGTAACTTCTATTCCTTTTTTAGTTTGTTACAATTGCGGATAGTTGCTCTGTCTTGGACGCTTGGATCTGTGTGTTACTCTGAATTTTGTTGCGCTATACAAATATGTTTTATTAAATCAGAAGACAGGGTCTGCTAAATTTTGAAGTAAACTGTAGTGCTTTTGGATGAGATCACATTGCTAAAGTATGCATGCTGAATTACTTATGGCTTTTCAGGGAGATTGGTGGAGTTTGATGAACCAGCAAAGCTGATGAAGAAAGAAGGTTCGCTGTTCGGGCAACTTGTGAAGGAATATTGGTCACATTTCAACTCTGCAGAATCACATTGAACAAATGGCATCAATTGTGTCTAAATTTCAGAAGATCGAGGAAGATGTAAAATTTGCCAAAGAAGGTTCGTTGCCTCACCTGTCTGGCCCTTCCCATTCTCTCGAAATTTTGGATTAGAGCGTTGTCGTGAAGTATGAACACTTAATTCTGACAAGTCCATTTTCTCAACCTGAAACAATTTTGAAGCAATTCGAATAGCTGCTCATGACTTGGATCCCTCTCTGTCTTACATTGATCGAATTCTGGCCTTTACCGCATCATTAATCCGTTTTTGGAACAAGGGCTGTTAAGTTCATATGAAAGCTTTGTAAGAGTGAAGTTTATGCCAAATGTTCTGATCCTTTTACAGGAAAACTGGCGGAGTTTGATGAAACAATGAAGCACATGAAACAACAAGGTTCGCTGTTTGGCAAACTGGTGAAGGAGTATTGGCACGTTTCCAGTCTGAAGAATCACGTTGAACAGAATGTGCATCCAATTCTTAACGAATACTCGTATCAAACTTTTAAAAGATCATTCCTCTATGTGTGTATCTGTGGCTGTGGTTGGCGTAAGATCATTCTTTTTGAACCTGATGCCGCAAGTGTAATATATACAAAATGCCAAGTTTCTTTAATTGTGGCCTCAGATTTCACTTACATTTTGATTGTTTCGAGTTCCTGAGATGCACGGCATGCACCTCACTAGATTATAGCACAAATGAGGTGCTAACTAAAGCGCGATTTCACTGTATAGTCTTGTAGTCATGCTGACCCGATAGCACCCTGATCTGAAACCGTTCCGACCCGACCCAAAGATCATGTTGACTCGATATGTCTTGACTTGATACGAACCGACCCCACATAACCCGACCCCGATCGACTAGTTTGTCACCCCTACTAACTGGGTTAGAAATGTGGGTTAGGTCGAGGCCGGATAATATCGAATCAGCCCGAATACAAAGAGCCCACAAGAGGGCCACCTAGCCATAATGGTCAAAACTTTCGTGATTGATTGTTGGATCGTAGTGGTAGACTAGACTGACTAATGGATTGGTGGCTCCATACTCCGAATCTCTTGCAACTAAATTCCTAAAGAATAAAACAACCAAAAACCAAAACATCAAACGACAATAATATATCTTCCCTTTTTTAACTTTTTCGTACAAAGGATAAAATCATTCATTATGTGCGTGAGCCATGACGACTTTTGCGTCACATCATTTTCATAAATGAACCCCGTTCTAGGAAAGGTAGTATTATATGTCAATTCGATTATGGTATGTTTGTCTTGGCTTTTGTTTTGTTTTGGCGTTTGATAGGGCGGTATAGCGAGACAGAACTCGTGGTGATGACGGAATTGGATTCGTATGGTCCTTTTGCCTCTTAACTTGTTGGGTTACTCCTTTTAATAATGTTCCTATTTTCAATCTTATTTAGAGATTCATTCGTGTGAAATTACGCACGGGCCTGAGTCACACCTGTAAGGAGAAGAGATAGTTCACTTCATAAGAGCAAGAAAATCATGAATCTTCTTTCGAAACTCTTTATTTACTCAATTAATTTTATCTAACCCAATGAAAAACGAGAATATAAGAATTCGAATACGAGACGACGAGTAGACAAATCGAAGCTGAATTCTCAAACGTTAGTCGACCGTAGTCCTCAGTGAACTAAACTTGTGGTAAAACACTAAAACGAGTGTACTAGTAGATATCAAAATGGTTACCGCCACTAATATATATCGGCACATATAATATTAGAATTATTGCTCGACCAAAGTTTGACTTGTCCCGTTCTTGTGATTTCCGCACCGTCGTTCGATCATCATCATCAGCAAATTGGAATATATATACACGGAGTCTATATAAAGTATAAACTATACTAGTATACTATATAGTTTGTTGTTGTATACTATAAAGTAGTACTACATTCAATTTTAGTCTACTTCATTCATAACTGCATTGTCTGCGTGCAATTACTACAGTAATTACCATTCATAATCCCAAAAAAAAAAAATTAAAACGGAAAATCAATCAATTTGATTGTTTTTCTAGCTCTAAACAAGATTATTATTGTACTGTTTCGATCATGATCAATGAATTCTGAAAGGTATAAACTTTCCCATTTTCTTTTATCGTTTAATTTTGTTAATAAAGGTGTATCCTTTGATTTTTTCGGGTTTTTAATTTCTGGGTTTTCACTAATTTTTGTTGTTAATTTCTGGGTTTTTATCATCTTTCTGAAATTTTGTAAATTTATTTGGCATACTAGTAAATGTAAATTTTTTAATGTGTGATAATTTTATCGACCAGTTTCAGTTGTATGTACTTACGTATGCATGCTTTTAAACTTGCGCAGTAGTAGCTTGTTAAGAAAGATTGAAGATTATCAACTAAAACTTTACTTGTTTCTTTGGGTTGTTTGGAGTTGTGACGACTGTCCTTTGAAAAGTATACGTGATTTTTTTAATCAAACGTAAACGACCCAAAGAAAATAAGGGTATTTTTTAAGACTTGGTGTGTTGTTGACTATATTTGTCTTTTACCGGGTAGCTTCACTGAATTTAGCCGATGATATTTTAGTTGATGTAGTATGTTTCACGGTCATGCTGACATACTCCCTCCATTTCATTAAACCAATGGCTAAGAATCTAATAAAATGGAGGGAGTATAAGATACGATATTGTGGTGGCTATTACGGGTTGGGGGTGTGGTAGTTTAATCCCGGCCCCGTGGAGTTGGAGGTTTGTTTGTGATGTGGGGCCTCTTGGAGGGTCCTCCTAGCTACCATGTTCATGTCTGATTTCTAGTTGTTTAGTTGGAGTAATCTTGTGAGCTAAATCTCCATAATAACCCCCAACTCCTTGAGTCGTCCGAGACTGAGCCCTCCAGAGCTAGTAATAAAGAAAAAATACTGACATACTCCCTACATTTCATTAGGTTGTTTGCATTTTGTTTAAATCTGTGAGAGGAATTCAAACGAAATGCAAACAATCCAATGAAATGGAGGGAGTATAAGCTGTGGGCTTTCTAAAAGTAATGTGTTTATACCGAGCATTTCTCCACCTGTGGGTTTCATGCTTTTGATGATCCTTTAGTATATGCTGTCAGTTTGTAACTTGTATAGTTGTGATTGTGATGATGAAATGATCATGATTAGTTTTCGTTAGGGTCAAAAAATCAAAATGTGCTGAATAAAATGAACAAGAAAAAGTGCCCCACATACCATTTTAGAAAAGTTGCCTTTCCCCCTTTTCTTCATATTTATATGGCTAACATTTACTATAGCATGAGTTGCGTATTGAACATGATACATACCCTTCTAAACTTTCAGTCATTGATGTCACAGCTACTTTCACGTAAAAGTTTTCTACAAAAATTTAAGCAACTTCATAATTTAGTGTAATTTAACTGGTATAGTTTCATGACATTCATGTGTTTGTTTTCAATTGAATAAAATCTACCTTTTAATGATTTATGTTCTAAAAATCAGGCATGATTTTGATCAAAATAGTACTTTCTAAGATTATGTACTAATAATTTCACATTTATATGGTCATGCAGATTCTACAGTTGAAAGGGTGCTGAAAAATGGAGGGTCTGTGGAGATTGTTCTGTAAGCAATCTAATTGTTCAGAGAGTGGTCTCGAGCCTTGTAAACCTCAGCTAATCTCTGTCACTGATCCTTCTTCATGTACCAATCATGCATTAGTCATAGTATTTGATGCACTGCTTCTGATACTAGTCCTAGTTAACATTTTATCCAAAACTTCCTCTAAGAAAGCCGAGCTTCAAGCTCGTTACAGACACTTCTCGGCCTTGCAGATATCGTCAGCTGTTGCAAATGGCTGTTTAGGGTTGGTTTATATAGGGTTAGGTGCATGGATTTTGGAAGAGAAGTTGAGAAATGATCAGTCTGTTGTACCATTACATTGGTGGGTTTTATATGTTGTTCAAGGAGGTACTTGGATGTTGGTAGGCTTAACAGCAAGCCTTAAGGGAACGTATCTCAGGAAAGCCCCTTTGCGCCTTTTGGCCATTTTTGGTTTCCTCTCTGCTGGTATTTCCTGTATTTTAGGTCTTTTATCTGTAGTTTCTAACCATGAAATTACAGTTAAGGTGGCCTTAGATACCCTAACTTTTGTTGGAGCTAGCATGATTTTGGCATGTACTTATAAGGGGTATAAAAGTGAAGAAATTGGAGGGACTAGCAATGGGGATACCCTTTACAGTCCTCTGTATGGTGAGGCTAATAAAAGCAGTGAATTTGATTCGGCTGCTCGAGTTGGCTCATTTGCTAGTGCTGGCTTCTTCAGCAGGATGTCATTCTGGTGGTTGAATTCTTTGATGAAATTGGGTAAACAGAAGGCTCTTGAGGAAGAGGACATACCCGGATTACGAGACATTGATAGAGCAGAATCTTGTTACCAGCAGTTTTTGGACAACTTGAGTAAAAATAAAGATGATGCATCATCATCATCTGAATCCTCTATCTTGTGGACAATAGTTTCATGCAACTCGAGGGAAATTCTGCTATCTGGGATGTTTGCACTTATGAAGATACTCACCCTGTCAGCTGGACCTCTTCTGCTGAATGCCTTCATTGAGGTTGCTGAGGGAAAAGAAGCTTTCAAATATGAAGGTTATGTTCTGGCACTCGCACTTTTCGTGTCAAAGACCGTGGAGTCTTTATCACAGCGACAATGGTACTTCAGAAGCAGATTGGTCGGCCTTAAAGTCAGGTCCTTGCTCACTGCAGCAATTTACAGGAAGCAATTAAGGTTATCAAACGTTGCCAAGTTGACGCACTCTGGTGGTGAGATCATGAATTATGTCACTGTTGATGCTTATAGGATTGGTGAATTCCCCTTTTGGTTTCATCAGTCTTGGACAACATGTCTTCAGCTCTGCATCGCGCTAGCAATTCTGATACATGCAGTTGGATATGCCACAATTGCGGCATTGGTAGTGATTGTTATTACAGTGGTTTGCAACACTCCCATTGCTAAATTACAGCATAAGTTCCAATCCAGGTTGATGGTTGCGCAAGATGAGAGACTGAAGACCTTCTCCGAGGCTCTTATTAATATGAAGGTCTTAAAGTTGTATGCATGGGAGAGTCACTTCAAGAATGTCATCGAAGAACTGAGGAAAGTGGAGTATAAATGGCTCTCAGCAGTGCAGTTGAGGAGAGCGTACAATGGTTTTCTCTTTTGGACATCCCCTGTATTGGTCTCGGCTGCCACATTTGGGGCTTGTTACTTCCTGAAAGTTCCTCTGTATGCCAGCAATGTCTTCACTTTTGTTGCAACGTTGCGTCTGGTGCAAGAGCCCATCAGAGTTATCCCTGATGTGATTGGTGTGTTTATTCAAGCAAAAGTTGCATTCACAAGAATTGTTAAGTTTCTTGAAGCCCCTGAGCTGGAATTTGAATATGTCAGGAAGAACAGCAATATTAGCAGCACAAACCATGTCATTCTGATGAAATCAGCAAATCTCTCATGGGATCAAACTTCATCAAAGCCCACACTGAGAAACATGAATCTGAATGTTCAACAAGGTGAAAAAATCGCGATTTGTGGTGAAGTTGGTTCAGGAAAATCAACTTTGCTAGCAGCAATTCTCGGAGAAGTACCATACATAGAGGGAACGGTAAGCTTCAACAACCTTTAAACATTTTGTGATGCTTTTCTTTTTTTCATTTTGCATTTTTTGTGACCTGTAGGCCTAATAATTACACTAAGAATTATTTGTAGCCTTGATGATTTTCTGTACAACATTGCTCCTGTTTCCTGAATATGATTTCTTGTACAGGTTGAAGCCTACGGAAGCATGGCATATGTCTCTCAAAATGCCTGGATTCAAACAGGAACAATACGTGAGAACATTCTTTTCGGATCTGCCATGGATGAGCCAAGGTACCAAGACACTCTTCAGAGATGTTCTTTGGCTAAGGACCTTGAACTTCTTCCTCATGGTGACTTGACTCAAATAGGAGAAAGGGGAGTTAATCTAAGTGGTGGCCAAAAGCAGCGAATTCAACTTGCTAGGGCATTATACCAAGATGCTGACATATATCTTTTGGATGATCCGTTCAGTGCTGTTGATGCACACACGGCATCTAGCCTCTTCAATGTAAGCTACAAACATATCTGAGTCATTTTTTTGGTTATGTTATGGAAGCTCAAATTAACATCTGAAGTTGAATCTGTTGCAGGAGTATGTTATGGAAGCTCTTTCTCGAAAGACTGTCTTGCTTGTGACTCACCAAGTTGATTTTCTTCCTGCATTTAATTGTTGTTTGGTGAGTTTACGTCTACTTGTTCATACTCTTCAAGTTTCTTGCAGAAATGCTTTCTGTAAGAGGCTCTCTGTTTCGTGAAGTTAATTGTACTTATAGTAGCTGGAGTAGGACTTTAAACAGCTGATGATGATAACCTTTGTTTCTAGTTAATGCTAACTATCATGTAACCATGTATCTGTTGTTTGCAGCTGATGTCAGATGGGGAAATCCTTCGAGCAGGTCCTTACGATGAATTGTTAGCTTCGAGTCAAGACTTCTTGGACCTTGTAAATGCGCATAAAGAGACAGCTGGTAGTGACAAAATGGCCGAGGCTAATGAAACTGGAGGAATGAAGATTTCAGCTAAAGAGATTAAGAAAACCGATGTTGAGAAACAATATAATGCATCTGAGGGTGGTCAGATAATTAAACAAGAGGAAAGGGAAGTAGGAGATACAGGGTTGAAGCCATATCTCCTGTATCTGAATGTGAATAGAGGGTATTTGTATTTTATTGCTGCTGCTCTGTGTCATTGGATCTTCATAGCAGGCCAGATATCACAGAACACCTGGATGGCCTCTGGGGTTGATAATCAGGATGTCAGCACAGAAAAATTGATTGTGGTTTACCTCATAATCGGATTCTCCTCGACAATCTTTTTACTCCTTAGATCCCTTGCTGTTGTTGAATTAGGGATGGCATCCTCAAGAGCTTTGTTTTCTCAGCTACTGAACTCTCTCTTTCACGCTCCAATGTCTTTCTACGACTCTACACCTCTTGGAAGGATACTAAGTCGGGTTAGTACATAATTGTCTCATTACCTTCTTGACACTGGTTCACACAAAATTATCTAAACTAACATGTGTGTATATTCTCCATGTGACTTTTAACATGTGTGCAGGTTTCTGCGGATTTGAGTATAGTCGACCTTGATGTCCCCTTCAGCTTCCTCTTTGCTTTTGCTGCTACATCAATCGCGTACTCTAATTTAGGAGTGTTGGCTGTCATCACTTGGCAGGTCTTGTTTGTCTCCATACCCGTGATTTACATGGCAATACGACTGCAGGTAAATAATGTGAACATTTTCTGCACTATATAGAACAAGAGCTCCAATGTCATGTGGAGGCTAAGTTTTAAGTCTTACAGCTAAAATCATGCCTGTTGAGGGGCGGCTTTTAAGCTTTTCTTGCCATTTCTGCCTTTAATGTCTGTGGAGTTGATCAGTCTACATGAACCATGTTTTGCAGAGATACTATTTCGCGACTGCAAAAGAGTTGATGAGACTAAATGGCACAACCAAGTCTTTAGTTGCAAACCACTTAGCTGAATCTGTAGCTGGAGCCATGACAATCAGGGCCTTTAAGGAGGAAGATCGTTTCTTTGCAAAGAATCTCAGACTTATTGATATAAATGCCAGCCCTTTCTTCCACAATTTTTCAGCTAATGAGTGGTTGATTCAGAGGCTTGAGGTCCTCAGTGCCTGTGTTCTGTCTTCTGCAGCGCTGTGCATGGTCTTGCTTCCTCCTGGAACTTTTAGTTCCGGTAAGGGACTATCTTTCTCAGGGTTTTAGGTGTACTGACTGTTACGCTACAGTACTGATAATTTTGTTATGCAGGGTTTATTGGAATGGCGCTGTCATACGGTCTTTCACTTAACATGTCTATGGTTTTCTCAATCCAAAATCAATGCACCTTGGCCAACTATATCATCTCAGTGGAAAGGCTTGATCAGTACATGCATGTACCCAGTGAAGCTCCGGAAGTAATTGAAGCTAGCCGACCTCCATTGAGCTGGCCATCAGTTGGCAAAGTGGAGATATGTGATCTGCAGGTAAATCTACAGCAATTCTTTTCATATTATCCAGATGTTATTTCTTATATGAACTAATGGAGAAGTTTACATACATGAACAGATAAGATACAGGCCAGATACACCTCTGGTTCTTCGAGGAATCAGTTGCACGTTTGAAGGCGCAGACAAGATTGGCATTGTTGGTAGGACTGGCAGCGGAAAGACTACCCTGATAGGAGCTTTGTTTCGATTGGTAGAACCAGCTGGGGGAAAGATTGTAGTTGATGGCATTGATATATGCACAATAGGTCTACATGACCTAAGGTCACGTTTTGGGATCATTCCTCAAGATCCTACTCTCTTTAATGGGACTGTTAGGTTTAACTTGGATCCATTATGTCAACATGATGATGACGAAATCTGGGAGGTATTTTTTTTCTCTGAGTTGTTTAGTTGATATGTTGGAGAACTGTCATTTCTTTAAAATTTCAGTGAACTAATTTTGATGTGTTCTAATTTTGTTTTTTCCTTAAATTTTCGGACAGGTGTTAAGTAAATGTCAGCTCAAAGAGACTGTTCAAGAGAAAGAGCAGGGGCTAGATTCTAAAGGTAAGATTTTTCTTACAATAGTTTTGCTCTTTCTGTATGCAGAAGGCCAAATCTTTTCTTTGCATGTGTTATCTCTGGTTTACGACAGCAACTTTAAAGTGACATTACTAACTGAGCTAATGTTCTAAACCAGTGGTGGAGGATGGATCAAATTGGAGCATGGGACAGCGGCAACTATTCTGTCTAGGCCGCGCTTTGCTGAGAAGAAGCAGGGTACTGGTGCTTGATGAAGCAACGGCATCTATTGACAATGCAACCGACATGATCCTGCAGAAAACTATACGAACAGAATTTGCAGATTGCACTGTGATCACTGTGGCTCATAGGATACCAACTGTCATGGATTGTACAAAGGTCCTCGCCATTAGCGATGGTGAGTTTTCATCAAACTTTCCAGTATGTATGTTATGGCCTATCTATTGATTGTGTTCTCTGAGATAGATGCTAAAGAATGAATTCTGAACCTGCTTGCAGGAAAACTGGTGGAGTATGACGAACCAATGACACTAATGAAGACGGAAGGTTCTCTTTTTGGCCAACTAGTGAAGGAATATTGGTCACATATTCACTCTGCAGAGTCTCATTGAACAAAAGGCTTCATAGAGCAAAACTAGAGGCATCCTCATTCCTCGGCCTGGCTTCTTTGCAACTGTGCACGACTAACTGCTTCTTTTATGGGATGGCCGGCTTTCAAATCAAAAGCCGGTAATTATGATTCAGACTAGTGTGCAGGACAACAGCAGCTGCCACAGGGACTTTGGACATTCTGATGGGTATGATCCCTGTACATATGACATAATATTCGGCTGCTTCAAATCCTTCCAACTGCTGGAATCCGGCTTGTTGGATAAGCAGCAGCGTCTTGTTGAATGTAACTTAATCAGTAACTACATCAACACATTTATCGTCACAAGAGCATTAGAAAAGCAGTAAAAGGGAACAAGGAGCTCTTGTTTTCATTCATCAGTGATTATGAATCACCAAAATTTTCAACTAGAAGAGTTCTTTGTCTTGTGTCGCGACTGTTATAAAAATAAGCACCTGTTTCTGTAGTGCTTTTCTTCTCTGATGTAATATCTGACAATGTATTATTACAGTATCTTCTATCAGATCTCAGTCAGGAATTCTTGAGAAAATTTAATTGTCTCATACTCAAGTTCTGAGGTGTTATCATAAAACTCTATCCCATATCGTATCAGGGTGCCAAACTTCACAGATGTGACGAGAGGAACAGCAGGCCAAACCTAGACTAACAACACAAAACATGCAAAGCTACAGTTGCATTCTAGTCCAAACAATACAATTTGTTTACTTCGCTTTTAGACAGATTGAATTGATGATCAAATTACTGATACCTGAGTGGCTGAGTCGAGGACAAAGAAGAAAGAATTAGAGCTAACTACTAAACTACAGGTTCCCGAGATTATGTTGCAAGATCATGACAATGTATTTTTTAAGAAGCTTCGTTTCTCCAGTGCTCTGATGTAATCTCCGACAATGTATTATAACAGTAACTAATCTGATGTAATCTCTGACAATGTATTATTACAGTAGCTTCGTTTTCTCAGTTCTCTGATCTTATGTCATCTCTGACAATGTATTATTACAGTAGCTTCGTTCTTCAGTTCTCTGATCTGATGTAATATCTGACAATGTATTATTACAGTAGCTTCGATCAAATCTCAGTCACGTAAATTTCTTGAGCAATCGTAACTATATATCTAGCACTCAAAGTCTCAAAGTTCAGTAGATTTTCTCTCGTAAGCAACACGATTCACGATTTGTTCGTTGTCATTACAGCTATCACGTTTCTCACAAACTGTCTGAAAACTCTGGCATCCAGAATTTCAGATTGTCAAACAATTGTATTTCAACATGCACTTAAATCATGAGGGTTGACTATTTCAGGGTAGGTTTCTTTATTAGAGAGATAATCTTCTCTCACATTCCCACCCCAGAAATTCAGCTTGTTATTAAAATTGTTATCCTAGATTTTGTTAAGATCTCAGTGTGTATAGTAGAGGTTGCATACAGTCATACAGAAGAGCTTGCAGGACAGCCACTAATGGTACAGGCATGTAGCGAATTCACTCGAAAATACTACGACAAATAAGTTCCTTGCATATGCTAACTTCATTGCATTAATAATTCACTACTCTGAAATGTGATATATAAGTTATATCTAAAAATCAGTACTGTAAGACGCAGGAGTTTCTTTTCAAGTTTCCACATTGACCAGAAGCTTAACCAGATCACAGAAATTTCACCAGAAAGGTTTTACACTGTTGATTTTACATGCTCAGATGAGTAATATGGCATAATTCTTGACTTCTGACATTCTGTTTACGTTCATGCAGGATTTGCAGAAGGGTCCTGAGCTGAAAACTGATGATGGAGAATCTGTGGACTCTATTCTGCGGACACTCTGAATGTGCATATGACAGTACTGAGGCCTGTACTCCTTGGTTTTTGTCGGTCAGTCATCCCGATTCCTGTCTAAACCATATAGTGATAATCGTTTTTGATGTACTGCTTCTGGTATGGGTTATACATGGGATAATATGCAGAACTCGCTCCACGAGATGTTATGTTGGCTTGTCCACCTTGCAAATGTGGTCAGCTGCTTTCATGGTTTTTTGGGATTGGTTTACATAGGTAGGAATTTTAATATTTGGGCAGGAGTTTCGAAATAGTCATTCTGTTTTACCAATTCATTGGTGGGTTCTGTTTCTCTTTCAAGTATTTACATGGTTGTTGGTTGGAACAACAGCTAGCTTTAGAGTTAAACATGTCTCAAATACACCCTCACAAGTCTTGTTAATCATCTCTATCGTGTCTGCTGCGATTCTGTCCAATTTCGCCCTTGCTTTTATGGTTATCCATGAAACGGTGACACTCAAGGCAACTTTAGACATCCTGTCTTTCTTGGGGGCTAGTTTGCTCTTTTTAACTGCTTGCAAGGGGAACAAAAACGGAGAAACCGAAAGGAGTGACAGTGGAAGTACCTTGTACACTGCTCTTAATGGTGAAGATAATTGCAGCAGCAAAACAGATTCTGATGGCCAGCTCACTGAATGTGCCAAATCTGGCTTGTTTAGTAAGATGACATTCTGGTGGTTGAATCCTTTGATGAAATTGGGCACAAAGAAGACTCTCGCGGAAGAGGATATGCCAGAATTACAAGGCTCTGATGGAGCAGAATCCTGTTACTTGCAATTTCAGGACCAACTGATCAAACACAAACAGCATGAAAGATCATCACAATCTTCACTTTTATGGACCATCCTTGCCTGCAATAAAAGAGAGGCTCTGATATCGGGGCTGTTTGCACTAATTAGTATCCTCACCTTATCTGCAGGACCTCTGCTGCTTAGTTCCTTCATAAGGGTTGCTGTGGGCAAAGAAGTTTTCAAAAATGAAGGGTATCTTCTGGCCATTTCACTCTTTCTTTTGAAGATAGTGGAATCTTTGTCGCGGGGACAATGGTACTACCCTAGCAGACTAATAGACCTTAAAGTCAGGTCCCTGCTCACTGCCTTAATTTACGAGAAGCAACTGACACTGTCAAGTAATGCTAGGATAATGCATTCAGGAGCTGAGATCATGAATTATGTCAATGTAGATGCATACAGAATTGGCGAATTTCCTTTCACCAGATTTGGACTACTAGCCTCCAGATTTGCATTGCAGTCGCAATTCTGATCCATTTTGTTGGACTTGCAACTATGCCTGGGAGACTCACTTTAAGAATATGATAGAAGGACTAAGGAAAGTGGAGTACAAATGGCAATCAGGAGTTCATTTCGGAACAGTATGCTATGGTTTTCTCTATTGGACATCCCCTGTACCAATTTCTGCTGCTACATTTGCGGCTTCTTATGTTCTCAACATTCCTCTTGATGCCAGCAATGTTTTTAATTTTGTCGCAACAAAAAAGCGTCTGTTGCAAGATCCTATTACGGCCATCTCAGATGTCATCGGGGTAGTGATTTAAGCAACAGTTGCATTTGATAGGATTGCCAGGTGAGGCGCCTGAGCTTCAGCTTGAAGATATCAGAATAAAAAGTAATATCAGCTCCAAAGACCATGTCATTCTGATGAAGTCTGCAAATCTTTCATTTGAATTGAATCAATCAAAGCCAACACTGAGAAACATATCATTAGAAGTTCAACCAGGTGCAAAGATAGCAATATGTGGAGAAGTTAGCTCAGGCAATTCGACACTTCTGGCAGCGATCCTTGGAGAAGTGCCATATAAAGAGGGAACTGTAAGCTTCAGCAACCCTAGAGTTCTTGAACTGTTCAGAATTTTAGTTAGGGCTACTTTGTAGACATAGAGATCATGGATCCTAAAAGTTTTTTGTAACAAAGTGTTCACCTTCCTTTCTGCACCCATTTTCAGGTTGAAGTTTATGGGGAAATCGCTTATGTTTCCCAGACAGCTTGGATCCAATCAGGGACAATACGGGACAATATTCTTTTTGGTTGTGACATGGTTGAGATGAGGTATCAAGACGCTATTCAGAGATGTTCATTGGTGAAGGACCTTGAGCTTCTTCCTCGTGCTGACATGACTGAAATAGGAGAGAGGGGGGTTAACCTGAGTGGTGGCCAGAAGCAGCGAATTCAACTTGCTCACTATACAGAGATCCAGACATATATCTTTTAGATGATCCGTTCAGTGCTGTCGATGCACACACTGCAACTAGCCTCTTCAATGTAACTGTTTTCCCTAACCATACTATCCTTCATTCTTCACTTAATTGCTAAATCTAAGTATCTTCTGAATGTTTAAGACAATGTCAGAGTTCTTCACTGAACTGCTAAACCAAAGTATCCCTGAATGTTGGAGTAATAGTCATGGAGGCTTTATCTGGAAAGACTGTGTTGCTCGCGACGCACCAAGTTGACTTTTTGCCTGCATTCCAGAGCTGCCTAGTGAGTCTATTGTTAATTTCCTGATTCTTGTCAGTATATTGGAAATTCTGAGCCTGAGAGAATTTCTGATATCTTCAACTGTAATATGCTATCTTTTTCGCAAATAACTGATAACGAAAACTTCTTCCTGTGTGCAGCTTATGTCAGATGGGCTTTCTGGAAGCAGGAACTTATCACGAGTTACTAGCTTCAAGTACAAAATTCTCAGACCTCGTAAATGCACATAAAAAGACAGCAGGTACCGAGAGGCTTGCTGAGGTCCGCTCATCTGGAAGAGACGGCTATTCTGGAGAAAAAAATAAGACCGTCGAGAAACAACATGAAGCACTGAATGGAGACCAGTTGATCAAACAAGAAGAAAGGGATTCCGGAGACACTGGTTTCAATTCATACCTGATCTACCTGAATAAGGGCTATCTGTACCTTCTACTTGCTGTCATTGCTCAACTGATCTTTTCCATGGGTCAAATAGCACAGAACTACTGGATGGCCTCAAGTGTAGATAATCCCCATATCAGTACACCAAAATTGATTACAGTTTACCTCAGCATCGGAATCTGCGCTGCCATGTTTGTACCCTTCAGATCTCTTGCCGTGGTTGCACTAGGGATGAAATCATCAAAATCAATGTTTTCCCAGTTATTACACTCTCTTTTTCGAGCTCCGGTGTCATTCTATGAATCCACGCCACTTGGAAGGATACTAAGTCGGGTTAGAACTAGTTAACATAAGTCTCACACCACTCATTTACTACAAAAATTGGTCTGAAACTCTAAACTAACAAATTGTTATGAACTAACGTAATGGCTATCCTGAAATTTGCAGGTCTCTTCTGATTTGAACATTGTCGATCTTGATGTCCCTTACAGCCTTGTATTTACCCTAGCATCTACTGTAAACGCCTATGCAAATCTAGGCCTGTTGGCTATCATTACTCCGCAAATTTCTGTTCGTCTATGTACCAATAATCTACATGATAACACGACTGCAGGTAACCAAAATAGCAAGGATCTCATATTTCAACCATTATAGGTCGTCAAGAAAACCAACTGCACCAAAAGACTACTATCCATTGAAAACTCCAGTACCTGACAAGTCTGTAAAACTTGTGAACAGAGATACTACCTTGCAACAGTCAAGGAATTGATGAGAATCCAGGGTACAACAAAGTCCCTAGTAGCAAATCATTTAGCAGAATTTATAGCTGGGGCGACCACAATTAGGGCATTCAAGGAGCAAGAACACTTTTTCACTAAGAATCTCAATCTTGTAGACAGAAATGCAAGGCCTTTCCTTCACAACTTTGCAGCAAGTGAATGGCTTATTCAGAGGGTTGAGACCTTGAATGCCATTGTTCTCTCATCAGTAGCTTTATGCATTGTTTTGCTGCCCCCCCACAACTATTGGCTCAGGTCAGAATTCCCCACCCTCCTAGCTTTCTACTGTCAATGGTATCTAGGGCTGCAATGTTTCGAAAAGCAATTTTTCTGATCCAAGAATTATGCAGGGTTTGTTGGAATGGCCTTAGCATATGGCCTTTCATTAAACAACACTATGGCTTTTGCAATCCAATACCAATGCCTACTGGCCAACAATATAGTTTCTGTTGAAAGGCTAAACCAGTATATGCATCTACCTAGTGAAGCTCCAAACGTCATTGAAGATAGCAGACCTCCACAGAACTGGCCAACTACCGGCAAAGTGGAAATATGCGATCTACAGGTACGAGTTTGACCAGTTGAATGGATTTGAGTGATGTAGAAAGTATGAATTAAAAAGTTTGATGTCATGATGTCTACTACAGATAAGATACAGGCAAGATGCACCACTAGTTCTCCAAGGAATCAGTTGTACATTTGAAGGCGGAGACAGAATAGGCATTGTTGGTAGGACTGGTAGCGGGAAGACTACCTTGATAGGGGCTTTGTTTCGGTTGGTGGAACCAGCAAAGGGGAAGATAATAGTCGATGGAATTGATATATCCTCCATAGGTCTTCATGACCTAAGGTCGCATTTCGGTATCATCCCTAAAGATCCCACTCTCTTCAATGGCACTGTAAGATTTAATTTGGATCCTCTATCTCAGCACACTGATGAACAAATATGGGAGGTCAGTTTCAGTCCTTAAGTGGGTTTCCCTAAAAAGTAAACAGTTTTGCATATCATGAAGAAAATGCAGGGCAAGTATTGATGTTTTTCTTGTATCTTGGGAAGGTTCTCGGTAAATGTCAGCTAAAAGAGTCCGTGCAAGAGAAAAAACGGGGGTTAGATTCTTCAGGTAAAATGTTTTACAGTTATCAGATGATAGTAGGATAACTATACCAAATCAAGCTAATCATTCACTGCTACTAAAAACTTCATGTCAGTTGCGGAGGATGGGTCAAATTGGAGCATGGGACAGCGGCAACTACTTTGTCTAGGGCGCGCTTTGCTGAGGAGAAGCAGAGTACTGGTACTAGATGAAGCTACTGCATCTATCGATAACACAACTGACATGATCTTGCAGAAAACAATTCGAGCTGAATTTTCTGACTGCACGGTGATCACTGTAGCCCACAGAATTCCTACTGTAATGGATAGCACAAAGGTCCTGGCCCTAAATGATGGTGAGTTATTTAACATTAACAGTATACCTTAGCCAATCAACACTAAGATAAACTTCAAAACTCAACAGAAAGAGGAGGTCCAGCGCATCACTCAGATATGGAAATGCATCACCATCACTTTTGATTTTTGTTTTCTTGAAAAAGTTTAGATCTCCCACCAATAAAAAGAAAACTGAACTTTAGAGCTAGCTATAAGTTCAGCGATAGCTTAGGAAGGTTAAAGCTACAACAGAAGTCTCACAATTGAGAAGCGAACTCCTTTGTTCTTACATAACTGAGATTTTTGCATAAAAATGAAACTTGTACCACGATTAGGTAACAAGTTCAGAATGCCTTCTAATTGTATTGCAGGTAAACTGGTAGAGTTTGATGAGCCAATGAAGCTTATAAAGAAGGAAGGTTCGCTATTTGGCCAACTCGTGAATGAATACTGGTCTCATATCCATTCTGCAGAGTTGCACTGAAGAAAAGTCTCCAATGAGGAACAATTTTCAAGAGGAAACTTTTTTCCTTAGATAATACTTTAGCTTAAGACCAGTAATGAAAACTTCAATTTCTATCTTACTTTAGACGAAAGGGAACTGAGATCAAATCCTAATACCTGAATAAATTTATAGGTTTCCAGCATTTCACACACTTTCCACTCAGTAAGATATGCTCTTTAGTTAATACAAAATGAACAAACAAAATGTCTTAGATTCTCATGGCATACTTCAGCATCACTTGCAAAATTATTGGTTTTAGCAAATACACAAAAATTAACCAAGAATGATGACAGTAAACACTAGGCAGAGTAGCTGCTTAGGAAAGACATAATTTGCAACATACTGATATAAGTAATAAATTCAATCGTGAAGCGTATTTTTATAGAATCACAGGTTGATAAGCAATATGCTCCATGAATATCAATACAGTATATATAAGAACTCTGAACAGCAAGTCATAGAGTCTGATGCAAGTTATTTCAGATGTATACAAACATTTAAAGAAATTACCAAAATATTGCTCAGACAACTAACCGGTAAATTCCATGGACTTTTCTATAACAATGTCTGAGACCACAACTGAATGTCTCATGGTCCTCCGAGCACAGCATTTTCTATGTCCTCTCTACTCAGTGCATAACTGAATCTCCTCTCCATATTCTTCTCCAGATTTCCAGGTCCGTTCTTTAAATATCTGCATTTGTAATCCAAAAATGAGGTCACTTCAACATTAGAAAAGAGATTAACCGTACTCAACTGCACATATAATCCTAAACACACAATACGCAATCACATCTCACATAATACATGACAGGTTTCAGCTTCTATTGGGTGCTGATCCTATCCCAAAAATAAAATCATAGCGTATCTGTGCGAGAAGCTGTCAGCATACATGTATTCTTCCAGCAAAGACAGATCTTTTTCTGTTTATCAACTCATGGCATGGCAACCTAAGCACCTACTGCTCTTAATTTTGGAAAACGCACAACAAAAAGCAACTTGACAGGCCAAAAGATATATTTCTCAATACTTAAAACTGCAAACAGATTAGAACAATGATAACACGAGTGAAGTTTCGGGCTAGGCTACACAGTTACAGATGAAGTCTACCGTGCTTAATGCAACCAGTAAATAGCCCTCATCTCCGACATAACTAGAATGAACAGAAACACCTTCTGTAAGACCGTTTTCGAGTCCCAATTAGAGGTTCATTACATGTCCGATTTTCCACCATCTCCTCATTGTACATGTAAACCCAACCATTTTACTCACAAATGCGAAAATGCATCTATACACCTACCAAAACAACCAGCACGCATTCCAGAATCCTGACCAACATCACACTCAACATAACAAGAACAATAGAAGCATAATTATTCATCAAAGTTCCATAAAACAGTAAATACATATTACTCCCTCCGTTTCATTAGATTCTTTACATTTCATTTTAATATGTGAGAGGGAGTGTAATAACAACGTTATCTCAATGCCTCAAAAGAAGCGCCCACTAAGGCACTGAAAGCCGAGCAAGATGTACACAACTTTACCCCTATCGTAACAAAAAAAAGAACTACTACACAATAAATAAACACGACAACGACAACAACCAAGCCTTAGTCGCAAATTAACTACAGAATAAGAAATGACAAGGAATAGCAAAGAATACAAACTTGATATTAAGATCAGTGATATCAAGAGAAAGCTGGGCATGCCAATCAGGCTTTTCAACAAACCAAACAGCTCTATCATCTCGACTCTGATAAAACCCTAAGCTTCTCAACCACGCTTCAATACAAGGCAAACTGTGAGCATACAAAGGCTTCTTTTTGTCAGGTAATCTGCTGAGCCAATCATCTGCTGCTGTAATTACAGTAGAATCTCCTGATGTTTCTGCTTCTGAGTCTGATTCTGCAGACTTTGGTACAAAAGGACATCTTTTTGGTGATGAAATTCGAAGATTTTTGTGGGAAAAAGATGGGTTTTTCGAAAATTGAAATGGGTTTCGCAAAGATTGAAGTTTTGTTGAAGAAATTGGAGGAAAGGTGGAGTCTTTGTGGATGTTTTTGCTGGTCAGAGAGTTGAAGAGTGAAGAAGAAGGAGAAGAACAAAGGGATAACATTTTAGACTTCTTTTTTCTTCTTCTTTAATTGGAAAAAAAGGAGTGCAATTTTGCCATTGGTATTTTTGTAGTTTTAGGGGTAAAACTTGAAAGGTTGGATGTTTGCTTGGTTGAGTTCTTGCAATGGAAAATTTAGGATTAATGTAGGAATTGGGATGAGAGTATGAGGTGGGCTAAGTGATTGAATTTTGAGTTTGAGTCCATATGGTTTTGGACTTTTGGTTGTTAGCCTAGTCCACATGAGTGAGCTCATATACACCATTCTCGTTTTCACGCCATACAATCTTTATCACATAATTCGTATTCCCTCCAATTATTTCATAGGAAGTAATGAAGTAGCATATGGTGGAGAAGGAGAGTGTGTTAAAGAAGTTGAGTCACAAACTATAAGGATCACGAATAACATACAAATAAGGAAAGTGGAAGATCATTTAGAATTGGCCCAAAAAGGAGATAGGAACATCATATAGAACTTGAGGGAATATGTAATTTGGGAGTTTTTATCATTGCATCAGTCATGGCGTATTGGAATAAAAGTTAATTCGGATTTCTCAGTGGATGAATGAAGGTTTGGTTTATTCTTGTATTTAGACGCAACTGCATTAATAAACAAAGTGCATAATGTAGAAAAAAATAAAGTAACTTTTGTAAATGTGATGATGACCTGAACGCATTTTTAATTTTGAGCAAATCCTCGTGATTAAACGTGAACTCAACGATGAATGAGATCAGTACGGTTGAAATTTATTAGTTCTTAAAAGTTAGAAAGTCTGATATTCAATGATTTTACATATGAAGCTGCAACAATTGTTGGATTTTTCTCTACAGGTGTAACACACCGGCTCATTTAGAATACTTCATGACATCGAGGAAGCCCCTCAGGTGAACTCTATGAACAGTTGCAATATTACCAATATGAGTAGAGGTTATTTCCAAACGACATAATGATATATCACGGTCATAAGCTTTGTTTTTCTAGATTAAAGTATTGTGTGATAGTGTATTTCATTTTGATGAACTTAATAGGCGTTGTAGCAGTCGTATGCCAAACTATTATGACTCTATATTTCAAATGACCTCATCGATTTGGTTGCCAATAGACATACCCCTCTCAACATTGGTTACTTCATTCGTAAGAGTCAAGAATCGAACTCTTAATCATTCAATTAAGTGATGAGAGCATTCACCATCACCACTACCACCAACCGACTCTTCTTTCAAAACATTTCTCCTAAGTCCTAAGACTCCTAACCAAGGAGTTGATCGACTCCATTTTTATTACGCCAATTCGCAACGAATTTAAATTTCCCTCCAACATTTCCCCTTGACCAAAGAATGACCAAATGTTCAACTTTTAGCACAACCACGTGACAAAAAACCACACTCAATATATCAATATCTTCCCCACAGATCTCATCCATTTCCCAACTTTATTTCATTTTTTCATTTTTATTTTCCCGCCCAAATTTCACTCCCCCTTCTCCCCCAAATCCCCACTCTTCCGCAACCACCACACCGCCGCCGCACCAACCACCACCTCCGCCACCAAAATGACCGGAAACAACCCCTTAAACTACTCCAAAACCCAAAGAATCGTCCTCTTAATCGACCTAACACCACTCCTCCACCTCCAAAACCCTAATTCATACATCGCCGCCGTCGTCGCCGCCGCCAAAACCCTCCTCTCTTTCCCGCCACTCTCACTTTCTCTCTCCTCCTTCAAGCTCTTCTTCTCCTCTCTCTCTCCTCTCCTTTCTTCCTCCACCCTCCGTAAGATTTTACCATTTTGCCCCAATTCACTATCCTTCAATCACCCTAATCAAACCCTAATTTCCCTCTCCCAAACCCTTGATTCGATTGGTGGTGATCTGGGGCAGGTTTTAGTTCCGGGTTCGGTGTCGAAAGCTTCGTATATTTCCAGCTCAGTTGGGCAGGTAATTATTGATTTATGATTTTTCCTGAGATTTGTTTCTAATTTGTAATTAAGCATGATTTAATTTGTAATTATTATGGTATTGGGTTTGAATTTTGATGCTGTTAAGTTGAATTTGGTTGATTTCGCCTCGTTTAATTGCGGTTTTCTGAATATTTTGGGGGAAATTGTTTTGCAGGTGATTCATGATTATGCCTGGGATTTGTGTGAGAATGATGGTGTTAATTGTGGTAATGGGGAGGGTTTATTGGGTATTGTTAGGTCAAATTTGGTTGTCTTGTTTTCGCCTATTTGTCGATCTTTTGATGGTTTGAGTGAATATTTAGAAGATGATGGTATGATTAATAAATGTGATGATGTTGGTGCATTTTCTGATAAGTTTAGAAGGGTTTTTGGGAATGTGAGGGATGCGTTTGTTAATAGGGATATCCATTTTAGTTGGGTCGATGTTCGACATGAGTTAGGTAATTGTATTGAGAATAAAAGTTTGAAGCTTGATGATGAATATAATAGGTTGTGTTGGTTGTTTCGGAATGGGGGTAAGGGGTTGGGGTGGGGGTTTTGCTCGAGTGATTCGATTGTTTTAGGTTCTGCTCTTGTTTCGTTTGGGTTAATTTATCCCATGATTGGGGTATCGTCGTCTATTTATTCTGAGTGTGGTGATTTTAAGTGTAAGAAAAGGCTAGGGCAGTTGAATCTTGAGATATTAGATGTGAGCGGGAAACCTTTGGAATGTAAGTATTGTGATCTTCAGTTGGTTGATCCCAAAACGTTACGTGGGCATAGGCTTAATGAACTAACGCATAGCTGGAAGTCCGGAAAGAGTGGGGAAGAAAGTATTCAGCAAAGTAGTGGTATCTGGGAGCAATTTGGCAATGGAGTGGTGAAGATTGATGTGAAAGCTCTTTGCCGACATAGTGAGATTGTGAAAATTAACGATCAGACCTCTGATGTGGTCTTAGTGCAAGAGAAATCAATAGATTCTAAGAAAAATAAAGAAGAATTTTCTCAGGAGTTCTTCACAGATAGAGTCCTTGACTTGCTTTCTGCTGAGAGTAACCAGTCAACAAAGCTGAAGTCACCGCCTCTCTGGCAAATTCTGCTGAGCTTTCTGTACAGGAGAGAATACTGGGCTTTGGTGTCTCTGTCAAATGCTGATGGCAGCACGACTATGAGTGTTTTGAAGCCTTTCACTCTTCACTCTGCTTTACTTTGTATTCCGAAAAACAATGCTGACTCTCAGCATGGTGACCAGCTTGGTCTAAGTGGTCTAACACTGGGACAATGTAGTTCAGAGACAGGAGATAAAATTAGTGGATTTGGTGTCGGTATGGACTCTGTAAGTGGGGTGATTGGGAATGATGGTAAAAGGAAAAATAAGAAGCATCCGTACAGGTACAAGGATCTATCCTGGAGTTCCTTCTGCAAGGCAGCTTTTGAGCACTGTGAGATGGAACTTGAGGAAGCTTGTTTTTCTAGAGGCCATGAGCTTTCAAAGAAGTTGAAGTTTCTGAAATGTTGGATGAAACAGATTGTAAAAAGCAGCTCATCTTTCCAATGTAAATCTGATATGCTGAAAAGTCGAGGAAATTCTGAAGGGACGGTTAGAATGTCTCAACAAGAAAGTGAGCAGCCACTAGCTCCTCCGGTTGAAGAAAAAGAAGTTGGTGAACCTCGTCAAACAGAAGAAGTTGCACCTTCTTTGTCAGATGCTGCGGAAGCTTTCTTCAATAATCTTTCTCAGAGAATCCAACATGGAATTGAATCAGGGGTTGACTTGTTGGCTTTTGCACAGCGTGTTGTGCGCTCATGTATATATTGGTTAAGTCGAAAGCTAGGTCCTAATACTAATGAACGTGGTCAAAACTCTGCTGAAAAATCCGATGGTAGCTGTTGTCGGGGGCTTCTTGTTGGGGAGGTCATCAAAATCCTACTAATAGAACCAAAAGATATAGCGGAGAAGTACAAAGATAGCAATCCATCTTCTAAAGCTCCAGATTCAAATGCATCGAAAAGTTCCTCTGATAATAAAATCCGAGAGTATCCTTTTTCTTGGTTTTCTTTTGATTACTTGTTAGCTTAATAATTTGAGGTTTTGATGATTCCAACTTGATTGCTTTTTCGGAGTTTCTCCTTAACAAATTTGTAGATATGAACTGCAGATTTTATTCAGGATGGAGATACTGCAGTCAGAGGTAGTTGGAATAAGAGAAACCACTAAGCATAAATTTGTTAAGCAGATTTGCTCTCTTTTAGAATTTATTCAATGTAGCATGGAGGATGGCTTTTTCGGAGATTTTAACCTCAATGATTTTATTGGGAAGATCATCAGTGCCAGGTATATTGCCTTCTACTCACCGTTCTGCTTTTCTTAATTTAGACGTTATACAACTCCATATGCTTCCATATTCATTGTTAGCTTAATAATGTCTGTTGCTGCTTAGGATTTTTTTTTTTTTTTAAATACTGTGAATCAGTAAGTTGCCACAAGTTTCCAACACCATTGATGTCTGCATGAATGTTGACTGCCTCTCTTTACTTGTTTTAAATGGATGAAGTTAGTTAGTTTTGACTCTTCTACAAGCATACTCTATGGGTGTGTGTGTGGTTTTATATGTGCCTTCTATAATGATGGTTGATAAGTCTGTCATGCTAAATTGCTGAGTTCCGACTCCTTGGATATTTTGGGTCCATGGCTTTGCCTACTTGATAACATAACTGGTCTGTTTACTGGTCCGACAAAATTTCTAAATGTGCAGGTATAAACAGAATCTTGCTGGTGTTGTTAATAGAATCTATGAACAAATGGATCTATTGTTGTTTGACGATGAAGATGAAACTCCTAATCTTTTACTCAATAGTGAAGATAGCAGTCAGTCATGGAGAGTTGGAAATAATGACAGAGGAAGCGAACCCAATTCTACAGAAGATTCGTTTTCTAATTCTTCAAGAGATTATGAACGTATCCAAATTGACACCGGGGTAGCCTGTCATGAACGTAAACTGGTTGTAGCTCAGGAGAGGAGAGAAAGGTCTATGAGGCTTTCATCTTTTACTAGAAGAGCAATGCCAGATTTGCAGAGAGTATGGGCCCCAAAGCCATCAAAACTATCCAGGTCGAAATCAGAATCTTTCCGCAGGTCTAAGAGGAAAAACCGCAGGGAAAGCTATGACATGGTCTGTGAGACACCAGTGAGCGTAGCTAAGAAATGCTTATTCCCTTCAGAATGCAGTGGTGATGATCAAGAAGGTACTTCTACAGACGCTACTAAGAGGGCTTTGTTTCAGGACGACCCATTTTCGTCATGGTGAATTGGTGATCGGAGACCTTAAATTATCAGCTATGCAACCCAGAGTCCCAAAGGAATGTTCTGTGGATTTGCCAACTCTGACATGTAAATGAAGCAGGAAAATGTTCATACAAACGCGAAGCTTCATGTATCCGATACCAGATTACCAGCATCTTCCCTTGTAAACAAAACTCATTCACAAACTTGTAGAAGACAGAAGTGTACCTATACATCCATATGTAATAATCAAACCAGGATCCGTCCTAACTGTACCCATTTGGGATTGTATTAGTTTTACAGACAAATTGCAAATATGTGTTTATGGGTACTAAGTATTTGTTGACTGTTGTAAAATATCAACGCCTATGTTTCGACATTGTTACCCTCACAAACTCACCCGAAATACACCATTCATTCCGTCCTTCTAAACTATTTACGTTTGGTAGAATTCCTCACATACACAAACTAAACGCAAAAGACTTTAAGAATCAGAAAGGGGTACTACTATATAATACTCCGTACGTGTCTAGATCGAACAAAACTCTTTGGTCTATACTCAATACATCTGTGTCTTGGTTTATTGATGAAGTTGTGATAATGACCATGAACGTATCAACATTTTACGTGGAGAAAAACGTATGGGGTTTATAAACCATTTTCGCCCTCTGAGGCCTCGACAATGTCCCCACTTGAACTCCCAATTTTGTCACTTCCTTTGATTGATGATAATTAGGCGCTATTTTTCCCGCAATTTCTCAACTACCAATCAACAACAAACTCTCCTCTCACGCAGCTTAACTCCCAACTTTTCCCGCCAAAATGTAGCAATCACAGAAGAATTCTGTACCCAAATTTTAGACTCACACCCAGATGCTAAAACGTTGAGTAAACTTCACGCCAAGATCCTAAATGACCAAGTTCTTCGCACAAATCCCTCAATTGGACTTAAATTAATCAGGGCATATGCGGGTTGCGGGGAATTGTGTCGTGCACGCCAACTGTTTGATGAAAGTCCCAAAAGAAATGTCATTTTTTTCAATGTTATGATCAGGAGTTATGTTACCCATCAGTACTATCAAGATGCTTTGTGGGTTTTCAAGAGTATGTCTAGTTGTTATGTTAGGCCTGATCATTATACGTACCCATGTGTTTTGAAAGCGTGTTCGGGTTCCGAGAATTTGTGGGTTGGTTTGCAGGTTCATGCTGCAGTGTGTAAAGTTGGGCTTGATTTGAACTTGTTTGTTGGGAATGGATTGGTTTCGATGTATGGGAAATGCGGTTTTTTGGCGGATGGTAGAAAAGTTCTCAATGGAATGGCTGTGAGAGATGTTGTTTCTTGGAATTCTATGGTTGCAGGGTACGCTCAGAAGGGCCGGTTTGATGATGCATTGAGGGTTTGTGGAGAGATGAAGTGTCTGAATTTGAGGCCTGATGCGGGTACTATGGCGAGTTTACGTCCAGCAGTTACTAACACATCAGTGGATAATGTCCGATTTGTTGAGGAAATGTTTGAGGATATGGATAAGAAGAGTCTGGTTTCATGGAATGTGATGATTGCTGTATATGTGAATAACTCGATGGCTACAGAAGCGGTTAATCTTTATGCTCAGATGGAAGCTAGTGGAATGGAGCCAGATGGAGTCACGATTACTAGTGTTCTTCCCGCTTGTGGAGATCTTTCGGCTATCTCTCTAGGAAAGAAGATACACAAGTATGTCGAAAGGAAAAAGCTTAGGCCAAATTTGTCAGTGGAGAATGCATTAATCGACATGTATGCAAAATGTGGCTGTCTAAAGGAAGCAAGGGACGTGTTTGATACTATGCGTAGCCATGATATTGTTTCTTGGACTTCAATCATATCTGCTTATGGTGTGAGTGGACAAGGTCATGAAGCTGTGGCTCTTTTTGAAAGAATGAGAAACGAGGGCTTACTTCCTGATTCCATTGCCTTTGTTGCTGTTATGTCAGCTTGTAGTCATTCAGGGATGCTGGACAAAGGGAAGCGATACTATGAATTGATGACCGAAGAATACAATATAACCCCGAGGATAGAGCATTACTGTTGTATGGTTGATATCTTAGGACGAGCAGGGAAAGTGGACGAGGCTTTTACCTTCATCAAGGAAATGAGAGTTGAGCCAAATGAAAGAGTCTGGGGAGCTTTGTTAGGTGCTTGTCGCGTACACTCAAACATGAATATTGGGTTGGTAGCTGCTGACAATCTTTTCCGAATGGTCCCTGAGCAGGCTGGATACTATGTCTTGCTGTCTAACATCTATGCCAAAGCAGGGAAGTGGAAGGAAGTTAGCACTCTCAGAACATTAATGAAGAGTAAAGGCATGGCGAAAACACCTGGTATCAGTAATGTGGAACACAAAGGTCATATTTACACGTTTCTTGCAGGAGACAGATCTCACCCACAGTCTAAAGAGATTTATGAGGAGCTGGGTTTGTTAATGGCGAAAATGAGAGAACAAGGTTATATTCCTGAGACGGAATCTGCTCTTCATGATGTCGAAGAGGAGGATAAACATGGCCATCTTACAGTCCACAGTGAGAAGTTGGCTATAGTGTTTGCCCTTATAAACACTAGACCTTCAGCGCCTATCAGAATCACCAAGAATCTTCGCGTTTGTGGAGATTGCCATGTCGCAATCAAGCTCATATCGAAAATTACTGAGCGCGAAATAATTGTTAGGGATACAAATAGGTTCCATACATTCAAGAATGGGGTTTGTTCGTGTGGTGATTACTGGTGACTTCATACTGAGATATGTTCACTTACATTTCAGGTATGTTCATATTTTGCTGTATTTCTTGTATGAAAGTAAATGTTCTTTTTCATTTCAGTCAAGCCAATTTGTCGCTTCTTTTGACTTTGGTACCACCTAATGGAATGAAGAAAAATTATGTATGCACTTCATATATTTTGATATAATATTGGAATTCTCGACACAATTTTCATCGGGGGGTCATTACGAAACAACATCTCTATGCTTTCACATTCAGGCATATCTTTAATAGTGCCTGCGTGTGTCGTGCACCTCTCTTTTGTTAGTAACTAGTTTTGTTGTAAACCCATTCTGATTTTATTAATTTCTTATCTAATTACCTTTTTATATAGAGAACTCTTAATTTATCCAATATCAGCACTGTTTTTGAGTTACAAACGTGACACCAGAGTCCTAATTTACGCTGTTTGTAAAGCGGAAAATAGATGCTGCTAGTATTGTCAATTGTGTAGGCTTATCAAACACGCATGTAGAAGAAAGCTACAAGCTTGATGGGTAATTTTAGTCAATGGGTCAACTGAATCTGCATAGAAGTCATCAGACAACCGTACACCTGTTTGATGCTGATGGTTTCTTGACTAGAAGTTTGAGATAAGACTCATTCAACAACTACCTAACGTGTTTACGAAATTATGATATCATCAAATTCGATCTTGTCTCTGCTAAATTATTCTATAATGTCATAAAGAAATTATTTTCAACTCTATACTTCATGATTGATCTGCTAATTTGTTTCTCAACATTTTCAGTCGGCTACAAAAATGTTGGTCATTTCTCATTGGACTGTCAGACGTGTATGATGTTTACTTTTCAACAGAAGAATTAGAAAAACATAGGACTAATGTGACCGTTTTCTGCATATAAAAAGCAGATAATAAGCTTGTGAAGTAGCAACTACACTTTTGTACATCACATAAACATATGCTAAACATGGCTGTCTCAGCACTCCCACTGTTACTCCTTACATCCCTGTTGATTAATCTCTGCGATGGTGCTGGAATCGCCACGTATTGGGGCCAAAACGGCGGTGAAGGCACCTTAGCAGCTGCTTGTGCCACTGGAAACTACAAGTTCATTAATATTGGTTTCCTGAATGTATTTGGCAATGGCCAAACCCCGCAACTAAACTTGGCTGGTCACTGCAATCCGAGCATTGCAGGAAGCTGCATAAGCATAGGAAACGACATAACAAGTTGCCAAAGGAGGGGAGTCAAAGTACTCCTCTCTTTGGGTGGCGCTTCTGGCAGTTACTCCCTTTCTTCTGCTGCTGACGCGCAACAGGTCCTTACTAATCTTCTGATATAGTGATATTCTGTTCATGTTTCTCATTTCTCATGTATTATGTTCTAATCACTGCATAACAAGGAGGTTAGAACGTAAGGTGTGTCTAATTATCATGAGCATTATATTTCTGTGCTCGTACTTAGTAGAATCTACGTCCTTCAGCCTCTTCACTTGTCCTGAACTACCCATGTCGGACATATGGCACTTGCCATCGGAATACGACATTAGTAAGTTTTTATCTTGTATACTAAATAATAGAGTTATTGTTATGTAGAGTTGCTAGAGTTTACCATAACAAGTGATAAGATAAAATCATATAAGTATCAAATAAGTTGGGAAGGTAAGTTTTTTCTATGTTGAGTAAACTTGACATGATACAGTTTTTCTCAACTCTACTGGATTCAAATCCAATTTGTTATAAGTTACTGTTGTTGCTGTCTTAATGACTTTTGGAAGAGAAGCTTGGTTATCGTGAGTTCATCTGCTTTTTCTTTTCTTTGCACAGGTTGCGACTTACCTGTGGAACAAGTTTCTGGGTGGAAGCTCGACATCTCGCCCTTTCGGGAATGCAGTGGTGGATGGTATAGATTTCGATATTGAAGCTGGCGCAGGGGCAAACTACGATGTCCTAGCCAAGGCACTTCAAGGGCGCAGCACTTCACAAAGGAAGGTCTATCTATCTGCTGCTCCACAGTGCCCTTTTCCTGATGCGCATCTAAGTGGTGCCATAAATACTGGTGTATTTGACTTTGTTTGGGTGCAATTCTACAACAACCCTAAAGCCGCATGCCAATACAATGGCAACACCAACCAGCTGCTTAACTCCTGGAGCAAGTGGGCCAATGTCAATGCGCGTCAAGTCTTCCTCGGTGTACCTGCTGCTCCAAACGCTGCTGGCAGTGGTTATATTTCGCCCAACGTTCTCACATCTCAAGTTTTACCAAAAATCAAATCATCCCCCAAGTATGGAGGGGTGATGCTCTGGTTTAGGTTTTATGATAAGACTTATAGTACTTCCATCAAGGGTAGTGTCTAAGTAATCTAGTAATAAGATTGAGCCTAGTTACAATCTGAAGAGCCCAAGTGGTTTCTCTAAATGAAGTTTAAATGTTGTATGACGTTTTCGTAATATAACTATCTCTTTCATCCTCTTGTGTAAATCAGTCTGCAGTTCAAGCTGAGTGCTACAGACAGAATTGTTCTTCATCTAAGGGCTGGAAACTTGTGTTAAATGCTCTCATCTCTGATTTGTGATATGCTATCGACTATCGCGTTAGGCACTTTTTCTATGCCGATACACAAACTTTTTTTTTTCTTTTTTTCTTAATATAGTTGCTTCCTTTTTTTTCCATTACCAATGGAACCAAAGACTCCTTATTCTTTGGTTTTGGAATATAATGGAATAAAGCAGAATGGCTGAGAAAACTGTCTGCGTTTTTTTTTTTCTTTTCAAGATAGGGGAAAACTTGCATACATCCGGCCCCCTTGTTGTTGTTGACAGCTGAAGCACAGAAACTGATGAGCAACTGTCTTCAATGGTCAGAGAGACCTATTGTGAATCTGTGATTATGGAGGACGTTCAGGCAAGTAAATGTCTTGACAGAAATATATGTTTTGAGTAAATCTTGTCAAATTTTCGTATCAGAGTGGTCAGAATGTGAAGCAATGGTGTTGAATTGCTCACTCATGATGGGACTTAGAAGATACTGAGACTGTCGCTTTTGATAGCGCTATCCACATAATTTTCAGGGATACACATAGGTCTCATACTGACATTCAAGAAGGGGGTTTATGTTTGTGGCGATTACTAGTGATTTCATACTGTGAGATTTTACCTTTGCTTTGTTCCTTACAAATTACTGTACACGGAGGACTGTGCTTCAGTAGCATGACAAGGTCAAATCTATACTGATCCAACCTGATGTATAAACTCCGTCCTTTTTCAGGTGATACCATATTTATTCAATTTTTCCGTCTTTACTTATATGATAGATGAACACTGTTTTTGAGTTTTGAGTTTCTAATGTAACACCAGGGTCCTGATGTACTCCGTACTTTGTCCATAAAACAGGAAATAGACGCTGCTAGTGTGACAGGCAAATAATTACATGCTATCGGGGGTGAATCACTATCATAGTATTATTATGTAGCATATCAAACGTTGATGAGTAATTTTAGTCAACGGGTCAATGCATCTGCCAAGAAGTCATCAGGCAACTGTGTACCTGTTTGACACTGATGGTTCACTGACAAGAAATTCAATATATGAGTAATATTCAACAACCAAACATGTTTTCTTCCCTTTTTTTTTTTATAGAGCTAACCTAACATGTTTAAGATATCATAATGTTCTTATCTTTTCTCTGCTAAATTGGTTTCTAATGTAAAAATAATTTATTTTCATCTGTAAGCTTACTTCATGATTCGATTTGCTGATTTCTTTACATGTTAGGCATTGTTCATTGGACTGTTTCATCTAAAGAACGTGCAGATGTTCACTTCTCCACAAAATAATATGATAAACATCGTACTAACATGACAGTTTTCTGCATATAAAGAGCAGATAAGCTTGTAAGTCCCACTGTCAAAGAAGCTTCTCTTGAACATGTCTGTCTTAGCACTCCCACTGTTAGTCCTTTCATTCCTGTTGATCAATCACTGTGATGCTGCTGGAATCGCCACATACTGGGGCCAACATGGCGGTGAAGGCACCTTAGCAGCTGCTTGTGCAACTGGGAACTACCAGTTCATTAATATTGCTTTCCTGAATGTATTTGGCAATGGCCGAACCCCTCAACTAAACTTAGCCGGTCACTGCAACCCAAATGTTGCAGGAAGTTGCAGCAGCATAGGAACTGATATAACAGGTTGCCAAATTATGGGTGTCAAAATATTTCTTTCTTTGGGTGGCGGTTTGGGCACTTACTCGCTCTCTTCTGCTGCTGATGCACGACAGGTTATCTGATATGCTTTTCAATAAATGTTTCTCTTTCCGTATGAAATATATTGCGGTAACATGGAAGTTGTATGGTATAGACTTGACATTGAATCTGGTTGTTTTCTTACACTGCAGGTTGCAACCTACCTGTGGAACAACTTCCTGGGTGGAAGCTCAACCTCTCGGCCTTTCGGGATAGCAGTGTTGGATGGTATAGATTTCGACATTGAATCTGGTACAGGGGCAAACTACGATGTCCTAGCCAAGGAACTTGAAGGACGCAGCACCATACTAAGGAAAGTCTATCTATCAGCTGCTCCGCAATGCCCATTTCCTGATATGCGCCTAAGTGGTGCCATAAATACTGGTCTATTTGACTATGTTTGGGTACAATTCTACAACAACCCTAGAGCTGCTTGCCAATATAACGGCAACACCAACCAGCTGCTGAACTCCTGGAGCAGGTGGACAACGGTGAATGCCGGTCAGGTCTTCCTTGGCCTACCTGCCGCGCAAAATGCTGCTGGCAGTGGTTATATCCCGCCCAATGTTCTCATATCTCAAGTGTTACCGAGAATTAAATCATCTTCCAAGTATGGAGGGGTGATGCTCTGGTTTAGGTTTTATGATAAGACTTATAGTTCTTCCATCAAGACTAGTGTCTAGGTCGTCTAGTCATAAGATTGAGCCTAGTTACCATCTAAAGAGCCCTAGTAGTTTCATTAGCTGAATAAATGAATATCTAAATGTTGTATGATGTTTTCGTAATATGATTATCTCTTTCGTTCTCGTGTAAATCAGTCTGAAGTTCAGTCGGAGTGCTACAGACATAGTGTTCTTTATCTAGCTTGATCCAGTAGTTTGTCGTACCAGCAGTAGTTTGTCTGATTTATCTTGTGTTATTGCACTGTTAAGCTACTTTTACATCGAATACATCTATGAGGATACAGAAATTATATGGTTTTTCCTTCATGTTTTTTTTTTTTTTTTTTTTCCTGTACCGTTTCCATTTCCAATGAAGCCAAAGGCTAATTATTCTTTGGCTTTGGGATTTGTTGGAATAAAACAAAATGACTCACAAAACTACATGCTCTTTCTTGTATTGTCGTAGCAGTCGGGCTGTGCAACCCTCAAAGCAATTTTCATTTAGGGCCATCTGTAAGCAGCCTTTCTATGTTTTCATTACATCTGACCCCCTTACTCTATGGCGGGAGTCTGTGAGGCACTAAAGTAATGTTGTTGTTGGTGTTGTTCTTGACGAAAACTTGTTAGAGAATCAGAGGTGTTGTTTCTTGGAATCATATAGTTGCCTGGTATGCACAGAAGGGGCGCTTTGATGATGCACTGATGCATGGTCTGTGGAGAGGTTTTGTCTGTGGATTTCAAGCCTGATGCCCAATGAACTGCCATGTCGCGATCAAGCTCATATAATGATTGTTAGGGATACAAATAGGTTTCGTACCTTCAAGAATGGAGATTGTTCATGTGGTATATATTACTGGTGACTTTTCAGTGACATTGGCTGCAGTCATCCAACCTGTTACATAAAGTTCCATCTCTTTCCAGGTATGTTTATACTTTGCTGTACTCGTTGTGTGATTTTAAATGTTATTTTCGATGCTCAATTGTGCCAAACTCTGCCTCGTTGTTTTGGCTTTAGAACATAATGGAATTGAGATACGATACACTCTTTGCACTTCTTATATTGTAATATAACATATCAATGCACTTCTCGACACAATTTTCAGTAAGGAGTCTTTTGGAAACAGTCTCTCTACGTTTTCAAATAAGGGTTAAAAACACACATCCAACTGATCTAAGTATCTATCTCCTACCCCATGGCAAATTTTTCATAGTGTGGTACCTGCTAGTACTGCGTCATCCACCCCTCTTTGTTAGTGATTTCTTACTTTGTCCGTAACTCGGATAAATGCTGCTGCTAGTGTTATGTAGCATATCAAAAACGCATGTAGGACAGTAGGAGGCCGGTAAAAAGAATAGAAGGTTGACTGGTAATTTCAGTAAACGGGTTGATGCTTCTGCTAAGAAGTCATCAAGCAAATATATACCTGTTTGATGCCGTAGTTTACTGACCAGAAATGTAATATATCAGTAATACTCAACAACAGCCTAACATGGTTAGGATATCATAATTTTCGATCTTGTCTCCGATAACTTAGTTCATTGTGAAAAGAAATTATTTTCAACTCCTATATGCTTAGTTCATGATTGGATTAGCTGGTTTGCTTCTTAACAATTAACATTCTCAGCTGGAAAAAATGTTACTCATTTCTCATTGGACTGTTTCATCTAGAGACGTGTATGATGTTTACGTTTCCACAAAAATAATTCGAAAAACATAGGACTAACATAGGACTAACATGACATTTTTCTGCATATAAAAAGCAGATGAGCTTATAGTTATCTGATGTGTATCAAAGAAGCTTCTCCTAAACATGTCTGTCTTAGCACTCCCACTGTTAATCCTTGCATCCCTGCTGACCAATCTCTGCAATGGTGCTGGAATTGCCACGTACTGGGGCCAAAACACCGGTGAAGGCACCTTAGCAGCTGCTTGTGCAACCGGGAACTACCAGTTCATTAATATTGGTTTCCTCAATGTATTTGGCAATGGCCGAGCTCCTCAACTTAACTTGGCCGGTCACTGCAACCCAAGCATTGCAGGGAGTTGCAGCAGCATAGGATTTGATATAACAGGTTGCCTTACTCAGGGGAGTTAAAGTACTTCTCTCTTTGGGTGGCGGTTTTGGCACTTACTCCCTGTCTTCTGCTGATGATGCACGACAGGTAATCTGCTCTCATATGCTTTCTATGTTTCTCTTTCGTGTGAATTATATTGCATAACAAAGAAGTTATATGGTAATGTGTCGAGATTTTGACATTGAATCTGGTTGTTTCCTTACACTGCAGGTTGCAATGTACCTCTGGAACAACTTCCTAGGTGGATTCTCGATCTCTCGGCCTTTCGGGATAGCAGTGTTGGATGGTATAGATTTCGACATTGAATCTGGCACAGGGGCAAACTACGATGTCCTAGCCAAGGAACTTCAAGGACGCAGCACCATACCAAGGAAAGTCCATCTATCAGCTGCTCCACAGTGCCCCTTTCCTGATATGAGACTAAGTGTTGCCATAAATACTGGTGTATTTGACTATGTTTGGGTACAGTTCTATAACAATCCAAAAGCTGCATGCCAATACAACGGCAACACCAACAATCTGCTGAACTCCTGGAGCAAATGGGCCATGGTGAATGCCGGTCAGGTCTTCCTTGGCCTACCTGCTGCGCAAAATGCTGCTGGCATTGGTTACATCCCCCCCAATGTTCTCATATCTCAAGTGTTACCGAGAATTAAATCGTCTCCCAAGTATGGAGGAGTGATGCTCTGGTTTAGGTTTTATGATAAGACTTATAGTACCGCTATCAAGAGTAGTGTCTAAAGTCCTGTGTTACAAGATTGAGCATACTTACAATGTAAAGAACCCTAGTAGTTTCCCCTGTCCTGCTGAATAAATGTGTGTCTAGATTTGTATTTTTCGTACCATCAGAGAGCTCGAAAGTCTAGTTAAACGTGTGTATTCCCAGCATAATAACCCACTGTTTCTGTCTTTGGATTGTGTTATGTACTTACGTTGTTGTGTTAAGCCGCTTTTTCATATTGAATACATCGATGTGCACTATAAAATGTGTATTCTTTTTCTTGTTTTATGAAACAGCAGAAGCTCAGGACTTAATGTGCATATCAGCAAATATCTACAGTGAAAAGAGAGTGTACATATTTGAGTAACTTTTGTCAGATTTAATTTATCAGAATCAGAGAGCTTAGAATGTGAAGCAATGATGATGTTGAAATGCTCATTGATATGGCACTTAGAAGAGATTGTGACTGCCACTTCTCACGCCGCCATCCACAATGTCTCTAGTGGCCGTAGTGGGTACAGACATATTAGCTAAATGCTCAAGCAGTCAAGCTTAATGCTCACGCTGTAACAATGTACAGTTTTCTGTTCGGCAACTACCCAAAACTCGATGCTGTTGTGACCTTACCATCAAAGCTAACTGGTAATGCTTCTTCGTTATGTTATGATCTTGTACACACTAAAAGTATATGTCGCCTACGCCTCTTAAACAAAAAACACTAAGATAGAAATTTCAAAATCACTATACAACAAAGTAGAATTATACCTCTAGAAAGCTAAGGTCAAACCCTGAAACATTCAATTTGGACACTTTGATATGGTTAATAACATTCAACACGTTCTAGTAGCATAGCTCAGGAAAATTAGTGGTTAGTCCACTGAATAGGTTTGTTACACATTGTCCAAATAATCAAGGGGCTGTGATTTGAGAAGAAATCACAATCCATATGTAGAAAATAGTGTCAAGTTGTGTCTATATAAATATATGTGACCATCATTCAAGTTTGGAAGTAACTTCCTCCAAGATAGTGGGCATATTAGAAAAGCAAACTTGTATGTACAATTGTACATGGTGCCATAAAAAATTATGTCTAAGAAAGTTCACCTCATCTCTCTTCTTATCTTTTCCATCTCTTGCCTGATTCTATTCACTAGGTCTGATGCCGGTAGTATCTCCGTCTATTGGGGCCAAAACGGCTTTGAAGGCACCCTAAACGAAACATGTGACACGGGTAGGTACAAGTTTGTTAATGTCGCGTTTCTTAATGTTTTTGGTAGTGGCCAAACCCCGTCCCTGAACCTAGCCGGTCATTGTGACCCATCCTTGGGTGAGTGCACCGATGTTGGACCCCAAGTCGGGTATTGCCAATCCTTAGGTATAAAGGTCATGCTTTCTCTAGGGGGTGCTATAGGAAATTATGGTTTTAGTTCAAAGGAAGACGCGATGGATTTTGCACGTTACCTATGGGATAACTTTTTGGGTGGTACCTCAAAATTTAGGCCCCTTGGTGTGGCAGAGTTTGATGGAATCGACTTTGCTATCGACCAATCCAAGTCAACCTTATATTGGGATGACTTGGCGCGATACCTAGCAAGGTATAACTTGCTAGGCAAAAAGAAAGTGTACTTAACTGCAGCTCCCCAGTGCTCATTTCCTAACAAATATTTGGACTTGGCTCTTAGGACAAGGCTATTTGACCATGTTTGGGTCCAATTTTATGAAAATCCATCTTGCCAATATAATGATGGAAACATTACAAATCTCATAAAATCATGGAACGTATGGTCATCAACTGGATACATAAGGAGGCTTTACATGGGGTTGGCCGCCGCGCCATGGAAGACCGGAAATGGGTATATTCCGGCCGACGTGCTGACTTCTCAGGTGCTCCCTATCATAAAGAGGTCAGTAAGGTACGACGGAGTGATGTTGTGGTCTAAGTACTGGGATGATACCACTGGATATAGTCCTGCCATTGTTAATGTGGTTTGATCCACAAGATTTTATGTATAGATACCAATGTATTATAGACTTATAGTATGTAACAAATAAGTTTAAACATCTTTTGCTACGCGAATTCAATGTTTGTTTAAGTTATATAGACGATTTAGTTGTCACTTCGGCATCTTAAGTGTAATTTATAAACTACCTACTGATATTAAATAATCAAACTTATACGAAATTAGGAGTCTCTTCTCTCGCATGTGCAGATGTGTTAGCATTAGCAACAGCTGATTGCACGGGCCGCGAATTCTTGGCAGAATTTTAGTAATTGATACGATAAGATTCGGCAGCTATAAAATTGGGTAATTAAGCATTTTATAACACGAGAAAGGCCGGTGCCTTATAATCGGAAGTCACAAGTGTGGGTTAGCCTTATGCATTTAAGGTCAGAACGAGTACTACTAGCTACTCAGAAGCTGCCGTAACATTAATAAAAACTTGTGTTTGCCTAGGCCGTGACATAATCACAATCTTACAATTGAAGTCTCCCATATGAATGAAGAATGACTTTGTCTCACGATTATTTAATTATTTGGTTCGAATTGGACTAGTCGTACTGACATACGACGGCAAAACTCGCATGACCGATGAGTTATCTTAGGTGCATTCGTCAAGTTATCAGGTATTTAATGTATATGAAGATTCAATTCCACAATCCACATACATCAAAGGGTATATATCAGTATTATTCATTGATTTCCCGCATGTTTATCCTTGGACAAAGTTAAATTGAGTTTAGTAAACACGAAACAGAGTTCTACACGAGTTTAAATTATGGCTTTATGAAGGTATATAGACTTATTACGACAGTATTAATCATTTATATAGTCTAGATTTCCTAGCTTATTGCTCTTCTGACTACTCCATTTTCTTTTCTCACGGTAAAATGTTTATAATTCAAAGCAAAGTTCCTTAAAAAAAAGTCAAAAGGACAAGTTTAATAATTGCAACAAATGGATGAGAGAAATTAAATAAAGCCTATATCAAGACTGGTGATGGACACAGTCACACAATTACAAAGCAAGTTGGCTAAATCAATAATGGTCAAATTATTTTGGCAAATGAACATTAGTCACTTTCGTTGACATTCTTTGGCTAATACAAATTATTACTACAATACGAGTAGTAATTTGAGTTTGCATATTGCTAAAGTCTACAATGTAAAATTAAGTTATGAGTAGTGAAATTGAGATTGAAGTAGTAAAATTAATTTGTGATGAAAAATCTTGCAGTAAAATTATTTGTGTAAGTAGTAAAATTTTGCTAGTGTAGTAAAATTAATACTAATTGTAGACATTTTCAAGTGTCTACACTGTAGACCTCTAGCATTGTCCTTTGAGTTTTCTGATATCTATTACGAGTGATTTAATTTGTTATTGTAGTGATTATTATTATTGTTAACCTCTAACTCTCTAAGCTAACCATAATTGATAAACAAGTTTCTAATTATTATCACCAAAATTGCTAGTGAACAAAAGACAAATTCATCGTCCGTTCACCTATAAACGTCCTACTTTTCTTTGTATGATGTTCATATATTTAAACTTTTAGCTTCTTAATTGACATTCTATGAATTAAATTGTTGTCACTTTTTCTTACAAATTAGAAAAACCAATTTTATTATTGTCACGTTCTTATAGAATTATTAGTCGTTGAAAGGTTGTACGTAGAGAAAACTATTGTATATCGTAAATGTATTTTTTATACGGACTTTAAAACAATCATCTTATAAAGAAATACATTGGGAATAATATCACTTGTCATACTTTAAACGTATTCGTCATGTACATACGTAGATGATACTCACTTTTCTTACATTCCCATGTATTTTTAAAATTTTTGGAGATAAAATAAAGAAAAGGATATACAACCACCAAAGAAATTAAAGCTTCTTAAGTGATAGCATGTCGACCCGCACCACCCGAAAGCTTCTTAGGTCCCTACACATTTGTGTGTCGAAGTTGACCATTTCTTATGGCACGTTCCGAACTACTCCTATAAGTACCATATATGTAAGTAATGTAACCATAAATTTGTGAGCATATCAACAACAAATTAAACATACCAAAACATGTATGCTAGAAAGCTCCACATCCTCCCTCTCTTCCTCATCCTCCTCCCCCTCCTCACCCAAGCTCGCTACTTCCACAAGCGTGGTGGTGGCATAGCCATATACTGGGGCCAAAATGGTAACGAGGGCCGGTTGAATGAAACATGTGCCACCGGAAGATACAAATATGTCAATTTGGCGTTCCTTAACATTTTTGGAGGGGGTCAGGCCCCCTCCTTAAACTTAGCGGGTCATTGTGACCCGCCTTCAGGTGGGTGCGTTGGTTTGTCTAGTGAAATCGAGTATTGTCAGTCTCGAGGCATTAAAGTTCTACTCTCTTTAGGAGGCGGTATTGGCAATTACTCATTTTCCTCTAAAGATGATGCCAAAGACTTTGCCGAGTATTTATACAACAATTACCTAGGAGGGGAATCAGACTCGAGGCCTCTTGGTAACGCTCCCCTGGATGGTATTGATTTCGATATCGAGTCAGGGTCCATATTATACTGGGACGACTTAGCCCGATTTCTACACGGCTTTAGTTGTAGGGGGAGGAAGGTGTACCTAGGTGCAGCCCCACAATGTCCATTTCCTGACAAATATTTGGGCACTCCACTTGAAACCGGCCTATTCGACTACGTATGGGTACAATTTTATAACAACCCACCATGCCAATATAATGGCAACCTTACCAACCTTATAACTTCGTGGAATTTGTGGAGCTCTAAAAGGTACATTAACAAGCTCTTCATGGGTTTGCCGGCTGCCACGCAAGCCGCCGGAAGTGGGTTCCTGCCACCGGATGTGCTCACGTCTCAAGTTCTCCCTATTATTAAGAAATCACACAAATATGGAGGGGTAATGTTTTGGTCTAAGTATTGGGATGATCAAAGTGGTTACACCAAAGAAATTGTCGGGTCTGTATGATTCAAGAGAGAACTTATACTCGTACAATCTTAACATGTTATTCGTCTTTCATACTAGCTAGTACTTATTTCTTTTCAGAGCTAATTCGTATAATAATAATAATACAAATATGATCAACGCTTTGACTAAAAGCTGTTTCTTGTTTCGTTCCAAATTTTCATTTTGGAGATCGATCAGAATTTCATACCACGATATTGCAATTAAATCTTTATTAGTTGCGTCACCATTATTGTTAGAACTTAGATTTTAACTAAAAGCAAATGGCAGCTTACAAGTTACAAAGTTGACTTTTTCATTAGCGCCATGATAAGTTTGACAATTTCAGAATTTTTTAAACTCTGTTGACTTTTGGCATGTGATCTGCATGTCGTGCGCCAACTCTCGGCGAGCTCTGCGGTTTATTCCAATCTCAGTGGGCCCAAATTTCAATATGGACTGGGCTACTATAACGACTGGCCCTAGTTTGGTGGACCGTGGACAATCTTCATTTCAAAACCAACCCATTATAATTATCTCACATCCTACTTTACTAAATTGGCCCTAGTAACTCACGTTTGGGTTAATAGTGAACCTTCGCATGTATTGGATATTACACCGACGGATGAGTTTACAGCCGAGATAACTAATGAATCTTTGATTGTTTTTCTTCAAAAGAAGAAAATTGACCCGAGTTTAAAGCTTGGCCAGTATTAATGTACGTTCTTATACAAAAAGTATTGCTTGAGTTTTGATCTACCACTAATATGAAAGGTATATACTGTATATTCTAACAACTTCGAGTTTTAAAATATATGGTTTCCGGAAATTATTAAAAAGAAATTTATATAAATTCAGGAAGTTTTAAGTCTATATCCAGGAGACTACGCCAATCATTTTGTATAGAACAAATTAATTGTGTGCTACAATTATTACTGATATTTCCACAAATTTATACAGCAGCAAGCAAGCTCTGTAAGCTTACTCGAACAAGCTTGTTAATGAAGGCTGATGGTGAGCTGATGATCACATCAAGAAGCCTACTCCATGTCTCCATGAGTAGTCCATGTCATGATGACAGCTCAGCATAGTCACTTAGTCAGCAATAGCAGCCAATCAGGAGGAAATGTCGCCTAGCAACATCGAATCAGAAAGGAGCTTAGTGGCATAGGTTGTAGTCCAAGTTTGTTATTTAGAGCTAAGTCAAAGTTAGTTTTTCTGTTTACACCCTCCGTCCTAGTGAATATTTGGATTTCCTTATCGGGGGTGTTTCGGTAAATACTCGAATTTTGTATTGGTGGATGGTCTCATATTCTTTCAAATGTCTTTCTCCATTTACATTTGGTAGGGTAAAGACATTTTCTCTCTCATCTTTCTCCTCGCAAGTCTCAAGTATCGGTATTGAATAGAACGAGTGAGCATTTTGTTACATTTGGTTAGAGTTAGTTATTTACCAAGTTCTTTTTTATAAAGGTAATTGAAGAAAAGCATTAGGGTCAGTTATTTACCAAGTTGTATATAACTACGAAGTGTACTAATGAATGATCATCCGTAAATTCATTTTAAGTTTTTTGTGACATAAAAATGCATATTCTATTCTGTCTTGCTTCCTCTTTACTCTTCATAATGCATCACATTCGCAATTTTATCATTATCAAAAACCTCTAATACCAAATATTCCGTATAAAGATAGGGTAGATTCAATAAATAATCTACAATCTAGTCAATCTTTTTTCTTTGACACACAATCTAGTCAATCCATGTAAGCTTAATATTGACAAGTAACCAGTAATAAGTAACAACAACCAAATTACATTTATAAAAATTATGTCGCACACAGACTCGTTGTTTCAACTTAAAAATGTACCCTTTTATAAGTGCCAAAAGCTTGGGGGTACAAAATCTATGACAAAGCTATTTTTGGCATCTAGCTAACTACACGTCCTTATTTCTACCCAAAATTGTTGTGTCACTAATGACGTTCCATGGGCGAATTTATAGGTAATCTGATGGAGTACCGCCTATTCCAAAATTATCATAAACGTCCAAACATTATTGTCGATAAAATTCCAAAAAGTGAAGTTAAATTAACATGTAATAATATTTCATTGTTTTGGTAGACATCCTCCGTGATGTGGTTAAACGATATTTCATTGTTTCGGTGTTTTAAAAATCTTTCTTTCTTTATCTATGTAAATTTCCGCTCAAACTCAACTTTTCAGCATTCGAAAATGACTAAATAACATTAATTAACAATTCAAGGAAACAAACTTAATTGTCGATCATATAAGTAGATGGGATGTGGACATGTGGTCATTGAGTAATGAGGAGTACGTACACACTAATCAGTTAATCTAAATTACAAGAAAATTGCATTGCAAACTAACTCGCTAAGTAATTGTATTGAAATTTTGATTAACCGATTAGTGTGACAAATCATTTTATACATAGTTTTGACAATTCGTTTTATACATAGTTTTGGTATATGGTGTTCAAGGAAGACGGAATAGTACCTTGTTCAAAATTGCGCTGCGTCATCTCCGTAAATTTTCGCTAAATACGTAACAATTAAGTTATTCAAAAGAGGTTGGAAAACATCAATGATTCTGGAAAACAGAACCGAATATCGTAGATGAGCTTAGGAGTGAATTACCAAACATTGCCTAAAAATTTCCAATTTTTTGGAATTAAACTAACATGTAATGAAATAGCTACTTTTATGGGGCTTGACTTTTAAGTGGTCGTTTGGTTATATACGTGAATTCGGAGTGTCCATAAAGTTTCACGTCAACAGTTAACGGTTGGGGGATTGACGGAGTTAACAGGGTGGGAATGGCACCATGTGCCGGTTGGGGCAAAGTTCGGGGTCACCGCAAGGTACAAGTTTCAAATATAAGGCCACTACGAGCATTTTGACATAGTTCGGGGGCACCACGAAAATTTGAATTGCCTTATATTGTACCTTGTAAAAACCGTTCTCTCACCATCTCTATAAATTTCCGCTTATATACAATATTCGAAAAATATCGCATAACGTTAAGGCCATGTACAACGCTGAAGCGCACTCTCCATAAAGCACTACCTCTCCAACACACTCTCTCTCCTTGGAGAGTCAATACATTACTTCACCCCTACAATGCTATCACTCTCCTATCTAACTCTCCACATCACTTTTGGTGGGCCCTATTGTATTATTTTACCACATCTTCTCACTTTCCACTCATATTTCACTTTAGTTTTCGCGAATAATCGTTCTAAGTTTTTTTTTTCACTATCACATAAAATAAGTCCACATCAAAATTATATTATATTATAAAATTATTTTAAAAAAAAATTAAAAAATGTTTTTTTTTTTAGTAAAAAAACTTATTTTTAAAAATTAATTATTCTCAAACTTTATTAAATTAATAAAATAGTTAAATCGTGATTGATTATCGTAATTCGGTAGCATATTATGTGAGAGTGGGTGGGGTATGTGAGAGGAGTAAGAGTTGTAGCTAGCTACTTCTGTGCTGCAAATGGAGAGTTAGCTACATCAAATGTTGATGGAGAGTTAACTCTCCATTCTCCTGAAGCACACCACTGTGAGGTTGGAGTTAACTTCTTCTCTCTCCTCTCTCCTCAAGAGTTAACTCTCCATTCCGTTGAAGCACACCACTGTACGTGCTCTAACAATTCATAGAAACGAGCCGAATATCCGTAGATGATACTAGTCTACTACTAGGAGTGACCGAGTGAGTGACAGATGGGAGCTACAGAAATAGGGGGGGACACACCTACTTTACACTAGGTGAGTTGAGTAAGCAGGCCCACATAAACAGTGAGTAGTAATAAGTTAACAAATGTAGGAAACATAAGCCCAAATTTCGAAGAAGTGTCAGATGAACTTTCCTAGTTCCCTTTCCACCCATTTTTCCTCGTATTTATATCCAACAAACTCTTTCCCAAAAAAACCCCTCCTCTCTTTTCCCAACAAAAAAAAAAAAAAAAAAACCCTTGTCACTTAATTTTTCTCTCTCCTGAGATTCTCAAGCCGCCGACTTCTCATTCACTCCACCTCCCTCTCTCCTCTCTCCGCCGCGTGTTTCTCTCCCCTCTCCCCTGCCTCTGTTTCCTTTCGCCGCCGCCGCCGCTTCCAATTCCCCACCTATTTGATTTATTATAAATAATTATAATTATAATCATTTCATTTTAATCATTTCCATCATTTATTTCTCAGGTACTTTTTCTGCTCTTTTTCCCAGCTTTTTTTTTTTAATGTTTGATTCTCCTGCATTTTGTGTTTGCTATTTTTAGTTGATTTGATATTTATTACTCCGTACGATTACTACTATTTTGACTGTCGAATAAAGATATATATTCTGACTGATTTCATGTTTGTTTTTCTGAACTTTACTTGATTTGGGTATTTGGCATGGTCCGTCAAGTTAAACATTTATTTTCCATTTGTATAATTGATGTGTATGTTTAGTCTCGATTCGGGTTGGCTCCTTATGACTTCTAGTTAAGTTGGTTGAGTCCAGGTGCGAGTTTGTTGTTGTTCCAAGGGTATGTGGGGTTGGGGGGGAGTGATTGTGTGGGTGTTTAAATTTTTTATGTTCAATAAATATTCGATTTTGACGTATTCATTTATTTGCTCATCATCGTGATTAGTAATGAACCGTCGGAACCAAAAGTCTAAACTAATGGTTTCGAGAACACATAAAGGTTTTTGTACTTTTCACCCTCGTGGTGAGAACTAAAAAAAACTCTATCGTGTTCCGAGAAAGAGTGAGACGATTTCACTAATTATTAATCTGTTTGTTAGTCAAAATTTGGAAAATCGTCCTATAACGTAAAGAATCAAAAGAAATTGAGGGAGTAATATGCATGATTTTGGGGTTTCGAAAAGTTGATTGTGCTTGGGTTTCGACCTCTTAAGCTTCGATCTTGTCATTTTGGTTCTTGGCTTGTAAGTGAAGATTGTACTCATATGTAATATCGGTTTACGGTTGTGAAATTGGTTAATTGCAAATTGTACTTCTTTGGAAAATCGAGTGTGTTGAGATGCTACCGAACAAACTATCTTAAGTTGAGTAGGGTGGGAAGAACCTACATCATTAAGATTCTAGCTGGGATCGGGATTGGTTAGAGCCTTTTTCCGTCGTAGACACATAGGATCGTAAGATGTGGATCGAAATTATAACAGCGTGCCCTTCTCAGTTGGAAGGGTACGCTCTCGTAATTGAAGGTGTAGTTGCATTATGTTCACCCTTTTCTTTATGAGAGCAAACCTATATATCTTGTGTTTGTGATCTTGCTGATTTTTAACTCTTGATTTGTGTTTCCGCTTTTGAAATTGGCAGAATACGCGTTTCAGAAGTTTGCAGACAGAATTTGATGTGTTTCTGCTGATGCTATAGAATTTTTTGTTGAGTGGGATTGGTAATTATACAAGTGACTATCATGGACCGCAAGGATACATCTGGTTTTGTCAGTGGTGGATGCCTGCGCAATGGCAAACTCTGTAGGATTTAGTCTTGGGCTCATTTGTATATAATAATTGGGAACGAAGTGTAGTTATGTTGATAGTAATTTTAGTTAGGAGATACTTATATTTCGAATAAAAACAAGATGGATGGCTCTTCTATGCCTTTTATGTGGGACTCATCTCTTAGAGAATGCAAAGATGTAAATGGAGGAATTGATGTTGGCTTCGACTCTTTTGGGGATACTGCCTTACGCCTTTATTCACATGGCAGTGTGGGTGTAGCCCCAAAGCTATATGTAGGGGAATCAAGCAAAAGTAATTGGGAATTTGTCGATGATGTGTCCAGTGCGAAGACTGAGATTTGTTTGGATCTTGAATTGGGTTTTTCAGCAAGTTCTCTGCTGAACAAGACCAAGACAAAATTTGGTGCTCCGAGTACTCTTGTAACTTCTGGAAAAGGTGTTGAACAACAATCTTTAGATGATATTGGCATGGACTTTGATCTGAATCTGGGAATCAACAGAGCATGTAATGTCACTAAGAACAGCCCAACGAGTATCAGAAGATCTGAAAATGAGAGGGTGAGAGTTGACCTTGAGTTAAGCTTATCTACTGTCGCTGCAGAATCTGATCTCACCAGTGTTGGCATGACTCGAACACTGTCTAGCATTGAGGGACTTGTGGACGAGGGATCGACCTCATCCAAATGGAAGCGAGGAGCTCTTATCCCTCTTGTAGACAGCTTGCAAACTGCAGAAGCCGAGCTCTCTCTTTCGAAGAAGGCAGATAATGTGATTCCAGTTGCGAGTCATTTTAATTTTTCATCATTGACTGTTGAAGCAGCTAAAACAGTTGATCCCAGTACTTCGTCTCCTAAACAGCAGCGCAGAACCAATATTAAGACTTGCCAATTTCCTGGCTGTCATAAAGGCGCAAGGGGAGCGTCAGGTCGTTGTATTTCTCATGGTGGCGGGCGCAGATGTCAAAGGCCTGGTTGTCAGAAGGGAGCAGAAGGCAAGACAGCATTCTGCAAAGCCCATGGTGGCGGTAGAAGATGTGAGCACTTGGGGTGTACCAAAAGTGCTGAAGGTCGCACCAATCTCTGTATTAACCATGGAGGTGGAAGGCGTTGTAGCTTTTCTGGAGGATGCACTCGTGCTGCACGGGGTAGGTCTGGCCTTTGCATCCGTCATGGTGGGGGTAAAAGGTGCAAGATGGAAAATTGTAAGAAGAGTGCAGAGGGCATATCTAGTCTCTGCATTGCTCATGGGGGTGGTCGTCGCTGCCAATACCCTCAGTGTAATAAAGGCGCTCAAGGGAGTACAAAATTCTGTAAGGCCCATGGAGGAGGAAAAAGGTGCACATTTTTTGGTTGCACAAAGGGCGCTGAAGGAAGCACCCTGTTCTGCAAAGGACATGGTGGGGGCAAGCGATGTTCCTATCAAGGAGGAGGGGTGTGCACGAAGAGTGTTCATGGTGGTACTTTATATTGCGTCTCACATGGTGGTGGTAAGAGATGTGGTATACCTGAATGTACCAAGAGTGCAAGGGGGCGAACAAACTTCTGTGTGCGCCATGGAGGTGGAAGGAGGTGCAAGTTTGAGGAATGTGGAAAGAGTGCGCAAGGCAGTACTGATTTCTGCAAGGCACACGGTGGAGGAAAGCGCTGCTTGTGGGGCCAGCCAGGCTCTGCCTTCTATGAAGATGGTATCACCCCTTGTGACAAGTTTGCTAGAGGGAAAATCAGCCTTTGTGCTGCGCATGCTGCACAAGTCCAAGACAAGCGAGTCCATGGTAATGGTACTGTTGGCCTGAATTTAAATGAAACCGCTACAGAGATGCCTGTGGTGCATTCAAACGACGTGACAGGAGAAGGAAGCTCAGGTCTCTGGAACTTTGGAGGTTACATGCACGATATGACACCTTCGACTTCTGCCCTTCCTGATCACGGAACGCTCATGAGCTCAGCTGAAGAATCTTCATATTCAGCATCACTTCCTGAAGGGAGGGTTCATGGGGGAACTCTTATGGCTATGCTGAGAGGGGGCTAATTGCTGCTGCTGCTGCTATTTGGACTTGATCTCGAACAAGGAAAGACTTGCGTGTCAATAAACGTGTGGATTTGATGATGAACAAAAATAATTTAGTCTCGATGTGTCGCTGTATAATTGTATACATCCAGGGTTTTTGTTATGTGCAAGTAACTTCTAGTGAAACTGCTCAGGTAGTCAGGTCTTAATCTCCTCTTTAGTTTTTATGCAGGTGTTCATGCCTAATTTAGTGGTCTTTAGTCCTCCCTATAAACGCATTATCTCTGTTATGTCGTAGATTTGATTTTCGAAGCAGCTCTTTATATGATGTAGTTGCCAGCTAAATCTGATATGCTTGTAAATATTTTGTGAAATAAAGCTGGTTTATTGTGAAACTGCTGTTGGTACCTATGATCTGGTGATCTCATTCAATGGTGAGATAATTTCGTTGCAGAGGTTCTGGGTCGCAACGGAGGAAGAAACGGCGCAATGCCTATTTCGCCTTTTCGCAGACAGTTGTGTTGCTGTTCTTGCCTTTCGCCAATTTAACTTCCAGTGACAAAGCTATTCGTTTGAAAAGAAATAAAGAACGTACAAACTGACACAAAACCTTGCAACTTTCATTAATCAGGAAAATAATCAATCTTTCACTAGAATCACTACACAACACACTTGCTAGCAGTGAGGAGCTAAAACAACCTAAGCTATCATGTCCCTGTGTGTAACCTAGGATGTGTCTCTGTAGGGACCCTAGCCAAACGAGATATGCTGCCACTGGTTGGCACTTACGCTCAGAGATGCTGGACCACGGTCTGAACACCTGAAGAGCTTTGATAGGCATTATTGAGGACAGCTTCAGCTAAAACTAATTCCTAGTCCATCAGCTTTCTCCCAAGGTAGCATCTTGCTTGATGGACCGGATGTTAATGGCGCTTTCTTATGCACTATATTGTTCTGACCTGAATGTTGTGTGTTGATGGGGATCGCCAAATAGGTTGTTTCCCACTTTGTACAAGAGCGATTTCATCTCCTTTCTTCACCATTCCTTGCTTCTGTTAAAGAAGAAATTATACTTTCAGTAATACACTTGTACACATACTGGCATTTGGTGGAGACAAAGTACATAATGAAACCCTCACTGGAAGAGAGCCCGTCTTCATCGACCAACCACATGTTAATTAAATACGGTTTAGCCATCATAGAACATATAGATATGGCAAGTCGATGTGATGCACAGTATTGGTAAAAAGCTCAAGACTTTGCAGCAGAGCAATGAAAGTGTACGCAGAAGAACCAACGCAATACAAACAAGAAAAACTTTCGCCGAAAATAAAAGCGAGTGTTTGTCGACCAATAGCAAGGGGTTGACTTACTTTTAGCAAAGTCAATGCTTCTGAGAATGTTTCCTCAGCATCGTCAGAGAACTGAATGTATATGGGGCATACACCTTGGTAAAGTGCAAGTCTTTGTTGTACCCTCTTACTGCAGAAATTTAAAGATAAACAAGATCAACAAGTACCTGACAGTGACAGCTTCATCTTGGCTAAACACAGCTACAATAGCACCTCTACCACCCCCCAAGTTATACAGCAGTACATACAGGCATAGCAATTAAAAACTTCGCCTTGCTTCCTTTTTAGAAGTTTTAACAACATATCCAGCTACCCAAGGAGACTCTGACTGCTCGTTTCATGTTCAAGCAGATTACATCTCATGTGATACGATTGACAAAAATATCCGCCAGAAGCAATTACATCATCAACTTGCAAGCTAAAGGTTGTTAAGAAATTAAAAAAATCTAATACTCTAAGGCTATAACAATGTCAGCGAATGACACAAACCATTACTTGAAATGCGAATAGAGATGAACAGGAGATAGTTGTCTCTTACGGGAATCAGAAACATGAAGAAATTTACCAAACCTTAAAAAGTCAGAGTTCAGGCAAAATGCCAACTAAAGTATCCTGATAATCTGGATGTGTATCAGGAGACCTCTATCCCTAATTAGGTTCCCCAATTTCTTATCTTTTCCTCTTTTTTTGTGCACGAAGGGTTCCCAATTCTCACTCTATCGTATCTTGTCAATAATTCCAACTATCATATTAGAGCTGAGGAGCAAGTACTTACTCATTTGTGAATGCATATATTGTTCCAGAAGGTCGATAATGGCTCAGCAAGATGGCCATAAACCCTGTTCTGGTGAAGACGACAATGGAGGTTCCGAGAGTGTTTGACATCATGGTAGCATGAAATGCAAACATTTCACTCATATGGTTCTACACGCATAATCACATGGTCAAATCTCCAGCTAAACTCCACTTATATGACCATAGTAAAGGAATACTGATTGTTCGATTTACTTAATAGTTCATACAGGGAACAATAGGTACCTTGAAAACTAAACCAAGATTTTGTGGTGTTTGAGTACCAGTCAAGGTTGCTTCAGTCCTCAACGAAACAGTGTGCATAACTGTAACAGCTTTGAGAGGGAATCTGCGAAAAGATAGTACACAATTTTAAGTTGGACAGAGACCACAAGTATATTATTGCTGCGTATATGTAAATCCCTTCACCCCGCCATTGGGGAGACTTCAAGACCCTGGGGTAGTATAGTTCAGTTGTTATCGTTGTTGTATATTTTTTATTGGCCATATTGCAGCTTCTTGATACAGCATATGACAAGCTAAACTTGTATTTTACTTCAAATGCAACAGAAGAAAGATGTGAAGATCTAGGACATACTTTCCATGAGCAGTTTCTCCAGAGAGCATAACTGAATCAGCACCCTCCCTAACAGCAATAGCTATATCAGAAACCTCAGCACGTGTAGGTGTTGGGTGAATAATCATGCTTTCAAGCATGTTTGTTGCTACAATTACTGCTTTGCCCATGCTGCGGCACAATCGTATTATCTCCTCCTGCATTAGCCAAAAAGAGTATTCCAGCCCATGAAATTCTCTTGTTCACATCTGTTAGGAGAAACATTAGGGAGAATCAATGGAGGTTCAGCAAATACCTGTATAAGGGGAACTTCCTCAATGGGAAGCTCTGCACCAAGATCTCCTCGGGCAACCATAGCCTGCATTGCCAAGGATTCAAAACAACAGTTAATCCAAAGTTTGAAGCAGCGCTGACAACAAAAGAACGCATAATTTGACACCTTCCACCCACCCCACAATTTATGCACCACTCAGCTACCTAACTCTTGCACAAATAAGTTCCAAATCTACGTCCACTAGATGAAGAACACTCGTGAACATCCTAGCTTTTGTCTATTACTAAGCAAATATAAGATGGAACTTCATGGCTCAAGATAATCACCCCATCAGCAGCAGTAATAATTGAATGCAAATTTGGAATGGAGTCGGCACTCTCAATTTTGACAATGACATGAATATCAGCACCACAGCCTGAGAAATTAAGAAACATGGTTATAAGGTCAAGAATTCAACACAAAAATTAGATAAAGGCAACATAACATCAATTATAGGCCATCATATTTACTTTTGAGATAATTCTTCAATTCATGAACAACAGCTGCATCTTTGACAAACGAGACAGCATAAAAATCAACTCCATTGTCAACTCCGAACTTGATATCGTCCCAGTCCTTTTCTGCAACATTCATAGGCAGCTATGAGAGACCCCAATAATCAAATCGCTTGAACAACAACAACAACAACAACCAAGCCTTATTCCCAAAATGATTTGGGGTCGGCTAACATGAATCGTCATCTAGTAACCGTCTTGTGTACGCCAAGAAATTTCGAAAACGTTGTAAACCTTTTAGAAGTATTTAAACACTTTCAAAGGAAGTTTAGAAAGTCGTCAAAATAAATAAAAAGGTTTAAAAAAATATTGCAAAAAACATATGAACTTTGAACACAAGTTAAAAAAGTTTAGGAAAAAATAGTTGGAAAAACCAGACAAAGAAATCAAAAGAAGTCAGAATAAGTCCTCCACATGGATAGAGTCTCGCCACATCGCCCTATCCAACACCATACTCTCTTCAAGCCCTAGGAAGCTCATATCACTTCTAATCACTCTCGTCCAAGTCATCTTGGGTCTTCCCCGACCCCTACGAATATTATCACTTCTCCACCCTTCTACTCGCTTGTAACAAAAAAAAAAAAAAAAAAAAACAAGACACCAATCCCTAAGAAATCAAGCCTAATAGATGCAATAGTTTAGGACTTTAGGTTGGGGGCTGGGTGTCCAACTCCTATCTAGCAAGGACAGCAATGATAATAGTTTCCAAACCTGTAATGGATGGCAGGGTAGCACTTTTTCCCCGGACATTAAGGTGCCGCCTTGATTTTAGCTCTCCGCCATCAATAACTTCACACTTCACTGTTTCTTCAGTTTTCGACTTCACCAAGAAGGACATCATACCACCTGATCAGTAACAAATACACCCAAACAATCATTAAGAGTGTTCTGCATATAGCCACAAACATGAGCTAAAACATATCCCAATGTTTACCATGCCAAACAAATCATCGAGAAAATCCAACAACCTATCCAAGATAAGGGTCTAATTCATTATAGGACAAAAGAATTTTGAAAAAATTATCATAAAAGCAAAGATGTAAAAGTGATATGGAATGACGTCAATCACTACACATACAGGCTTCATTAACTCTCCATCATAAACCATAGCCTTTCTCAGCTTTTCAAAGAAACTTCGAGCATCAAAAAATTCAACATGGGACTTTGGCGTTTATATGACAGCAAATAGCTTCAACTTCTGGTATAAAAAATACGATATTAGCCAAATGGGCTTGAAACTTCATCATCAACGCCTGCGAGTAACCTTGATGGATAGGAGGGGTGGGTTCCAACGTTTGGGGAGTTATATAAGTCCCTTCAGCACGCATCAGCAGCAGCTAGTGTTAAAGATGCACTTTTTTGCCTATTTTAGGAAGCTTCATAGGCTTCCACAAATATATGAGAGATTTTTGTTCCAGGACCATAATAAGCCAACAACCGTAAGTTAAAGCCTATGATTTGGCCCATTTCGGCGATTTAGGCTATTTTCTTCAAACTACCTAAATGTGCTTCAAAAATTACCATGGACACCATGGGTGTGCCCTTTATGAATTTGAGGGGCCAGTTTTTTCATTTAAACCCTCCGTCTCCCGTCACTCACTAATGTGTGTTTTTGGCGGTTTCGGGCACTCATCATAGGTTTTTGGCTCTAATATTTTTCTCCAACACATAATATGACCCCTAGGTGATACTATAGAAATCTGAGTCAATTTTGTTCTAGTGCTATTTATGGCCAAAAACAGTGGACTATATACTACTCCCTCCGGTCCAGATTAAACTTCCCGCTCCCTTATGCGCACTTCGAAAGGAAAATTAATAAATAATTGTTAGTGATTCATTTAGCAAAAAAAATTTAAACCTAATTGTCACCAACATCTTCATCTTGCCTCCCTAATTATTCACTCGACAAAAAACGTAATAGTTTGGGAATGGGGAAGACAAAGTCGAGACCCTAAAAAAGAAGATGGGAAGTTTAATCTGGACCGGAGGGAGTATAGGCTTTGATCGATTTTGAGCACATTTTTTTAAGTATCCAAATATTCTCAAAGCATTGCGTGCCCTTAATTGATATGAGGGTCGGTTCATGGGTAATTATTTAATCTCAATCGGCTCGCATCACGCGACGTGGCTAGTGTACGCTTTTTGCCAAATTAGAGAACCTACTATTACTTTCCGGCTCTAATATTTTGATAAAACCCATAATATTACCTCCAAGAGCTTTCATGGTAATTTAAGCAGTTTTTGTTCTCGGGACATTTTGGACCAAAAACCGTGGATTATAGCCTTTGGTTTTGTCTAATTTTAGCCATGTTGGCTATTTTTTCAGAGAATCTAAAGTTTCATAAAACATTACACTAAACACCCTGGGAGTGCCTGGAAGAACTTGAGGGCCTAGTTCTCTCATTAAGATATCTTTTGAGCCCCTCCGCCTCCCATGACCCGTTGAGGCTACCACGTGTTTTTGGTTGATTTGGGCACTTATCATAGATTTTTAGCTCCAATATTTTTCCACGACACAAGATATTAGCCCTAGGAGTTACTAGATACATTTGAGTCATTTTTGTTTAGTTGTCCGTTTTGGGCCAAATCTTGTGGATTGAGTACATAATTCAGTTTTCCCCAATTTTATTAACTTTTTGGTAAGTAGCCAAATGTTCTCAAAAATGAGCCTCTGAGAAGTGAGAGCCCTAATTTGATAGGAGGCCGGTTCCCTGTTTGGGTAGTTCTTTAAGCTCATTCAACACAAGTCAACCAATGAGACTAAAATGTATTTTCTGACAATATTAAGGCCCAACCATTGATTATGGCTGCATTATTTAGTTTGATATGACCTCTTGTGGCTTCCACAAAAATTTGAGTCGTTTCTATTTTGGCGCCATTGTGGGCCAAAACCGTGGATTATAGCCTTCAGTTTTGTCCAATTTTGGCCAAGAAGACAACTATTTTCAAAGTACTCAATTTTCTTCAAAATATTACGTCAAACACCCAAGGATTGATCTTGATGAATTTGAGCAGCTAATTCTCCCGTTTTGGGGGTCTTTTAATCCCCTCCGCCTCTCATCTCTCCTTAAGGCTAGCGTGTGTTTTTGGCTAATTTGGGGCATCTATCATATGTATTTTATATCTAACACTTTGCAAAAACACATACTATGAACACTAGGAGTTACTACAAAAACTTAGGTAAAATATTGTGGGTTATATACTCCAGTAACTCCACTTCAATGTTGGCGAATTTTTAATGTTCTCAAAACCTTAAGGGGGGCAACTTTTGATTACTCTTATATGAGGATCGGTTCTTGTTTGGGTAGCCCTTTAAGCTCATTTGGCACACACCATGCTATAGTGCTTTTTTTGCCAATTTTTGGAACCTACCATAATTTTTTGGGCTCTGATATCTTGATAGAACCCATTTATTACCCCAAGAGGCTTACATATAAAATTGAGTCGTTTTTATTCCAGAGCCCTTTGGCAAAAATTGTAGACTTTAGCTTTCAATGTTATCCAACTTGACTATGTTGGTACTTAAAACAGAGTATCAAAAATTTCCCAAAACATTACCGTAAACACCCTGAAAGTGTCCTTGGTGAATTTGACGTGCCGGGGGGCTTAAGGACCCTCCATCCCTAGTAACCCGTTTAGGCTACCGTCTGTTTATATATATAGTATTAGATATCAAACTGGAATAAGAAGGGATACATGGTGCATACCATCGACAAGAAGCATATCACCAACTTCTACATCATTCACAAAATCATCGTAATTGACACTGACACAATCAGCTGTGCCTACACCTCTTTGGATAGTGAAAGTGAATTCCTGGCCACTTTTTAAGTTGACTGGCTGTGGCAAGTCCCCACTCCTGACCTCAGGTCCCTGAAGGAGTAAAACAATAAAACAATAAAAGCATTGGTAAGCCCCAAATGCCATCTGGTTCCTGATGCAACAACGGGAAGAACAGAGATTACACCCAAAGATAGCAGATAAACAAAAACCTTGGTGTCGAGCATGATGGCAATGACATTGTCCTTGTGTTGCGCATTATATTCTTTGACCAAGTCAATAACCTTCTGATGAGAAGCATGGTCTCCATGGGACATGTTCATACGAGCAACATTCATTCCAGCTTCAGCAAGCTTCCATATCATTTCACGAGTATTAGTTGAAGGACCAATGGTGCAAACAATCTTTGTTTTCCGTCTCACAATTGGCTTAGACCACATGCCTGGGGCTGCCTCTCCATTCTGTGACATCCCACTTAGGTATGGAATGTGTTCCTCTACCTATACACAAATTTAAATCATATCATCAAGGGACAAACAAAAAGCGCGAAGTCATGCTAATACCATCACACCAGATAACCAATTGACAAACCAACACAGCACACATCTTATATAGTTATATCACACAAGCAGTTCCAACTGTAACTTGAGCAATTGGAGCCAATCTGAGCACAGCAAAAATCTCGGCTTCAGGCCGAAACTTTCACAGGAAGCCTAATAGTCTCAATCTCCAATCAAATGGGCAAAAAAACAGCCAAATTTACAATGAAATCAACCCCAACCATCTATTCTTACCCCACCCCCACTCCAAATATCTCCTCAAATCCAACCTCATTCAAATTTTAACATTCTTTTGCCTGTAACTTTTTGTTCTACTATTTCGAGAGACACGGGACGTCCCACCCCATAACGACTTTACCAACTAAACTAGCTAACATGCGCAAAAACATCCATAGCGACTTTACCAGCTAAACTAGCTAACATTCGCAAAAACATCCATCGATTTATTCAAAAACCCACCAACATTTCCGTTGTTAGAATCACAAAAAATGGTAAAAGTACCCATTTACGCAATTTCCTCAAAAAACAATTGTAATTATACAAGCACACAAATATAAAAGAACATAACACATACAAGGGTAGCATCGTCGGGAGAAACAGGAACAAGCTCAACGGGGGAAGCCCTCTTGGCGGTGATGGGGGCGGCGCTACGGCGGGAGACACGGCGGGGGACGTGGTGGCGGAGCGGAGAAAAGGATAAAGATTCCAACTTTACGGCGGAAGAGCGAGGCTGAGACAGCATAGTGTGTGCTGATGACCCATGAATGATTGCTTGTGAGCACGCCGCCGCCATTGTTTTTACTGGAGAGAAAACGAGGGAGAGTTGTGAGTGAGGTGAAGGTGAAGATTTGGGGAGCTTGTGATTGAAGATTTCGTTAGTTCCGAGGTGAGACAAGAGTGTTGGAGTGTAGAACTACAAAAGTGTGTGTTGGGTGCATTTCATAGGGACAATGAAGATGGGAGTAGGTTCAATGTTAAAAGCGACGTCGTTGCTATCGCCTTTTTTATTTATTTTTAGTGTGTTTTTTCGGTTTTGAATTAGTAGATGGGTTATCTTGACGACTTTTGGATTGAGGTTTAAAATATGGTTGAAGAAACTAAAAGCCGAATCATGGAACGAAAATACGAAAAATCAAAAGATTCACGATGTAAATTCTGTGTTGGAGAAAAAGATAGCAGTGCTGAAGGGAAAACAAGATTTCTACAGAGTAGGTGATTAGGTGTTAATGAAAGAGAGGAAGTCAAACACTTTAGCATGGATATCATTCTCACCAGTCAAACCCCCGCCTCCAAAGGAGGTCCGCCTAAGTAATCCGCCCGTGAGGGAATCGCTCCTTTACACAATCGCCAAGCAAAAGTTCTCACCTTTGGTGGCACTACTAGTTCCCAAATGTAGCGCCAGAGGTTCTCTTCACTTTTTTCTTAGCCGGCCCTCCTTAATCTCCACCGACAATTTTTTTTTTTTTTTTGTGAAGTGGTATCTGGTTTCTACCGTATACTCACCTTTAGCGCTACAGTGTCAGTATACCATTTCGGCAATTGGTATTCTCATCACCTATTTCGCTTCAAAACCAACAATTTACTCCTCACCACTTTTCACTTCCAACATCACAGTTCTCCATCAATCCAATCCTCTACCACCACATCTTACTCACTGCCTTTTGGATACACGAGCTTGAAAGTTGGACCCTACCCCGTCAATCTATCGCTTCACAGCCTCACACACTTGTCATCTCCGATTCTCCATCGGCACCACTCCAATAATAAGTCATTCGCCCCCACAATACTCCGCCATAAAAAGTTTAGATGTCTCCCCTGTAACACCCCCAAATTTCGGCTAATTTAAAACTCAATTTATTATACAAAACGTGCCAAAATTCGGGAATATTACAAGTTAATATACAAAACCGGAGATACAGCTATACAAAACTCTTAATAAAATAAAATAACTAGTGCGGAAGCGATAAAAACTGCTCTTGACTCTTCAGATTTACTCCTGACTCAACCCTGCAATCAAAATCAAGACAAAGGACCTACCCCATGACGAGTAGCTCTAAGGAAAAATATCCGCATTTCGCTGAACAACACTACTCTACCGAATAATATAAGCTGGATAATAATAAGTCGTGGTTTTATAATATGTGAATAATAAGGGGAACATAATAAAGCACATAAAAAGTGTAAAATACTCCCTCAGGACTACCTGTTAATTCTCATAACTTACTCCACTCTACTCTCCTCGATACAAAAATCACGACCTTAAGATAATCAATAGCTTAAACTCATAATTCTCGTAACTGAACCTTCTCTTAAAACTCATGACCATCTCTTCTTGACACTACACTATTATCGTCGATCCTATGTCACGGTAATGGGCAAGTGAACTGGCGGTTAAACCGTAAGACAATACTTTTATCTCAATTCTCAGTATCAAACTCTGAATCTCTATCTTTTCTTTTTGCCACGATTTCGGGCTTTTTAATTTCTTAGTAACATAGCTCTAACTGATATCTCAAAATAACAATGTCAAAGGTTCAGTGAACCTTGAACACCTAGAGTATAACTCTAAACTACTCGACCTCATACCAATTACAAAGGACGACAATTCAAGTATATACGAACTCGACCTTAATAATATGAACCTTCAATTAGCTGACGACCATAACTTATCTCACTCAAAAGTCAATCTGATCAAAACTTAATTGTTCAAGTGCCAGAACAAGAAACCTCGCCAACTCTCGCACCACTTGCGTCAAATGAAGCCAAACAACAAACTACCACTTAATTCTATTCCCAATCAATTCACCTTTACGACACAACAAAGTCTCCTTGACACCAAATTAGATATTAATCCTGGTATATTCGCTAACCAATCGCAACCCCTTTCACAAATTATCAAAACTTGTAAAAACGTATATAGTACATTACTACTTCACGCAAACAATAATTTAACACTTTGCACCTCAATCAGCACATACACACACCTCACTTAGGGTTATACTTGATCATAATAATAAAGGAAATAGTAAAAACAGTGTTACCTTAAAACCCGTGAAAATAATGTGTGAATGAGTCATAAAACGCCATTAGATCAACCAACAACGGAACGTGTAAAGTTATGAATCAATTACAAAACTGAATTTGAAATGCAAAAATCGAACTAAAAAAGCTCAAAAGTAAACCAGTTTACACGTAAGGTGATGAAACGGTTATTAAGAAAAACAAAAGGTTGAAATGTTTGGCTTGATAATCTGATGGTCGTATAAAGTTGATGGAAGGTGGAAGGATAATAACAACAGGAAAGTACAAGGCAAGGGTTCCTTAAGCAGCCGACATAAAATATTGAGTTTTTTTTAATAAAATAAAGAGATAAAATATAATTTAACCAAATTGATAATAAACGATATAATAATAAATATACGAAAAAATCATTCACGTTTTTTTCATCAACATATCATCGTTGGAAGCCCTTATTGTATGCCTAAAACCTATCCCTCATTCTCCTCTTAAACAAAACAACTCCTCCCACGACATTCAATGGAAGTTACGCTGACTCGCTCCCCACCGAAACTGAGTAATGAGCAAGTTGATTTCATTGCAAAGGCTCAACGGAATTTGAAGACTCTCATGTGATAGGTAAAAATCGTTTGAGCTGCCACGTTAATCAAAATCACTTTACCTGAAGACGGCACCAACTGCTGTGGTCTTCAAAGATATGTAGAAAATTTCTTTTGAAATTTTTTTTTCTACCTTTTTTTTTTCTTTCTTATTTTTATTTGAAAAAAGAGCAGACCTGGATTACTATATCCTAAAAATTTCACTCTCATCGTGCAAGGCTTCACCGATGTTGATTGGGTGTCCCTATATTAGTAGGAAGTTTATTACAGGGTATTGTGTCTTCTTTGGACCATCTTTGGTGTCTCGAGAAAACAAAGTTTCAGAAGATTTTGTCTATGTCCTCTGGTGAGACTGGTGAGACTGGTGAGAGTGAGTTCAGGGTCATGTCTGCCACAACAAGTGAATTGGAATGGCTCACCGCCCTACTGTTTTATCTACAACTTGTAGTCACTTATTGTGTTACTTTGAATTGTGACAACATGGCTGAGATTGCTGCAAATCCTGTGTTCCATGAACGGACAAAGCACATTCGGATTGACTGCCATTATGTAAGGGTCAAAGTGTTTGAAGGCTTCATTGAAACACAACATGTTTCATTAGCTTTACAGCTTGCTAATTTGACGACTAAAGGTTTTCCTGAGCATCATTTCAATTCCATCAATTGAGAATTTACAAATACAAATCCAGTGTTTGGGAAAACTTAAATTTTGAATTTTAGAATTTGAAATCCAAATCCATTTGTTTGGAAATACAAGGAATTTGAAATCCAAATGTATTTTACAGCGAAAGCTTATTTGATTGAACATTTAACCATGAATTTTTTTTTTAAAAAAAAAAACTCCTCTTATTATCAAATAAACAGAAAAATACAAAAAAGACCAAACACTCATCTTCCCGCCGCCACCCACACTCCTCAACCCTAGCACCACCGCCGCCCAACACAGAACCCACTGGCGCAGACTACTACACCACCAAACTCTGGCGCCGTCGTCTTACAATAAGAACGTGGGGTGGTTCGCGGTGGTTGTTAAATGTGAACGGTTAGAAAGGAGAAGAGAAAGGAAAGGGCAAGGGGTGACCACCGGCCAGATTGTTGGCGTCGAAGCCGTCAATGGTGGTTTCGAGGGTGGACCTTCGGCGTTCTTTGGTGGGGCTGGGATATGAGAAGGGAGGAGGGAGAATATGGGTGGGTTTGAGGAGAGTGAGGAAGGGAGAATTTCAAAATGACACCTCGATTGTTGTCATTTGTATTTAGCCTAATTGGATTTGTTACAAATTTTCAAGGATTTAAACCAAAACCAAATTGGAAAATGGTAGAATTTCAAAACATTTGAATTGACTCAAATTTGAATTGACTCAAATTTGAATTTGTAATTGAAATGATGGTTTTCAAACACTCTCTAACATAAATAGGGAAAATTTTATCGTACCTCCAAGGGTGTATGCAATTTTGTACCCCCTAGGAGAATTTGATGAGCAACCGTTAATATTTTGACGAGCAAATACAAAAGGTATACTATACATTCATAGTATAAGTTAAATACATAAATAGTAATTCAATAATATTAAAAAAATATGTTCATCAATTTATACGTCAATGCTCAACAACAAAAATCATTGCTCATCAAATCTACACTGTTTGCTCATCAATTTTATTATACCCCGGTATACAGCCGTACGGTATAAGAATTGCATAAATATAGTGTCTTTTCGAACGAAAAAAAGTTTAAATTATCGCCAATATAAAAACACCAAAAGCGCGGGAGAACAAATGTTTCCCGCCAATAAGTAAAACAACATAAAAACCCTTTTTCTCAATCCCCAATTTTTTTTCCCACATTTTCTCTCTCCTCAGCTTCACACTCAATCAAATCCCCATTTTCCCCCAATTTCTTCATCGCTTCAATCTCACATTTGATTTCCCCCCAAATCAAACCCCCAATTAGTAATTTTTCCAATAAAACCCTAATTTTAAAATTCCCAGAAATTACCCAAAAAAATGGATACAGATGGGTTGTCCGTAATCTGCACCGGCCTCGGGTCGATGGAGGAAGACGGTTACGAGAAAGACAAGTATTGCTTAGGTATCGATACGACTCGAAACCCGAAACCCTAATTTTTATTCTTTCTTGTTTTTGTTATGTGCATTTATGCTAATTTGGTTCTACAATTGTGATTTCGGCAGATAATTTGAAGGATTTGTTGAGGTTCTTACGGCGGGATGATCCCGATACGAGGGACGTGTTTAAGCAAGTGTGTAAGTGGAATATTGTGGGGAAGAATTTGATCCCAATTATTGAGTATTGTCAAGATGAACACAATTTGGTTCTAAATGCCGGTATGTGATTCGATGTAATTGCGTTAATTACGCTGTTTTGAAGTGATTATTGATGTGTTTTACGCCGTTAATGGTGACTTTTTTTTTCGGGTTTTGCAGTGAAGGTATTGGTGTTTCTTACTATGCCAGTTGAGGCTACATCTAAGGATGTTACTCAGCAGGTTGAGTATTTGTGGAGAATAAAGTCTGCTATCACCTCTAGCGATATCGTTGCAGTTATCGTCTCCTTGCTCGAGAAGCCACTCGAGGATTTGGAGTGGTATGTTGAAATTTTGTGATGTTTTAATTGATTTATCTAGTTTTGCAGGCTTAGAACCAATACATCCTTTTGACCCCACCATGATATATGCTTGATTGTACTAGAGTGTAGGATTTAGAAATTGATCGGATAATAATGGACAGTGTTTGTAGACATTATATCCGCGTAAACGCTTAGAATTTGCTAGCTTATTCGCGGATGCCCGTTTTTACATTACTGCCTTGCTTCCACCACAATGCAGAAAGTAATCCTAGTTTCAAAAAGAGATGTTGTATTGGTTCACCTTAGAATGATTCTCTTGTAGAGTTCCTGGTTTTATTTTTTACTGGCTTAGCATTAGTCTGACGTGTACCTCTATGCTGAACAGCATGGTGTTTTCAGAGGATGATTGGAAACTTGTCCAATTGGTTCTGACTCTATTCCGGAACATTTTGGCTGTACAAGACCTCTCAGTACATCAGAAGGCTTTGGGTTCTGCTACTAAGCTTATAAACGAGCGTGATGACTTCCTAGAACGGCTGTTCACAGAAAATGTCATGGATTTGATCATCATCATTACCCAGCACGTTGGTGGTTCATGTCGCTATCTTCGTCATGATAACTTGCTCTTGTTAGAAATATATCATTACATATTTATTGGTCAAGATCCAGAGCTGATTGCCAAAGCATGCTCGATGGATTCAGAGGTTTGTTTTGCTTACATTTTATTCCGATTCACATGTTGATCTTGTGCCATATCAAATGTAAGATGACAGTTCAAGTTCTAGAATCGGCTTTGATAACCATGCTACTGGTATTTTCTAAGAAATCCCATGTCACAGACTTCTGACACATTTTAATTATGTGGAAACTTCAAATGATGCTTTCGTGGCATTTTTAACGTTGCTCAAGCTCATATGGATTATATGTATGTATTATCCTAGTAGCTGTGCTGCATCATTACTATCTTTTCGTTAACAGACTTTTAATTTATTTGTTCTCATTTGAGTCGGTTAGGTTGATGAAGTTGCCAAAGCCGGTCTTAGCAGTCTTGAATCTATCATGCAAGAGGAGGCAGCTAAGAAAAGAGAAGCTAGATTGCAAGCAAGCCGTCATTCACAGTTTGGTGCGACATTTACACGACGTACCTTGGTAATGCTCCCGTTTTTGGCAAAACTGATCCAGTTAGCATATTGTTTGAAAATTTTCTGATCACAGGATCTGCTTCTAACAGGATGGTTCTACAACAATGTGCAAGGGAGTGCCTACATCTGCATCATGTGATAAGCTGCTAAAACCAGAAAAGGTCCACAAAGGCCCTTCGAAAAAGGTTTTGAAAGATAATGCTCTAGCACCTACGACAAAAATAAGCCTTCTAAAGATGCTTCTTGAGTATTTAAACCAGTTTCTGAGTGGGGGATACAATGGTACGGCAGAAGTTTACATTTTTGATTATGTCCTTTTCTCTTTATATGTTGAACACCTACAAGTACTTATTGCAGAACTTATCAGTGCTAATGCAGTCTATTCTTGCGGATATTGAGAAGGAGCATCATGCAATACAAACCAGTGATGTTATTATGTTCTTTCATCTAGCGCAGTTTGTTACATCCTTTCAATATCACAAGTCAGCAATGATAAAGGTCAGATAAAACTCTAAAATGTACTTGAAAACCTGCCCTAAATATTTATGAGCATGTCATTTGTGTGGTCAATATCATGTTAGAACTTCTTTTTACTCCTTTTTTGTTGTCCTTTTTTGTTGATGCTTTATACATTGAAAGGTTGTCTAATTAGAGAATTTAAAAGAGAGCAACAGCTTGAGATAGAAGTAGATAGAAGCGAAAAATAAATTTGAGTGGCTGATAGCTTGCAACTTCAAGAGACTTCACTTAAACAATATCGAATGGTAATAGCCGCATTAACTTTAGGTGTCGTGTTGCTTTTTGGATGTTTGGAGTCTCTGTGAAGACAAGTATGCAAAGGAAAACCAACTAGGCATTACATACCATTTACATAACCTTTTATGCCTCTCTATACTGAGAGGAGGACCATAAAGTATGGACTTGCAACACCAGTGACGAGCATAATACTCGCTCCTTAGTATCTCTGGCTTTGCTGGCAGTTATGGTGTGGTTGGCCCTCTATTTTATCTTTGTTATTTTAGAATGGCTGTTTAATTTCTTGCTAATGTGTGACGTTGATTTGCCAATTGAGATACATTGTTCCTCATCTTTATTTAACAGCAGAGCGAAAAAGCCAACCCTAAATTATCTCTGGATGATAATGATGATGATGATGATGATGGTAGTACATGGTTCAAAGGTGACATAAGCGGGCCAATTGCAGCAACTATGAATGAGTCAATGTTTGGATTGGTAATAGCAAAGTGGCAGTTGGCATATGAAGGTTTAAAGGAAACAAAGAACAACTCTTTCCTTTCAGTTACAGGGTCTCTTATGAAGACTATGGTAAATTTCTATTTACTTATTGAAGTGTCATATCTCCCCCAACCCGCAAGATAAAAAGGAAATAGGAAGACCTTCATCTGTTTTCATTTTTATTTTGGCTGCTGAGCAACTTGGGAAGTGCGTTAAGCCTTAAACAGTTAGACATTTGCAAACTTCTTTTAATATGTTTCAACTTAGACTAGCTCCCTGGGAGAAAATTGATTGCACAATACCTCTTATTGTGTGCTGCCCTCCTTAATGACCTGCTAGAGTGTAGAAATGCATAATTGCTCAACTGGTGTAAAATCTGAACTTGTGGGAGCTGCTGATGTGCTACCAGGTTTTATAAAAGTTGAATGGCTCATGAAGTTCTGTGGGTTATAGCTCTCAAAATTAATCAAACTTACCGTGAAGCCAAAATAGGCTTGACAATAAACGGCTATCCTTCTTAACTTATCTGCTTAACACAATCTGCGTTTAAACAATGTGCTAGTGACTGGTTATCCAACCTCTATTCTTAAATGTCATGTCTTGCAGATCCGGATGTTGGACCTGGTGCTCAAGTTGATGCCTGAAAGTTCAAAGGAACCCCAAACTGCCCGTATTATACTATACAAGTTGTTCTATGATCAAACTGACCAGGGTTTGACTCAGTTTCTTTTGAATGTGGTCAGATCATTTGACGCTCATAAACAGCCAAAAAGGTATCCTTTAACAATCTATTTATCGGGACATCTGACATTTCCTTTCCAATTTCCGTTGAATGAGTTGCTGCTTAATGACTAGCCTTGAAGCTTTAAGACTAATTATGAGTTAGGCCATTGGTATAACAACTATGCATGCATTAATTGTGCATGGCTGTGCTAGGCCAAAGTTTATATAAGTCCATCACATGTTCTCTTGCAGTTATGCCCTAGCCATAATGTTTTTGTATCAGTGGTTCCTTGTGATCTGAGGTCTGATTTAAGCTTAGTCTGTCCTGTCTGATTTGTGGTTAATGTTCATGTCACCCTTCACCTCACTATTATAGCTGATTTTTTGATGAAATATTAAAGGACAGACCAATGTGCATTGTGCTGCCCGTTTATCATTGGACAAACCCCTAGGATAGAATCGATCTAGAATTCTAGATCATCTTATTTTGGGGAGATTCAGATCCTTATTATTCCCTCTTGAAATTATTTGTCTTTACGTTCCATTTTTTTGGATCGCACACCACATTACAGCATTATGAGTGAGCCTATTTGCGGAGTCTCTTTCTTGGACTAAAATATCTCAGTGTTTGATGCTTCTTTTTTTTGTATCTTGTTAGTGATCTTGCAGATTTAGTAGAGATAATGCATGTGGTTATACGGCTCATGGAGAAGCTACAAGCACATGGGACATTAAGAGTAAGCCTTTCTCCATCGTAAAGTTAAATATTTAGGATGGAAAGCCAAGTCTTTGTTAATCTTAAGTTTGACACAGTCTATGAGACAATTATTACTGGAGGGGCTGTTTGAAGTACCCAACTCTTTACATATAAAAAAAAATACCCAACTCTATACGAAGTTCAATGTATAGCTTGGCTAGCTTTCACTAGTCTATCAGAGGGCTAACATTCTGTTACCACGAAGGTTTTCTCAATGTTCTTTCCGTCAGCTGCAGTGAACCATGGCAGTCAATAAAATGACTGGCAGAAATGAGGAAGACTTAATGGACTGTTCCTTAAATAGTACAGCGTCATATAGAAGCTCTCTTTAGTCACCTTTGTACTGTACCGTAGGCATGGTTTTCTGGTTATACATGTGAATGATCTGCCTGGGCCATGGCCCTGCCATTTGCTGCTTTGTCCGTCCATTCTTGATTTAGGGGGTTTGGGTTCAGGGCGGATGATTTCAAATTCTTTGGATCCTCATTAAAAATGGTTTAATAAAGTTATGTGTCCTTTAGTTTTTTGTGACCAAAACATGTCTTGTATAAGTACATCTATCCCCGTTTTCTTGATGTACATGTCTTGTTGTATGGTCATTTTATCTAATCTTACAGCTGAAATATTTCTTGCATTCATTGTGTGTGTTAAAGGTTGCTAAAAAGGCAAGAAAGTCTAGAAAAAAGAAAACGGATGACCTGAAAAAAGCAGATAGTGAAACTGCTGGAGATGATGTCACAACTCAGAACGAAAACCAGTGTCCCAGCAATGATGAACATCCTGACGGGGGAATCCCTGAAAAGGAAAGCTCATCTCTGGCAGGCGATGATGGGAAAGACAATAATGTTGATGTCAGTGTTCAAATTGAGGAGACAGAAACGACTATGACAGAGGGTCAGATCACAGGCAGTGATCTCCCACTGAATGATCAGGGAGATTCTAATCAAATTCATGACAACTCTCTTGTCAATGGTGCATATGATTGTGACTCCTCAGCAGATGAACAAGCTGCTACAACAGCCGAAGAAGATTTTAAGATGACATCTTGGCTAATTCAATTGGCTAGCAGTAGTATCATTAGTAATCTCTGCTGGTTACTTAAGTTCTATAAAAGCAATTCCACATCCACAAATCACTATGTTGTATCCTTGCTAAGGAGGATATGCGATGATTTAGATCTTTCTCCCATGCTATATCAGGTAACATTGTTTATCTTTCTACACATTACACACGTGTTTATTGCATTCCATAGGTATCTTATGGCTGCTTTTCTTTTGGAACTCGTCAGCTATCCTGCCTTGTCATCTTTTATGAAATCCTGAATGATCAGAAGGCAAGTCCACACAAAGAATACGAGAACCTTGTGCAATTCCTTACTACTCTAGTACGAAGAATGCTCAGGAAAATGAAGAATCAACCGCTTCTCTTTGTGGATGTGTTATTTTGGAAGTCAAGGAGAGATTGTCATTACATCAACGCCGAGTCCATCCATCAGGAGGTTGGTGACATGCGTAAAGAAGTTAGAAGCTGGGCTACCGGAGATGCTGGTCCATCACAGGCCAACGGAAGTGGTAGGAAGAGCTTAGCAGATGCCCTTGGGGATGATGAATTTGATGTTATGATCTCCAGTGAATCTCGTCATGAGATGTGAGTGATTCAATAATTTTGAATGTTCGTTTTATCATTTTCTTTTTGTAGTCCCTTAGATCGAAAATAAAAGGTATATTTATCTAAAGTTCTTCTAATTTGGCGTTCTTCCTTTATCCTCAGGGACCTAGAACTCGACGAAGCTCCTGAAGATCTCTTTCCAAGTGGTGATAATGGGTATAATGCCATGTACGAGCTTTAAAAACTACAAATTGAGTCTAGTGGGTTTGTCACTCTTCAGCTTTGCTTTACAATATCTTTGAATTGGCTTTTCTCATGTTTTAGGAAAGAGAATATCGGGGAAGGTAGTTTTGAAGGTACTAGGAAAAAAAAGAGAAGACTGGTTCTCAGTGGCAAGCTAGAAGAACAGATCCTCCCCCTTTATGAAATGTGAGTATACCCTCAGGCAGACTCTTACCACCCAGGCAATCCAGCTCTTGGGTTCATTTGGTCTTGTAGTTTCATGACTGCATTTAGGATTTTTGTGTCTTCTGCATTCAGTCAATATTTGTTTCTTGTCAGTTATGAAGTAGTTAGTTTTTGGGTTTCATCAGGATTCTGCTTATATATATGCTCACTGGTCAAGATTGTATCTCAAAACTGTATCATCTAACCCTTATCCCCCTTTGCTGATGTAAGATGCTTCTAATATATTTAAGTATCAGAACTTAATGGACTTAACAATGATGGAAATGTTGAGGACATAGAATTAACTTTGTATAGAAAATGCTTTAAACAAAACTGTGCTTGTGTTAGACTCAATGTTATGATTTGGGTTGTATGAACCATTTGCACCTGTGTTGATACTTTGTGCATATTCCAGGTATAAAGACAGTCCAGACTGCTGTCAGCTCATTGCCAAAGCTCTTGATGCAGATGGAACTTTCTCTCCAGCGCAAGTATCGCGTAAATGTAAAAAGCTTGGACTACAGCTTCCATCAGGAAAAAGCGTCAATATAGGGTCCACAGCAGAAACAGACGTCACTGTTACTGATCTGAATAATCCAGATGAACCCTCTACATTGAGAAAACCATCGTAAGCAAATTGCATGAGTTCTAAATTCTTCTGGTTATTCCTAACTTTTTAATGTTAGGTTACTTGTTTAACATGAACTGAAGACCATATTTATTTGCTGATCCAAACTGTGTAGGCACAGTAGGAAGAGGATCCGCGCCATTGATGAAAATCAGGAGCTAAAGATTAAAACTTTATTTGAGCAGTGAGTGCTTCTTTGTCTTCGTAAAAGGATTTGTGTATAAAATCTTGAAATTGAACTTACAAATTGGTGTTTTTCGGTATATGTTTTGATAGGTTCAAAGATCACAACAGGTGCAGCCACATGATAGCAAAAGAATTGGACCCTGATGGAACAGTGACAGCTGCCCAAGTGTCCCGTATACTTAAGAAACTTGGTCTACACACTTCCAGAATGAGGCGTGACTCAAAGAAGCAGAAGATGGATGAGGCTGATGCTTCAACTGATGGAGAGGATGGTTCAGACCATCTAACTTTGTCCTCTCTCAGGAAAAGGTGATCTTTTCTGGATTGTGTTGTTGTGATATGCTCTATTTTTTTATGTCGCAGTGCTGGGTCTTACACTCTTACCTAGTTCAATCTTCTATAATATGTATGAAATATTTGACATCTGCAGTGGTCAGTAGATAGTAATCTAGAGACCAAAGATTTGCTTCTATGAAGCTTCTGATTCTGTCAGCCAACAAAGTATAGAAAAAACGAGATTCCATTATCAGAAATTGGATTGGCTTAAGCTGTCATGATGTCTTGCTGTATACTCCTATACATTTTATGAGTTCCGGAAAAAAATCGTACTTACACACTATATTCAACTTTCAGAAGCAAAAACAGTGAAGGGGCTTCATTTTCTAGCAAAGAGGTGGGCGAATCAAATGGCGTTCTATCACCCGCAGAAACTTCAGACGATGAACTAGTACTGAGCTCTATTGTTAAGTAAGTGTTTTATTTTCTATAACTGTCTTTCCTGCATGCAACTTTTTCACTTTGATACGGTTCAGAATCCCATGAGATTTAGCAATATTGTGTAGGGATTATATTCTCTGCTCAGTGATTTTATGATTTGTTTTCTCTCTTAAATGCAAATTTTAATCCAGATCCTGAAAGACTATGTTTTTGTCACATAAAACAAGGAGTTCGCATCCTGCTTTTTTGTATATTTGCACCATATATGTTTTGAACTCATCATGAAAGAGTGAGAATACATTTTCTGTTATCCAATGTCTTCACTTGTTCTAGTCACATGAGATTGCTAAGAAAACAAAGACTGAGCGTAAAAATCAGTTCCTTGAAGAAGTAGCACATTTACCGACTTTTCCTCTCATTTAGTTTTTTCTTGAATCTCTGTTTTTTTTTTAATATGAACACAGGAAATCTAGGAAAGGTCAGTTGGACCTAGAAGATAGACGTGCAAACATTTCAACTATGCAGGATACTAATGAGCAGGATTCCGAGCAAATTGCTCAAGGTTTGGGAGAAAGGTATGACTTTGCTAGAAAACCTGTCAGGCTTCATGAATTTGAAAATAGATTACAAAGCTGCCTATCAGGGTTACAGTATTGGTTTGGTTTCGTAGCCAGACTTTGTTTTCTACTTGGATTATGATCAGAGCCCAGTAAATGGATGTTTAACATTTTTTGTTTGTTTTCTTACCGTTCATTTATAGTTTTACCATTACTCCGTATGATGCTAACTCGCAGCTTGACCTCCCTGCCTGGTCCGTATAGTCTGAAGGAACCAACATTATTCCATGGAGATGAAATGATGGATTACTGCCTCTCAAACTTCTATTGCTTCTGTTATAATGGTGTATCTTTGTGGTACAGGGATGTCAGGGAACAGACAGAAGTTATGGATACTGATATTGAGACATTGCGGCACAGCAGCCCCAGTAACAGTTCAGAACACGGCAGTCTCTTGGTCACTCCACAGAAGCATAATGATACGATTCACTCAAACGACCAAGCTTCAGATCACGGCTCTGGCAGTAGCTCGGACAATGATGCTAGTGACAATCTTTCACCGAATGAATTTAGTGACTCCATACAAGATGAACATCAATACAATGAACTTGAAGATTCTGAAGATGAACTGATGCCCAGTGCATCGCCTAAGAGTTCTACCAGAAGAAAGCTTAGGGTGGTGCAAGATTTTGACGATGATGATGAGTAGGATTAACTCTGTTTTTCTAATCAGTAGGGAAACATCTTTTAGTGTAAATATATATAGCAGTATCTAAAGTGTACCGTGCTGATAAAAAAATCGACATTAACCCTGTAAAACATCCTCCATTGGTGAAGTAATGAAGATTCTCTTTTTGACAAATCTGTTCTGATAAGTTTTCATTCCAGATCATTTTAACCCTAAATACCCATTTTTCAGAACTTTGCTATTCTATTGATTTCTTGTTCATGATAGCTGTGTCGTATCACATATACCAGCTCTACTGATGTGTGTTTGTCACCTAAGATGCCTGACAAAAATCGAGCCTTGACAAAAGGTTACACAAGAAGGCAAAACACAACCAAAATTTTCAGTTGGAAGACTTGTAACCTTTGACATTATCCAAATATGAAATAAACATATCGTTCCATGTATCCGTAATTCCAGGTAAGCACCAATGCATACAATCATCATGCTTCTTTCCACCAGCTTTGGAAGGATGAGCATCTGCCCTAAACTCACTCATATGGGTTATGTTCAATATATGGAAACTAGATCCTTTCAGGGCCTTGTTCAAGTGAAGATTGATCAGGCGTGTCTCTACATTCGTTCTATTGTTCTCCACAGCAAAGAGTTGTTCAACCTGCACAGATCAAACCAAAATCAGGTGTCACACAATTTCTATCTGGGTAAAAACGCCGAGAAGAGCATACACAAGGAGGGAGTGGTATATAAGTATATTACAGACAAGCTGGAAAAATTCATCAGATTAACGTATAATAATGCTGCTAGCGCAAGAAGGCAAGAATAACCATGATCAATCAAAGACATACTTCTTCTGGCAAAAGAGGCTTTACGCGCGGACATGAACCACCTTGATCCCAGTCGCCTCCTTCAAAATGTCTGGGGGATTGTGTGCGGAAGATCTTTATTCCACCAGGGCGCATATTTTGGTCCACAAACTTTACCTGGGATCAAGTACAAATGAACCATTAGATAAGTGTAAGCTCAAGAAAGAACAAAAGTACAATGACAATAGCCACAAAGAAACATGCCATTTCAGACACTAGGGTTGTGTTCCATGCTAGTAGGTTTTGTATACATGGCCAGTTACTGGGAAAGTTCACCAGCATGGTCAATTACTTAGCAGCAGCTACCAGTTGCTTATCGCATTGTAATCACCGCTTAAACACCCCTCCCCCCCCCCCCCCCCCCCCCCCCCCCCCCCCGCGCAAGCTTTTAACAACTACAATACCTGCTAGCTTCCCATCAACTCAATTTGTGACCAGCAACCCCCACATCCAATAAAATCAGTGCACCACTAGACTATTCAAATGTGTTGACATATATTTTTAGTAACTTCTAGGGTCGACCAAATCCAAACTCTCACACTAGAAGCATATATTTGATATTTACCATGTGCTTCAAAACCATATCCAGACCAACATCAGGAGTAATGGGAGGCATTATAGGCATTCCATCCTTGAAAAACAGCATAGGAGATTTTACTGGATCAAACTTTGAAGGAGCCCACCACCTACAAATACAGAGGCAAACAACACGTTTCTGTGACATATGAATCAATTGGCAGAAAGAATCTAATTCATAACATCAAAAGCGTGTTTATAAAGATGCCTATAGTCTGTGCTATATTGTAACTGTGGTGCACACAGACCAAGGCGCATGAAACTCTTGTGTTGTGAAGATGGATACGTGGACATGAAGATTTAGATGCAGGGTTTAAGAGATTTATTTTGACAGGTCTCAAAAGCATCGTTGAAGATGTATACTTTTACTAAAAGGTGATAAACGTCCAGAAACAAACAAAAATTCTACATTTAAAACAGGTATACAGGCAATCGAAGTATATGCAAACATGCATTATCGCAATGATAATGCCATACAAGAAGCTCAATGCTATATGATTAGTATAAGCAAGAAACATGTACCAGTGTCCTGTGTTAAAGATTACAACATCATGAAAGCTAGGTGCTTCGGCCCATTTACTGTCAGGGGCATCAATATCAATTCTGTATCCATCTTTGTATCCAAGTGATTCTAGCAATCCGCCATTAGCATTAGGCGACCACCTATAAAAGAAAAGAGCAATCAGGCCTCATCTCACCTTGTTTTGGGTTAGTAGCTAAACATCAGCGCAATAAAATGGTTTAGTGAACTTTTATGGCGAGGGTCTCTCCATCAAACTTCAACTATTGTCCAAGGAAGCTTCAAGAGGCTTTCCTACAATTCCCATCAAAAGTTTTTAACGGGTCTAAAGTTGTCTAGAGTGAGTAACCACTTCAAAGGACTAAACCAGAACCAATCAAGACCATGGTAACCCTAAAAGTTTGCTTGAGCCACAGGGAGAATTCCCTACAATCTCTGCTTGTGAACCTCGCTGCAATAGCTACTGTGATATTCTGTAGGCTTACAGAAGACCAAGCACATTAAGCAGACTTTTTGGCAAAGTCCCACTCACAATGCCTCAAGTTTGCCAAATGCATAACTGGATCTACTAATGCTTAATGGTGTTTCGAGTCCCTAACCATAAGCCACTAAAGAAAAACAACAAACGAATGATTCTTGGCACTTCTACAACAGTATAGGGCTTACCTACCATATCTTGCTAATAAATTCGTCCTATGATAAGCAATTGTAAGATTGTACTCAAGAAAAGTAAATCCACGATCCGCTTTTGCTGGATGCCACTTTTTCACATCATTTGATACTCGCTTCAGCGTGCAAAACAGAGATACAAACATGTTTCTGTTCAGTGAATCACCAATAAATCCTGCACTGTCACAAGTTCAATACATAAGCGTGATCACCCCAAACAACAACAACATTACCCAAGCAGCTCAAAAGCTCCCGCCTATGGCGAGATTGTGAGGAAGGTCGAACATAACTAACTATAACCAACCCAAACAAAGTGAACTCATTCTACTATCCCTAATTTACCACATAACCATTTCCTACAAAGCTTCAAAAGCAATGAAATTTTCACTCAATCAACCAAACTAAAGCCGAAAACTTGCTTGCATTATCATTCCAAAACTACCCTGATAAAAATTCAGCACAAAAATTCATGAAGAGAAAAAAGTAGTGTCTCTAATTAGCAATAAACTTAACATTCAATCAACATAAACAAAACCCAATTAGAATAATTAAATACACAAAAAACACTACAACAACAACAACCAAGCCTTAGTCGCAAAATGATTTGGGGTCGGCTAACATGAATCGTCATTTAAAACTGTTAACACAAAAGAACACTAACAAAGAAAGAAAGAAGAGATTACCAATGCTAGTATCTCTAAACTGCTGAAGAAACTTAAGAGGATCAAATGGAGAAAGATGACAACTTTTAGGAACCCACTTCCATAAACTCACATCAAAAGCATTAGACTTGTTGTTCAAGATACAATTCCAACCCTTGAAAATCTCCTTACAAGTATGATCATACCGAGAAGATCTGGGGGCCGTTGGATCAAACACCCACTGCCCATCTGCTAAATCACACGGCTGAGAAGATCTCTGATGCTGCGCAACCTCAAGAGGGTGGATGGGTGGCGGTGGAGAGGTGGTCGGAGAGGATTTGAAGAGAGAGAAAGCGAGGAGGAGAGAGGCGAAGCAGAGGAGAGTGAGGAAGAGGAATGAGGTTAGTGAGAGTGTTTGGTGTTTCTTTGCGGTGGCGGTGTGGTGGTTGTTGTGGTGGTGGAGAGCCATGAAAGTGTGGTTGTGTGTTGATTACTCTACCAACATAACACACAAGTATTGGTGCGAAAATGTTCCGACTACTTCCGGTGGTTTCCTATCAACTTAAGGTGGCCCGGACCGGTTTTTTAGGTTCACGATTGGATGTGGAGCGTGAACTCTAACACGGTAAATTGAGTGGGGACGAGTTGAGAAGGACGTATAGACACATTTTTGAGGAAACTTGGGGAGAGCTAGGTCTCGTGTCCTATCCCGGTTGAGACAAGGGTTGTGGCGATTGCGGTGTGAGTTGTGTCACGCGCTCAATCATACTCTCATGAAGGTCACGTGTCGTGGATCTCGGTTTGAGACATAACTTTGTGTTACACTACCACGGGTACATTGAATTGGGGCGAGTGGGGATGGGCGTAAAGAGTATAAACAACCTTTTTCGAGCTATGAATTAACCTACGAGGAGACTAGGGGAGAGCCAAGTCTCATGTCCTATCTCAGTTTGACACATGGGTTGTGCCGGTTACGGTGTGAGTCGTGTCACTCACTCAACTATACTCTCATGAATTGCATTAATTTAAACTAGCAAGATTTGAGATGCTAGCTCAATTAAAATCGCATGAGATACGATTACAACTTAGAAGTGATTTAGATCCAAATCGACATTTAGAAAGTCGTTTAAGAGGTACTAGATTCCTAATCAATAGAAAAGGCTTATGTTCTAGTTGCAATGCGAAAGTACAACTGTACCATATTGAACAGGAAAATGGCCCGGTAGCTTCTCACAATCTCACTCATTCAATCAACTTCATTCGCATTAGTACAATTATTACTGCTTTGCCCAGAGTGACAACAAATTACATTCCAGATCTTTGATGTCTGAGGCAAGTAAGCGTGCTTTCGCGCACCCGCTATTGTGAAGTGTTGAAGTGAATACCACATGTGAGTGTCCTACATTGGAAAAAGAGGAGAGAGTTTGATATGTTTATAAACCAAGGAGTTACTCCACCTATTGCCAATTGGTTTTAGGTTGGAACCTCCTTCGGTTTATGACGTGGACTCTCTCTCCTCCTACCGGGTGCGGCCCAGGCCCGATCGTACTTTAACATGGTATCAGAGCCCATGGTTGCAGACCTGGGACTCAAGAAGATGAACTGGGCCCGTTGCAGATGGACCAAGTTGACGCAGCCGAAGAGAGCTAGAAGAGCCCCGGTTTGCGATGCTACCGAAGAGAGCCAGAAGAGCCCCGGTGAGCCTGTGAAGGTCCAGTCTGCGCAGATGGGCAAGATAAGAAGAGAGCTAGAAGAGCCCCGGCTAGCCCAAATATGTGGAACCGAAGAGAGCTAGAAGAGCCCCGGTTGGCCACCAAGCTAAAGCCCAGTCTGCTAGTAAAAGGGAACTCACATGTGAGGGGGAGTGTTGACATGAATACCACATGTGAGTGTCCCACATTGGAAAAAGAGGAGAGAGTTTGATATGTTTATAAACCAAGGAGTTACTCCACCTATTGCCAATTGGTTTTAGGTTGGAACCTCCTTCGGTTTATGACGTGGACTCTCTCTCCTCCTACCGGGTGCGGCCCAGGCCCGATCGTACTTTAACATGAAGATCAATAAATCATACTGATTGTACTCAACGTCAGTATACATTTTATCCCAAACATTGCACCTGAATGCATTCCAACCTTGCGCTGAACTGTAAACTTTGTTTGATTCATACGCGAAACAACATTACAGTCCATGAAAACATAACAATTTACATAGAGCCAGGTCAGAATCAGATAGACTGACAGCCAGGGATCGTCCCTGAATTTGGACCAACATGGCAGCAACCAACACACAGACGCCACAAACGCCCCAAAAATGTACTGTAACCAGAGTATTCTGAATTGCAGAACCAAATATATGCCTCAATGTTATTGCAGCAGAGGTCTGACATTAACAAACGGATTAACACGACCTGAATTATCAGATAGTAGGGAACACAGACAGACTAACACTTTGTTACAGGCGTTACACCTGTAGTCTGCGCCTAAGGTTTTAAAACCTTCGCAAACAAACCAACCTGTACAAATATCACTTCACTGTTTGTAATTCCTACTTCCTATTTCCCTACCACCAACTTCATTCCTTTTTTCCACCAAAAAAAAAAAAAAAAACAAAGTCTCAATGATCCTCTGGAAAAATGTAGCAACGGGAAGAAAAAGACGAGATTTGTATAAAAGAAGTCTCAATGATGCTTTAGTACTAAACAATAAAAGCATAATTACATTGTCTGATTAGGGTGAGCATATTATGTGTATTTCATGAAGAGATTAAGAAGAAATCAAACAGATAGACACAATAAGAGATGGAGGCATATACTCTAGAGTCTGGAGTGGACTTTCAGTACAATCAACCAAGGAATCGTCTTTTCAGACAGGCCACCTGGAGAGTGAACAACACACAGAGTCTGTCATAAACGTGAATCCAGAAGCGGAAGTAGGCATATCTCCAGGACCTTTTGAGCACTAAGGATCCGCAAACTCCCCAAAATCCTGTAATAACACCCAGTGCAATACTTATGTATAACCCCAGATCAAATACATTGTCAGGGTCTTTGGGGTTGTGACCAGCTGCTTCACCATGTTCATCTCCCGGGCAGCTTGGGAGTGGATCACCACAAAGCCCAGGATTTCCAGCAAATGCTGCAGCACTGAACCCTTGTATCTGAGTTCCTGTTGGGATTGTTCCGGACATATTGTTATTTGCCAAGCTTAAAGTGCCCAGGAAGTTCAACTCCGAAAGGGTTGGTGGGATCTCACCAGAAAGATGATTGTTGGATAAGTCCAGAGACTCTAAAGACTTCAAACTCCCAATCTTGGAAGTAATAGACCCAGTTAGGTCGTTTCGGGAAAGGTTCAGGAAAACCAACCCAGTAAGGCATGAAATATCATCAGGAATCTTCCCTCCTAAATGGTTGCTCGAAAGATCCATGCTTTTAACAAGTTCCAGATGATTGTTATCCATGTACAGGTATCCTTTCAATACCAAGGAGATATAGTCTTTGTATGGAGCGCCGATGGTTGAGAATGTCCCATTAGAATCATACACAACCACAGGACGGTTCTTTTTCTGTGTCATCGCTTGAAGGTTGCATAGGCATGCTGGTATAGTACCAGAGATATTATTCATAGACAAATCAAGAATTTGGATAGAGGGATGGCAAAGTTGTGGAGGTATGCTTCCAGAGAGGGAATTGTTTCGAAGGCTCAAAACAGTCAGATTGTTAACCATATGTCCGAGGCACTTAGGTATCTCTCCAGAAAACAGATTATTTCCAAGATCTAGATATAACAATTTAGTTAACTTACACAAAAACAAAGGCAATTTACCAGAAAATTGATTATTTCTCAAATGCAAACTCTGCAACCCTGTTTGATTGCCCAGCCAGCCAGGAAGCTGTCCGGAAAAGCTATTATTTGATAGATCCAAAACTGACATCCACTCGGATCCAGACCAGTTAGGGTTCTCAGGAAGCTTTCCTGAGAAGTTGTTATGTGAAAGGTCGATACCGAGTGGGAATGAACTTTGAGACAAAAAAGAAACAGAACCAGAGAAACTGTTTCTTGATAGATTCAGATATGTTGCAGTTTGAAAGAACAATGGAATGGTTCCCTCGAGAAAGTTAAAGCTCAAATCTATGGCAGGATTCTCCAAGAACTCAAACGATAAATCAGTAGGTAATTTGCCGTGGAGTCTGTTATGAGACAGACTGATGAAAGAAGCAAATGAAGAAAGGTTCCAGAACCAAAATGGAACAACGTCCGAAATCCCAGAATCTGACATATCCAACCTTGAATAATTTGTCTGAGTTCGAAGCCATTCTGGAAACTGAGAGCCTAACCCACAGGAAGCAAGTCCTATAACGTCCAGACGAAATGGAGGAACCCAACTAGGGTCTACGTTCAAGGTCAATGAGTTAAAGGAAATATCCAAGTAGCGTAAGCTAGAAAGATTTGCGAGGTGGCTTACACCAAGATCACCATCTAATGAGTTTGAAGAAACATCCAAGTGTCTAAGCCTTGAAAGCTGCCCTAGGCCGGGATGCACAATACCACTTAAATTGTTATTTTGAAGTCGGAGCACTTTCAAAGACCCTAATGCAGAAAGATCAGGCACTGATCCAGTTAGTCGATTGTTGTGCGCGTCAAAGATAACGAGACTTGAAGGTTTCTTAAAGTAAGAGGGCAGTGAGCCGTTCAGTTTGTTGGAGTGAAGGCTAAGTTTACGTAGGAGGGGAAATGTAGTGAAATCAGGCAGTGAACCACTGAAACTGTTCCTGTGTAAGGAGAGTAGCATAAGTGACTCTTTTGCACCAGACAATGAGCTAAAGATGGTCGAAAGATCGCCTTGGAGCTGATGATTTTGGGACACGTCTAAACTACGTAAGCCACAAAGACCTAGCAAGGAACTAGGAAGCTGACCTACAAGTCTGTTTTGAGAAAGATCAAGGTGCGTAAGGGATGTCATTCTTCTAAATTTATTTGGAATTGAGCCACTTAACTGGTTGTTAGACATGGACAAGCTGATAAGAGAGCTATGATTGAAAATCCACGGCCAACTGGACGAGGCTTCGAGATTGTTGAACGAGAGATCAAGGAACACAAGTGACTTGGAGGAATTAAAACTATGTCGAGGGTGAGGTACAACAGGAGGAAGAGAGCAATGACTCAAGTCCAAGTGCTCAAGCCGAGGTAGGTTGCTGACAACATGGAGCCAATCTGTGGCTTGTTCGAGGACAACATCACGAAGAACTAGGCGCTTTAATGAAGTGAGACGTGAAAGCATGCTAAGCTTTCCCGCAGACATGGAGCCATAAGGGCATACCTCAAGAATCTCCAAACTTGTAAGGTTGCCGAGCTGTGGAGGGATGACGAAACCTGGAACCTCATTAGAGCAGAGAAAAAGATGTTTTAATTTGGGGAACGAGCCAATGAAACTTATGTTTCCTCCACTAAAAGGTACTAGATCGGTATCCAGCTGCAGGTAAAGCAGGTCCTCTAGAGCAAGCAGTGAAGGGCCCAGAAAGATCTGATTCCCCAGAAAGCAAACATCCAAAAACGTGGATAAATCAAGGCCCTCAACACGGCCAGTGACGTCGTTGCAAGAGATGCCAGGCCAATCGCAGCAGTCATGGAAATATCGATTGTAGAATGAGTTCACGCACTCTGGTTGCACGTCTTGAAGAGCCTTTCTTTCATTTTGAAGGCACCTAGTGGTGTTAAGTTTTGAGCTAAAGGCGGGGTTAGTTGTGAAATGCAAGAGCATTCCAACCAGAAACAGTAAGCACAAATGCCGCCTTCCATGAATAGAAGGGGTTTCCAGCATTTTTAGGAAATGTAAGCTATCTGAGAGATTGTAAATCACAACTCACAAGAGCCTTGACTCTTCAACTAGAGCATAACGGACCATATAGGGCACTCGAAAGAAACAGCTAATCGACTCGTAATCGAGTGTGAAAATTGGGAAATACTACCATTTTCTACAAGATAGAAAGTCTTCATAACACTGTCTCATCAGTGGTAGTTGACTCATCAATGCCACAAGTCTACTAATGCAACTATGCAAGATTAGACTTGGTCTACTGAAGCCCCTTTCCATATTATCCATACGCCGATACGAGTACGGTAATTCGATAACAGTGAGTCAGTCATTGCTTAAACTGCAGTTCTGAAATCATTGTGGAAATGGGCATGGAACTATGTTGCAAGGGATTGATTGATGATATTCCTAAAATGCCCTTTTCATAGCCCGTACGCCGTAACCAAGTGAATTACCAAGCCATAAAAACAGGGGTAATTTTGTAACTCCGAAGTTATGTCGCATGGTAACTCCGAAGGATACAGTAATTCAGTGGCAACATCACTAATTCACTACACTTCCAACTTTCCAAGAACCTCCAAGTGGTCAATAACACATCTTAGTCAAAGTTTTGGCCCCGATTGAAAATTCAACACACCAAATTGTCATTCAGATTGCCTAAAAGTCCAAGTCAAAGTCTAGGTCTACGGTGTAGAGGTTAATGGTCACTTCCTCATTGCCTATTTGTCTAATCTATTCAATGTACTAAATCAGTATTCGACTAGGAAAAATGGACACCTCTATTACTCACTCAGGGTCTCGTGTCCGACGTGGTTCTGATTCTTAATAAGAAGTAATGAAAAGATTGCGTGATCTTGAGATCACTGCGGAGAACTTAGGAGCTAATGTACGGCACAAAAGGGCTAATCATCTGAGGAAAAGAATAGGGTGGTTGTACTCGAGATAAGAGAACACTCTGTTGGAAACATTACTATAAACACTCACTGAAAAACTACATAAAGAGTAACTTAATTTCTAAACCAAAATTATGCAAAAATATTAAACAGCTATAGCAAGGGGACTAATATTAATGTACAAGTTAAGTGTACAAGATGTCTTACAAAATGGAACTAACACGAACTGAATTATCAGCAGAACTAGTCAGGTAGACGGGGAGAGTTGGATGCCTATCAACAGTTGTTACAACAGCACTGTGTGGTAAGGTTTTTAATCCACTGGTGAAGTCTCCCATCTGTGATATATTACAAAAGATAAAGATTAAGAAAGTATACTGACTAATTTACTTCGCCAGAGGAAAGAGCCTTTCGTGCAATAGAGTAAAACTATTGTTGTTGGATTGACTAATTTACGTTTACAGAGTGAGAGCATCTGCTCTGTGCACTCTTCTTTTCCGAGGTGCCCCAAGGGATGGGGGTGCTTGGTGAAGCATCGTGCTACACCATCCACAAATAAAAACTGAGGAGCTCAGACATTTTTACCAATATTGTATTGGTTGACTGGTGCAGTATAACCAAGCATTTCTCGGGGGATGCAGAAATGGGGTATGACATAATGGCAAAATTGGAGATCAAGTTATGTACACTAAGAATAAGATAAACAACGGACCTCATATATAGGTGATCGTACTGAATCAGATGTCAGCAATAGTCTCTTGACTCTTGCCAGTAGCATCCAATGCCATCTCATGACGGCCGTACTTTGAGGAGAATCTGCAGATGGCCACAATATGTAAGCATAGTAGCTAACAAACACATAAAAGGGTCACCACTCTAGCAAGTAAATAGGATAAAGGTTCCAATGGGAAGTATCAGCAAATCAACCATTCTCAATTCAAGAAGCCAGCAACATTTTCTTGATTAACCAGCGTCGCTGAAAGCGCCCACAACAATATTTAAAATTGACCTCTGGAATCTTATCTTACAAGATACGCCCAGCATAAAAGCATGAGGAACACACGACTTGCTGCTTTCTCCACTCAGGAGAAGGCAAAGCCAAAGATGAGTGGACAACAATAACGAGTTCCAGAAAAGGGAGAAAAAAGTAACAGATGGCAAAAAGAAATAGCTTGATTAATGAGCCAGAAATGCATCCCCTACAAAAATAATTATGTCATGACCAATAAAGCGATAATAGTTTTCCTCCAATTTCTCTCAGGCATGTTCCATATATAATGGCAGAACATACCTCCAGGCTTCTGGCCAGTCAAAGATAGAAGTTTAATTTGTTTCAGTTTCTGTTTTTCTTGGGAACTCAATGTCTAGTAGGGGTCAGATTGGGCGAATTAGCAACAGAAGACAACAACAGAGACACAAAATCCACAGGATTGTATTTTCACTCAGTACCAGTATATTTTATGTAGCTGCTCACTTTGATAAAGATTTAAATGTAACCAGCAGAAAAGCTGAGTATTAACAATATAGATACCTGCTACAGTCTGCTGACCAGAGAACTTGGCAAAAATAAAAACAAAAAACATCGAGTGAGTTGAAATTTAGAGACTAGTCCAGCTTTAGCTCATGTATGAGATCAACAGTATCGATCACATCCAAAAGTCAGATTTCTAATTTGGTTCTTGCTTAAAATGAAAAATGGTAACTTGTTTCACTTTACATGCTCAGTCGATTACCAAAATCTCACTTTGTTTCACTTACATTTGCTTTTTGTTTTAACTTGTTTCAACCTCTTTTACCTCTTCATTTCTCATTTCTTTCCTCTTTCTCATTTGACTGTCCCTATAGTTTTTTCCCCCTTCTAGTAACAGTTCATCATAGCTAACCCACATTATTCTCGGACTAACCCTTTACTGTTGATTACCACAAACTGATAAAGAAGTTTGCAATCAAAATGTTGATATACCATGCTGATTTCTAAAGTCAAAATTCAGCTCCCATACAGCAGATATCAGTTAATACATGAAATCGGTAATATGATTTGCCGTATGGCATCTTTAAAACAGAATAACAATGAAAAGCGGGTAATAGAGAAACTAAAAAGTAAAATCCAGGATAAGCAAGAAAAAAAGCAATGAAACAAATAGGGGTGATTTGCACATATTACAAGTCACATGAAAATGCAGAAGATATATACCTTTCAAATGCCGCTGCGGAAACAAATATCGGCTCTGCCTCCACAGGACTGCATTTAACATCTGATACCCTGATGCACAAAGTTAAGAAATATCAACACAGAGACAAAACAAGGAGGACAATGGAAAAGGTCTTAAGACTCGTAACTCTTAAGTCACTTACTACCTTCGAAATGTATGACCTGTGCTGAGATTACAAACAACTCTTTTGCATCTACATTCCATGTTTTGATGCCTCCCTCAGCAGTGCCTATCAGAAGCTTTTGTCAAGGGAAAAAGATGTGCTCAGAACTAATCAGAGAAGGGAAGCCTATAGCAAAGTAACTCCCTCCTCCCAAAACAAAAAGAGGAAAATAAATAATCAGAAAAGAAAAGAAGGATACCAGGCGATGAGATTTACAGTCCCAGTCAAGCGACAAAACTTCTGCTCTACAGTGTCAGCATTTCTAGATCCTGGAGTAGATGAAACATATGTCCATATCCTTTATCCCCAACAAAACAAAACTTCGGAATATATACCGAGAAAATCAATTCTAATATCTTCTCCACTTGAAATCCTTTGCCAACATCTGTATTTAGCTCTGTCTCAAAAGCTTGTAGTGTGCTACTGAAACCTTCTGAATACAAGAAACTCTCTAACCAGCTCCTCAGCATAGTGCATATTCTTCATTTCCTATATTCTAAGCACCGAAACGTTCAATTGGTTTCAGCACAATGTACATCGGTAAGAACCCTACAATACAATCACGATAACTGCACCCTTATCACGAACGTATAACCATTCAAAGGTAATTCTCTTTTCTTCTTAAATTTCATCACAACGCACAAGAAACAAGAGTACAAGAAATCCACAAATCTAATACTCTACTCCCATTGTCTAAAATTAATCAATCTCCTCTTAAAAGACACAAACTTCGGTTGCAAAATCAATACAGTACCCCATAACACTTACTAAAAGAAACTCGAGAGTCGATAACAGCTACGAGTACCATCCAATAATCAAAATAGGATTTTCACAATTGAAATGTCAAGAATTCAACTTAAAAGGTAGAACCCCTCGAATTCACATTCTCGTCTGACAACAGGTTCACAATTCTATACTCCACAATCAAGGTACGTAGGGTACTTTCGACATTAAAATGCGACATAAACCTTGGAAAGGCACGCCAAAATACATATAACTCCGAAAACAAACCAAAAATCCATCAGAATATCACAACATAGCTAATTTAACTTCAGGACACCGCCACGGCCACGACGTCACTGTTATACATTCACCGGAGGACACTAACACAATCACAATTACACAAGGATTACATACTAAAGTACAATAGAGGATCGATGTTGGCCTAGTGGTTAGAAGCACAACCTGCCTGGGGGTTGTCCCGGGTTCGAATCCCTCATATCCCCATTCCCCACTCCCGCAGTATTATCTGCTCCTTCATACAAAAAAAAAAAAACATACTAAATTACAATAAGCATGGTATTTGTTCTCTAATTATGCCACAACTTACTTAATCATTAATCGTAAAAATAGCAGGCTAATTATAAGCCAAAGCTAGAATACGAAGTATGAACTTACAAAATTCAAGGTTCAAACTTTAGAATGGGCAGCTGAATTTGGTCAATCAATTGAATAATTAAAGGAATTGAGATTATAAGGTTATTAAAATTGCGGGAAAAAAGGAGCAGAAATTATCTTGATTGGAGTGCAATTAAACGACGAGTTTTGGGGGAAATGGGGAATTGAACGACGAGTACCTTGCGAATTAGCATCGATCAACCGCATACGAGATTGCTTCTTCCCTGATTTTTTAGTCAGCTACCCAGAGAAATGGAGTGAGATAATTTTGTAAGAAAAAGGGAGGGCCAAAGTTGGCAACTTTCGCACATTTCTTTCTTGGCAGTATTAATTTTCGAGTTTGATCCGTTCTTTTAAATTGTTAATGTTCCATTCATTCAAAAGTTCATGTCGGAATCAACGATTTCTTTTTCTTTTTGTGAGGGAGACTCAACAATTCAGCGAATATAAGGAGCGTTGATTGTTTGTAGAAGGGAGAAAAAAAAAATACGGAGTACAAATATAATGAAAGGATTTCATTCTTTTCGGTCACAATAACTGGGAATGTGTCAGCCGGGTTATTGAGAGCGTGAGAATAGTCACTCTATTACATACAATCATATTACATTGTCTAATGATTGATCGGAAAAGATAAAGACCTTTCCAAGCTGAAACGAGAAATTTGAAAGCCTCTACAACACTATGAGCATACGCAAATTGTCATTTGTTGTTGTTACAAAATTGCCCTGAAATAATTCTAGTTGAAAAATAATAACAAAAAAAAAGTCAAACTATCCTACTTTTTGTTTTCACCGAGGTGACATAGTAGAATAACTACATGTACCACGAGATGAAGGATTCGTATTAATAGTAAACGAACTTGAATGATTATGATCTCTTTTCATGGCCCTATAGACATGATCTAGGCCTTCTTCTATCAGCTCTAGCACTGTTTGTGGCATTGGTGGCATGTTAATTTCAATTGTTCCTTCAAACATTTTAACCACTTCTCCCATTGAAGGCCTTGTTGAAACTTCATCTTGAATGCACCAAAAGGCAATCTTCAAAGCCCTTGTGAGTTCTTCCTCATCAACAGCCCCTCCTAGTCGTTTATCGACGACTTTGATGGGTTTCTTATTCACCATTTCCTAAACATCATTGAAGTGTGTTATTCACAATGAGTATTGTCAAACTGTCTATAACACGTGGGTAGCAATTCAAATCATTCCTGTGAATTTAACACCAAGGGTAAAATGCAAGACAATATTGCAATTTTGAGTAGTAAGGTACCTTAAAAGCCCATCCAGGAAAAAAGAAATCCTCTGCATCATAGGACATGTCAAGGTTCCTTCTACCACCAATGATCTCCAACAAAAGCATTCCATAACTATAAACATCGGCTTTAACAGTTATCGGACGATTACTGATCCATTCCGGTGCTAGGTAACCTCGGGTGCCTCGAACCATGGTAACAACCTGAGAGTGTTCTCTTGCCATCAATTTTGCTAGTCCGAAATCGGACACTTTAGGGCAGAAATTCTCATCTAGTAAGATGTTTTCCGGCTTAATGTCACAATGTATTATGCGGTTCCTACATTGTTCATGGAAGTATGCTATCCCTTGAGCCGTACCCAACGCTATGTTGTACCGGGTTGGCCAATCCAACACCCTCTCTTTCGAATAATTTGGAGTGAAAATCCATTTATCTAATGATCCATTTGTCATGAATTCATATACCAACAGCCTGCAAATCACCACATTCTCATCTCATTAGCTATATGCCTATATCTACAACACAATCAAAGATGTAAGAGACGTATTATAGTAATTAGTAAATTTTAGGTGAGACTGTCCTATAAAAGAAGGCGACCTTTTCAAGGTATGCGAATATTATACCTGCGTGATCCCTCGGAGCAATAACCACAAAGACGAACCAAATTCATGTGATGCATGGAGCCAATAATATTAACTTCTGTTATAAATTCCCTTTCTCCATGAGGTAAAATTTTATCAAGTTTTTTCACTGCAATAAAAGTCCCATCTCCTAAGTCTCCTTTATAAACTGTCCCAAACCCACCTATAATCCAATCATTAAACCATCATTAGCACAAAATAATCACATATTTTTTCATACTTTGACTTCTACTAATTACAAAAACAGAGTCCCCTGTTTTTTTTCCTCTGTTCCAAATAAACATAAAACATACACAATTAACCATAGGAAGATCATATTACCTCGTCCTAACAACTGTGAAAAACTGGACGTACAATGATGCAAATCGCGGTAATTGAAACTAACCGGAGCACCCGAGAAGATTAACGAACTCTCCATTGCTCTCTTCAATGATCTCCTCCTATGCACATTGTAATAAAGCAATGCACACAACAATCCAATCAAAACTCCCATGCTCAATGCTATAGGAATCACAACAGCCTTCTCATGTGCAACTCTACTATTACCACTTCCATTGCCACCCTCATTCCTCGACGACCCGTCCCAACCCGACCCATTTTCTAACCCTTTTACAAAAAGGGTTGAACTCGGATCTTGAAACCCACCAAAATCCAACCTTTTAAGCACCCAACAATACGGTTTCTCCTCATTTAACCCGTAAACCGAAGCAACACACTCACAATCTCCTAAACAAGCGTCACCACATTTCGACACAGTACTAATATCACTATAATTCGCAACAACAGACTCGTCCGAAAAGTAATAATTCGCTTGTTGAACGACGTTCATCGTAAAATTCGACGATAGATTACGTCTATTTCCATTACATTTCCCGGTCAATGTCGAATTTTCGAAGCACCTATCATCATCATCCCCAGCCCTAACAGTCCCAACCAAACACGAACACGAAAAATTCGTCTTAGTCCTATCTAACACACATATACCATTCCCACATATACCCGCAATGTCACATGGGTTCGACACAGCAGCCCACTCCGAAACCCACTGGCTCGACCCGTTTACGTCATTATCCCACTTATACAACCGTAAATTACCATTCTCCTCTAACACCAACCTCCTTATGACCGTAACACGTGACGTCGAAATCGACCTATTGTACAATAATCCGGTGTCATCACGGTCATTCTTGTAAACATACACCGCACCATTCGATGAGCCTGGACCGTACACTACCCCGAAACTACCCTTTTCGTCTAGGACCGCGACAACGTCGCCCGTCACGTTCGATATATCCGGCCCGGCCCAATAAGAATAGTTCGAAAGTGAGTCTTCGGGTGGTTCGGGTAAATTGTAGGATAACCCGAGGCTAAGTGAAGTGGGTTGTTGGAGCATTTTTAGGGTATAGTACCCTCCATGTGAAGGGGACTTTCTACAAGATGTGAGCGTCATTGTTGCGTTTAAGGGTTGACCCGGTAAAAGAGTGTCGGACGGGTACGAGAAGCTTTGCCAAACGGGTTGGTTTTGTGTGTTGTATAGTATGAAGTTGCCGGTTTCCGACATTGTTGCTCCTTGTACGCCTGCTCTTGTGGTGTTTGATGCCCATACGGTGGCTCGGCCGTCGGTTAGGACGAGGTTTCCGGTCGTATCGAGGCTTACGACGGCGTTCTTGCTCACCGGAGCGTCTCTACAGATTCATAGACAAATGTTCAAAAACGAGAAATATTATTAGTAAGTTTAGACGCTTATTATGTGCCGTAATATTAGACTTATTAAATCTGACAAACATTTTTGCCTATAAAATGTTACGGAGTATTGCAGTGTCGAAACAAAGTTACTGGATGATATGAAATCGAGTGTATTAATTAGAAATGAGAGATTTTCATGTACCTATTAGCGGACCAAACTACAACTCGATCACCGGGAATATGAGCGTACCAAATGCCGAGTTGCAACTGATCGTTGCTTCTTGAGTACGACATTGGAGTGAACCCAAATGCGAAGGTGCCATTTTCAGACGCCCATGCTACATTATCTTTGGCTAACAATCGTGAACCCTGCCTAATTTGGCAACTCACTAACCCACAAAAACAAGTTAATAGTAACAACAATGTTAATGATATATTAGACCAAAAATGGAAAGTATTATTAGTGTAAGTAGCCATTTTAGTGATGATGAAGAACTAACTGTGTCCTTGTTGTATAACTTTGGTTTATAAAGAGACTAAGCAAATTATTTCATAGAAAACTATGTCAAAATTGTATGCTAATTTGAACACGTGTACAAGGTGGGTGAGCTAAAATGTTGAGAAAATGGTGAAATTGGATATGGTCGGTCCAAATGATTGTGTACTACTTTTGGTGGCTGCGACACGTGTTTCCTCATAATAGTGAAAAAATGATTAATTTAGCAAGAGCTATACTAAACTGCTACTAAAGACAGTAATGTGAGTGCGTGTACGAGACACGACTTCTAAGTTTGCGACAATTTTTCTTGATGTTTTTTGGTTTACATGTTGATGTTTGAGTTATAATGTAAGAAGCGTTCACATTAGGAATGGAGTACCGAAAGTTTGTAAAGTTTACGTAATGATTACTAATCTGGATTCAGGGGTTTCATGTTAGGAATTGCGACTCCGACCTCTTTTCAGATTATGTAACTTTAGATCGATCTTGTAGCCGTGATAGCTTGTTTATGATAGAAGTTATTGTTGGAACGTGTAGCTAGATCCGATTACAGTAATTGGGCCGAAATGAGACAAAGAGTCTAAATGGCCACAAAGGACCAAAGGGCCTAAGACCAACACGTGTTAATGTGTTATGCACGGGTCACTAAGCCACTTGCATGTAGTAGTATAAATACCGGCACAAAAAGAGGTAACACGTTTGCAGAGGAGATTCTCCACTCTTTCTACTTTCTCTATCTGTTAGATAACCAACTGAGCCAAAAGTGTAGACTGATGGTTAGGCCCACTTGGGCTTGAAGCGTGGGTAATACTGGCCCACGAATACATACGACTTATACTGAGCTCATACTAAGACTCCAACACAACATTGAAGGGGGCTGCCAGGATTCAAACTTGAGACCTCAGGTCGCTGAGGCTCTGATACCATGTTAGATAACCAGTTGAGCCAAAAGTCTAGACTGATGGTTAGGGCACCCACAATGGTTTTATACTTCAACACTATCTACATCAGAAAATACTACATATAACTTAGGCATCGGAGAGGTCTTCCTCGGACACATCCCCGAAACTAGCTACGTTTCTCTCGGACTAGGGACCTCCTTCCCGAGGCAAGCTCAAGGCGTCTTCCCATCCTTCTACAAATCTTTTTTGAAAATAAGTAGCATATATAGATAGGCATAACAAACAGGTACAAATGTTCTTAGGTTACATAACCAATGCCACACATCCAAGTCAGGACCTACTTCCACCCCATGAGTCAATATCCTCCCCTGAATTAAAACGGGGAACAAAAGTACCATGATCATGAAAATACAAAGGTACCTTCTACAAATCTTGATTGTCCATTTTTCACCGCAACAATTATGTTTTGTAAAACTAGTTAATTTAAGTTTGGTCCTTACTCCTCTACTGTGAGAAGGACCATTATGTTCGTTGTGCTCCCGAAAGCATGGTATAAGCATTGACCATTAAGAAATCACATCTCGTTTCAAGACCGTCAATGCCGTAAAGCCATTTTTGGGACTGTCTCACAACAAAAATTAAACATAAGCATCTTATTAGGTAATGCACAAAAAACCCCTTTTCCGTACACACACAAAAACAAAAGGCAAATAAAAGCAAGAGGACCGCCAAATTTTAGCGAACCGGAAAATGTCCAAAAACTCAAATTCAAATAACTCCCGCTAAACTTCACATTTCAGAATTCCAAATGAACTGAACCGGACAAAATAAGGAAAATAAAAAACCGAACCGCTTAAAAAGGTAAAAAAACACTCAAATTCCCAAATATTTCAAACCGAACCGCTGAAAAAATTTCTCAAAAATTTCCCAATATTTCAAACCAACAAAAAAATGGCGCGCTCCTAAAAACTCAAACTTCCCCAAAACGCTTCCTACATAATCAGACCACCACCACTCTCCCTCTCATCCTCACATCTCAAATCTCACTCTCTCTCTCCCTCTCTCTCACACACACCATCTCATCCCTCTCCCCATTTTACGGCTTTCTCCGCGGCGATGGCGAACAAGGAGAACATCCCAATGAGGCTAACAAGGGCAGCAAAGAGGAGAATGTCTGAGTCATCAACAGACCCACCTCTAGAGAACCAACCACCACCCAAGAAGCGGGTTGTGTTGGGGGAGATACCGCGTAACGTTGTACAAAACCCGGGGTTAGGTGGGGTTAAAAAGGCGGTGGGGGCGCGTGGCAGGCCTAGAAAGTCCACTAGGCCCACCACTTCCCGCCCTGAAACTACCCCGGAGGAAGATGTCATTGAACCGTACAGCATCGTTGATCCTATCGTTATCGATACTGATTCTGATTCTGATTCCGATGATCCTCAGTATTGTGGGCCTTACGCTACTAGTATTTATGACTATCTCCGAAATATGGAGGTGAGCCAGCTCATTTCTCTTGCTTTATTCATTTTAGTTGTATTTTTGCAAGCTTGTTTGATACGATATCGATTTGTTCTGCCAAATGACTGGGTGATTTTGCGGGTTTTGCGAGTTGTTATAATGTTAATTGAATCTTGAAATTAACTGTGTAATTAGTGGTTTGATTAATAAGATCTTAGAAGGATTTAGTTTTGGGATGTGGGAAATGATTATGGTGTTTTAATTGTAATTAATTAGTTTTTCCCCAAAATGTTATGGTGATGGGTTTAATTTTGATTTTTTTTTTTTGTTTTGTGATTTTGTGGTGGGTTGGGAAATTAGGGTTGATGTTGAATTGATTAGATTTGGATTAAATGTTGTGTAGAAAGAGGAGAAGAGACGGCCGAAAGCCGATTACATGGGGAAGATTCAGAAGGATGTGAGTGCAAATATGAGAGGGATATTGGTAGATTGGTTAGTTGAGCTTGCTGAAGAATTCAAGGTTGTTTCAGACACACTTTACTTGACAATCTCTCACATCGATCGATACTTGTCATCGAAACCAATCAATCGACAAAGGCTGCAGCTTCTTGGGGTTTCTTCAATGCTTATTGCATCGTATGTAGTCTGATCTCTCATTTTTGGTCCTTTTTAGGCTCTCTCTTTGTTAGGTGGTTTTATTGAAGTGCTTTGTTTCGGGTTTTTGTATGGCAGGAAGTATGAAGAAATCGATCCCAAACCTGTCGAGAAATTTTGTGACATGACGGAAAATACCTACACTAAACAAGAGGTAGCATTTAGATCTTGTGTTTTTACTGGTGGTGAAATGTGAAGTCACATTTATTTACTCTAGTTCTGATATTGGCATTGTGAATTGAATGTTCAGGTTATAGAAATGGAGGCTGATGTATTGAAAACTCTAAACTACGAGATGGGAAACCCGACTGTAAAAACATTTCTGAGGTGAATGCTTGGAACTTGTTGTATAACTGGTGAATGTAGTCGTGTTTGTCGCCTTGGAGATCTTATTGATGTGTTCTTGTGTATATAATCGTTGCAGGAAGTTTACCAGGGCTGCTCAGGGTAACTCTAATAAGGTATATAATGGATATTGAATGATATGGTATTAAAGTGGTATCATTTTCCTGTCTGTGTTACTACTGCAGTAGATTGTAGCTGACATTTTGTGTGATTTGTGCAGAATCCCAATCTGCAATTGGAATTTCTCAGTTACTACTTGTCTGAGCTCAGTTTGCTTGATTATGGCTGTGTAAAGTTCTTACCTTCGGTCATAGCAGCATCAGTTGTTTTCCTAGCAAAGTTCACTATCCAACCCAAGAAACACCCTTGGGTAAGTATCTCCCTTGGAACAATGTATGGACTATTGGACTGTAAGGCCTGTTGTCGGAATATGTTTTGAAATGGAATTAAAGTAGCCTTATCTCGAATGTTACAGGATTCGAGCTTGCAAAGTTACACTGGATATGATCCATCTGATTTAAGAGAATGTGTTATTCGGATCCAAGATTTGCAACTCAATAAAAGAGGAGGATCCTTGGTAGCTATAAGAAACAAATACAAGCAGCATAAGGTAAGAATAAGCCTTTGTGACTGCTTCTTGTAGTATTATGTGCTGTTGCATCTTTCTATTTTTCGAGATCATTTGTCTGATATGATTCTGTATCTTCTGTTTACAGTTCAAATGCGTATCCACATTGACATCTGCACCAGAGATACCAGCATCTTATTTTGATGAAGCCGAAGACAGATAGACCATGTCTGCCATTTCTTGGTTATCATAGAAAGCGCCTTATGGTTAAATTGTGAAATGGTTGAACCAGCTTACACAACCGATTGGGTTGTTGCAGCTGCAGGTTTTCAGTCGTCTGAGTGTTTTTTCGACTTAAAATTGCAACTTATGACACAGATGGGATGACTGGTATGTTATACAATAGATAGAGCAGATTGCAGTAGGAGCATACTTTTGTGCAGAAAGAAGGCATGTACCTAGTTCAGTTGTAGTATTTGATTGCCAATTTGTAGATTCAGCACTCCATCGAAGCTTATGGCTAATAAAAGTTTGATATTTTTTCGACATGTTGAGAATCGTTTGTTTCAAAGGCTTGGTATTCACTGTTGTTGTGAATTGTGCTGTGTGCTGATGCATAAGTTTACCCTTTAGATGGTAAAATTAAGCCCCCAATGCAGGGGATCTTTACAACTTAGATTGTTTAGTTGATTCTGATCCACATATGGTTGCGAAAATTGATTTGGTTGCTAAATGCTATTCCTCTAGTTTTTTCAATTGTTAGCGTTTGGTTTAATATATGAGTCAAATTCAAACAAAATGTTAACTTATTGGAAAACCGGAGGTAGTACACCTAGTTTGGCAGTCCTGAGCCCAGGATTGTGCAAATTTGATCAATCATTAGTGTTTGAGGTACCATGAAATTACATTGAAGAAATTGCTCCCTATGTGGCCCCGTTCTATGCATTGGCAGGGTTGCGCAAGGAAAGGAAGTAGAAGTTCCAGTAGGGCTTAACAACCGGCATAAAATGCTTCATTTTTGTAGGGCACTCCTTAACTTTTAAGACAACGATCTGCTTATTACTATGTATTATTGTTGATGTTGCAGTTAGCCCTCTTATCATTGTAGGACTTTGATCAATAGTTTCCCCACTTGACATGTGCCTTGTGCAATCATCTTAAAGTCTTAAACACCAATTAGATTGTGAAAATATGGTGTAGGGTAGCTATCTAATCACTTGTTTTTAAGTTAAATTGAAGCTCTTTTCGGCCTAAACTCACTTTTTAGTGTATAATCTCCTCATGTCTGGTGGGTATAAGTCAAGAAATTAGTTAACAAGATGGTTCTTAAACTATTCAACTGTAATTGGTACAGTTAGTTATGATAGATTCTAATTAAGATGACTACATATCTAATGAAATCATTCTACCTACTGCTATACGTTTTAGTCTTATTTTAGTTTACACTTTTCAGTTGAAGGCCTTAAGGATTATCTGTTCATTATCCGAAAGGGCATGCTTGACTTCAGAATTTCCTGCTTGTTTTCGACAATTCTCAGCTTTTCTTGAATTCATAGCATCACAGCATTATTGAAGTTAAAACGCGTAAATTTCTGCTGTAAAAATTTGCCCCAATAATTTCACTGATTAATTGTGACAAATGTTCTTAGAGGTCTAATTTCTGTCTTTAGTTTGGCCTAAGGCAGGGGGTTCTGATCAACATCTGTGTCTTGTTTCTTCAAATAACTGTTTGCTAGGAGCTATCAGTGCGCGATGCTTGGTACGACATTGCATACATGAGTAACCCAATTCTGAACTATGTCACAGTCTACTGTATCTAATTACTTTGGTAGGAAGTAGGAACTATCAGAGGGTGAGCCTGAGCCTGACTGTATATTTGACTTGACAGAGGCTGGTAACTCTGAGTTCTGTTACTGTGTTACAGGTACGAATATGACCTGCATTCAGTTTATTCTGACATGATCATCAGTTGCAGGTTGATTTAGCACACTTCCCTGGCTCAAATTCATCCCTCAGTTTGGACCATTAGCGCGAAAATTGTATTGTTTTCAAAGGAATCCATTTTGCCAGCCAGGCCAAGATGGCTTAGACATGAGAAGAGTTCTAAAACAGGTATGTTTCTTAGAAATGTTTCATAAAATCCTTGGTTCCTGACTTTTCACAGCATGCTACCTTATTTCTTAGACTTGCAGGAATTAACAATGATCATGGCCCTTTACTGCCCCCTCTTGTGCCTGTTACTGCAGTAATCGCCCGTAAAAGGGCTTATTTGTTGATTCATAACATAAAACGAACACAACACATGGTTTAGTTTGTTGAAAGCTTCTTTCAGAAGAATGTATTCTGATATCTAAATCTAGTGTTTCTTAAGGCCCCTTTTATTTGTGTATCCTCTACTTTTACCACTTATAAATCCCTCCTTAACCAACAAGCTTTCCAAAAATTCAGATTTCCTTGTCACTTGTTCCGTTTGGCATCCTCGTCTCAGTTTAAACCAAACGTAAACAATTGAGCGCGACTAGCTACCTCTTATGCATACCCTCCCGCTTAAGCATCCCAAAACGAATTCGATGTTATGTGTCTTTCTATTTCTATAGATTTCTTGTTGCATTGGTATGAGAATCAGTTAGATTATCTCTTTTATTTGAAATTGTTTTGAGTCACTTTCTTTCAATGGTCCTCATCTAAAGGCTTAGCCAATGTTCCTCTCTTTATTGGACATCTAGGGGACCCCTGTCTGCTGGGTTTTTGCTTAGGTTATCTTCCGTTACAAATAATATACGTAGAAATATTCTCAGCACCACTCAAACAGTCCTGTGGATGTTATTTAAAATATACCAATTTTTCGAGCTAAGGCGAAAATTGATGTGCATCTTCCTTTCCCGTTACTTCATCTTGTTTTGTACATATTCCCGGACATGTAGCACGAAAATATGCCGAAACAGGCCAGTACGTGTATTAGTTATTCCTCATGCTGGTTTGTTGTTAGGCACTTAGGCATGCAGCATTTGCGGCAGATTGCTTGTTCTAGTTTTTATTTCTAGTGCTGCTCACGACTGATTTTACCAGTCTTATTCATCTTTGGCTCATTGAAAATAAACCTTGGTGTGACTTAAAATGTATAATATATTAATATATGCACGATATTTGAGCCTAGCCTGAAATCCTGGCTCGTCTGTGATTTGATCATCTACGAGCCAAGGTCAAGCTAGACCAAATTTGTCGTGAAATCTTGATCCTAATCAAATTCTTAGGCTTCGATCATTTTTAAGATGAATGCTAATGTATTTTCATTAAGCATATTACGTATGGCAACCACAATTCGCGCTATATATTGCAAATTTCTTAGCACAAATTGGCTTCCTGTGAGGGGCCGATTTGAGGTATATCGTAGTATAACCATGCTTAGGCTTAGGCTTTTGGCTGAAACGATTATTTTAGTGACGGGAATGAAATTATAGTTAATTGTAAGCCAATATCAGGCGTCATTCCGAAATATTCCACCTAGAGCACCATTTTTTGCTTCACATTATCCTTTGTCGTCCAAATTCAGGGGTTCTGCAGCAGGTAAGCTTTTCATATTTAGTGTAAGATGGTGAGATCACTAATTTGCTCTAAATTAAACTGCCCTTTATTGAAGTGAATACCACATGTGAGTGTCCCACATTGGAAAAAAGAGGAGAGAGTGTTTATGTTTATAAATCAAGGAGTTACTCCACATATTGCCAATTGGTTTTAGGTTGAAACCTCCTTCGATTTATGACGTGGACTCTCTCTCCTCCAACGGGTGCGGCCCAGGCCCGATCGTGGTTTAACATGGTATCAGAGCCCATGGTTGAAGACCTGGGACTCAAGAAGATGAACTGGGTCTGTTGCAGATGGACCAAGTTTACGCAGCCGAAGAGAGCTAGAAGAGCCCCGGTTTGCGATGCTCTACCGAAGAGAGCCAGAAGAGCCCCGGTGAGCTTGTGAATGTCCAGTCTGCGCAGATGGGCAAAGATATGAGGGAGCCGAAGAGAGCTAGAAGAGCCCCGGCTAGCCCCGAAAGCCCAGTCTGCTAGTATAAGGGAACTCACATGTGAGGGGGAGTATTGAAGTGAATACCACATGTGAGTGTCCCACATTGGAAAAAAGAGGAGAGAGTGTTTATGTTTATAAATCAAGGAGTTACTCCACCTATTGCCAATTGGTTTTAGGTTGGAACCTCCTTCGATTTATGACGTGGACTCTCTCTCCTCCAACGGGTGCGGCCCAGGCCCGATCGTGGTTTAACACCCTTCATTTTTTTTTTCAATAAAAATGATTAGTGTACTTAATCTCATGATTAGTACATAAAACAAAAGCAGGTGACTCAAGATCAACTATTTTGTCTATAAACAGATTACTTGCTCTTTCAGAAAAAGTCCTAAAGCATAAAACTTTGAACAACACATACACTCTTTCCGAATTTCCTTTTTGCAAAGACAAAACATTGTAGCATAACATCAACATTAACATAATACACGAACCTCTTTCCGTCTTTCGCCTAAATTCTGCTACAGCTTTTCCCTTCTAGCTATGATTAGAGTGATAATCGAACCTGATCATTCGATGCATGAACGAGATTAGTTCCGAATTTTGATGACTAAACTAAATTAAACTTCCATACGACATGATTTCCAAATGTTATTATATTCTAATTCTCTATTAACCTTAACCTCCAGTTTTAAAGTAGTAATACAACATCTTTCTCTGGAAAACGTGACTGATATGAATGTACAAAGAAGAAGAAAAAAAAAAGGCAAAAACAAAAGCGACCATAAACAAGAGTTGTAGTACGTCAAGTGTGGGTGCATGTGGGGTTGCAATATTCTGTTTCTTTTTCCCCAATCTTTTTCGTTTAATTTAATTTCATTGTCTCTTCTCATTCACGCTTTTAAGTAATAATTGTATGTTCCTTGTTGTTTGTTCTCCGGTGTGTGTATATATATACGTCCTACTTGTGTTCCAGACCATGCAGATTTCCGCTTAAACTCATACCTCATACATTTCCCTACAACTCTCAGTCTATTGTCGTTTCGATTCGTTTTTTTTTATACAAACGTTCTCCGATAATTATAGAATGGCGTTGGTTGAAACTTCACAGCCACTTTCTATCGAGAGTTTCTCATATAGTTGGTTGATCAACTTAAAGCCGTCTCTTATTGAGAGTCTGAGTGAGTCGTTCAGGGCCGCGTTAGACTCGTCTGATGAGTCCTCCTTCATTGAAATGGACCCTAACATGCCAGCTTCACGCAGGTTCAGGAAACTCGAAAAAGATTTCGACTTTGATTTCAGAGTGCCATCCTCAGAGCAATCCACAGCAGGCATTGTACATGCTGATGAGCTCTTCAGCAACGGCCTACTCCGACCACTCGTCGATTCACCTAGCACGGAACTATACAGCAACGATTCGAGTCGATGTGAGTCTCCTTTCCTAGATGAACATCAGAACAGAAGAGGATCCTCATCAGGTCGTCATCAGAAGCTTCTTCATTGCTCTTCCTTGAGAAGGTGTAGGAGCTTACTGTCAAGGAAAATGTTTGAGAAATACCTGTATTTCCTGTGTCCACTGTTGGAGAAAATTAAGTTCAGCAGATCAAAGTCGAGACGTAGAGCATCAGATAACAGAATCTGCCCCCTGAGAAACAGCAGCAGGGTTCAGAATTCGGCTCAGGGTTCGCCACGAACCAGTGTATGTTCGTCTCCTGGTGACTGGAGGCGGTCCTGTGACTCGGAGAGCTCGATTCATGAGGCTGTTCTTCACTGTAAACGTTCATTCGTCAGCCACAAGTAACTTTGAGATAACCCTTGAAATATTTACTGAAGAGGGTGGTGTACATAAAGGAGGAACGTAAAGTATAGCAGAGCAGAAAATATTATAGGAAGTTAGCTTTCAGAATTCAGATGACATTCTGTAGAAAGTTGATGTCAGAGGTGCAGAAATGTACTGTTTTTCTGTATCTTATCTCATACGTTCTATATGATATAAGTCAAATGAAATTATACATAAAAAAGTTTCTTGATCTTCTCTTTTTGCTTGATTGGATTTAGATTTGTATGCTTATTTGGATACTCTTTCCAGATTTTCATGTAAAATTTTGCTCTAGAAATGATAAGTGTGCTAACAAATTAAACGGGAGTTAAATGGAACTTCTGTAATTATTCGATCCTCGTTAATCGTTAATGTTACAATCGACTTGAATCTCCACAACAGTGAAGTAAAGTGTTCCATTCATATCCAAACGACTCATTTGATTAAACTTATAGACTCATACTTTGTACAAAATAAAGTAGTTATAAAATGAACGAAGGAGTAATACGCAGTTTTTGACATTCTGGTCAAACCTCCTTGAAACAATATGTTGTCCATAAGTTTCACTCATGTCTATTATAGAAGGCCGTGTAAATTTAACTTATTAATTAGAAAGTTGCAGTCCTAATATTCAGTTCATACAGATCAGATCCGTACTCTTTCTTGGCTCCGTAGTTGATCGAGGATTGAAATCCAAGGTACATTGGGCAAATGTCAGTTTTACAATAGTGAACACATCAACGTCTTAGTTCTAAAGCTATTTGGGCGAATTCGGTATAACAACGTGCCTATAATTTTTCCAAGTTTGGTCTTTTCACCCATCTTCCATGAAAGGACGTACCAAAAGTAATACGAGCAGAAAGATAAAAAGAATCCCTAGTAATGTCATCTACAGTCTCTTGTGTTCTCTGTTAAAAGTGTTAGCAATTGGGACATAACTTAAGATTTGCTTCGTTAGGTCGACAAAAATTGTTAGGTGTTATTGCTGTTAGTGATGCCATGTTGCCGTCCATATCACTACAACTATTACAATGCATGCTCTAAGCCTCAATGCAATTATATTTCAATCAATTAAGTCACCATTATTTCCGAAGGCGTAGTGGGTTTAAAATCCGTTTATATCATTTTGTGATCCGTGAGTTTATTTGAACGACCACTAATAACAAGAAAATGAATGAATCATGTTCTCGGTTTTCGAGTAAATTATTCTATGATTTAATTTCTAACACCCACTCTAACAAAACTATACTTTGGTGTGTTTATCTCACATTTTTCTTTATAATAGCTAAATTATGACGACTCTCCTGGAATAATTGTTTCATGATTGGATTGCAAATTGTCATGGTACACTAATATACAATTCGAATATGAACTCACAACTAATCATGAGTAGGTTTTTATTTGAAGAAGAATCCTGAGTAGGTTTTTAATTAAATACACATATGTACATGTCACATTATCCTTTGAATTATAAGATTTAGAGCTCGTTTGGATTGTGGGATGGGAATTGGGGGGGATTAGAGGTGGGATAAAAAGGTAGGGAATTCAATGGGAGAGTTCAATTCCCTTGTTTGGATTAGGATGAGAATTGTTAGGATGAAGATGGGAATATGTAGGAATTTTACATATATGCCCATATTTAAATATTAATAATTCATTCTACAATTTTTTAAGAGGGGCAACTTAGTCTTTTCATTAATTAATGAATTCCCAAACTCTAATACCTGCCCTCCCTAGGCAATAGATTGGAAGGATAGGAATTTCCTCTCACCCTTAGCTTATCCCACATGCTACTCTCATAAACCAAACATTGGAATTCGGGTTATTGCGGAATTGGGAATAATAATCCCATCCCACCCTCTATTCCCACAATCCAAACGAGCTCTTAGGGTAACAAGCTTGCTAAATGTTAATCTATGAACCATTGAACCACGTACTAGGATGATACCCGGCATTATCAATTTATCATATGCTCATACATTGCGATCAAATTTACATTGAGGAATCGTTCTTTAAGCTCTATCTAGTAACTAGTATGTTTGTAGTTTATACGCTAAATGACTGAATTTGGCATTGTATTGATGTACCGTGAGATTAAGGTTATCCAAAATGATGTTATCGGAACACATTAACTTTGGACTGTACCGAACTGACATGAATTTATTCAAGTAGGATCGGATTACAAACTAATAAGAAAAACTAAGGGTCCGTTCAGTATCACTGTCTTTTTCAGTTTTTGTTTTTTTTTGCATAAAAAATTTAGTTAAATAAGTTACAAAATTAACTTTAAATTGTTTGGGTCTATAATAGTCATACAGAAAATGAAAACTGAAAACTGAAAACTGAAAACCACTTTTTCTGGTTTTCAAAAATAGAAAATAGAAAACAGAAAACAGATAACGATACCAAACAGGCCCTAAACATGCTAATAAAGTAGTACTCTACCTACGAGAATATATGTGTGTAATAATATGAATAAATTACAATGATATATCTTCATTAATTTGAGAATCTTTGGTTAGGTACATCTCTAATAACATTGACTCAATATTGGGTCAATTGTCAAATCTAATGTGATCAAATTTTCAAAATGAGGTGACACATATGATTGTCAAAGCATGCTTTATTACTTATTGTTAGTCGTCGCACAAGAATGTTAGTTGTCTAGCTAAGTCCTCACTATGAGAGTGCAAAACTGATGACTACCATTATCCTCATAGCTTCACTAGAATCTAAAGACAAATGCACACCTTCATTTATGTGACGGTGTTTATATACTCTCTCTCAAGCCAATTTTGTTTCAATTTTACAACTGGCTAAATCGTCTAAAAACTTCACATTCACAAATGACGATAAAGTTGTGGTAGCATTATTTTCGCAGTCCAGATGAACTGATTCACTCACGTTTGTGCGCATACGTATATTTCATAAGTATATATGTGACATACGGTACATCGATCAGTGTTTTTGTACAATAAATGGTTGAATAATCAATTGCCTACAATTTCATAGTTATCACAAGGAATAAAAGACTTCTCTATATAAATAATTAGAAATGTCACAGCAGGTATGAGATATTTGGAAAAGAGCCCGAAAATAAATCCACGAGGGTTAGATGCAAAGTATAATTCGGCCGATCCATTGATGGCCTTACACAATGTAAAAACTTATTAAAGTGAAGATGCATATTTACCAGTAAATAATTCGCTACGTACACAACCATCAATAATTTCATAATTGAACAATAATAAATCCTTAAAAAACAACTATTTTCCATGAATCGAAAATCGATAAAAATTGTATTAAAATGTAACAACATCACAAAGTCGATAGATCACATAGGGGACCTCCCGACATAGGCCAATGGTATGGCGTTGGGTATTCTAAAAATTGGAATATGAAAGAACAACTAGATTTTCACATGTAACAAGCAAGATGAAGGAAACATAGACAAAGTTTGCTACCATATACTCCAAATTTGTTGATGATGTCTCTTTTGTCATTCCTTTGAATTTCTTATAGTTCTTCTCTATGTGTTTTTGTCAACCCATCCTTATTGTTTGTGTATTTTGTAGCCAAAACAACATTTGGAATGGACCAATATTACTATTTCTTTTTCCTCCATTTGTTTGCTTATTAGTTTAGCTTGGTTTATAGGGGACCAAAACCTTATAGTATTGTATCTTACAATTTACTAATACTAGTTTGTTGTTCTTGTTGATTTTGTAGTCACTATTGAAACATTGTGTATGGCCAAGATGGAGAAATTGTTTCTATCAAATTTATGCTTGTGGGTTTGTTGGAAGTCCAAAATCTAAGATATCAGCAAGTTATGGTCCCCAACTACCCATTTTCGTAAGTCATTGGCAATTCGGTAGTGTTTGTGCTCAATAAGTATGTTATATTCATGTATCGAGTTAAAGTTGTATAATAACAGATTGACGTGAGTTGTCTATGCATATAAATCTACGAAGATATTAATGTTATTAGCAAGTTTTTTTGGGAGCTAGCGATAGTTCAATTTGGAATATGGTGTGAATGTGATTGTGATTGATGTAAGTTGAACGGCTACACGAGTACAATTCTTACTCGTTGGCTCGTGGCTAGAGACATGACTTTATAGCTTGGTGCGTGGTCTAAGGCTAGGAGATCCGGGTGGAAAATACCCACTTGAAATGATTGGCAATTTTCGCTTCAACTTCAAAATGATGAATTCAATTATGCAAATCTAATAAATTTGAATCAAGTGTGATGAATTCCAATGAATATAGTTTGTTCAATTGTTGATATAATCCGAATAATTAGAGTTTTAAAAGATTCAAGTAATATCAGTTCCAATAAGTTCAAATAGTTTTCGAGGCAATGATTTACGATCTCTAGACATAGGTTAAAAGATTAGACGTAAGTTATAATTTGTCAATGTCCAAATTGCCAAAGCACTATCAAAATGGTGGCAAGGGGTGGGGTTGGAATTTGGAAACACCAAATTAAAATGTGAAAACAATGTAACATAAGTATGCTGGGTAGCTTTAACAAATTGTATGGTGTTTCTAATTTCAATATATTTGATGTCTAGGTCTTTCTATTTTGGTTTTCGGAATTGACAATACTTTTCGATCAATCTTGTTTGAGATCTCTCTTTTAGTCTTTTTTTAAGAAAGGTCATGACAATAAAACCAAAGTTATTCAATAAGTCTTTGGCACCTTCAAGTTCTAGAAGGTGATGACAAAACACTATTAATTTGTGATCTACATTGCAACTAAAATAGTACCAATAATTATGTGCCAAATTTATGCATGAATTTGTACATTTGTACTTGCAAAAGCTGCTTGAGAGTTGACAATGATTTGGGTTTTTATGATTGTGTGATGAACTTTCCTTCTTTTGGGCTTTTTGATGTGGGTGCCTTAGTTATGTACATGGCCGGCTACATTTCGTAGAGGACACTAGCAAAGAATAACATACGGAGTACCATAGACTTTGACCTCTTAATTACCCAACGGTATTATCGAAAGAATAAATCATTGAAGGGATGAACCAAAGCGGACAAAATCATACTTACGTGGAGTGAATGTGGCAGCACATAGGACTCAACAAGTAGCGGACCTTAATTCCCATAATGCTGGAGCCAAAATCATATTTAAGTGAGTGATACAATTTGTGTAGTTATAGTTCATGTCAAGTTATGATGTGAGAGTAATTGCAACTTTATAATCCTATATCTCTATATAAAATTGAGTTGGGTAAGTGTAGATTGATAGCTTAGAGAACAAGTAAATAAAGGTTCAACTAATGTAAGCTAAGTTCACACGCTACACATTATATTCGTAGGAAATAGTGCATATGCTAATAATATGTAGAATGTGCATGAATTCAAAGCTAAATTAAATTGTAAACATGCATGTAGTTTATAAAAAAAAAAAAAAAAAGAGTAAAAGAGATCACATGAATGGGGACTCACACTTCATACATCGATGTTCAAGTGCCATATACATTCCGTTTGTTCATGAATCTTGACGTGCCATGCATGTACATAAATACATACATTCATTGTACTTTTTGATAATTACGTTTCCAAATGTAAGAAGTATGGTAGATTGAGAGATGAAGATCAGTGTGATCCTAAATGTCATTCTTCTCCCAATTGCTAAGGTTCATGCAAACCTAATTATTCAAGTTATAAGTGCATAAACAATAGACTAATCTGATATTATAAAACCACACTATATTTTGAAGGAAACTCATATAATTTGCACACTAATGTCATAAAAAACACGTATGTCATTCTAATTTACATATAAGTTTTTCGGCCTAAATATATAAACCCGATCGTGCGAAGCACGAGATACTTCCTAGTATGAATATATAATCTGAATTTATTTGATCCAAGTTAACCGAATTCAAATGTATATTCAATCTACCTAATTTAACTTGAATTTATCGAATTCGAATCGTACTAAATTTAAAAAATCAAAGTTGCGGATTTGTGCGCTCTAGCCAAAACAAATTCTAATTGTTTAAATTATACGGAGTATAGGCGTAACCGCGTAAGCGAACAAGAAACCTCTCGAAACTTTTGCCACTAGAGAGTAGAGGTGGTCATTTGGCACTAAAAGCCCGGGCCCGCACTGACCCGGTAATGGTCAAGCCCTGGTCAAGGCACGGCCCGGCCCGGCACTGCACAGGCACTGGAAAGCCCGGTCAAACCCGGGCTAGTGCTAGTGCTCAGTTTTTCAGGCACTAGCCCGGTCAAAGCACTGGTCAAACCCGGTCAAAGCACTGGTCAAACTCAGTTTTTCAGTTTTTTTTTTTTTTTTTTTTGATTTGATCGACGAGGCCCGGCACTAGCCCGGTCAAACCCGGGTCAAAGCCCGGTCAAAGCACTGCGGGCTAGTGCCAGTGCCCCAAAAGTCGAGCACTGGCACTAGCCCGGCACTAGCCCGGTCACCTAGTGCTAGTGCTAGTGCTCGATTTTTGGAGCACTAGCCCGGTGAGGCCCGGCACTAGCACTGGCCCGCACGGCCCGTGGCCACCTCTACTAGAGAGTCTACAGTATCGGCTTCTTGTAGTACTATAGTAGTGCCCCGCATACGAAAGCCGTGAGAAAGTGGTGCAATCCAAAGAGGCCCAAATTCTAAGCTATACACTTGGGCATCTCGACAAATTTGTACGTTCTCTTTTTATCCGGCCCTTTAAGTGTGTCCAATTTGCTTCTTCATTTTCCTTGCATTTCAAATCGTCTAAAAGATGGCATCCACTTTTGATGATAACCCGACTTTTGATGTCCACATTAAGTGGATTTCGTAAATAGTTGAATTGTTATCCACTTATTGTGAACGAGTCACTTTGACAATGTTATAACTCTAAAATATAACAATTAAACATGTAATATTATGTATCTAAATTACTTATATGGTAAATATTTCTTGAATAGGGTGGTTTGCTCTCAGGTGCATGTTTGGCCTACACTCACCTATAACTTATATATCATCAGATAATAGTAAAATTTGAAACCTTTCTACATACGGATACAAATATTGGAATGAAGGTCAGTCATGAATACGAAGGTCAAAAGTGGAAATGACTGAGCTATGAGTCACTTATTAGTAACACACGCCTTCCATTTCTTCAATTAGTTTACATTTTATTCGAATTCCTCTTATCAAATGAGATAAGCTAAAATCAAATCTAAGCGTGTCCTGCCTTGCTGAATTCTGTTTCATGAACAGGTCAGCACGAAAGCTTCTTGTTATGCATGTTCTAAGATTTTTTTTTGGAACAAGCTAACTTTTTTTATTATTTTCGTTATATTATTTTCTTGAGTAAACTGAGTGGACAGATCCACAAATCTCTTGTTTTCAGCCTCTTTTTTTAGATGGCGACAACTTCAAGCATAGTTACAGGTCCAATGATTGACCCTAGGATCAAACTTAGCCATATTTTTAGAAACTAATAAGGTCATAAATTCGTCGGTACCAATCAGTCATTTCAACTAAACGTCGTAAAGAACTTGTGAATTTGCGATACAATATAACGTAAAAGTAAATTTTATTACGAAAATAAGCCAAAATGGATGGTTATGGCTTGTAAATTTGTGACACAGTCTAATGTAAAGGAAAGCTTCATCATCAACATAAGCCAAAATCCCTAAACATACCCATCTACAAAATTTAATTCACGAAACTTCATTACAAACCTTACACAATATCTACAAATGCAGTGATTGAAGCCTCATTCTCTATTTTTCACCAAGTAGAGAGTTCACAGGCTCTCTGCTGCTGAAAAGCTGTCAACTCCTGATGCTGTGCTGTAGCCTTTTCGTCGTAAACTGACCTTAATTTCCATAATCTGACTCACAGTGTGAGCTACATTGTGTAACATTGTCTGATTTCCTCACTTGTAACCGTTGGACTTGGTATTAGGATCTTCCAGTGGCGCTTCCACGTCACTTCCTTCTGTGTTAGCGAACTGCAAGTACTTTTCAATGTCTTCTGTAGTAGCATTTTGCAAGTGAAACCAGTTTCTGTGTGGCTTAGGAGGTACAGTACTGATGGCTATCGCAATGTCGTTAGGAAACAGATTTCGGAACACGAAAGCCTGAAGTAGAGTTGTTACAAGTAGGGCTGTTACAGTGAGGGTAGAGACAGTGGATAGAATGATGGCCAGGGCTTGAGTCACCCCGTTTGTCACCTCGTTCGAGTATCTAATCGTTGCAATCGCTGCTCCTGTCATAGGGAATGTGTATGCCCACCATGCTAATGAGAACCTGCACACATATACAATTCAAATCCATGTATGAATACACCGAGTTATAGAATTTTTATAGTAAGGAAGAATATGAAATTTAGGGCAAATCATTCTTACTTGATTCCTCTGAAGAAATTGATCCTGACAGCCTGTTAGGTAAAACAATCAGGAAAGCGAAAACTGTCAGAAACAGTGTACAGTCTATATATGACAGGTAAAAATAGTAGGTAAAATTGTTAGTAAATGTACTAACCAGTGAGAAGTAGAGGAACAAGGCAATGAAATACGCAATCCGGGCACCATAATTAAAAGAACCTTCAATCTTAGCCCAAGCCATAGATGCAACACTCGGTGCAGCAACGAACAGGAAAAATACAGGATGCAGGTCCTTGGGAAGTGTCTCATTTGTAGGAAGTCTCTGGTAAAGTGTTACAAATAAGACTGTGTAATGAGCCATACCGACAGCAAAGAAAAAGATCGGTCCCTCCTTTAGTCCCATGGTTGCACCCAACAAAGCCCCTACGAAGTTGCCAACAACTGATAGATGGTTGGAAGGATTAGCTACTTTTGACAGTCTGCGCTGCCCTCCTGACATCCACTGACCGTAGATCTTAAGCTCGAGGCAGAGGAACGGGAACATAAAGATGTACCAAAGTGCGTGGGGTAGTTTTGTAGCGACTGAGGGTGGAAGTCCAAGAAGTAAGAACAGGAAGGCTATAAATGGAGCAAAGAAGAAATTCACCCTGATAGGATGGTAGTACTCACGACGTACTGCCTCAAGGAAGAAAATCACCTTCAGAGCATAGATGAAGGATACAACCACAACCAATGCAACTGAGATAAACCACAGTACAAGGTTTACCATAGGGCTTACATGTAGGAAGTTGGTCGAGGGTGAAGTAGCTAGGGTTTTCCATAAGATTGCTTGGCTGCTTACACCAAGACAGATACCGAATGAAGAGACAGGATAGCGAAGAAGAAAAGGCCAGGTCTTGTCACAAGGGAGCATCAATTCCTCTGATGGCTGCAGCAGAACACATTAAACAACAACATTCAGTCATGACAGCCTCAGAAACATCAAATTTATAGCATTTCACAAAAAATCCAAATCATGAAAAATCATTAGCTCAATGGTCTTACCCGAAGAGTATCCAACTCTGGCCCTTCCAAGGCATCAAAATATCGATTCACAGGCAAAGCCCCTTCACGGGCTTCACCCTCATTATGCTTGCGCTGTGATGGTTTTGGATCCAGAGTTTTTTTCCGTGTCAACTGTCTCTCGAGTCTGCCAGACCATGTCTTGAAAGAGTCATACCTGTTGTCCCTTAGCCGATTAACCTGAGGATTCGTAGGGATCTGAGGGGGAAGGGGAGAGAAAATCCTATTAACAGGCTCATCATATGTGAGACCTTTGGGCATTGGCTGAGAATAATATGTTGCTGTGTTTACAATCTCAGAAACATCTGGAAATACTTTAAAAGGCAAGTCCTTAGGATGATCATTGAAGAAAACTCTTTTCGCAGTGCTCTGTGAACGATGTCCTGTGGGAGATGCTGGCATGCTGATGGAAGCAGATGGTCTTCTGTCAGTGTCATCTGGTGGAGAAGCTTCGCCCATCATCTTCCCTGATATTTCAATTTCCTGGCATACATCAAATATCAGATCATAATATCATCAGTGGAATGAAGACAATGCATGCTATTTTCAAAATGATTGTACAGGAAATTATATCAGTACAAGTGTATATCAGCTTGGAAAAACAAGCTTGTACAGGAAATTATATCAGTAGAACCATATTGTCTTAATTCAGAATAAGTTTGTAGCATTGCTACTTACGAATTCAGCTTACAGGATGACCATGATTCAGGATTTCAGCCTAACACAGTTACTACTTTTGACACCTTCAATTTTGGAAAAAAATCCTTAAGAGATCAGCTTACAGGATGACCATGATTCAGGATATTATATCAGTAGCACTGTATATCAGCTCTGAAAATCATTATTGTACAGGAAATTATGTTTGTGGCATTTCTACTTCAGAAATCATTATTGTTATATCAGTTTGAGCAAAGAATACAAGAAAATGAGGAGCTGACGTACTCTGGCTGGACTGAGGAAACCATTTGTGCTACTCTCATTCTCCTCATCAATAGTATCAAAACCACCTATTTCCCTAGACGATATAACCCCGAAAAGTGATGGCATCCCATCAGAATCCGGCTTTGAGGAACGTGAGTTTTCGCCCATCTCCATCAGGATGTTCAATTGCCTGAAAGAGCTATCCTGAGATATTAATGACAGAATTTTTCAGGACTGTAATTCTGAGCAAGTCATTGAACCATTTACATTTATAAAACAACGTAACTCATACGCGACATGATCAAATCATTGCTGAAAAATCTCAGTATACATCATCAAATTAAACATGCATTATGGAGAAAGAAACTTAATGATTAAACTACTACAATCCTTATTTAAATTAAAAATGCTTTAATAATGTCTGTAGTAATCATAGGTCAAATTCGTGCATTTGGTAAACAATTTTGGCAGGCTAACAATGCAAGTAATAACATCTGTGCATGTATCATGTATGACAGGAAAGTCATATCAACTGTAGTTGACTTTGTTCATTCCAACATTACACAGCATTTTAAGAACATTTTCGGAAACATAAACACAAACGGGCAGTATTGTTGTACACGAGTTTTAAACCCTAGCCTAAATTATTCTAAAATAAACAACGCCTCCCCATAACCTTATGTCCTTATTAGCCGAACTAGCTAACGTCCACATAAAAAGCTTAATGAAACATTTATTATTAAAGGCAATATCGAAAAGCATATGATAAACTTACCTGGGTTATATGATGGTAACTTTATAACCTTGTGCTGCTGAACCCAGGAATTTTGGAACCCAGAAAATCCAAAATGAGCAGAGATTTTAATGAGACAAAATTGAATGAAGTACGTGCCTTAAATTTATAGGAATCAATATAATTTATGTAACGTATACTGGGGAAATATATTCTTTCCCCAGCATTACGTCAAATGACACAATTATTCTAAACAACAATCAAATCATTCAAAGTAAAACATTAATTAAACATTGTTTTGGGTAATTTTTGGTTAGGTCAGCCTAGGTTTACAGCTCGGAAAAAGGTGTTTTTTTGTGGAAATGTTTGATACAATTAGTTTTGCTAATTTTAGATCTATGTCGACAGATGGGTCAGAAGTGTAAGTTGCTAAAAATAATGGTTACAGGCTGCCTTAGGGGGGATTGGGGGTCTCAGCTCCAAGTCGATCCAAGACCGATCTTGGATGGGCTCAAGGCCGACTCTGAAATTTGAGTTCGGTATTAGCTCAAATGCTCAATGTCCTCTGATACATGAATTTCAAAACCCGTTTCATCAAATTAATTATGTTACAGTTTTGGCGTGATTAAACCAAACATAAATATAATTATCTTTGTGTATTGGACGGTGAAATAATACTATAATGTTTGACAAATACATCTACCAATCAATCAAATATAATGTATCCAGCTCTGAGAATATGGTGATTAAATTCAGTTTTCGTGTTTTCATGCTGGACTATGTGTCACTATACATGATTATTTTTTCCTAATACACGTAGCCAAAATTCTTGGTATATCCGCAGTTAATAATAACTCATTATAAGACAAAATTATGAGACATGGCTGATGGCTCTATGATTAAGAGGTTGTTTATTAAAAATTAGTGGTAACCCACTATATATGGCCTAGGCTTTGATTGAATGTTCCTACCAATATAAATTCCCTGAACCGTCTTGTACACATTTTATCAATGCATGTTCAGTGGCATTTGAAGAATTGAAGGTTCCAGATACTACTCCCATCCCACATAATTAAGCTGGCCCATAATCAACCCAACCAAGACAATAATCTCTGGCAATCGGCCGGGTCAGATCGGTTTCGGTTCGGGTCAGCGGATGAGATCATATCGGGTTCATGTTAATTATTGAACCAACTCAGCATCATTTTTAAGTAACGTCATAGATCAAGGTTCACTAATGGATAGTCACATAGTTTGTGTTCCGTAAGGACCGTAACTAGTCTTGATGATGAACTCAAAGTGTAAGGGGTATTGTAAACTCAAAGTTTATTAACCTTGTCGAATTTTTTTGTAACGGGTACTGATTATACTATATGACTGAAATGAACTGGGGTGGCGTCCGAGGAAATAGACCCACCCTTTCATAGGAGCACAAATTCAAGCATGAATGTTTTAGGTATCACATTATAACTCACTACTCACCATTCACCATTCACCAATAAGATCTCAATTCTCAACCACTCTGTTATTGAATTGGCGGTAATGAGCAATGAGATATCAAAGTCACCATCTAATTAAACTACACACTTTGACTTTCATCCATTAATTTGATGTAGGGCATTCTACATTTACGGCAATTCAATTGAGTAGTATTAAGCAACTGTTGAAGTATCACCCATCAATCACCATATAATTTGTTGTTTTATTTGCTTGTTTGTCACACCTTCATTATTTTAGCTCTGAATAATACATCAAGTTATGAATAACATGATATGTTATGTTTAATCATTAACAATGAGTAATTTTCCGTCGTTCATTATCTTGTTCAAGATCGACGTTTTTTACTTTCTGGTGGGTAAAGCAAGCTGCAAGCGCGAATAATAATATTGATGCTGACGGGTTGTGGACCTTATTATCTACATGTACGCTAATTGTATCAACAAGAACATGATTATAAATTTATAAAAACTTCATTGCATAATGAATTGGAATAAACTCGAACAAGAAATAAATTAACTTCAAAATAGTAGAAACTTGTGACAAAAAGTTTATTGACTTCTACCGACACATCTATGGAGCTCAAATGCTCCCTATACAATCATAACAACTTAAGAAGGTAGCTAGTCTACACATATGCCAACATGTAAGCCTCTATCACTGTGTGTTTTACGACGAAAGCGAGTTCATTGGCTTTGTGTTGATGAAGCTTTCAGCACAAGGCTAGCCATATACCTTAATTTCCATGATTAAGGTATAGCTAGCCACATCCGCGAAAATTGTCTATGACGTTACTTAAAAATGATGCTGGGTTGGTTTACTAGGAGGCATCTCTACTGATGCTTCCAAGTCCTTGTCATCAACAGTGTGAACAAACTTTAAGTAATTCTCAATGTCTTTGGTGTCTGAACTTCCATTTCTCAGATGAAACCACCTTTTACGTGGCTTAGGCGCCCTGTCACTGATGGCTATCGCAATGTCATTAGGGAACAGATTGCGAAACACAAAGGCGTGTAGGAGTGTCGTGATGAGCAAGGCTGTTACAGTGAGTGTAGACACGACAGATAGGCCGATTGCCAGGGCTTGGGACACCCAGCTTGTTACTTCGTTTGAGTATCTGATTGTTGCAATTGCTGCACCTGTCATAGGGAATGTGTATGCCCACCATGCTAACGAGAATCTGTAATCACAAAATTACAGTAATTAGACTCAGTAGATAAACATTTGCAATGTCAGATAAACTATCAGATGACAGAATGTCTGAATGTATGAATAATTCAGTTCTGAGAGAGTAAATTTTACCTGAAACCGCGAAAGAAATTGATCCGAACAGCCTGTTAAAACAACATCAGAAAAGAGAATAGTTCAGAACAAGTCACAAAAATAACACAGTAATCAGTATGTATTGGTACTCAAAGTTGTGGTTAATGTGAATACGCACCAGGGAAAAGTACAGGAACAGGGCAATGAAGTAAGCAATTCGAGCACCATAATCGAAAGAGCCTTGAATCTTAGCCCATGCCATAGACGCGACACTAGGTGCAGCCACAAATAGGAAGAATACAGGGTGGAGTTCCTTAGGAAGTGTCTCATTTGTAGGAAGTCTTTGGTAAAGTGTAACAAATAAGACTGTGTAATGAGCTAAGCCAACCGCGAAAAAGAACAAAGGTCCATCCTTTAGTCCCATGGATGCACCCAACAAAGCCCCAACAAAGTTGCCAACAACTGATAGATGGTTTGAAGGGTTAGCCACTTTGGACAGTCTACGTTGTCCTCCTGACATCCACTGACCGTAGATCTTAAGCTCGAGGCAGAGAAACGGGGTCATAAACACGTACCAAAGGGCATGGTGAAGTTTTGTTGCGACTGAGGGAGGAATTCCCATCAGTAAGAACAGCAGGGCTATGAAGGGAGCAAAGAAGAAATTGACCCTGATAGGGTGGTAGTATTCACGACGTACTGCCTCAAAGTAAAAGATCAGTTTCAGTGAATAAATCGCGGTCACAATGATAACCAAGGCAACTGAGATGTACCATAGAATTATATTCACAATGGGGCTAACATGGAGGAAGTTTGTGGAGGGTGAAGTTGCTAGTGTTTTCCATAAAATGGCTTGGCTGCTCACACCAAGACAGATACCAAAGGATGAGATCGGAAATCGAAGAAGAAACGGCCACTTCTTGTCGTCAGGGAGCATCAACTCTTCTGATGGCTGCAGGACAAATAGTACAGGTACAACTCAAATTAGTCATAAATTCAGAATAACAGCAAATTTCTGGTAAATGTCATTACAAAATCTCATTACAGTATAATAAACTTACGCGAAGAGTGTCCAACTCAGGTCCTTCCAAGGCATCAAAGTAACGATCCACAGGTAAAACACCTTCAACAGCATCAGTACCAAACCTGCTGCGAGCTGAGTCTGGTTCAGTAGGCTTACCGCGAATATGTGACAACTGTCTCTCAAGCCTACCAGACCATGTCTTGAAAGAATCAAACCGCGTATCCCTCAGCTTATCAACATTGGGATTTCTGGCCTGTGAGCCTGAGTGTTTGTGGGGAGTGCTACCTGCACTGACAGGCTCAACACCTGTAACACTTTTCGGCATTGGCTGAGAATAATACTTTGTCTGAGGTGCTGTTTCTGATGTCTCAGAAACATCTTCTCTGAAAGACATGTCCTGTGGATGATCATTGAAGAAAACTTTTCTAGGTGTCTGCATATGTCCGGAGGGCGTTACTGGCACGCTCATGGACAAAGCTTGAATTCTTCCAGAGTCGCTTGTTTGAGAAGCCAATTCAATTCTCTGCTCCGTTGGTGCTTCAGCTCCCTATTATACATCAAAAAGTATAAACCAGACCTTTAGCATTTTGCGAATATTCCATAACAAAACGGCCTATAGTGACGAGTTTAGTTCTGTCACCTATAGACCAAAATCATTAGTGACAACTTTTGGTCTATTGGTGTCCCGTTTCAGAAAAACTTTTCTTTGAAACGAGTTCATCCACGAATTAAGAAAAAAGCCGATTTCTAAAAAACAATTAGCACATTTAACAGGAAACATGACAAGTAGCTTACATCAGGTGCTGGGGTAAAGGAGCTGGAACTATGAACAGAATTCTCATTTCCCTCATCAATTGTATCAAACCCGGCTACATCCGCCTCAAGAAGCGATGGAACTACTTGGTTTTTCGATACTCCGTGTTCTACCATCTCCATAATATTTCACTGTCTAGCTAAAACAGTAACCTTCAATTAGTATTACACAAAAATTTCACAGATCTTGACACACATTACAGAACGTACAATAACAAAGTCGTTATAACAAGATGATTTGGTCTCGGCTAACATGACACGTTAAATAACGCGTAACAATATCAAACAACCACCATTCATGCGAATGTAGTACAGGAAAAAAAACTGTTAAGTCATGAGTTTGGTAAGAACAATTAAGATAGAAAGGTACATGTAGAAAAGTTCGATCTACAGTTTTTCCTGTAGAAGTATTTGATTTGGCCACTTCAACTTTACTAGCTAACTAATGATTCTACCAGCTGTTTAGTCAAGAACAGACTTTTTTGAACACAGACAATAAGTATGCTGTCTGCTGACCAAACAACATCATTAAACTTCTTCATTTTCAGAATTTCATGCACATACACTTTTGAACAGAACACAAAAGCAGCAGACATTCTCACCAAACATTTCTAAAGCCGTAACCAGCTTATTCTCGAAATGATTTGGGGTCGACTAACAATGAAACAGACTCGAAACTTGATGATATACTATACACTAGTTAGTAGTTACTACACATTTGACATACCTGTGGATTGAAATTAAGTTGTTGTTTTTTTTGTATGGAACCCAGAAAAAACTTGAGTTAAAGTGAAGATCCAGCTGTCAGACCAAGATTTCAGGAGTTTCTCTTCAGAAATTTAAGAAAACTGCAGATATTCCGAGACGATGAATCGTAAACAAAGCAAGAAATAAAAAGAAGACAGTCCACAAAAACAAAGCTGGGTTGTTTCCTAGCAAAGGAATGGACCACGTGCCTTTGATTTACGGGAATCACTTGTTTATATAGAGAGGAGAAAACTTAGGCTAAAATTTTATTATATGATATGAATATGATGATATGCTGGAGAAATATGAAATATTATTCTTCTTTCGTCCTAGCTACCATTTTTGTTTAACGTAGGAGTAGTTCAATTGTTTATATAGAGAAATAAGGTTTGTTCTAGTGAGTGTGACGTGATTATTTCAAGTACATAAATTGTGGGAAAGTAAAACATTAAACAACCCATCTTTTTCAAAAGAAATAATGCAACTTGTGTTTTGGGTCACATATATCTGCTCTATTTGAGTTGTACTAGCACTGTAACTTTTGTTTTTTGTCATCATTATACACTAGGAAGAAACTGAGAAAAGCAACAGTAGCGTATAAACGTATCTGTTCTCTCATCCTCATTATTCGCGTTATTTTTATATGTCATTTCTTAATTAAAAGACGATGGTTCAATGATCATATTTCAAGGGCTAGATTGGTGAAAGGGGTTCATGATAAGGTCGGGTCAACTTGGAATGAGTCTCATTAGGTTGATTTACGTATGTCGTCTTTGGTAGGGTTATTTTTCATAGTTCAATTGGTTTATTTTGAGTTGTGGTTCAATCTAATTTTACTATAAACATTGTTAATGGGGGCACATACACTCCACATACGTGCATTCAATAGTATGCATAATTGTCTAAACATATGGCTTAGCGGTATCGTATTAATATTAATGTTAATCAGAAATTAGGTCTGCCTTAATATGCATGGATTATATATGGTGTGTTAACTGTTAAGTGTCAGCTGCTAAACAGGATATTAGAAAAGCATTTGCTAATGACCAGAACTTGCCTCTAAACAAGATTATCTCCCTCTTATTGGACAGTATATGTACATGCATTTAGCATAAATTATTCAAGTATACTAGTAATCAAATACCAATTACCAAGTATCAATTTCTTGGCAATACATTGCTCATTTCTCATTAGATGGACCAACATAATAGTGTCATTTATAAATCAAAACAATTACCTATAACAAAAACGATATCAACAATAAAGTCACTAGTCTCAAAATAATTTGAAGTCGTCGAATTTGTCATCCTAAGAAGTAGCATGAGCACAACAACCGAAAATGCGATTTCCGGTTATTAGGCCATAAATCAGATCGAGGGGATACCTGCATTTTACATGCTGAATCATATTAATTAAGGCTTGAGGAACTAACATGCATTAGTGAAAGATAAGAACACTATGACATAATTTTCTCTTATGACATAATACAAGATATTTAGATTAGGGAGATGATCTTCTATGAAAGCTGCTCTAATAAGTAAAATAATATAAGCGCAAATTATACCATGCTCCCGGGAGCACAAGGAGCATGGTGGTCCTCCTCACAATAGATGAGTGGGGACCATATATTAAAAAATGAATATATATTCATTTTTTAATATATGGTCCCCACCCATCTATTGTGAGGAGGACCACCATGCTCCTTGTGCTCCCGGGAGCATGGTATAAGCACTGTAATATAAGAGTAAACGCCCCAAATAAGATAGAGTAATTAAATTTATTTCATGTCATTGTTGGTTACTATTCATGCAAATAGATAGTTACTACAAAAATTATTACTAAATCTCATTTCAATGTCGCTCGTGGAATTGACATGAAATACAAGCTGCTTAAACAGAAAATTCAAGTGAACCCTACGTCAAGAAAGCGGCTACACAATAATAAAGTGATTTAATAGTGATTATCTGTAGTATACGGAGTATATGAATATGAATATGCCAACACTGCAACACATCAATCTTGATTAACTTAATTAAGATTATGTGAATTTAGAATTATGTATTGTACCTATCACTTTGAATGTTAATAATGGACGCCGAACATCTCCTCAAATTGTCAATCTTATATTATAGTTGCTTACGCGAACTAATCAAGTAATTTTAACTAATTCTAATTTGTTCAAAGCATAAGCATCAATATAATTATGCAACTATGTCAAAGGATTAACATAAGCATATTCTAATTTAAATGTCGAAGTTCCGCCAAAATAGTAATTAATTAATCAGAATTAAAGTATAGATTATTGTTTCGTATGTGGTGTCTAGAATAATACCAAAATAACATATATGATTCGTATTTGGTGTGTCCAATAATGCATGCCAATTTAGACTACTTTTCATAATATACATCATGTTCTTTTCATTGGCGTTTTTTCATTGATATATATAACGAATTTCATATGATTTAATGAGATCAATAAAATTAGTATTAATTTGATCGTCGAGCTAGTTATGGACATTGAATTGATGTGTTGATTCCCACTAGCTAGCTTCGGCCATTCGATCGATCACGATACATATGAATATCGATTTCAGCTATCTTCAATTTCGCATCCTAGCTCCGCCCCTGATTTTGCGCATGCATGCAAATATGCGTCAAATGACAAGGAATTCGCCGGCGGTAAACCATATTAGGGAAAGACAAAAAGAAAGTAAAGTCAAATAAGATGAACTTGCATTGGTTAAGTGACAAAAACAGCAAAGACCAAAGTCCCACAAGACAGCGAAGTTTATGAATAACATACTCCGTACTGTATTATTCAACTTAGATTTGACACCTATATTTACCCAGCTGTACTATTATAGTATTATGTGATTGGGTATCTTCTTCTTCTTAGATTTCGCGTTACTTGTTTCGTTTTGTCAACCTACGCTCAACTAATTAAGACGTATCCTTAATCTTACAAGCCATCCGATAAACCAAGTTGATGAAATGATCTATTTAATTCCTATACTAATCGCAATTCGCAGCTTGCTTATTACGTTTATTAACTTATTCTTCATTGTGAACCGATTGAGGATTGACAATACATAAAAATGAATGATCAGTTCAATAAACATGAAAGATGTGAATGACCAATAATCTTAATTTGGACGCGTGGAAGTATTAGTCCATACTTGCACTGTAAGTCGGTAACAATAGGACTGACACAATAATTCATATATATATAATACTAACCAATTTATATACCATGTATGCATATGAAAATCGATCGATGATTACTTTTTTTAGGGCTACCGCCATCCTCAAGTTTAGAGACATTATTGTAAAAATTAAAGAAAAAATTGTTTTGAGATCGACAGTATATATATTCATCGCACCGTATAGAGTAGTAGGTATCCATCTACTGATGACTTGATGAGTAAGTAAACAATGGTGAGAATGGGCAACCACTTCACTCTCTTACTAGAAATGACCAAAATTCCACTCCAAAATGGTTGTGTTTTTATGGGCATACAAGATAATGCAGAAAAGTATGGAAACATCCAAGACGCTTCTTTCGGAGGATGCGAATAATATAAGGAACCTACGTAATACGTATGTGTGTCGATAAGAATGATTATACAATATGCTTCAGAAATTGATGGGTCTGATCTTGAACCACTGATTAGGTGCCCATCTTACGTAGGAATGTGTGTGTTTTATATTCAACAGCAGGACCGAAATGACACTATATGTGAAAGCAATCTTACATTCCAACCCCAAATTATAGAAGAAAACAATTTAACTACAAGAATTTTGTTAAATTATAAGTTCCATTTTTTCTGCATCAAAATCAAAGGACATATGGAGTATGCATGCCAAGAAAAATTCCAATAAGGCTAAATGTAAATTAGAATATATATGACCAGACTCATTAGAAAGGTGCTTGATTTTGCTAAACTTACATATAAGTTGCACTCAATTTGAAAGAATTAAGAAAATAAATTAGTGGTAGATTTTCCTTAGTATGTTTAATTGTTGTCTTTACTTTGATCTTCAGATTTTAATAATTCATTCATATTAATTAAAATCACCTTAATCTAGCTAGATGAAGTTCGAATTTGACAATGTAACAACCCTAAATTTTGACTGAATTATAAACGGAAATAAATTTAGAATTGTCACGCCGCAATTGACTACCAAGTCAATTGGTAGGCTAGATATTCGATTACAACACTAACTATAAATGTAACAGCGGAAGTCTTAAACAATGTCGAACTATTGTTCTCAAAACTAATCTTCAAATTACATAATCCGAATGAAAATAAATGTCTAATGATAGTTATAAAATCCCCAGCATGCACTTGACTCCTCTAGCAAGCATCCACATCAACAAGACTTGTCAAACTATGCCATCAAAGAATGACATAGGCCCCAGAACATGGTAGGGAACAAACCAGAAGGAAGAACGTCATAAAGGCTGAGTAAGAATCACAAAACACAGAAGGCAAGAAGCACACGCCAAGCGCACGATCAACAATAACAACAATCAATCATCACAATATAATAAGAGTGCGATAATCGCCATATCGCAACAAGAGCCAAAAGTCTTGTTATATCATTAAGTCAACGGCTGGGCTCCTACCCCACAGCCACCACAATCTCGAACCAACGCGAGGTAGAGTACTAGAAAACAGATCCTAACGTCTTGAAGTGTGCACACCTCTCACTAGAGGGCCAGGTAGGATGCGAAGTCTCTAGGAAATAAGCCGATTAGGAAGTCGGTAGCTACTCCAACCTAAACAACCTTGATCAGAGGTTAGAGGTGACCGATCCGGGCCGCGTCACCTTACTCTAGGTGGTAAACATCATCAACAACATCATTATCATAATCATTATTGTACACAATCATACACGCGTTAAGCAATACATAATATACAATCGTTAGCACAATATAAATCATACGAATCACAACAAAATCACAAGAGATCAGCAACACGACACACACTCGGCCGAATGGCCGAGCGGCCGAGAAACCGAGCCGGCCGAGAGGGCCGAACCGGCGGAAAACAAAGGAGGCCGAAGGGCCGGTTCTTTGAGCCGAATGGCGGGAAGTGCTGCATGGTTATTTCAAATGGTAATGATACAAAAATACTAGGACAATGATAGGTATAGTATGAAGCAATGGTCAATGGAAAACAAGGTTAGTATCAAGATGAGATATTCTTTAGAGCTTAGATATTGTGGTTGGGATCGTAACCAACGTTCTTACCTTTCAACGCTAATCCTTAAACCAAACTCTTCAAACCAAGTCAATGAACAACACCTCCTCGAATCCACAATCTAGATGCCCAAACAAACACAATCTCAATCAATGATCCTCTAATTCACAAGGTACAACTATAAACCATAATCTCACAAATTAACTAATATATCACGAATCTAAAAGAAGTCAGTGGTACTCAAACATGGATAACTTCTACCTCTCACATCGTATGATCACCAAATTTTAGTATGACATAAAGCATAATGTCAGAAACATTGTCTCAAAATTTCGTCCACAGACTCCAAGTGGATCTACGGGAATTGATCTCGCACTGAACCATAAACATGAATTAGGGTTTTCCCACGAAATCTAATATAACTTTCTATCCACAAATCTAGGTCTTACCAATTTTTTATATGTTATCTAGGATAGAGTAAGGAACACCTCCACAAAATCTCGTCCCCAAATACCTTAGGAGTCAACGGTAATCCTCAAACTAACGAGGGACGGAATAGATTCTTGGGTAGATAGACACAGCTTCACTAAAACATCTCCACAGATATCATCCGATGAAATCTTGATACGATATACATGATTATGGATTCGTATCGAAAGCACGGTTCTAACTCCACCAACCACGCTCTAATCAGAGATCGTATGAGAGAATTATGTGTGTTTGAAGTTGCACAGTAATGCTGGGAATCTTCTGCGGGTGGAGGCAAAGAAGAGGGTGAGAGGGAGAGAGAGGGAGCGCCGACTATATATAGTATAACCTAGGGTTTATCTCCTTCGATATGTGCGAATGGGTTTGAGGGTAGACTCGGGTTCGGGCTTAATTAGTCGGGTGAGATGAGTGATCCATAAATCCGATCCAAGTCCAATAATCTAATTTCACAACTTCCTAAAATAGAATTACCCAATTACTATAATAGTCAATAATTCACCAAACTCCCAAAATAACTCTTATTAATTCCTTCAAAATGATTAATAAACGTAACACCCTCATTAAATAAAGTCCCAAAAATACGGGGTGTTACAGGCAATTCATGATTAAATCAATTACTTAAACATATATAGGATAAAGATTTTTCGCTGCTTTATTAGTTATATAATACGGAGTAGTAAATGAAATGGTCCATTTAGGAGTCGGAACTTTATACGGGTAAATCCAGCCTCATTAAAGGTATAATGAAATTAGGTGTCTCGGCCTTGTTAGTATATTAACATACTACTAACAGCTAACAACTACCTGTAACCTACTACTAAAAACGATACATGCTCCTTAAAAACATAAAAGCTACCTCAACAGCTAAGACCACCAATCTACCACATGTTTGAGTGACGTAATTTAGGTAGCATTTGGGAAATGCTACACAAAAAAACATTTGATGTCAAAAAGTAGCATTTCTAATTTATTTATTTTAATGTTCTTTTGTATAATTTTAATAATGTAACAACTACTTCTGCCGAACACGTCTGATATCAACAAGTACTTTTGGAGCTAAAAACTACCTGCTTCATACTACTTGCTACATACATGCTACTAAAACAACTACTCCGTATCTGATACTAAAACAGATATCTGCTATTAAAATAGCCACATGCTATTCAAATAGCCTAATGCTACCGTACAGAGTCTTAGTCATGTAATTAAGCAAAAACTTTGGAGATGATATGGAAATTTTCCTCAAAATGAATAACAAAGTTTCCAATTACATATTTGTTACAATTACAAAATTTCACAGTAATTCTACATTACATATTTGTTATTCATTTTGAGGAAAATTTCCTCAAAATTTCACAGTAATTCTACAAAACACTCACAATTAGGAAGAAACTTTGGAGATGATATGGAAATTTTCCTCAAAATGAAATTTCACATCTTGTTTCTATTAGTGGAAGAACTACTGTTTTGTAGAATTTGTACCAACAATCAACTAGCAAATTTATAATCCACGTATGTATGTAGCTCGTGAAAAGATGTCTAATGTCCACCACTTCTAGCTAAATTACGACATTTAACATGAAATTTCGGTCAGGATAAATTTTGTTATTGACTTAATGGTGTATTGGTAGTACCTAATTTTCTAATCTCGTCTTTTCCATCGTCTTTCACCTTTCTCTTTTGATTTGAGAATTTGCTCTCTCGTCATCACAATGTCCCTTATCAGTGTTTGACTATATTGTCTCATAAGTGATAAAATAAATTGTGATCAGCCTATTTGCAAATTATTAAAATGTGGTTTAGGGAGTTCATCATGATTAATAATGGAAGTCACTTCACTTTATGAAAACCAACAAATCTCTAGTTCAGAACCTAACTAGTTAAATTAAAAGATCTCTCTGATCAAGTAATGGGAGGACACTTACATATATTCGATCTACTATCTAATTGTAAACACTAATCCAAATAAAACTTTCCGATAGCTATATGTTTTAATTCTCCGTGACCGTTGATTCAACATTTCTTCCTTAATAAAAAATGAACAACCCTATTAGTCCTCATCGATCGAGTCACATACAATTTATATTTTGTAAATAACTAGCTAGATGTTATATCGTTCTGAATGTATTAGAAGGGGTTTTGACGTTTTGTTTGAAGTGATTATGTATGTTGTCGACGTAGGTATGTAGTTAGTGGAAAATTGCATGGTTCCGTACTCAAATTTGCTGTGGCCTTTTAAGAATAATAATGTGGCTGTACGCATATTATATTTCTGGCATGGGATCGGACTGCTTGACCAAAATACAAGAAAACAAAAGGGAGCAATCGGCCTTGAAATTGACGGGGGTTGAATTATTGGTAAAATCTGAGTATGAATATGAATAATAAGTAGTTGGGACTTGAGAGTAGTGATTAGGCACACAGGTTATTAAATGTTGATATTGAAATGTGGACGAACCAATGGTGGCCTTTTTCGTTCAAGATCGTCGTGTCTCACCGTAGACGTACAACAGAACTACTAATGCTTCTGAACCTCCATTACAACATATACAATTTATGGCTGTATTATGCGAGTTAGGAGAGAGTCGAATGTTCGGGTTGTGTATTTCAGACACCCCCGGCCTGAAACTAATTAATTAATCTCGCTCAATCTCTCATTATATTACATATATAAGTTATACTTGTATCATAGATGTAAGAATGAAACTGTGTGTTTTATTACTTACATTAGGAAGTTCATGTAGATTATGCTTTTAGCTATTGAGATATATATATATACTCCGTATCTACTACCTAAACTCGTCATGTGAGAGAAGGTATAATATCGAGCATAAGGGGTTGTGTGTATTATATGATATGAGACGTATATAATTATACTGACATCCATTTAGTAATGACATACTAACCAAATAATAATAATAAAAAAAAACTAAGGGCCCGTTCGGTATAGTTTTTTGTTTTCAGTTTCAGTTTTTTTGAAAACCAAAGTCCCGTTTTTGGAAACCAGAAAAAGTGATTTTCAGTTTCAGTTTTCAGTTTTCATTTTCTATATGACTATTATAGGGCCAAACAATTCAAAGTTAATTTTGTAACTTATTTAACTAAATTTTTTACGCAAAAAAACAAAAAACTGAAAACGGCAGTGATACCGAACGGGCCCTTAGCGCAATTGATCAATTAGGTCCAATATTTATCGCTAATTTAATTTGAGTGGCCTATTACGAGTATGTATGTAGAAGTTGATTAAAGAAAAGAACAACACTATGAAAAATGTCACTAAAAGAATTTTAGGCATATTCCCGACTTTGTCACTTTGAACATACATTATCACAAAATTTTGTATAACTAGTACGGAGTACTACTGATCATCATCACAAAACATAAGAAAAAGGTAGTCGTTGAGTGACCAATGAACCTGCTACTTCATTAGGTTGGTGTACCTTTCAAATGTAAATAAACAATGCATGCTCTTGAACATCCATACTACTGCACTGCATCATCAATGAAAAGTACTCCTCCTTTTCCCTATTTTTTATGGACGCAATTTCGCAAGATAGACCTCTAATTTATTTGGTTCAAGCCAAAATCTATTTATCCCAAAATTTTGAGATCGAGTATCATACAATAACTATAAGATGGAAATGATGACGCATTTTCTCCCGGAATGTTACATGCACTCTTAACTATAACTTAAGTACTATATCTTGTGTTCGGAATAAAAATTCTCAACTCAGATTTCAAGTGATGATATGACAGCAATGATTCGATTGTAGTCCACATCAAATTTAATTTGTCTGATCTCAGGAAAATGACATACATGCTTAATTTCTTGCAGTTTGCGTGAAGCCAATAGTAATAATATCTATATATCTATATAATATAATTAGTGGTGCATTTCCAGCCTTCTCAGGCCGTCCAAATCAGCGTTGACATCAGCGACACGTCATAACTGATGTCATCAACGGCTATCTACGGTAATAAAATCATTCGAAATAATAGTATTTACCTTAATTAAATGATATTTTGATTTATTAAATACGTGATATATGAATCATTATACATTTCCATAAATTCTTTAAAAAAATTATTTTTACCTTATACATATAGTTATAAATCGGGGATCTCATATATTGAAAACAGAATCAAATCAAGTAAAATGCAAGATCTAAGCCAAATTTGTTATAAATGGATTCAAATCACGTAAATTTGATCTTGATCCCAAAATTAAGTAATTAAATAAACTAAATCAAATAAAACAAAGAAAAAATTAAATAACAACAAAGATGTCAAATATCACAGCTAAAAAAGATATTTCCCTAATTTAATTTCAGTAACAACAAATCATAAGACATGAAAAAAAATCCCCGACTAACCTCCTAGAATTTCACCTACTCCTAAAATCGTCCATAATCATGCGTGATAATTATCAGTCTGTTTCTTCGTTATTCTGTTCAAATTTAAATATCCTCTTTCACTTAAAATTAATCTCATTAATCGGGTGGTATATCTTGAGATTGCAATTTTCGTTTCCTCGCATGTTTCTAATTCATTTTTTGCTATTTCATTTGTACAGGCCGGGATGATGATTACCTGTTGTGGTGATCAAAGGATTTGGGCGAAAGGGGAGTTTACACAATCTCGAATCCTTCCAGTCATAAATTTGGTGGGTTTTCAGTTCCACGTAGTTATTATTTAGTGATGTTTAGCCCTTAGTTTGATCGGCAGAGTATGTCTTATTATTATGGTATGCACTATGCAGTATGATTACCAAAGTTTGATCGACGCAATTGCGGGGAGAAAACGAATGTCAAATTGTTGCTTGACCTGGAGTAGCAGGTACATATACAAACGCCCTTTTGTTTTCATATTCGAAAATTTCCCCTTACTATGTATTGTTACCGAAAAAAGAGACCATAATTTAATTTACTTTTGTATTCTTCTTATATCAGGAACAAATTGAGAATGACACAACGATCACAATGCGACCATAGTGTTAGTAATCGTACGCACAATAAAGATGGAACCTGCTTGAATTATTCAGATGAACGAAAATCATGACTATTCTATTGCCATAAGAAACTAAACAAGCGTTTGACTGGCTTATTTGTCCCGCTGGCAGATTTGGTCATACGGAATGTCGTAGTTTACCGATAATTGGTAGGAGTATCAGCTTTCGAACTGATAAAGTGATAATTTCAAGTAATCAGCAAAAGAAAAGAAATTGGTTGGGTTTAATTTGAAGTCTCTATTTTGTTGATTGATGCGTTTGAACTTTTGAAATAATGCGTTTGACTATATGATTAATTTCTGTTTCAATAAACATTACACCATTGCTACGTAGGTTTGAGATTCCTTGCTTTTGTACTGTCGAATGTATACTCATACGTCCTTTCACCTTGCCCATAAAATATAATCGCAGCACCAAGTCTTCCCCTAGATCATCAGGATCCAATCAAGCGTGCGATCAGCAAGTGTATATTATTCACACAAGGCAAGGCAGCATACCAGGATACATGATTGGAGCATTTGAAGAAATTTTAGTCGCTTAAGACATACCAGAACACCTCCAGCTTTGCTAGGAACCACTTAACGTAGAAGCAACCGGCTATTTTCAGGCTTCTCGATCAGCAAACCCAAGAGTTACAAGGACTTTGTTCATCATCTATAATAGATTCTTCCAATTTTGATGTTAATCTTAGATATGGTAATCCGTCAACATAAAATGTGCACAAGTGTCAAGAGTAAACCCCCTTGCGAAATTGCACAGGTTTACACATTTGTTAATTTGACAAATTTGTAAATGTACCTATGATCTCAATCAGGCAAGAGCCTTATTACCGGAAGCCCGCACCTCTATGATCTCAATCTTAACAAGGGTTTGTTTTTATTGTAGGTTGATTTGTGTTGACTAGGTGTCAAATATAATCAACGGGTTAGTATATGGTATTTGTGATACTTGATTGGCAAGAGTAATGATTAATTAAATGAAAATTACAGTTGGTTGAACACGTATATGAAGTTTGGTCACACTTCTAGATCAAATGAAATATTATTTGGCCACACTTTTAGATCAAATGAAATATTCAATTAGTGTAAAAAGGAGCAAATACTCTATTATGCTTATTATGCAATGCACTATCTCAATCCTCCTTAATTTTTTTTTTTAAAAGCTATATGGTAAGTAAAAGATTGCATTGGGGCATTTGGATATGAATGGAGGGAGTATAAGTTATTGTTGGATTCATATAGCATACAATGCAATTTGACGGGATATTATAAGCCAACTCGAATCATATGTTGTTTTAACGCTCTTACTTAATTTTAACGGATCAAGGGGTCGGGTAAGAGTTAACCCAAAAGAATGTACGACAAAACACATTTGGTTTAATATTGGTCACCCCCTCACTAGACATAAACATGCATGATCATGACTTAGAAATAGCATGTCACGGGTCATAAAACAACGAGATCATGACTTAATTAGAAGTTGTTTTATATGTCTAACTCTGTATCATGTATTCTTTTTAATGCACATCAACTGATTTATTTTTAATTTTTTATTTTTAGTACACATTGTCTGTACATCGAGTGCAATCTTGCACAATTAAACAACTATTACTCAAATACTGGTCAAGTTAACAATGATCATGTGGGGTTAGGCCAGTACGGGTGAAAGTACATCATTAATATGCACGGGCTATAATGCGCTCTATGTTTCGGGTCAAATTAGACAAAAAAATATGCGGGCTAAGACAGCTTCGGATTGTTAGGGATCACAAGTGGTATAAATAGCATTGTCATTACCTTACAAAATCGGGTCAGATTGAGTCGAGTCCCTCGGGTCTAGAAAATACAGTTTTGAAGAATGTCTAATAACAGCCCATGCACGGGTGATAATATAATGGATAAAAGCTAATTACTGTTGTATAAGTTCTATTGTATAATATCTTTAAACGGGGATATATTATATATAAGTGATTTAACTCGAATCCTATTTTGTTTTTTCGCCCTAATCTAAAGGCCGGACAAATTATTCGTTAACTCGAATCATATATGCTTTATCGCTCTTAAGGCAATTATTACGGGTTGTCAAGGTTTACCAAAAACATGGGAGTCGAAACACATTTGGTTTGATATGGATCACTCTCTCATTAGAAAATAAAAACAAGATTATTTCTCAAAAATAGCGAGCCACGAGTCACGTAATAAGAAATTCATGACATAACAGTTTATTTACATAAAAAAAGAAATTCATGACTTAACAGTTTATTTACATTTCTAACTTTGTGTCATGCATTTTTTTAAATGTACATCTGCTATTTTAAGTTTACATTTTAATAGGTCTAATGTGGTGTATCGAATCTTATTTAAGACGCATTGATTAATCAGGCTATTTTCTATTATATTACATCATAGTATAATAAGATAGTATACATCACAATGCCATATAACATTCCGTGCAATTTTACACGAATATTTATCAGGAAGTACACAGAGAGTAAAAAATACACACGTATGAGTTTAAATAATTAAAATTAGACTATCACAAAAGTAAGAGTTAGATCTTAAGTTATCGTGTGAACTTTACATCTTATTCATAATTTATGAGTTGAATTTCTTCATATTTTGTATTAATTATGTGTAACATCTTATTCATTTATGAGCTTAATATCTTCTTCATATTTTTGTCTCAATTATGTGTTAACTGGTCAGGTGTAGAGGTTGATCATAGCAATACATGTCGTAGGTACTAAAAGACGGATTGGATTAAGTTGAGTTTGCATGTTGGTGAGCGAAGTTCTTTTATGGGTCGAATGTCATTTATCTTATCTTACTTATATAAAGACGCGTCGATTAATATATATGCCTTAAATGTGGATGCTCAAAACGTAGTGTAATAAGATAGTATTCACAATAATTCCATATAACAGCCCGTGCAATTTTGCACGGGTCAATATACTAGTATTTTATAAATAGGCGTGCCTTTGAAGCTAAATGAGACACGCCACGTAAGACGCTGATGTCAAATGAAACTTGACATAAATACCACTAATAAGCTTATGAAAAACACATGCCACATTTTGTTTGCCACACGCCTTGAGTATTATTCCCTGACCATAATTGAATATATTCCGTTCATAAAACTAAAAAGGAATCAAATATTTTAAATTATATTTTATAACCTTAATTAAAATAACGTGATATTTGGCCAATTTTATAGGAAACAAATCTTTTCAATTATATTTGATACCCACATTTATAATATCCTATACTTTTTGGCAAGAAAATCTGTACAAAAACGGAATTACCCATAATTTAATTATAAATATATGAACTGGAAATTTTTTCTCACAAATAGCAAAGAATTTCGGCTGATATAACAGAAAGATATATATACGCTTAGTTATTCTATGAAATAAATTAAATAAAAATGATTTTAGGCCCTTAAAATGCATGATATATTCTAAATTTGCAATATTTTCAGGAATAAAATTAGCCCACACAAAATCATAGAAAATATTATCTTTTCATTCCACAAAAGTATTATTAATTTAACATTAGATTAGAAATCTTTATATTACAAAAAAAAAAATCAAAGAAAAAAGATGCAGTTTATTTTCGGAATAGAAATGCTATAAAATATGGCATCTTCCATTATTTAATTAACATCAGATTAAAGTCATTAAACAATAATTAAAAAATTAAAAAAAATTCCTAAAAATCGGTAACAAGTTAGCATTATCCATAATAGAATTCAATCAAATTCAAAATTATAATATAATCGGAAGAAATCATATTTGTTTTTCTTAACAGACGCATGATTTAGGAAACAACACATTTTAAAATTTTTACTCTAGGATATTTAAAACCTTTCCATAATTTAGGCAGTAAAATCAACAATATATTTAAAAACAGATAATCATATTACACATATTTTCCCTAATTAAATTAACATTAACTAGAAAATATAGCAATTTCCTGTATTAAAACCATATACAAACCGAAAACATTTAATCCATCTGTAATACAAACGTTTTCTGTTGAAAAAGGCAGCAAATTTTTTGAAAAAAAAAATCATATCACGAGCAATAAAATATTTACATTAATCATCATAATCTCATATTGCCTACTAATTTTAGTTAACAAGAATGTTTGATTTCAGATTACTTTACCTCTAGGAACACCTTCCGAATGTGCCATTTAACCAAACGTATGACTTTCAAAATTATAATTATGTCTTAATTTTACCATGGTAAGTATTCTTTATTTTTATCGACTTTGATGATTGACCGTTGTCAACACTTTGTAATCATTTAACCCTTTGGCATTAATATCAAGTTGTTTGAAACTTAATTAAGGTGCATGATCCATTATCTACATGTAAAATTCAATTTATTACACTTTTTTTGCTTTGACATTTTAGGAGCGACATAATCGACGTCAAATCAACCTTATATCTACAATAAGTATTAATATCATGATCATTATAACTTCACCCAAACCTCCTTATATTTGAGTCAGTTTAGGGCCCGTTCGGTATCACTGCCGTTTTCAGTTTTTGGTTTTTTTTTTGAAAACATTTAGTTAAATAAGTTGCAAAAATAAATTTTAATTGTATGTTTCCATAATAGTCATACTGATAATGAAAACTGACAACTAAAAACTGAAAACCACTTTTTCTGGTTTCCAAAAACGGGACTTTAGTTTCAAAAAACTGAAAACTGAAAACAGAAAACGATACCAAACAGACCCTTAGTATTGGGCGGTCATCCACTTTATTATTAAAAAACATATTGATAATCGTAGTCGAGATTATAGTTATGCGAAAACTTTGGAACTTGAAGGCATAGGTGGCTGAGTTGAAAACTTTAGTGTACGAGTATTATTTTCAAAATCTTTTGGAAAGACAATTCAGAATATTTTTGACGAGCAATTCTATGTTTTGGAAACCATTAGGTAGCACATTCAGCCTAAATCTACCCAATTTCTAAGCACAATGGATAGCTGAAACTCTCGCATAGTCACGTTCATAGCTAAGACTCACAATGATCAACTAAAAACATCAACTCTGCAGTGGAGAATAAACCATTGTCCACCTCAGTGTGTATTTTAGAAATGAGTATAGTTTGCTTACTTTGATTATGGATAATAGTCAATTTTATATCCTTAAATACAAAATAAATAAAAAAAATCATGTAGACTATCAAATGGGTCGAATTAGGTTAAACACGGATCGAGTCCATATTTGGTTTAGGTTAGTTAAAAATCGGGCTAACATCCATGGTATGTCAAAATAAGCGTAAACTATAGAATCATCGCGACTGATATTCACCTATTATGAATTATAAATCCATGGTATAATATGAAATTGAGCATGAATTATGTATTCTTGGGGATATTAACAAGTTAAAAAAGAAATGGAATTTCTTTTTAAGGTTCTTATATGATTTTTGAGATATTACATTGTTTATTAAATAAAAATATATAATTATAATTTTTTTATTAACACAAATTTAATTTAATTGAAAATTGAATGAGAATTAAAAAAAAAACAGGTTGATTTGCACATAAGTGAAAAGAAAATGGGTCAAATTGCTACAATTGAAAATTACATTGGTCAATTGGACAATTGGTTAAAGTCTCAGGGCCAAATTGCTATTTTCGCCATATGATTACACTTGGTACTTTGGAGTAGAACTCAAATGGTAAAAAGAGCATTTGACAATTTGTTTCATTTGATGTTCAAATAAATTAAAGATGTACTTTGTGCAATTTCACCTTGAAGGTTGTGGGAATGAATACCTTATAGTTACCACGGGTGCAATAACTACCAGTTGTTCTATTCGTATTTACTAATGTCCTATCACCTGCGGGTTAACAGACCTAAATTTAAATTAGTAAGGAGTTTTTCCAAAACGAAATCAATTTGATATTAAGTTAAATACACTCTAAATGACACGGTTTCACAATTAGCTAGACATATCAAATGGGTCATACGGGTCCGATAAAGGTCAAATACGGGTTAATTTGCACGGGCTTTAATCCGATCAAGGAGCCGAGTCAAATTAGCAAATTGATATGTGCGCTATGACAAAACCATGTCGTTACGGGTCACGGGTCATATAAACTATAAAACATTGCAAATTCATTTTTGAACGGGTCAGTTCTATTTTGAGATTAGATATGGTTCAATACGGGTGACAAATAATTATAGAAAAAAAAATTGGATTAGTAAATAGAAAATTATGCATTAATGAAAAAATAAAATTAGATTTTTTTTTTTCAAATTTTACGGTTTATTGGGGATATTAACAATTTAAAAAAATTATGGAACTTCTTTTTAAGGTTTTTATATGATTTTTGAGATATTACATTGATTTTATTAGAAAAAATATATATTTATATTTTTTTAATTAACACAAATTTAATTTAATCAAAAATGAATGAGAATTTGAAGAAAAAGGTGGATTTGCACATAAGTGAAAAGAAAATGGGTCAAATTGCTACAATTGAAAGTTACAATGTACGAGTACTGGTTAATCACACAATTGGTTAAAGTCTCAGTGCCAAATTGGTACTTTCGCCATATGATTACACTTGGTACTTTAGAGTAGAACTCAAAAAGAGCATTTAACAATTCGGTTCATTTGACATTCAAATAAAGTAGTACTTTGTGCAATTTCACCCTTAAGGTTGTGGGAATGAATATCTTCAATTAACATAATATTTTTTGGACAATATATGACAATAAAAAAATATCTTATAGTTATCACGGGTGCAATAATTACCAGTTGTTCTATTCTTATCTACTAATGTCCTATCGCCTACGAGTTAACTGACCTAACTTTAAATTAGTAAGGAGTTTCTCCAAAGCGAAATCAAAATATAGATTTTTTAAAGGCATTTGAGACCAAAAATATGGGACAGAGTAGAAAGGAGGCAAGCATAAGATAAATGAATTGAAATAGAAAAGTTTTAAGAATATTTTAAGCAAAATAAAAGTATGTAGGAAGTACTCTACACACATATAACCATCATACAACTAATATACACGTGCGGGTAGTTACTGATTAGTGTTTTGAACAAGGTAGGTTGTGATAGTCAGATAATATTAAAGGTACAAATATATCAATTTTGATATTAAGTTAAATACAGTCTAAATTGCACGGGTTCACAATCAGCTAGACATGTCAAATGGGTCATACGGGTCCGATAAAGGTCAAATAGGGATTAATTTGCACGGGTTTTAATCCGGTCAAGGAGCCGAGTCAAATTAGCAAAGTGATATGCGCAAAGTTCTTTAATACTGTAGGTATTAGCAAAGTCAAATCCGGTCAAGAATATAACTCTCAACATAATGTGCAAACGATGTACCTTTAATTAATATATATAGATCAAATGAAGTAAAAATGACTCTGAAAATACTATCATAACTTACCAATTATACTCGAATTTAACACAAAAAATGGCACAACTTTCTCTCTATCTCAAACTCAGTCGCCGAATCTATAAACACTTTTTCAATCATTATACATGAAAACCAATAATCAAGCCACTGATGAAAAATGCCCAAATCAATTTCGAAATTGAAGTTCAAAATAAATATGAAACCTTAATTGATTAACTAACAATAATGATTTTGATTGATAAAAATGAGATTCGGAGGTTGAGTGAGGTGGATGTCGAAGAGAAGATGAGTTTGGGGGTTATGTATCTGGTGGATGGCGAAGAAATTGATGAATTTGGCGGTGGATGGCGACGAATTGCACAAATTTGTCGGTGGATGGCGAAAAAATTGGCGAATTTGGGGGTGGAGGCGATGAAATTTCTGGATTGTGGGGATGGGTGTCGAAGAGTCGGATAACGCAGGAAAGAGGAAAGTGAAGAACTTTCCTCTTTTTTTTTTTTGTCAATGAAAGATTAAAGTCTTTCCTAAATGGTAAAAATAGTAGTTTGACATGTAGTTGATAAAAAGGACACTATAATTTTTATTTGTTGTTTATTACATCTATAATTATAAGTTTCCACTGAGTAATTTGCAAATCGAAATGGAGATATACGTCTTTTGTGAATTTATCGCTGGTCAACGTCGTACAATTATTCACAATTCATCGAGTGTTTATTAGTATTTTAAAAGCCTACTTTATTCGAAAATCTAACTAATACCATTTTATAATCCATTTTATCGCTGGTCATCGTCGTACAATTATTCATTACCCATCTAGTGTTTATTAGTATTTTAAAAATCTAATTTATTCGAAATTCTAACTAATTCCATTTTATAATCCAATATAAGTAGTATACAATGATAACCAACATTAAGACAACAGAGGAGAAACGGCCCGTGCAATTTTGCACGGGTCAAATAACTAGTATATATATATATAATATAATTAGCGGTGCATTTGCAGCCCTCTCAGACCGTCCACATCAGCATTGACATCAGCGACACGTCATAGCTGATGTCATCAACCGCTATTTACGGCAACCAAATAAACATAATTGATACTAATTGCTTTTATTAAATGGTAATTTATATTGCATTTACCCATATAATTACATTCACACCGTAATATACTGAATAGACAATGGTTTCCATAAATAAACAACTCTATCGTAATCATATATAAATAAAATCTAACTATAATTAAGGTGCGAAATCACGTGTAAAATAGGAAGAAATCTTTTAAAATCAACCCATATATGATAAATTCATCATAGATATTCCAATAATATATCAACTTACTTATAATACATGCAGTATTTATATGAAAAAATGTCTATCCTAAAATTGAGCATTGTAAATATTGACAGTAATTTAATAATTTTGGCATAATCAATGGCCCAATATCTTCTACATCATATCTTATTTGAACAAAAGTGCTTAATAGAGTAATTCTTATGAGCTCAGATCATGCATCCCATAAAAAAAGAAATTTCTTACTTTCAATGTCTCCGTTTTTTATACGTACACTAAAGGCAAAAAAATTTTGAGGTCATAACAAGAATTTTATGCACACATGTTTTATAATTTTGACCTTCACCTACCAATATAAAAGGACCACAACTTAAAATCATTCCCATAGGTCATATGCGTCTTCAATTCCTGTAAAATGTTTTTTTTTTATGGGGTCGATTTAGGCCATTTGATGATTATGGGATAATTCATTTGTAAGTTTTTTATAATTTATATCATAACGCTAAGCCCCATAGTGACTGATGCAAGATTTTTCTTGGGCAATGCCTATGCTATTGTATCTGTTTTAGTGCAGCGGTCCGATAGGAGATTTGTGTGGCAAACATACATGTCCTTCTGTCAATATAACATTATTATGTCAATATGACACTACCACATTCCTAAAGTCAAGTAAACCAATAAAATCAGCTCTTTCTGATTATACATAAAACCCAATACTGTTATGTATGTATATATCATGATCTTTTACAGGTTCTATAACATTGAAATTAAGCAGCGTGAAAGGCATGGCTATCCAATAATACATGGCGCGCGGCTCTTTCAATTATGGTGACTGCTGGTGAGAAACAAGTTTAAGAAGTTCTCATTGAACGAACAAGTGAAGAAGAAAACATCAAGATTCACTAGCCACTAGGATAATTAGCTGATACATAGATTTTTGTTTTATGCCATAGTTGATTGTATTGTTCTTTAATTTATGTAGATTTTGCGTGTACTCTTAGATGATGTACGGATATTTTTATGGATGACCAAAATGTTACTCCATACGTAGCTATGAATCAATGTACCATATCATTATTCATGAGTATGAGGTACTTTATTCCTTGGCCAGAATAAATACATAAGATTTACCTACCATATGTAAGGTTGATCTCCGAAATTCGCTTGTGCCTATACGATTTACCTGTCATATATACGTTTAGATTATAAGTTTGGAATTTTTATCCGAAAAAGGGAAGGCTATGCCTATCCTATATTCAAATAATAAAACATAGGAGTAGTACATAAAAGCGAGTAATCACTAATATCATACAACACCCAGTGCAATTTGCTCGGGTAAATCACAACGTGTCAATTATTGGACAAATTGACATGGAATTTGTCGGTTTAGGTCGATATGAGGTTAAAATACATCATTTTTCTACTCTTATTTTTTAGCTACATTATTGATTACAATAAAAATCGTGCAAAATCAAATGGGACGAACATAGTGAATAGAAGGAGTATCCATAGTTACGGCTTTGAATAATTAAATTTAAACAATTATAAAACTAAAAATTAGAATATGAATAATTATGTGACTTTTACATTCTTCTAATTCATTTATGAGCTTAATACGGCTGCTTCTTTTGTCTAATTATGTGCTCACGAGTCAGGTTGGTTGACCAAATGTATGTGTTGGTCATAACCTGTCTAGGTCAATACGAGTCGTGAATACTAAAAGACGCGTAAGATCGATCAAGTCGAGATACCGAGTTGGTGATCGACCTTTTTGATATGTCTAATTTTGTGTGTTCCGTATCATAGATGTTAAGATATATCGATTAATCTGGCTAATTTTTTTCATTATTGTTGACAGTACATCATAGTTTAATAGTTAGTGTCTATAATTGTGTCACATAACAGTCTGTAAGCCAAACCATGCACGAAGGTTCAAGAGCACCTCTTTCTTGATTTTTTTCATCTGTTTCTATGATTCTTATCGGAATCAAGTGCGCGTTTCTAAAAATGACGCTGCACGGGCAACTATTTGAAGGTTAACTACTCGCTTCTCAACGCCCTACCTTGCTATACTCTACTTTATCGGGAAAAGTGGCGATTTGCCCCCTACACTTTTACCAATTGTGCAATTGAACACTCTGACTCCCCTCTATACTTTTTTTTTTCCATTAGAAATACCCCACATGGTGTTTGAAGTGGGACATAGGGAGTCGTGGCATACAACAAAGTTATTGTTAATATCATATAACACGGGTGAACATCTATAGTTGGTATTATACGGGCGAACAGTTATAGTTAATATTACACAAATGGACACTACACAGATAGTTAATATGTCTTATAGACATGTTAAAAAGGTGTGTCTGATAAGATACGGGTTGGTTTAGAAAAGGTAAAAAAAATTGGATCTTATCGAGTTGAGTCAAAATATGGGTAAAAAAATAAATCTTGCATCATGTTATTCGCCGCAGTAAAGTTTAAGGCGTACTGAAAAATTTCAAAGCTTATATAAAAATAATTACCGAGTATCATATCATAATTAGTTGTTGATATTATATATTTATGATGTTTTTTTGGGCTAAACCGCCTTAATTTTGTTGAGTTGAATGGTCAAATGGGGTCTACAACTCGGGTTAGGTTTGATACAAAAATATATGGGCCGAGAAGGGTTTAGATCAATATGGGTTACGGGTCATAAAAAAACATGTTTATTCCTCAAAACTGGGTTAGATCGCGACGAGTTAAACTTCTCACAGGTGTAACATCGTGAGTTCTTTTTTATTTTTTTTGAACTTTTACAAAATATAAATCTATTAATCGGTCTAATAAAAATACTATTATGATTTACGATTAGAGTACAAGAAAGTTTTTTATTTATTTATACCATATAACAGCTCGTGCAATTTTACATGGTTTTATATTATTCTTCTAATATGGGTATAATTGGTCAATGGGTCGAGGGAAGTTAGACTAAAAGATATGTACAAGCAAACAAGTACGGTCGAACACGGGTTGAGAAGAAGGCCGGGGTGGTGATTTCAGGAGGTTTAGACACCGAGAAATGTTTTTTTTTTTATTAACTATATTTGTCTTTCTTATGTTTTTTAAGTGATGACACTTGAATTTTGTTCATTCTAATCTCTTTAATGACTTTTTTTTTGTATTGGGAATACGACATTGTTTTTTTTTTTTTGGTGTCGTTTGGATACCCTCAAAATGTGTAGGAATTCTATTTTCCTGGAAATTTAATTATCTTGAGTTGTTTGGTTACCATAAAGTGTAGGAATTGGAAATTTCCGGGCATTTCCAATTCCTCCAAAGTGTAGGAATTTAATTACCTTGGGGGGGCTAGCTAAGTAGAAATTCCCATGGTAATTGAATTCCCTTGTTCATCCAAACAAATTTTTCCAATTCCCATACTTTCTTAATTCCTAGGATTTGCAAGTTCATGGGAATTCCGACTTCCCGAGTGTATCCAAACGACACCTTTGTGTTTCAAGAAATCTCTTCCATAAATCACTATACTGACATCATCAATAACAGTCAGTTCAAATAGAAGAAAAATATTAGCACTGTAGGTATGATATCGTTTTATACTATTAATTGTTTAATTCCGTGTACATAATCGTCTATGTTCAAGCGGCCCGTGCAATTTTGCACGGGTCAATAAACTAGTTATATTAATTAATAGGCAAAACATTTAGTGTAAATTTTTGCGTCCACATCATCGATGATGTCATTTGCTGATGTCATCGCCACCTCATCACCTGCTACATAATAAATTCAGAAAAAATGAGGCTGTGAAGGTTTGAACCTGCGACCTCAAAGTTAAATTATAACACTTCAACCACTAGGCCAATTGATTTTGTTGATTCTATTATTAACAAAATCATATATAAAGGATATTAATCCCTAATATTTCGTCCCAATTAAAAAGCAAAGATTTCGGTCAATAATTGTACTACCATATATTCTATGGTAAGTTATTTGGAAACAAAATCAGATCATTTCTTTAATTTTGACTGAAATTGCAACATATATAATTAGCATATATTCAATTAATATCAAATTAGAGAATAATCATTTTTTGCGGAACATAAAATTAGAGAATAATCTTTGTTGTCTTATATTAAGGGTCAAATTGGGTATATACGGGTCGTGTAATATTTGACAAGCGTAGAAGAGATAACTAAAACGGTGACTAAATATACGAGAGTCAATAGCGGTCATGTGTAATAAAAGCGCCAAATAAATAAAAATAAACATAAGGGAGTCAAAACGGGTGTGACTCAATATGGGTCATGCGTCATAAAAAGCGGGTTCATGACATATAATGGTGTCAGATAATCAAATACAACTAAATTAGTTTTTTACGAGTATTAAAACAGATACGAGTCAGTACCAATCATGTGTAATAAAAAGTGGGTTCATGACCCATAAAAACAAGGCAGATAGATCAAACTAAACATATGGGAATCGAAACGAGTGCGAATTAATACGGGTAATGTGTCATAAAAAAATAGGCTCATGACGTACAAATAAAAGCGCGCCAAATAAATAAAAATAAACATATGCGAGTCAGAACGGGTGTGAGCCAATATGGGTCATGCACTCATGCGTCATAAAAAGCGGATTCATGACATAAATTGGTGTCATATAGTCAGATACAACTGAATTAGTTTTTTACGAGTATCAAAACACATGCGAGTCAGTATCAATCATGTGTAACAAAAAAGTGGGTTCATGACCCATAAAAGCGAGCCAAATAGATAAAACTAATTATATCGGAGTTGAAATGGGCGCCAATTGGTTAGGGTGATGTGTCATAAAAAAATAGGCTCATGACACACGATTTTGATAATAAAAAAATATCAAAAATATTCAATTCGAATAACCAGTTTGATTAAACTTTTTACTGATTTTGAATTATTGAAGATGATGAGGATATGGGGATGATTCATGATTGATTTTGATTTAATTTGGGAAAATTCTTAAGCAATCGTTTTTTATGGAATATTTAATTATTACATATGGAGCGAGTAAGATAGTTTTTTTTTTTTGAAATCTCGAGTAAGATGGTTAATGTTACCAACTAGATAATAGCTCTAATTTTATGTACGAAAAGATTAATCGATTGCTACTTGCACCCGTAATTTGATGGGGTTTTTTTTGTTTGAATGCTCTTAAATTTACTCGGTAAATAACAAAATTCGTAATCATGATTTGACAATTGATCCATCTTTTAAAACTAATCTAAGGACAAATACGGTCGAGGTGACTATAATTTTATTTACTAACAGTCATAACAAATATGCACAATTAACATGTTCTCTTCCATTCAATAAAGGTTGCACCGTATTTATAACCTATATTAAATTTAAATAAAGTAAATCATATTATATTAATTTACACCTATAAAATTTAGTTTGATATGAATAAGAAAGAAAAAAAGTGTAATGTAATCGTGCCGCCCGTGCAATTTTGCACGGGTAAAAAACTAGTTAGACCTCCAAACTTTAAGGCCAATTTCCGCACGCAATCAAAAGCTAAGAGCAAAAGCAATAGATACAACCCAAATTTTGGGTTTGTCAATGCCACATATGATTTGAAAAACCCAAGTCATAAGAAATTTAAACATGCAATAGATGAATTTTTATTTTTTTGACTCATTTGTAATAATAATTGCATATACTCCACTTTCAAGTTTCTTTTTCAACACAAACTAGAGTTTGTTCCTACAAACAGGGTTGCATGGATGACAAACAAACAATGATTTTGCAATAGATGAACTCTATATTTGGATTTTTATTGACAACCCCAATGTAGAAGGATATCTATTGCTTTTGCTCTAATAAGTCGACGTACTATAAATATACACTCGAGTATGGAATAGATCGGGCTAGCGGACCCTAACACAAACGACGACGAACTCAATCCGCAAGATGAATTTGGGTCTTTAGACGTTTTATATTAAGAGTTTTAGGAGCAAAATCTCATTGTCGTTTTCAGATAAGATTTTCCTGGTCACATTTTCAAAATATCAGCAAAACTAAAGTTTAATAAATAAAAAGAGTTCATTACATACAACTCAACAAGGTGAGAGAAAATGTAAACTACTATATACTATATAGTTGGTTCGCTATTCAAACCCAAAACCGTACCTTAATTAAGTTGTTAACATACACAATTACACATACATGTGCCATGATTCATTCATCATGATTCATGAAGCATCTTTTCGACCAAAGTTGGCTTTCTTTAATAATCCAAATTTTGTAAGTACGCTCGGATCCTAGGCGATTGCACCCGCGGCCTCTTAATCTACTCATTTGCTACACTAAACCTTAGAATACATTATACATGCCAATGTCATCATCAATAATAACTGAAATGTGAATTAATGAATATATACCATACTAGACAAATCATTATATATGTATTTCGTCATTGTGAATTCATTCCACGATTTCCAGAACAATGCTCGATCATCACATTGCTACTTTAAAGAGAGTACACGAAATTAAACCAATCAACAAACACGAACACATATTGTTAACCAAAATCGACAGCCATATGTAGATGAGATACTAATTAAGGGGTAGGTAATATCGATCGAGCTAGTAGAGTACAGTAGTGATGACATAGTGATTAGTGCATGAGAGAATAGTATTGCACTATTGCATGGCTGTTATAATTTGGCGAAAAGAAGAGTAAGTGTATGTTGGGCATTATCACACATGCATGCATTATAATTCCATGGACTCACCAGCAAGAAAAAAAAGTACACTATCTACGTTATTAAAGTTAGCTTTAAATTGGGTTTGTTTGAGTTCGTTTGTTTTGTTTCGATCTTTTATAAAATTCTGATTCGATGCGGGGTTGTCTCCCTTATTGGTGGATCAGAGAGTGCGAAGAAGAATCGAAGAAAATCAAACACAATTTTGGATTTTTGGATGAACTCTAACTTGAATATCGACGTTACTTCCTTTTATATATTGTACAACTAGTATGTACTTTAATTTTACTTTGGAAAGTCTCTGTTTCCTTCCCTTTTGTCTTCTTCGATCTTCTTCACTTGTGTACTGTGCACTACCTACATAATTTTTTTCCATCTTCTTCTTTCTTAGCTAGTAGCTTCATCTTGACAATTTCTAAAAGTACATTAACGAGATAAAAATAAGGAGTGAAATTATGAGACTAATAACCGATAATCTAATCTAATACCTACATACCTCGAATAAGCAGTCAAACAATTTATATTCTTTTTATTTATATGTACACACGGCCACCCCGATTTCACTATGCCGCACTCTTGATTCTTATAAACTTTGTTAATGAATTAATGGTCTTACGAGTATTGGGTCAATCATCAAAATCGATATTGTGATGTGTCACAAGAGAACTTGGAAGGTTACTTATTTAGATATACATTGAAGAGTATATCTATCTCGAACAATCTAATATATATATAGTATATATATAAAAGAGGGATTTTTTAAGAGCATAGAGAGAGTCCATCATTTGAGAAATACTCGAGAGTTTAGTGTATAGTGAAAGAGTATATAAGAGAGTTTAGTGTAAAAAAATGGGAAATACCACATTTTATTATTAACAACTCACACGGACAATTATTAATAATGGACATATAGAATCTTTATTTTCGTGAGACTCTCTCATAAATGTATCTAATAGATTTACGATATAATCACTCATAACATTGGCTATGTGTATCAGAAAATTTGCAAAACATATATCATTAGATTTGTTTCGAAATGTATCTCAATTTGAGACCCATTTACATATTTTTCCGATATGTAGAACAATTTAGTTACTCCGTATACATTTAGTAGGGATTTAATCTTTTTGAAAAGTTTAGGGAGAGTCTAAAGTTTTGTTGAAGAGTTTAGATAGAGTTCAAAATAACAGAAATGGGGAGAGAGTCCAAAGAGTTTAGTGTATGGTGAAAGAGTATACAAGATATTTTTTATAGAGCAAAGAGAGAGTCCATCATTTGAGAAAAACTTAAAAAGTTTAGTGTATGGTGAAAGACTAAACAAGAGAGTTTAGTGTATGGTGAAAGAGTATACAAGATAATACTGATTTATCATTTAAGATAAGATAAAGTCCAAAAAAGTAGAAGATAAATTCCACAGTTTATCATTAATAATTCACACGGATATTCTCATTTTCGTGAATTTCTTACATAAACCTATACTATATAGTTGAAACACGGTGTAATTGATCATACAATTGGTAATGTGTACCAGAAACTTTTGAAACATATATTATTTATTTGATTCGAAATGTATTTCAATTTGAGATCCAATTATACATTTTCCAATATGCGATGAATACAGATAAGAAATATTGTTGTATAATTTAAAATACAAGTAAGCAACAACATCACAGCATTTGTTATGGATTATCTTAATTGAAATAATAGCATACGAGTAGTTGGTTATAAACATAAAAATCATTAAGAATGATATAATATTTGAACTGTGCAACGCACGGGCTTAAAACTAGTAATAATAATAGCAAGCACTTGTGTTGTCGTTACAATACATGCACGTATTCAGGGGCGGAGACAAGGGGTGGCTTACCCTGGCTATGGCCCGCCCCAAGTTTGCGGAAAGTCGAAACTTTTTGTGTATTTTAACTATAAAACTAGGTAAAAATTGGTGAATCGTAGTTTTTGGCCCACCCCAACTCCGGTAAATAAGTTTCAGCCCAGTGCAGTTTTCAATCCTACTTCCGCCACTACACGTAGATATTAGTTTTTGCAAGTCAAATGCTATGATCATACTACTTGTGAAGTTGTGATCAAAGTAAATTACTAAATCACAAGACATAAGCAAAATAATTAAGATCCAATGATAAGATGAAAACTTTGATCATATTTTCAGTTTTTGTTGGCAAGAAATAATCTTATCTTATATATTTATAAACGAAGCTTTTTTCGTGGGCATTGAAGAGGTCTAGAGCCTTTCGAATTTTCTTAGAGTTTCTGATGAATAAAGAATTAATTTTTGTTATGAAATTGTTGTTATACCATATCTGAGTTTATAGTAATCATGCAAATAATTTATTTATTACTTATAGAAATGTAGTTTACCATATGCATATTTATAGTAATTTTGAAAAGATGAACCAATCTAATACTTTTTTCTATAAGTTATGGTAAGATAACATTCCATATGTCAAATCTACATTTTAATACATGAGAAAAACATATGACATTTTCTACATTTAGGTAAAATTCAGAACCAAATGTAATTTAGGCGAATGTTTTGTATTTATATCTTTAATGGAATAAATTAACCTATATGTATAGATCTCTTTTATCTAGAACTATTACTATAAACCAAAATTATTTGGTTAAACACCTTTTATGAAATCTTCTTAAAAAGACCATTTTTTGAAATTATATTGAATGCATCTAGATATATGAATAAAATCCCATGACGCAAATGAATTTATTCTAGAGTTTTGAAAAAATTTAGTGTACAGTCCTATAGAAAATAATATTTCATTTATAAATATAAATATAATCTATCTATTGAAGAGAAAAAACAATTATAGAAATTTTTAAGAAGGCCTAGACAAGTGCTCGATAGAGCCTTAATATTGCAAATGAGAATATAAGATCTGTATTATCAAACATTTGCAAGGTGCAATATAAATATTCCAACAGTCATAAAGACATTTATCACAAACATAGAACTACGTTTTAATGCTAATTAAGTATAGCTTCCTATATGCAAAGTTATTGGATCAAAACAATTTTTCGTCTAAAGAATTATAATGTATAATGTGCAAGAATTATTGCAAATACAATTTTTAAAATAACTAAAGTATAATATTTACTCTGAGTAATTGATTTAACCAAACAAAATATAGGACGACCTAAGAAAAAACCATACAAATTAAGATATATATTTTTTATTGCATTTACGACTAATCATATTTTTCAGGAAATGATAGGTTACATTATTCACCTGTATTTGGAAAAGTGGTAAAATCAAGCTGAACATTAACACAACTAGAGCTGGCAAAATGTCGTGTTCGTGTCGTGTTCGTGTCCGTGTCAAAGATAAACGGGTTGTAAAACCCTTGACACTAACCCGACCCGATTATTAAACGTGTCGATAACCCTTGACACTAACCCGACCCATTTATTAAACGTGTAACACGTTAACAACCCGCCTAACCCGCCTAAAAGAAAAGTTCACAAAAATTACATTTTATTAAAGAAAAATTGTAAAGTTAAGGCTATTGTTTCTATGTAACTCATCATTCATATAAAGACTGATTTATAAAAAGAGTAATTTGCACAGTTAGATTATTTGAGTTTTGATTTGGGTCTATACAACTTAAAAAGTCACGTAGGTCATACGAATTGACGACAATATCATATCAAATACAAATAAACGGGTCAATTCGTGTTTGTTTCGTGTCAAAAATTTCAACACTAACCCAACCCATTTAGGTAATCGTGTTAGACGTGTTGACATGTTTAATTAAACGGGTTTGAAACTCCCAACACTAACCCGGTATTTTCGTGTCCGGTTCGTGTCGTGTTGTCGTGTCGTGTCAGCTTTTGCCAGCTCTAAACACAACTTAGCTGGATGGTTTGAGGATAATTTAATTATATAATTCTTCATGATAATTAATTAATATGTCTTGGTTGCTCAGGTTACATAAGTTATGACATAAAGTTATTTTATTTCATTTCAATTTTTTAAACTTTGACTGAATTTATTAGTTGTAAACAAATATAATTCAGGATTCATGAAATTTTACAAGAATCATTGTAGCTACAACATCTGACTCACCTAATACGAATATGTTAGAAAGAAGAAGTTGAATCATACAAAATCTTACTAACATCAGGTGTAATGTGCTTAAACATGGGTATACAGTAGAGAGAACGAATTCAAACCTGAAACCTATTGTATTTGGTACTTCTATCCTAATCACTATGCTACAACATCTGTCAATTTGTTATTTAGGTTTGGTCATGTGAAATAATTAAGTGTATATATCTTGCATAATTTGTGTTCGATTTGTATAGTCTTTACATCCTTATACTTTCGTCATGTGATATAGTCACACGTAAGATAAAGGTTGGTTTGAGTAGCTAATGAAAGTAAATAATTTTTATGAATAGAGTTGATTAATAAGTTAGATAATTAAACTCATGTAAGTATGTAGGTATATAATGTGGGAACTTTTAAAAATGTCATAATTACTCAGTAGTTCTAGAAAAATGGTAATTCTGTTTGGCTAAGTTATTGCCTTTTAAAAAAACTTTGTTTAGCTATAATCATAATGATTTCGGTAATGGAATGTGAGTATATAACATACAATAATGTTTATGTGACCGTGCAACGCACGGGTTTCAAACTAGTATATTTATAAACGAAGCTTTTTTCGTGGGCATTGAAGAGGTCTAGAGCCCTTCGAATTTTCTTAGAGCTTCTGGTGAATAAAAAATTAATTTATGTTATGGAATTGTTGTTATACCATATGTGAGTTTATGGTAACCATGTACAAAATTCATATATTAGTTTTAAAAATGTAATATACCATGTGTAAGTTTATGGTAGATTTGAAAAAAATAATCAATATGACAGTTTCCTTTTATGAGTTATGGTAAGATTATATTCAATTAGTCAAACTTACATTTTAATATGTGAGAAAAATTAACATTTTTTACATTTTGGTAAATATAAGAATGAAATGTTTATTTTTTCAATAATGATAACCTTTACATTATTAGAGATACTAATACTAATAACTAAAGTCACTTCTACTATGGGTGATTGGGTGGGTAGTAATAATTCAACTTTTTCATGTGAACTCCCCTATAGTAATAACTAAGGGTATATTTAATCGTTTACTCACTTTAAATATGTTCTCTTTTAGGTAATTTGAAACATGGTCAGATAGGCAAAGTTACGATTTAGAGTTTTTCATCTTGAAAATTTATAATGTACAACATGCAAACATTATTGCAATTATAAGTTTAACATTAATAATGTATAATCTTTAATTTAAGTTAGTGATTCAACAAAACAAAATATAATATGACCTAAAAGAAACATACAAATAAGATAATATATTTTGTAGCTACAACACCTACGAATATGTCAAAAAAAAAAATAAGTTGAATCATACAAAGTCTTATTAACATTAGGTCTAATAAGTTTAGAAATCGGTATACAATAGATGAAACCAATTCAACCTGAAACCTATTGATACCTCTATCTTAATCACTATAGCACACCATCTGTAAATTTGTTATTTAGGCTTGGTGTTGTGCAATATTTGTACATATATTGCATAATTTGTGTTCAATTTTGTTTAAATTAGTTTTGACATCTTTATATTTCCACCATGCATTTGATATAAACACATAAGACGATTAAGGTTTTATTGAAGTAAGTAATGGAAGTAAAGGGGGCGTATAAACGAAGCTTTTTTCGTGGGCGTACGAAAATTATTTGGTCAACTACCTTGATGTAATTTTGATTTTTGAAAATTAATACATAGTCCTAGAAAATGTATTATTCGATTTATAAATATAGTCTATCTACTGAAAAGACAAATAATTATAGGAATTTTTATGGAGGTCTAGACTGGTCCTCGAGGCGTAATATTGAAAATGATGATATAATATCTTTAATTGGATAATAACTATAAGTAAATTCTTGATTATCAAACATTCGCAAAGTGCATTTACATATATTCCAGCAGTCATAAAACCATTTATCACAAACCTAAAATTACTTTTTATTGTTAGGTAGTTTGAAACATGGCCACATAAGCAAAGTCGTTGGTACGAATCACAGTTTTTCATCTTGAGTATTTGTAATGTACAACGTGCAAGCATTATTGCAATTATACGATTTAAAATAACTAATGTATAATCTTTAATTTGAGTCATTGATTCAACAAACAAAATATAAGATGACCTAAAAGAAATATACAATTAAGAGCATTTTCGGTATCGTTTTCTGTTTTCTGTTTTTTCTAAAACCAAAGTGCCGTTTTTAAAAATCAGAGAAAATGGTTTTCAGTTTTCAGTTGTCAGTTTTCATTTTCTATTACTATTATGGAAACAAACAGTTAAAGATTGGTAAAAGTAGGTAATGGAAGTAAATGGTTTTATCAAAAAAGTTAATGAATTAGTTAGAACATCAATGTCATGTAAGTATACATCAATGGTTTTATTTTGCAACCTATTAAACTAATTCTTTTACACAAAAAAACCAAAAACTGAAAACGGCAGTGATACCGAACGGGCCCTAAGATAATATATTTTTTTGCTTCTCTTTCGTAAGTTATGATAAAAAGTTATTTGGATTTATTTAAATTTATTAAACTTCCACTAAACTTATTAGATTTGAACTAATATAAATTCATTTGGAATCAATTTTTTTTTACTAGATTCATTATAATTACAACATCTTACTCTCGTGATACGAATATGTTAAAAACAATAAGTTGAATCATACAAAATCTTACTAACATCAAGTGTAATAAGCTTAGAAATCGGTATACACTATAGGGAACAAATTCGAAACTAAAACTTATTCTATTCAGCACCTCTATCTTAATAACTATAGCACAACCTCGGTCAATTTGTTATTTAGGTTTGTTGATGTGAAATAAATGTATATATCTTGCATAATTTGTGTTCAATTTTGTTTAGTATTGACATTTTTATACTTTTGTCATGAGGCATAAACACGTAAAACGATAAAGGTTGGTAAAAGTAGGTAATAGAAGTAAATGGTTTTATAAAAAAGTTAATTAATTAGTTAGAACATCAATGTCATGTAAGTATACAGTGTGAGAACCCCTTTGAAAAATGAATTAATCAGTAGTTCGAGATAAACAGTAACTAACTTTATATCGTTATTATCTTAAAAAAAAATTATTTAACTACAATAATTATAATGATTTGGGCAATAAAAATTGCCTATATAATATAAAATATTGTCCCGGAAAATGCCGCCTCCTCCAGCCGCACCCGGGTTGCCTCGGCTTGCTCCATCGGTGTTGAGAATGACCCATCCTTGAGGTGGGGGCTTCCACCAAACCTGAATTTCCCTAGGACTGCCGGGGGTGGGAATGAGGATCGAGTATTTGTCGAGTGCCTCCTTGGTTTCGTCGAATCTAGCCTTAAGGAAAGGATAGGGATCGATAGGTATGTCATTGGTTTGCCCGAACACCACACTGTTCCGCCATCTCCAAATCCACCAACATGTAATAGCAAATTTTAATGGCCAATCCTCGGTAGCAAGTGGATTTAGGTTGCAAACATTATCAGTTAACCAGGTTTTAAAAGGAGGGGAGAGGAACGAATCAAGGCTAGCAATTTCCCCAATTTGCTGCCATATAAACCGAGAATTCGGGCAATCTCGTAGGAGATGGATGATGTCTTCATCAGCATTCTTACAACGCGGGCATGTTGGGTCATCAGTAAGATTTCTCCTGAGGCGATTAGCGTTAGTCATTAGCCTTTCGTGCTTGGCCAGCCAAAGAAAAACTCTAATTCTCTGTTGAACCGGAAGTCTCCACAAATAAGACCACCCATCATCATTATCTGTCATCGAGGTGTTCCCAGCATCCCCCTTTAAAAAGAGCAAAACCGATTTGATGGTAAATTTACCATTAGCAGAGGCATTCCAATAAATGGAGTCCGGCATATTGCGGTCTTCCGACAGCTCAAAGGAAGCAATTTTTAGAAGCTCCTCTTTAGGAAGATAATCTGCGAACTCATCCCACTTCCAGCCGTGGCTTAGGTCCCACATATCACTTACAGAGAGTTCCCGCTGCTCATCTGGGATGCTAAGAATTGCTTTCTCCGCAAGACGGTATCTGTCTACCCACATATGATCCCAAAAAAGAGTATTGCGGCCATTCCCTACTGCGTGTGATATACCAGCCTTGATATTCTCAGCATTTCCGGGACGACACGGGAAATTTCATTCAAGCCTTCCTCTCTAGCTATGGCATTTGTACTTCAATGAGAGCTGAGCTCTTAGCTCTCAAGAGGGGCCTGGCTGAAGCGAAAAGAAGTGGGTTCGAGAAGCTTCTAGTACTATAATACTTTGAACTATTTCTTGTATGTATTTGTTTGTATATTTGTGTGGATTCATCACCAAACTAAACCCCACAAAACGAAGAAAATCTAGACGTCCTTTACTTTTTGTCTGAGATATTACACCGTATTTCATAACAACTGGCTCGCAATAGTAGTCAGATTTCTTCAGAAAAGTACTGTAGTTCATTCACTTCTTCTCGCACGACGTACAGCTTAAGGTTCACTACTTTATATATCCATGGAGTATGTAGCCCTACAACTTTACTAGCTAGTACTAATATCATTCAATCAAATTGCATTGTGCGCGCTCAACTACTACATTCGCAACTCGGCAACTGGCAATCTTCATACTGCTACTTCGCATGCGTGCATTCTCATTCCTCAATTTACATAATTAAACCATCATCAAATTGATATATGAATCAAGATATGCAATGCTCCGAGTCTCCGATCCAGGACTACTCTAAAAACTCGCCACTCATTTAAATTGTGTCACCGAGCTGGAAAAGTGTTAGAGAGTCCCAAAAGTCTGAACTGATGGTTGGGACCCAATAATTGGTTATATCTTAACACTCCCCCTCACGTGAAAGCCCTTAAGGCATGAAACGTGGACTGAAACCACTTGAAATGTGGATGATAAATGCACAAACATTGTGGTGAAATTCCACTTGAAAGGAGGGGCCTCCTGTTCCAGGGTAACAAGATTTTGTCCGTCGCCAGGATTCGAACTTGAGACCTCAGGGTCACTGAGTCTCTGATACCATCTTAAAGAGCCAACTCAACCAAAAGTCTAGACTTTTGGCTCAGTTGGTTATCTAACATGGTATCAGAGCCTCAACAATCCTAAGGTCTCAGTTTCGAATCCCGGTAGCCCCCTACTTTGGTGTGTTGGAGCCTTAATAAAAAGGAGCTCAGTTTAAGTGTTGTGTTCGTGGGCCAGTGAATTACCCATGTTTCAAGCCCAAATGGGCATTTGTGTGAGGGGCGTGTTGAAGTATAAGACCATTGTGGGTGGCCTAACCATCAGTCTAGACTTTTAATTGAGTTGGCTCTTTTAGAAAAACCTTCATAAGTTTTCAATCTAAGAAGATCGAAAAGAAACTTGGCTTGAACATGAAGCGTCAACAAGCCACACTTGCGTTTGGGCTGTTGAAAATGGTATCTGCACAAAGTCCAGATACTAAAGGAATAATAGCGGCTCACAGTCCATATTAAATAGTAGCGGCCCATGGTTAATAGACTAAAACAGGCACTTGTTCATCTCAAAAAGTATTGTTGTGGGTCTATTTTACTGGGCCACCAAAGAAAAATCGTTTTATAAGCCCAAGAGAGATTGGTACGAAAATTGACTATCACCCAATGAAAGGCACGAATTTGGCAGCGACTGTGAGCCCAACAATGTCAACAATGACCAACTTCCATATGTCCTTGTTAGTTGAAATGGGCTGTACCTGTATTTAGAGGTCGGGTGTTCGAAACTTAGTCCACCAATAACAGTGTCAACAACGTTACAACACAGTTTACGGTGGATCAAGGTTAGCGTATTGGCTAGAAAATCAACTCAATTACTTGGAAGTTGTCCAAAGTTCGGATGTTCATATTCCCACCCTCTGTAACAAAAATTATATACATACAAAGGGCTAAAAAAAAATATATTTTTCATTTTAAATTCACTACCGTATGTCGCAAGTAGCCAAAGTTGAAGCCCTAATTTAGACACTTTGTTAAAAAAAAAAAAAAAAAAAAAATTCAATTTTACCAAAACTTCCCCATGGACGTAACCTCGAAAGAAAAAAAAAACAATGGACGATACAGGAGTATATTTGTACACGTGATAAAGATGGCACATAGTTTTCCAAGTGTATGGAAATTTTGTTAGATAATCAACTGAGCACACTCAGGTAAAGGGCCACGTGGACAAGAAGCGTGGGTAATAATATGGGAGCTATCAGGATTTAAATTTGGAACCTCAGGATCGATAAGGCTATGATACCATGTTTGATAACCAACTGAGACAAAAATCTTAACAGATGGTTAGACCACCCACTATAGTTGTATAACTTCAAAATGTTTTATGCCCCTCCAGCACACATCGCATGTTGAGACATGTGTGTGTTTTGGCCGATTTTTAGACGCTTATCATAGCATTTCATCTCTAATATTTTCCAACAACCATAATATGACGCTTAGACCTCGCCAAAAAAAATGAATTGTTGTTGTTTTGGTAGAAAATCGTGGATTATAGTTGGGTATTGCCAATGTTAAGCATTTTAGTTAAAATAGTCAAATGTTTTCAAAATAGTATCATGTCTACGACTCATGCTTAGATGTTTGGTGACCCTGAGGTCTACGACTCATATCTCTGATTATAGTTGGATTAGCTCAGATTGTATCTCGACTCCCCACCAACTTTTTGTAAATTATTATTGATTTTTAGGTAATAAATATATGGCAATAATAATTATAGACATGTTTGGATTAGCCTTGATACTTGTTAACATGAGGGTTACTTCAATTGATTCCTATAAGCCCACGTCTGTAGTTGCGCTCAATTTTCTTGTTTTAGTAAAGCATAGAATTACGGGCTTTGAAATTGCCCCATTGAACATGAGGGCTGGCTCCTCTGCTCCGTTTTCTGAAAGATACATATGTTTCATCGATGGATAGTAGATTGATAATCTAAAATGAGAGTATGAGAGTATAGTATAGGGAGTAGCCTAGTTTGCTAGCCCAATATATATAGTGTGTTTTGTACGTTTGTACCATGAAGGCATAAGACGGAAGGAAATGGTGGGATTTTCGATCACCCATTGGCTCACTAGATCCCTTAGACACTTCTCTTTCATATTCTTGTACGCGCACTTACTCCACAGTGTAGTGGTAGCATATATATATCTTGTGTGTAATAGACACGTTAAAAGAAGATCACATACATTTTACGTATTGGACTCTAAATTTCAACTAGATAGGAGCCAAAATGTAAAAACCCTTATTTGATTCCACTAAACAACTCAAATCGATCGTACTGATAATGTAATGGACCTAAACTCGACCCAACCAATTCAATCAACCTAACAAGTATATTAGCTACCTCTAGTCGCCAACTCACCATGTTTCTTTGACGAATTTGAGACCCAGGAGTATGATACAAAATCTACTTTGATGCAAATTGGTTGTCTTTTCTCCAGTAAAAAGGGTTATATATAGGCCAAGTCGACAGCCAAATCTCTGTTAATACACAAGTGCTTGGCTGCTTGGCCTTTGCCATGCTTTTGGCCTACTTGAAGAGCAGTTGAATGTGACTTGTCATTCACTTTTTCTTGTAGTGCTTTTCTGTTATCACTCCCACTAACAACAAAATGAGCCCATCTAAACAAATTTTATTGGCCGTTCCCATCCAAACCAAAGCCAACCTGGTACCCTTCCAAAAGGCCTATAATCTAAGTGCGTGGTTGTGGCCCTGTTTTTAATCAATCATAACTATTGACAAGGGTTGACTCGACCGGTTAAATTGAACATAGAAGTTACTGTGAATTTGAGTTAACTTCGATCTGGCAACAGAAATCGAATTTGTTATTATGCTTTCTGAGTCGGAATCTATCAAACTAGTAAAAGATATTTGTATGTTTGGAATGTTTACATAGTGCACACATGAGATTGTACTAGCTACAGGTTTTCCAGGTCATAAAACAAAAATAGTGCTTCATTGTTTGCTAAATAAACAACTATATGTGTCACCAATAATATGAAGTTGGCTTGTCCACCCATTTGGTGTGGACAAAGTTTTTCATTTGCATAATCATGTTTGCTCTATTGTGTATGTGTTTGGTTCATTATATATGTTGGTATGTGGTATGAAACAATTCTATTGGAGTTGGTCACATTTTTATTTTAATTTGGTTGCACCACTTAATTAGTTCGTTAGTTAAATAATTGGTTAGTTAGTCATCTCTCCCTCTCTCAATCTTTTTTTGATGACAAATAGTCTTCGCTCTTGCTTTGAGGTTGCAAATGTATTTCTAGTCGTCTAGATTAGTTATTACGACACAATTATGATCGGTGAAATGGACGATTCTGGGTTAACGCGCAGTCCTCATTCAAATACTGTAGATCCTAACATAAAATTGAGTGTGCTTATTATTACCCTCTCCGCTTAGATGATAATAATCCTTCGTAACCTATAATATTTGATCAATTATATATAAAGGTTTTAAACTACTCAACGTGTTCTAACACATTCAATCTATCGTAGGCGGCCAAAGTTTAAAACATGAGCAAATTGATAAAAAAAATTCGGAAAATTCACATGGTACCCTCGAACTTTGACCGATTGCACATGGTACCCAACTTCGCAAGTTTATGCACATGGTACCCCTAAACTTACTACTTTGTGCACATAGTACCCAAATAGTAACTTCCGTTAGATTTTTCCGTTAAGTGATGATGTGTCGGTTAGTTGTTAGGTAATTAGGTAATTCTACAATAACTACCAATGTTTGGTAGCCATTGTAAGAGGAACAATAATAGCCATTTGATTTTCCCAAATAAATCTCAACCTTTGATTAGTTTGACCATGATACAATCATTAAAATTAACACAATAAAATAATTAAATTATTAAAACCATTTTCTCCCACCTCCCTCTCCCCCACCCCAGCAACCACCACCGGCCCAATTCGACAACCACCAAATCGTCGCCTGGCATCACCTTGATGTCGTACAGTCGCCTGAAACCACGCGCCTCACCGACGCCGTTTGCTCTATCACCGTAATCTCTTACTCTTCTCCATTTCAGTGGGCGGCGACGGTTATGAGAGGGCGGCAACTTGGGAGGCCAATAGGGAGGTTGTGGGAGGGGTGGGAACGAGTTTTCATGGGCCGGGGGGCCGGAAATCGGAGGGGGTGAGGGCGGAAAGAGGAGTGTTGGGAGGAGAGAGAATCGTACGTAGACAACTATGGGTGCGACGGCGGTGACCGGAGATGGCCCTGGCGAGATCTACGTCGTTTTCCGGCCGGGGGTGGTGCTCTCACGTGCAATAATAGTGTTGGGTGTGAAACGGAGGCGGTGCTAGGGCGGTGCCGCGGTGGCAGCATTGGGGAAAGGGGAGGGGAGGAGAGAGAAAGATATGGTGGTTAGGGCTAGATTGAATTAATTTTTTTTTTTATATTAATTTAGACTTAATAAAATAATTAAAATATGGTCAAATTTACAATGGCTACCATACCTTGGTAGCCATTGTAGAATCACTCATAGATTTAATATTTCAATTTTAAAAAATTCAATAAATTCTTAGAAAAATAAATATATTTTTTTCAAAAAAAACTTTATTAAAAAACTAACCATGTGCACAAAGTGGTAACTTGAAGGGTACCATGTGCACAAATTATGATTATTTTAAGAGAAATAATATTTTTTATGAAAAAAAAACTTGTTTTTTGGATTTTTTTTTGTTTATGAAAATATTTTTTGGATTTGTTTTAAAAAGTCAAAAAAAAAATAATCTTAATTTTTATTTTTTGGTTTTTTTAAAATGCAAAGTTATCATTAATATTAACAACTTTACATAAAAACTAACTTACACATCATTACTTAACGGAAAATCTAACGGAGGTTACTATTTGGGTACCATGTGCACAAAGTGTAACTTCGGGGGTACCATGTGCACAAACTTGCCAAGTTGGGTACCATGTGCAATCAATCAAAGTTCGAGGGTACCACGTGAATTTTCCGAAAAAAATTTACAATTGCACATACATCGATCACTTTCATCACAACATATATATATACATATTGCTCAAATCAAACCAAAAGTTAGAGGCAGAAATCAGAAATCTACGACTCATGCTTAGATGTTTGGTGGAAAGATACAGAGACTTTGTGTCCATTGAATTTGCCTTCAGCTTTAAGATTCAAGAACTAATAACACTTTCTGAGATTGGAAAGTTAGTTCTAAGTGTCATCCATCCACTAATAAACAGGACTAACTTACCTTTTCTAGTATTTAAGTCGTCGTGTTTCTTAGCTTCTTCGTACGTATGGATATCTTTTACGCACTACTCGTGAAATGCATGCATGCATGTTTCCCGTCGGACCGAGTCGGTTTTGACATTTTGAAATGAAATAATTAAGCGAAATTAAAAGAGTTCCCATTAACAAATCAACGTAACAAATAACATATCATATGCAATTAGGCATGGTTTCATCGTATACTCCCTCCGGTCCGATCATCGGTTGAACTCTCATTTTTGAACAAATTACAAAAACCAAAGGGGGTTAGTGTTATATATACAAGCATCCTACTTGATCAACTGCAGCTGTTTCCAACAACAAGGGACGATGATATATGATGCCCACGTGACCACTGAGGAAGTCAGACGTACGACGCATGTCTTGAATAACGAGGTCGATCGGAGTTTAACTTATTAAGTATTATTATATATGGCTAATCACTAAGAAAAAGTAGATAATCACATGATTATGCTGTGTTAGGTAGTTAATGATACTAAAGAGTTATGATTAATCTAGCGTAATTGATGGAACTGATATAATTCATGTCAATTATCCCAACATCTAGGGTTTACAACCTCCTCGTTCTTGTATAGATCTCTACGGTGGGAACTTCGAATTATTCGAACCACAAGCTACTCAAGAATCATGATAACATAGGACTCCGTCATTTTAAGTTCTAAATGTATTTTATTATTCGCTCGTGTGAGTTATGTCTATTGTTCAAGATGAATTTCTTTTCCTTGGACATTGATGAGCAATTCTTGAATTTTTTTTTTTAATTTTTCTTTTTTGAAGTTACAATTTAATTGATTTATTTGTTAAGTCTTTTTTGCTCCACCATATACAAGTTACATGCGTGCATGCACTCCCAAAACTTTTACTCCCTCCATTCCATTCATTTCTTTACGTTGGGCTTGGGTTCCCCTCACAAAACCCGGCCCGACGTAAAGAAATGAATGAAATGGAGGGAGTACAAAGAATCAATCACATGTAGACTTTTGTTAAGGTAGCGACAAGTCCTATACTTCCTTTACTCTTTAGAAAAGATGGCCTGGGGAACGAAAAGGTTCAATACTTGGCATGCAAGAAACTAGTTAAACTTGATGGAGCTTTCAACCCTTTAATTTGCGTGGAAGTTGCATACACAAAGTTACTCATTTTCAGAATAACTTTTTTTCTTCTTTTGTACATTGGCCATTTTCCTATTACAGTAAATGTCGTATGAAATTTAAGGATGCTATCATGCTAAAAATATGCATTCACACAGAGATCAGGTCATAGAATGATGGTGCATTATGTATAATCATATGAAACGATTGCGAAACTATGGGTGCACTACGTTTGCCAAACTCCTGAAGTGTTTTTGGAGAATCTGGAAACTGACAAAACACACAAAAACGAGAAACTGTTTCTAGTTTCTGAATAGCACATTTAGAGCATGTTTGGCCAAATTTTTCGAAAATTGTTTCTATTTTTCATAATCAGTTTCTTTAAAAACTGTTTTTTGAAAAAATGATGAGTGTTTGGTTTAACATTCTACAAAAGCACTTTCATTTGTTACTGTAATCTTTTTTATATTTTTGTCAAATTAAAAATATCTCACAAAAGGAGTATTTTTAGAGAAATAGAAACAGAAACACCAATTTGGTACTTCTGCTTTTGGGGGTCAATATTTAGAAAAGTGATTTTATTAAATAGTTTAGAACTTCTAAAAAACATATGTTTGGCCAAGTTTATAATTTCTGGGAGTAAAAACACTTTGAAAAATTAGGCCAAACACATACTTAGTGTAAAATTGTCCATCAGAAGTAGAAGTCCAATTTGGAGCTCCTCCACGATTCTGAGAAGAAGTTCTGAAAAAGTTGGAGTTCAGTCAAACAGACCCCATATATCTACAGAGTTCTATCATACAGGTTATTGAATAATGCTATTGTAAAACAACGCTCAATCTAATAGAAATCATTTTCCTCTTGTTAATAATTAATTGAAATCACAAAATGTGTTTCACTCAACACCATTCTTTTCTTGTAAAAAGGTTTTCCTTGATGTGCAAGTGAGGGGTTAAAAAAGACAAATTAAAGTAAACGAACTATAGTAGCTAGGAACATTGAATTAAAAGATCTTACTAGCTTGTTTGAGTCCGTTCTCTTTGACACACTTGTAAAAGAAAAGGCCAGTCCAACACCACTAACTAAAGCAGTGTAAACATACACCCTTCCAAACTTTGAACTATACAAATGTAATTATGTAAAAATGTTGCCAATATAATAGTGTAGAGAGGAGCAGCAGAGCTTATGGTACACTGCTACACAGTGGATAAATTCCCTTCCACAAATTCTGTTACAAGTTGTTAAAATTTAGTTATAGGTTGGTTATTAGTTTGTTACTCCTGTACTACTATAAATACTCCTACTGTAACAACTTTCCAAATTAATGAAAACACTTCTTCTCCTTCAATGTTCTCTCCTTTCTTCCTCTGTATCTTCTGTAAGAAGTTACCTTCATCTTTGAAGGGTTTCTTCATGGTATCAGCCTAAACGATCCCTTTTTCACGTTTTTCCGCACAAATCTCTCTGTTTCTCTCACAAAATTTCCTCATTTTCTTCTGTTTCAAGCCTTTGTTCCTTGATTTTTACAGTAAAATCAAGGTGATTTACACGATTTGCCGGAGTTCTGTCTGATTTACGGTAACCGGTCAGAATCTTCAGCTTGAAGTTTCGCGTCATATTTTGATGTGAAGCTGCTTAATTTGGTCAATTCGATCAAATTCTAGTCATAGTTTGGTTTTTGGTCATTTTTTGATCAAATTGATCTGGTTTTCTGGGTTTTATGATCTAATTTGATCATATAGTTGGAGCTTGGTTTTGGTTTGCAGCAAGTTTTCTTGGTTGAAGGTTTTCTAGTTGGATATTCAAGGATTCTTTGGGAAACTTCTAAGTTCTTGGTTGAAATTTGAAGGATTCGGGTTATTAAAGACTTGCTGCCTGCTGAAATTTGTAACTTCTAGTTGAAGCTTCTCAGTCTCAAACATGGCTATTGACAGTGCAATTTCTGGTTCTTCATCTGTCAACTATTATACTGATCCTTACTACCTCAATTCAGGTGATGTCAACACATCTCTTCCTATTGTTAATGCTCCTTTATCTGGTGATAATTACCTGAACTGGTGTAGGACAGTTAAGATGTCATTAACTGCTAAAAATAAGCTTGGTTTCATAACTGGTACTCTAGCTAAGCCTAATGCTGATAGTCCTGATCATCAGAAGTGGGTTTTTGTTGATTACATGGTTAAGTGTTGGATTTTGAATGCCATTACTACTGTTATCTCTTCCACACTGCAATATGCTCAGTCTGCCAAAGAACTTTGGGATGATGTTAAGGAAAGATATGGACAGTCTGATAATATGCAGTTATATGAACTTGAATCTGAATTGCATGATTTGAAGCAAGGCAATAAAACTTTGGCTGAGTATTATGGTCAATTCAAGCAACTTTGTGAAGATGTAGCTTTGTTGGATGAAATTCCTACTTGTTCTTGTGGTGCTATGAGTGGATGCTCCTGTTTAGTACTCAAGAGAATGGTTGATGCTGACAAAAGGCGCAAAATTGTCAAATTTCTGTTTGGTTTAAATGATGATTATGAAGCTGTCAGAACCAATATCTTGACCACAGAGCCACTGCAGCCATTAAATCTGATTTTTAGTCATCTTCTCAGAGTTGAAAGACAAAAATCTATGTCTGTGCTTCATAATCCCAGTCAGGAGGTTTCAGCACTTGTTGCTAACAGAAACTTCAACAAATACAAGAAACCTGCTGTATCTGATAATGCTAAGCCTCAGACTCAGGCTCAGACACCAAAACCCTCTATGCCTATGGATCCAGAGACTTATCAGGAATATAAGAGGATGAAAAAGGCTAGCACCTGTTCTCACTGCCATAAGAAAGGTCATACCTTTGATCAGTGTTTCAAAAGAATGGATAAAGTGCCTGAGTGGTATAGTAATCTGCAAAAGCAAAGGGCTGCTGCAAATATGGTTGGAGCTGATGAAGTATCTGCAGAATCACCATTGGATCAGGTGATGGGAGTTGCTGGTAACATGGACCCCACTGCTCTCAGTCATGCTTTTTCTCAGTTCATCAACACATATCAGCAAAATCAGGCTTCTTGTTCAAGCTATGCTCCTGAATCTGGGAGTATGGCTAATTCTGCTCATTTTGCAGGTAATATTACCAAATCTTCCTTTATTGGTAGTATTATGACATCTGTTATTACCTGGATAATTGATACAGGGGCTATAGATCACATGTGCCCTTATATTCAATTTTTTGCTACCATTCAGCCTTTGCAAAAGCCTATTTCTGTTGGTATGCCTGATGGAAAAAAGGTGGTTGTTACTCATATTGGGATAGTACAAGTAAATGAGTTCATTACACTGAAGGATGTGCTCTATGTTCCTGGTTTCACTCATAGCTTGTTGTCTGTTGGTAGGCTGGTCAAACAGCTTGGTTTTCCTGCCAAATTTGACAAAATTGGGTGTACTTTTCAGGACCCATGCTCTGAGCAGGTCTTGCTACAAGGACAAATGGTCAAAGGCTTATACAGAGTGCAGAGTCACCTGAAGATTACTGGACAGAAAAGCATCAAGACTTGCATAAATAATGCTTCTGTCTCAGATTTAGGTTCTAGCTTAGCTAATGCTACATGTAATCAGTCTTTGGAAGACTTGAATTTGTTTCATGTCAGATTTGGTCATTCTTCTATGTCCAAAATGATCCATGTACCTGGAATCTCCATTAATAAAAATGCCCCATTTGTCTGTGAAGCCTGCATTCTTGCCAAACAGCACAAGTTGCCTTTTCCAAAAAGTTCTTCTCATGCTCAGTCTTTATTTCAGTTGGTTCATATGGATCTTTGGGGACCTTATAGAGTCAGAAATATCTCAGGAGCTAGATATTTCCTGACTATTCTTGATGATTATAGTAGAGCAGTTTGGACTTTTTTGATGCCAGATAAGGTTCAGGCACCAAGTACTATTAAAGGGTTCATTGCTTTTGTTGAGAACCATTTTTCTACTACTATAAAGACCATAAGATCTGATAATGGAAAGGAGTTCATTCAGCAAACTTGTCAGAGTTTCTTCTATTCCAAAGGCATAATGCATCATAAGAGCATTCCTGGTGTTCCTCAGCAGAATGGGAGAGTTGAGAGGAAACATAGACATCTTGTTGAAACAGCAAGAGCCTTAAAACTTCATGCTGGTTTGCCTGCAAAATTTTGGGGAGAGTGCATTTTAGCAGCAACTCATATCATAAATCTGATGCCTGCTAAAGTCTTGCAATGGAAATCTCCAAATGAGATATTGACAGGCAAGGCTTCAACTTATGATCATCTGAGAACTATTGGTTGTATGTGTTATGCCCTTATAAATCAAGTTAGCAGAGATAAGTTTGCAGCCAAGTCAAGAAAATGCATTCTTATTGGATATCCTCATGGTCAAAAGGGTTACAAATTATATGAGCTTGATACTCACAAGGTCATATACAGCAGGGATGTTATATTCACTGAAAATGTGTTTCCTTTCAGAGACACATCTCCTTCTGCTTCTACTCCTGCAGCTCCTGGGATTGTTCTGCCATCTTCATTATCTGAAGAATTTCAGTACCAGCAGGAGCCTACTGATACTAATTCTCAAGCTCCTGGCCAAGTTAATGACATTACTGCAATTCCTGACATTTCACCAGCAGCATCAGTTCATCAGCATGAGTCTGTTTCTGCACCTGGTGAAACTTCTGAATCAGATTCTGTAAGTCAAGAGGTGGTCCCTAATCCACCTGCTCCATCTAGAAAGTCTACCAGACCAACTCGAATTCCTGAAAAGTTTCAGGACTTTCAAACTAGAATGATTCCTACTAGAACAGCAGCTTCAGATTCTGATTCCAATTCTTCTGAGGCATTCCCTGCTATTTCACTCAGAGATTTTACACCATACTCTTCGGAATATATTGCATCATTGGCTAATGTTTTTTCTGAAGATGAGCCTACATCTTACAAACAAGCTGCCACTGATGACAGATGGTTAGATGCTATGAATAAAGAGCTTGCTGCTCTGGAGCTTAACAAAACATGGGTATTGGTTGATAAACCAGCAGGAGTCAAGCCTATTGGATCTAAATGGGTTTATAAGATTAAACATCGACCTGATGGCACAGTAGAAAGGTTCAAAGCTCGACTAGTAGCAAAGGGTTACAAGCAGATTGAAGGAAAAGATTACAAGCACACATTCAGCCCTGTAGCAAAGTTTGCTACTGTAAGAGTGGTTCTAGCAATTGCAGCTTCCAAGGAATGGCCTCTCCATCAATTAGACATAAACAATGCTTTTCTTCATGGCTATTTGGAAGAAGATGTTTATATGCTACCACCTGAGGGTTATAATGTTGCTCAAAAAGGTCAAGTCTGCAAATTGGTCAGAAGTTTGTATGGGTTAAAACAAGCAAGTCGACAGTGGAACAAGGAGTTGAGCAATTTTCTGGTGAGCAAGCTACACTTTATTCAGTCTAAGCAAGATTATTCATTGTTCACCAAGAGGAATGGTGATTTGTTTACAGTTGTACTGGTTTATGTTGATGATCTTCTAATTACTAGGAGTGACTCTTCATTTATCACTCAACTCAAGCAAGCTCTGGATGCTGAATTCACCATTAAAGACCTAGGGTTGATGAGATATTTCCTGGGTCTAGAAGTTTCTCAGACACAAAAAGGAATACTGCTGAATCAAAGGAAGTATGTCCTTGACTTGCTCAAAGAAACTGGAATGCAGGACTGCAAACCCTGTAAATTTCCCTTCTCAAGCAACTGTAAACTTTCACCAGACCAAGGTGAACTTTTTCCTGATCCAGAGAAGTATAGGAGAGTCATTGGGAAGCTACTTTACCTTAATCTCACTCGTCCTGACATCAGTTACAGTGTTCAACAACTCAGTCAGTTTCTGAGTGCTCCTAGACAACCTCATTATCAAGCAGCAATGCATGTGATGAGATATTTGAAGAGCTCTACTGATCTAGGACTGTTCTATCCTGCACAGGCTCATTTAACTGTTCAAGCATTCACTGATGCAGATTGGGGTAATTGTCCTTACAGTGGTAAATCAATCAGTGGATATTGTGTTTTCATTGGTCCTTCTTTAGTCTCCTGGAAAACAAAGAAACAAAAGACTGTTTCCAAATCTTCTGCAGAAAGCGAGTACAGGGCAATGTCAGCCACTTCCAGTGAATTAGAATGGTTAACAGGCCTGCTTCATGACCTGCAAGTCACTGTAAGTCTTCCAATCACTCTGCATTGTGATAACAAAGCTGCAATGCAAATAGCAGCCAATCCTGTCTTTCACGAGCGCACCAAGCACCTGCGCCTGGACTGTCACTATGTCAGAGATAAAATTTATGAAGGCTTTGTTCAGACTGCTCATGTTACTTCAGCTTTACAATTGGCTGACTTGTTTACTAAAGGCTTAACTGAGGCTCAACATACTGGTTTTGTTTTCAAGTTGGGTATGGTTGAAATGTCACCAGATCCAACTTGAGGGGGGTATGTAGAGAGGAGCAGCAGAGCTTATGGTACACTGCTACACAGTGGATAAATTCCCTTCCACAAATTCTGTTACAAGTTGTTAAAAGTTAGTTATAGGTTGGTTATTAGTTTGTTACTCCTGTACTACTATAAATACTCCTACTGTAACAACTTTCCAAATTAATGAAAACACTTCTTCTCCTTCAATGTTCTCTCCTTTCTTCCTCTGTATCTTCTGTAAGAAGTTACCTTCATCTTTGAAGGGTTTCTTCAAATAGTGAAAATGGAGAAATGTTATTTGAGAAGTGAGTGTACGTATCAGTTTTGTTGGCAGAAAGTTAGGTTTTGCGTTATTGACAAATGACAGGGTCCAAAACTTTGTGACAATGACTATTATATTTAAATTTGAAAGTTGAAAATGATCGAAGATTACTATTCTAGTGATAAATGTGTAAGAAAATTAAAAATGGTGAGGAGGTGGTGCAACAAATAATCAAAGATTCGTTGTGCACTAGAGACTTAAAATTACGCGTCGTGTGAATTTGTGAAATTCAATTGGTATAGGCTTATAGGGTGAAGCTAAAGTAGTTATTGCATGCTTAACGCAAAGGTTATATATGAAATGTATTATTACTTCGCATATAAGGTAAAGTTGCATTGTTAGTAATAGTAACGAAACAAGTTAAGAAAACGGATGGAGTATTATCTTCTGGTATCAGCTTAGCTAGTTGATTTAATTTTCTTTATTAGCATGAGTCTAACCACTTTGATCTTCATGTACTCCGTAAGATTTCGACTCGAACATCAGATATTTTCCAGGCCATCGCCTCATCGAAAAGTATCTTTTTACTCAGAAACACGGGGTTGATCAAAGGAGGCTATGATGTCAAGATCGAATTATCAGTTCCATCAATCTTATATTTGTGTCAATTACACACAACCACTGAACCACGCCATGTATATTCGCATATAAACGAAGTTTGTTACCCATAACACTGTACCACGAACTTCACATCCCAACCCCAGCTGACACCCTAACTGATCGATAGTACTTATACTGATTTCTGAAGATCGAGCTGAAGCAGATGTGATACTGCCAAAAAAGATGCAGGCAACTGAATCGAGCAAAGTGAATCCTCGAGGCATCTTTCCAAGTCGACAAGGAGCTTTTACAGATCAGCATCACATGCTGCAATTCTTTATTTCGCTAGTACATTTTATTATTACTGTATTACATATATATATTATGATCATATAAAGACATTTTAGTATACGGCCACTCGGCCAGTGTTATTTTGTGGCCTTGTGTTATTATGTGGGTTTACACGCCACGCTCACTAACTCACTAAACATTTTTATAATAAGATTAGTCACCATAATTAACTTTACTAATCACTAAAGTTTCTGCTTTCTGCTCTCTTAATCTTTAAAAACATAAAGTTTCTGATGTATAGCTAAAGTTGCTTTGTCCTAGTCCAGACATTCTTTAAGTTTCAGCATCATCAACACATTACTTAATTCTCTTCTTAATTAGGTCCTTGTCTATGGATCAGAACCCTATGACCTAAATTAATTCGTTCGTTACACTCGAGATTAAACTTGTTGCATTTTGTACTCAAGTAGTTTTTTAAGTTTCCTCACATAGTGATACAGTCTCATCATACGTACAATCGACAACCTATTTATTAACTCAAATAACGATTGTGGTGGTCCTCATCATCAAGCGGCTAAGATCTACTACTCCATTATAATAAGAATCGTAATCTGTAGTTTACCGTTAATTCATGTTGAATGCATAAGCCAACTGCACTAACAAGACTTAATTATAACTAATCTTGGTTTATTGAGATCTAAGCTTGTATACATAATTGCGTTATTAATTTCATACCTAGTGAAAGCATTGCATAATATAATGGTGAAACTTGTTAGTTTACGGTTTGTTCATCATCCAATTGCATCAAACTTTGCAGCCGCCGCCTTAACTTTGTTCTATAGTGGTCCATATATGGAGGGTCTACCCTATTTTCAAGAGGATAGTTTAAATGTCAGTTTATCTATGGGTAAGTAGGGAGTGGGTTTCGAACTCGAATGCTAAATTCTAGTTTTCTACTAATTAATTTGATTATTTTAACTTGTTGTCTTAAGGTTGACCTTTATTTAATGGTTTGATATTAACATTTGTCTAATTTAGACATAAACTGATGTGAAAAGAATGAATGAATGAAATGGACCGAGTAAGCCACTCCTCTCCTCCACCATGGAAAAATGCCACTATTTTGTTAATTAAGGGGTAGGTCTGCTCCGATGGTCGTTCATCTAATGAATACCGATCTACTTTTTTACGAAAATATTGAAAGTTTAATAGATAGAAACTGTCTATAATTTCAGATTAGATGAAGTAGTTAATTTGTAATATTAGACATTATTTCTTAACAGACAGATCAGATTGAATAATTTCATATTAACTTTTTCTCCTAGTTTCGCCATCATTCACAATTAAATTAACCACCCCTAGCTCCCAAAATGCCGTCTTAAAGCGAAATAAAGTGGAAACTTTAAGTAACAATGGCTCCATTTAGATTTCAGTCTTTTAAGACGGTGCTCGTATCGTAGTCGAACTTTAATTAGTTGAGTTGATTAATAAACACATGGAATGGAAGTATGGAACCACGAACTACATAACTACTAACTAGTCCACGGGATTTGGCTTTTCAGAATTATAGGAGTTGGATTAGCAACACGTATCGATGCGATCTAGCTTGACTCATGTCACTAATGACTACTAATCCCATGCAAACAAATTCTTATTAGTAGTTCATGTGGTTATATTATTGCACCTAAAGTCTTAATTATTGCTTTATTTAAACCGAAAGTAGTATTAGTAGCACTTGTGTTAATCGTTTGAGTCATTACCTACAAATTAAGGAAATGAGCCAACCTACTATAACTCCCAACATCGTCTAGGTACACTCACATAGTCACAGACATATGCTCTCGAGTTTATATATGAATGTATAACGGTATGACTGTATATGTATATACATATACTGTGACAATCATTCACTCAATGATATCAATTCGATCAAGACACCAAATTAAAGATGCATGTATAGTAATAGTTAGTGTAGTATATATATGCATGTATGCCATTATTGAAACCTAAATGATCTAAAAATAATATAAGGTATGGAGTGGTTATTAATAAGTGTGCGTACATAGTATATAGCCAACATCCACAACTCCACAAGTCTCATCACGTTAAAAGCTTTCACAGAATCGTAATTTTATTTACATGCATTGCTTGCCACCAGTTTCACCCGTCGAATAAGCTATTAGCTTGATCTTGGAAAATCCCATAGTATGTACCATCAATGATATTCATTGCATCATTTGTATGTACAAAGTTGAAACTTTGGACCAAGTCTCTCATTCTTCAAGTGAGCATGCATGCATGGCCGGTGATCATAGAGTGAAGACGTACGTACGTACTTAATTAAAAAAAGCCTGTTACAAATTCACAGGGCATTTTAATTACGTAAATAGTAGTTTCACGTTTGAACCTTTCAATCATGCATTCATGCACCAAATGTATGCATGAAGACGCGCGATCGACGTGAAGTAGGCAGTAGCCTTGCAAGTTGTGCAATGTACAATGCGAAATTAGGGATCAAATTATGCATTCTAATTTCTAGCTTACTTTGGTGTCACTATTGAATGCTTTCATTGATCATAATATCTCAACGATAATGGAATACTAATGATTATGCTACGCAACAAAATACTTAGCCTTTTAAGGATTAATTGATCGAAATCGATATTTTAGCGGTCATATTGAATTACAAACACATATTATACGTATCACCAAAATTATTTGCAACAACAATTTCACTTCATTAAAAAATTTCGTAATATTTTTCTTAACTAAGATATGAATATTTTATCTGATTTTCTAATGCGTGCCACGCCAAGACATTAACTTGCATAATTGTGAAGATGAATACAATTAGTTTAGTTATAGAGTATCACGCCAGAGTACGTACAGAATTAGTCGTCGTCGCTTCTTAGATGATTAACCACTTCTTACTACAGAGTACTAATAAAAAAGAGGTAGAAATTAACATCTTTCACAAAAGAAAGGAAGAATTTAGAAATAGCGGGAAAGTCCCCTGAAAAAAACAAAGAAACAAACAAACGAGTATCATGTCATGTCGAACTAAAGAAATAAAGAAATACGCTTCGTTGCTTCCTAGATGATTAACGCTTCGTTGCTTCCTAGATGATTAACCACCTTTTTATAGATCAAATTAACCATCTTCAGGATACCAAATAATCTCACAAACAACAACAACAACAACAACTTAGCCTTATTTCCAAAATAATCTCACAAACAGAACGTAAAAAAAATAATTAGAAATAGCGAGAAAGTCCCCTAAAAAAACAAAGAAACAAATAGACGAAGAAAAAGAAAGTCGAAAAGAAGATCCAATAAAAAAAAAAAAAAAGTAACAAGAAGAAAAAAAGAGGACTCATCTCCCTTCGTCTGTAAGTCAGAAAAAGGTCGCCAAACAGTACCCAGTTCCAGTTGGCCATTTTTTGTTTGCTTAATTTTTTTAATAATGGAGTATTACTATATTAATTAATTACTATCATTGATTAATGTTTAATTAAAAAGACAAAAAATTGTTTTTTTTTTTTTTTTTTTTTTGTCAAGTGAACGTCAACCAATGTATAAAGAGAGTCTCTATAAATAGGATGAGATATGACATTCTACCCAACCAAAAAAACCAAACCATTCGCAAAATTAATCAAAAGAAAAAAAAACCCACACATTTTTTCTTTTGTTCAATTTCCTTGTCTTCCCCACATTTCCATATGATTTCCATCCCACCAAATCTTCTCATACACGTTATGTGTTGATTTTGTGAAGAAAGATTGAATCTTTTTGGTGGGTTTTGCTTTAATTTGATATAAAAATTATTAACTATAATAATTATAAGAAAGAACAAAGAGTAATAAAAAAAAACTTGTAAGAGAAGATTGGTTAAAAAAGAATGGAGCAAAAGAGTTTTTTGTTGTCTGCATTGGGGGTTGGAGTTGGTGTTGGGGTTGGGATAGGATTGGCATCTGGACAAACTGTTGGGAAATGGGTCGGGTCGAATTCAACCTTGGATAGCATTTCTGCAGAGCAGATTGAACTTGAGTTGTTGAGGCTTCTTATTCACGGCAAAGAAACTAATGTCTCCTTTGATGATTTCCCTTACTATCTTAGGTAAACTTTTTTTTTTCCTTTTTTTGGTAACTTTTTTTTTCATGTTCCTATGCATTTTATTTTATGATTAATCATATGAGTTAATTTTACTTTGTGTTGTTGTTTGTATGATCAGAAATGTTGAGTAGAGTTGTTGTGGTTGAAAGGAAATGAAAAAGTCGTGACCTTTTTTTGTTTGTTTGTTTGGTTGGTGAGTATGGTATGTATCAAATCTTCTGTAATAAGTTTTCATGAAATTTATTGGTTGGTTGAGGGAAGATGTGATTCTACATGGGTTTTTAATGAAATCCCAGAAAAAAATAATGAAAAAAACAATTTTGATCTTAGAACTGAGTTTTTATGTAATAATTAAATCATGTCAAGTATCATGAAGTGGTGCTTTTGAATCTTATGGGATCATGTTATTATCTGCTTGTGCTGAACTTTCGGATTCATGTTTGTTGATGAGTGGAGGAATATGATCTCAGAAATTCTGTTGAATTTGTGATATTTTTTGGTAAAATCCGATACTACTTTATTTTTTTTTAAATAAAAATTGGTATTTGGAATCTTATGAGGATGGCTGGTGAGATGATTCTTTTGCCAATTGGCAAAATTAATTTTCTCCCTTCATCTTGGTTTTTTTTAATGTTATCTTTGTCTGGCCCATTGACAGTTAGACCATCTTGATTGTTTGCAGTGTTGGCCTTTAGATCTTGGAGAGTTATTTGGCTTTTTGATGGACTGCTTGTAGTTGAAGTTTTATGGAGCTTATTTGTGTCAGTTAATGCTTAAGAAAAATGTCGGCGAACCAATTAGAGATTAGTATATTAGTTACGGTGAAAGAATCATCTCGACCAAAAACCTAATCCGATGGACTGATGGTTGAGGTCCAGTCAATGGGGGTATTATGCCTTGACACGCCCCCTCACGTTAATGTCCTTATTTGCTTGAAGCGTGGATGATACAGATGTTGTACTATACCTTGTGCGTGAGAGTCCACTTGGGAGAGAAGGGGGGAATTTGTGTTCATGGTGATTGATCTGTGTTCTGATTTGTATATTTGTTGCCATTTCTGCCATGGATGGCATTGCATATGTGATCTATAAGCTTTGTTAGGTATTTCATATCGAATGAGTCTCTTTCATAAACTAGAGGAGGAATGGAACTATCATTTACCAAACTGATTAGTACATCATAGGGTGATTAAGAATTCTAGTTGATGCTGATGCTGATGCTGATGTTGATGTTGCTGTTCTTTTACATTAAATTATCAGATCTTATTTCAGTGAATCTGATATCTTTAATATTTTTTGCTTGTGACAGTGAGCAAACACGAGTTCTCTTGACAAGTGCTGCGTACGTTCATCTGAAACATGCTGAAGTATCCAAGTACACCCGCAATTTGTCACCTGGAAGCAGGGCTATCCTGTTATCTGGACCTGCTGGTATGGAACTTTGTCCTCCCTCAAATGATTTCTTCATTCAGGGTTTTCTCTTTCGTAATTAACGATCTGGGTTGTTATCTTCTTGTCCAGAACTTTACCAGCAGATGCTTGCAAAAGCGTTGGCCCACTACTTTGATGCGAAGTTGTTGCTATTGGATGTAGCTGACTTCTCTATAAAGGTGATCATCAACACACTGAAAGAACTTTTTTTTTTAACATGAACTTACATTGACATCCACTATTGTTGCTTCCTGCAGATGCAGAACAAGTATGGCTGTAACAAAAAGGAACCTGTAAGCTCTCTTTGTCTTTCTAGATCCTGTTTATTTCAGTTGTTTATGAATCCTGTCAGATTTTGCAAATATAAGCATTGCACTTGGCATAAATGATCTATAACAAGTTTGCCCCTTTGATCTACTAGTAGATGAAATCTTCCTTATCATTTGCTTTGTTTGTTCACCTCTCTTCAGGCAATGACAAGGTCCATATCAGAAGCAACATTGGGACGAGTCTCTAGCTTGCTTGGTTCCCTTTCAGCTCTTCCCCCGAAAGATGCATCAGGAGGTATACTTCAGTAATTTTGTCCTCAAGGACGCTCGAGAGTATGTAGGAGTAGCACACATTAGCGTCTTCTAGATTTCTGTCAAACAAGTATTGTGTCCCTAATTAGTAGCTTCTCTAATTCCCATAATCGACTAACCTTTTTTTTCCTTATTGGGAGAGATTCGAGAGCAGTGTTTTAAAAATTGTATGGACACTTCCCCGCTCCTCTAGGCAGTTTCCGTGTTTGTAAATATTTAAAAGCTCTAACAAGAGGGTTTCTTCCAGGCACATTGCGTAGGCAAGTGAGTTCTACTGATATCAAATCTAGGTATTAAACATCTGTAATTGTTCAATCAGAGCAATACACTTGTTATTCGCTGTGTTTTAACTTCTGTGGTGAACGTACTTAGGGCTGCGGCTGCTGCAAATCCTGCAAAGCACCGTAGAAATGCTTCTACTTCAACAGATCTGAGTAGCATCGCTTCTGCGTCAGCAAGCTCAGGTCTTTACTTTTAACTAATTTACTGCTAACAATCATTTTAAAATCTAACACATTATGCAATGGTGAAACTGTTTTTGCTTTTCTTTGACAAGTTTGTCAGCATATAGTCCTAACTTCATTTCTCTTCCTTCCTATTTGATACTAGTGTAGCCTTATATAATGTAATTTATTACTAATAGGATATAACTTGGCTAACATTTTATATCATACTTGAATTTTATAGTAGAATTCAATCTTTCTTATTCTCCTCTTGATCTGATGCATGCTGTCATTGAATGTTGTAATGTGTATCTTAGATTTGCATTAATTTCTTGGGATTCTTTGAGCAATCTGGCGAATAAGTATATTTTTCCATGTCTTTGTTTTTTTAAAATCACAACTTACACCAAGAGAGACATGGAGGAACATTTGCCTTTTAGTGATGCTCGGACTGGAAAATGTTGTCCTTGCTACATGTCTCGTCTCTGTTCTTTCAGGCCCCCTTGTCAGCAAGAAGTATACACATACATAACTGTTCGGGTTCTTGGTGGCTCTGCAGTCATTTGATTGCTGTATGTTTAAATTTATCATCCTCATTGATGGTTCCTTAAATTTTGATGTGCAGTGAAGCGCGCAACTTGGTCCTTTGATGAGAAACTATTTCTCCAAGCACTTCACAAGGTCTTGGTCTCCACATCAGAGAGGAACCCTATCATATTATATGTTAGGGACATTGAAAGAATGCTTCTTCAATCAGATAGGCTTTACAACTTGTTCAGCAAGTTGTTGAACAGGCTGAGTGGCTCAGTCTTGGTGCTTGGATCTCGTATGATAGGTGCAAACACTGAATTTGAAGAAGTCGATGACAGACTTACCAAGCTGTTCCCCTACAGTATCGACATTAGGCCACCTGATGATGAGGCTCATCTTGTAAACTGGAATGCCAAATTAGATGAAGATATGAAGATGATTCAATTTCAGGACACCAGGAATCACATTGCTGAGGTCCTATCAGCTAACGATCTTATTTGTGATGATCTGAGTTCAATCTGCCATGCAGACACAATCACCCTCAGCAATCATATAGACGAGATTGTGATGTCCGCTATATCTTACCATTTAATGAACAACAAGGAGCCTGATTACCGTAATGGAAAGCTTGTCATATCTTCCAACAGGTAGAGTTTCCTGTCTTTTCCGTTTCATCTGATTAGAAGTTGGACAAGGTGAATATATTTAATACGGAGTATTTGTCTTTCCTTGAACAGTTTGTCCCATGGCTTGAGTATATTCCAGGAAGGAAAGAAGTTAGGCAAAGCTAAAATGGAAACAAATGGTGAAACTGGCAAGGTTCGGATCCTTTGAACTCTTATTGTGTACTTGTTAATATGAGTGATTTCATACCAAAATTGCTGAAATGAGTTTCCCTCGATTTATCAGCAAGTGGATGATTCTGCTGCTCCAAAGCCAGAGAATAAGCCTGAAAGCTCTGCTGCTGATAACAAAGGGGAATCAATTCCCTTGTCGAAAAATGCTGAAACCCCTGCTCCTGTGAAGGTAACTCAAATGGTTCTACTGCTTCTGGAACTTTAAGTTGGTTCATTAACTATAGGAGCTCAGTTAATGCTTAAAGTTTCATCATCCTATCTGACTTTTGAAATATAGTTCTGTATATAGTATTCTTATACTAAGCATGATCTCGCTTGAGCAGGAAGTTGTACCTGACAATGAGTTTGAGAAGCGCATCAGGCCAGAGGTCATTCCTGCAAGTGAGATTGGTGTTACATTTGCTGATATCGGAGCTTTGGATGACATCAAGGAGTCACTTCAGGAATTAGTGATGCTGCCCCTTAGGAGACCAGACCTGTTCAAAGGGGGGCTGTTGAAGCCCTGCAGAGGTATTCTGCTGTTTGGCCCTCCGGGTACAGGAAAGACTATGTTAGCCAAGGCCATTGCTAATGAAGCCGGAGCAAGTTTTATTAATGTCTCAATGTCCACAATCACTTCGAAATGGTTTGGAGAAGATGAGAAGAATGTCCGAGCTTTGTTCTCACTTGCAGCTAAAGTTGCCCCCACAATTATCTTTGTGGATGAGGTAGACAGCATGCTTGGACAGAGAACTCGAGTTGGGGAGCATGAGGCTATGAGAAAGATAAAGAATGAGTTTATGACTCACTGGGATGGACTATTGTCCAAAGCTGGTGAACAAATTCTTGTTCTTGCTGCTACCAACAGGCCATTTGACCTTGATGAAGCCATCATTAGGCGATTTGAGCGCAGGTTAGTTCAATATTTCTGAAAATCAAAGTTAAGCTCAATTTTAGCATGTATAGCAGCCTTCTTTAGATGAAATGCTTAGCTTTGCCCTAAAAACAACATATTTTTTACTGCACACAACTAACCTTCTTTATTACAGGATAATGGTTGGCTTGCCTGGCATCGAAAATAGGGAAAAGATATTGAAAACTCTTCTGTCAAAAGAACATGCAGAAGAGATGGACTACAAGGAGCTTGCTACCATCACTGAAGGATATACTGGAAGTGATCTAAAGGTTTGTGATGAATGCAACGGCATAACTATTCTTTACTACGTCAAATATTTCAATTTCATTATTAACTATGTAACTCTGTATGCAGAATCTTTGTGTCACTGCCGCATATAGGCCTGTTAGGGAGCTCATCCAGAGGGAGAGGAAGAAGGATCTGGTAAATCATCGGATATAAAGTTCTTATCTTTCTAGTTTGAACTTCACTGCTGGGCAATTTTTCTTTTCATGGTTTCTCTTGGATTTCTTGTAATCTGACTTTTGTTTTAACTACTGTTTTTACAGGAAAGGAAGAAGAAAGCCCAAGAAAATGTAGACTCGAGTGATGGTGCATCTTCTGAGGTAAAGGAAGATGATAACAAGCAGGAAGAAATCAATTTGAGAGCTTTGAACATGGAGGACATGAAGCAAGCAAAGAACCAGGTATACTACATTCTGTTAACTGAATTACCAAACTAAAGCATGCACATTAACCTATAGTCTTAGCACATGATCTTCCAACTTCTCTAATCTTTCGCGATCTGTGAACTACAGGTTGCTGCCAGTTTTGCTTCTGAGGGTGCAATAATGAATGAACTGAAGCAGTGGAATGAACTGTATGGAGAAGGTGGAACGAGGAAGAAACAGCAGTTGACCTACTTCTTATAGGTGCTTCAAATGGTCGTCTCCTACACACATTCGGCATCTTATATTCAGGCTTTTCACAAGCATGGATAGAACATCGACCAGAAATTTGTACTGGCAAGATCATTTATACCAGCTCCATCCCTTAATATGTTCTCTCAGGCACTGGAAACTTATGTCAGCAGCATTGAAGAAAGCTTGGCTTTGTATGTAGCATGTATTAGTTGCTGTGCTTATTTGTGCGCGACCGTGGAAGAGTAGTTGTTAGTTTAGTTCTGTAGGTTTCACATTCCACAAAACTATGGTCTGAGTTTGCTCATGTTGTATTCTTGAGAGCCTGTTGAGTATGTAATGAGGGTATTAGAAAATGTACTATGCTTATTCTTCATGATTATTGGTGTAATTTATGAATTTATTGCAGTGTCCATTGTACATTAGCATTGTGTAACAAATTTGAGTTATTGGCTCTATTGAACATTTTTACACCTCTATTTTCCCTCCTTTTTTGTTTTTTCACGTGTTGCATTTTGGTTTGTATTCGTCACACATATTTAAACCAAAAAAAAGTTGGTTGTATCGTTGCACATAGCATCAACATCTTAAGGGTAATGCAACAATATTACTCCATTTCGAAGAATGTATCTATCTAACTCGGCGAGGTAAGGAGGATTTGATGCACTTGGCTTTCCATGTAACTCACTGCACATGATATCCTCTGAAACAATGTATGGTTTGCTCCGTGATTCATATGCAACAACGTTATTCCAATGTCTCAAAAACTCTATCCATCTTACTCAGCCACATAAGGAGAATTCGATATACTCACGCACAATATTATGAATCTGATGACCATTTATCCTAATCCTAAAGAAACAACATTATCTAGATTAGCAACCCACACAATCACGACTTTACATCCATAATTCAACCATTAAGTTCGTAATGAAAATCTCACAAACCCATTATATGTGTCTTATAATACCCGTGTGTTTGCTCCAATCACATGTTAGAAATTCCTTAATCGCTCTCCCCCACAGTCGCCAACGACTATTTACATGACACAAATGCTACATAGAGTGCGACAAACGATCTACACTCGAAGACGGAAAACCCACCCTATCGACCGCGCATCGTCACCATTCGCTAGAACAACTTTTTGCCCAACACACCCCTTGTTACCCGCCATGAAAAAAACACCACTTTGATCTTTTTCCCTGTCTCAATTTTTCCAATCAACGATCAAAAATGTCGAATCCGATAGAAAGATATAAAAATCTGGGAATTCGAGACGCACTTTGTATCACATACAGATACCCAATGGCTTGTAAAGAGCTTGGTGTTATTCTTCGTTTGTATTACTCCAAATCCCCAAAACTCCTTCAATCTCTTCTTCTTGAAGATACCCTCTTCGCCTTCCACCTCCTCCCTCAGTAATCTCTTTATTCTATTTCCTCTTTATTATTGTCTTTTCATTGATATGTTTTGCTGTTATTTGTGGGTTTGCTTTTATTTGTGTTCCTGGTATTTGAAATGTTGTTTGATTGTTTGTCTACCAAATCGTGAGGGTTAAGTTTCATGTGGGTATTGCTCAATTTTGTATCAAATTGTGTTGGATTGATTGTCTATCAAATTTTGAGAATTGGGTTTGTGTTAAATTTCATGTGGTATTGCTCAATTTTGTATCAAATTTTGTTGGATTGATTGTTTACCAAATTGGGGGAATTGGTCAGTTTCATGTGGGTACTGCTTAATTTTGATCATGTACTCATATTGATTTTTCATATTTGATTGTGTAATTTAGCAGTGTTGAGCTTTCTGGGATTTCGAATTGAAAGTCGTAATCTTTTTGTGTATTAGCATTCGAAAGATGAAATGATAAATGGTGTTGAATGTGCTTCCTTGTGATCATTGTATTTAAGAACTTGTCTTTGTAGAATTAGGGAGGGTGTGTTATTACTTAAAAGCACGTCGAGATGCGTCTTATTGAGCATGATCCTTGTGATATTGTAGGGTCAGAGGATATTATCTTTCCTGTTTCGTTGTCAGAGTTAATTTAGAATATGTTTGATCGCGTTGATGGAGTAGACACTGGAAGATGGAATCAGGGAATTGTGAAAACATGACCAAATTGTGAAATTATTAAACTTCCCTTAGATTCTCATCTTTCTTCGGTGATAATTTGTCTAAGCGGAATTTGGAAGGAAAACCTTGCTGCCCCTTCACCCACCACCGGATGTTTTTGGTTCTAGGACTACTAAGCTAACATTTGTTGAAGGAATGGATGGCGTCATTCTTGTTAACCTGGATTAGTTTTAATTTTCGGTGTGACCTTGTTGATAATAGAGTGTTCATTTTAATGAAGGATTATGGTGTCCTGTTGTTGTGATGTACTAGTATGAAATACAATATGCATATATGGCTCCAACTTTTTCTCTCGATATGCTCTTTGTTCTTGTTGTATGAGGCTTTAATTTAATTAGCCGTAGTTATGGATTTTCTTGACTTCAAATTACTGTTCAAATATTTAATTGAAGTGTTTGCTAGAATGCAGACTCAAAGAGCTGCTTCAGCTGCCAATCTTCTTATCCAAAGTGCAGAGTCTGTGTTCCCGAAGCAGAAGCGAGCATCGGCTGCTTCAGAATTCAAGCAAGCCAAGATTGCTTATAAAAGGCGAGGCAAAGTTTTGCAGGATGTCAAAGGTGCTGTGGTAGATATTATGTTCTTATGTTGCTTGTGCTGTTCGTTTAATTGGATGGGGGAGATGGAGCCAAAAAGGGTTTCGCATTTTGTCCTTGCTATATCTTGACGCTAGGCTGATGAGTATTGTTTGACCTTCTTGGTAGAGAACATTGAAAGCCAAAATGTTACTTGGGTTGAATATGAAATGAGAAGACTAGAAATTAAGAATCCTAGTACAAAATGCAGTGAACAGGCCAAAAATTGAGATGTTTCCAATATTAGTTTGTAGGTGCTGCAATGAACAGGCTAGTGTATACAAACCTATTGTTGTTGTGGATCTTCTGACTACATAAAATGCTTGTGCCACAATACTTTAAATGCTTGCATCAGGGCATGTGGAGCTCTAGGCTTTCTACATTGCTGGTCATTTTGTCCTGGACTTATATGCATGACCACCATTATTTGTAATGACACAGAAATCCATTTTGCAGATTCTGTGAACTTGCCCCAAGACGTCCTGGTGCACCTTTTTTGCTTTCTAGACGTGCAATCTTTGCTAACAGCTGGCTTAGTGTCCCGGTAATTTTCAGCTGCCTTCACCAATTTCTTGCAAATTTAGACTTCACTGTTATATTTTTTTATCATCATTTCTCCAAGTCAGACTTATCCTTCTGAGTTCTGACTTCAAGTTTGCAAGTTTCTGTAAACTCCTACTCTTCTAATTGAGCCCATTAATAATCTTGTGAAGGTCGTGGAATGCTGCTGCGAACGACAGTTACCTTTGGCAATTTCAGTATTCGAACCATTTTGACGATTCGGAGGGATTTTCGGATGGTAGTGCTGCCACAGGCGAGGAACATGCGCCATCAAGTGAGGTTTGCACAAATGCTAACCGCAATTGGAAAGATGATTTCAGAAAAGCATACTCAGGTATATTTTTTCCCTTTTTAGCTTTTATGGCCTACGCAAGACCCTTACAGATGATGATTCATGTTAGCAGACCCCAAATCAGTTTGGGAAATAGGCTTGGTTGTTGTTGTTGTTGTTGTTGTCTAGTGGCATAATTGTTTTATCACTCCCAAGTGTTTTTTTTTTTTGTCTCCGTAGTCTCCAAACCTTAGTATTTGGACGATAAACTCATTATTTGTATCATGCTTAGGCTTTCACATTTGAGTGACCTCTTAACTTTGACTCCCTCTTTCACATGCCCGGACCTTTATTTGGTAATAGATTCTGGTTGCACACTTGCACACCCCCCCCCCCCTACGTTGCCATCTGCATGAGCCTTAAGGGCAATGGGGTGAATCTAAGGAATTGCATTAGAAACCTGTACAGCTATAAAAAGTGGCATAGCCCTTTCTTCAAATTAAAACACAAACCACAAAATGCTGGAGAATGGAAAACAGATAAGAAATTTCAAAACTCGCAAAGAACACAATCAAACATATATTATACATATGAATTGAACTGAGGACTATCAATAGCCATCCAAAGCCATCACTAGAGATTGCAATCCATTATCCGCAACAAAACCCTCTTTATCAACCTGCTAGATCAAAACCTCCTTATTAACGACTCAAAACTTTGGGGATGCTACCAGGGATAATATTATAGGTTTTATCAAAATAATAGAGCCAAAAGCCAATGGTAGGCTCCCTAAATTGTCAAGATATGCACGTTAGTCTCATCGGCTGACGTGTGCCATTGGCATATGGGCTTAAAGAACTACCCAAATAGGGGAACCGGTCCTCATACCAAATAATGGCACTTGGCTATAAAGGTTTGAGAACATTTGGACACTTATTAAAAAGTTGTCGAAATCGGCCAAAACCGAACTATATTATCCACGAATTTTGGCCCAAAATGGCACTTGAACAAAAATAATCTATGTATGTAGTAGCTCCTAGGGGTCATGTTACGTGTTATGGAAAAATATTAGAGCTGAAATCTATAGGTGCCCCAAAACAGCCAATAACCACACGCCATCCTTAACTGGTTGCGGGAGGCGTAGAGACCCAAAAGATCTCCAAATGGAAGAACCGGCCCCACAAATCCATCAAGGGCACTCCCAGGGTGTCTACGTAATGTTTTAAGAAAATGTAGATACTGTGAAAACGGTGGCCCACATGGCCAAAATTGGACAAACCGAAGGGCGAAGGCTACAATCCACGGTTTTTTGTCCAAAATGTCCCCGGAATAAAAACGGTTTAAATTTTTGTGAAGGCTCCTCGGAGTAATATTAGGAGTTTTTATCACCTATTAGAGCAATAAAACCTATGGTAGGTTCCAAAAATTGGCAAAAAAACATACACTAGCCTCATAAGGTGACGTGCGCCTTATGGGCTTAAAGAACTACCCAAACAGCAGCCCTCATATTAAATAAGGGCATACAAAGGCTGCCTTCGGTAAAGTTGTTAGAACATTGGGCTACTGTCAAAATTTGGTTTTGGTTGAAACCAAAAAAAAAATCCAGTGTTTGGCCTTAAATGGCACTTGAACAAAGATGACTTTAATTTTTGTTTTAGCTCCTATGGGTCATATTATCCACGGTTAATATTAGAGCCAAAAACCTATGATAAGTGCCCAGAAACACACACTAGCTTTAACAGGTGAGGGAGGCGGAAGGGCTTAAAAGACCCCTAAACCGAAGAACCTCCTGTCCAAATTCATAAAGGGCACTCCCACGATGTCCATGGGAGTTTTTTTAAAGCAGTTAAGTAGTTTGAAGAAAGTGGCCCAATTCGCAATAATTGGCCAAAACGTATGCTATAACTCACGGTTTTTTGCCTTAAATGGCACTCGAACAAGATCAGCTTGAATTTTCATGGGAGTCTCTACGGGTAATATTCCGGGTTTTGGTAAAACATTAGAGCCAAAAAGCTATGGTAGACTCCCAAAATTGTTAAAAACCTATGGTAATTTACCCAAATCGGCCAAAATAGGTGACGGAAAATGAAATATGACAAAAGATTGATGATGAAAAATAAAATAATATAATACGTATCAATTAAGAAAATTATAATTTGTGGCAGGTTACTAGCAATAATAATGTAATGTAACGTCAGACGGTGAAAAAGTAGAAATAATATAATAATGTTGGGTGAATTTTGATACGGAGTAATTGAACATTATAGACATTGCTATAATGCTATGTACCCAGCGCGTGAGCCGGGCCCCCAAAATAGTATCAGACCATCTCATACTAGAATTTGTGGTAAATATTGCATCCCATCTTGCCCTCAATGTATCTGCTTTTGGAGAAATTTGTCAAACGAACTTTACCATCTTACCCACGGTACTTTCTGACTCTGTATTGCAAAATGAGACATCTTTTTTGAGTAAGCACATATTTTAGTTTGGGCCGTTGCTCTCTAAACGTCTGTATGTTATTTCCCAGGGCTTCCGTCTTGGAGATACAAGTTTGACAGAGGATACTGTACGTATTGTAAATCGATTGAATGGCTCGATAACTTAAATTGTCCAAAACGCCTCGGTCAAAGAGCAAAAGAACACCAGATGGTAGGATTAGCTCCTAGTCAGGTATGTGAGTTGTTACCTTCCCCGTCGAGATTTGTGAGTGTTTTAGTATCACTTGTTATATTCCTCTGCGATGCATGGTTTAGAATTTGATATAACATTGGAGAAAGACTTCCTCATCAATCTTTTACTCGGTTCCCTGTCACAGAATATGATCATGTTTTTCTTTGTTGCTTACTGCAGATAGGCAAATACATTGTAGGTGAACTCCTCGGTGTGATGTTGATAAATTCGGACATTGACAGTGGATCAGACGATGAAGACTACGTTCCAAGTACTGGAATCTGGGAGAGATGCTAGGAACACTCGCAGCAGACACTTGCAAATGCATACATGATAAAGTGGTAATGCAGATCTGCTTGCCCCACTTGGGGCACTTATGCTCCTCATGATGTACACTGGCACACCCATACAAGAATGTTGCCAGCGGCCACAAACCTTGATATGGATACTGCACTAGGATGAGCACGTTGAACGAAGAGCTCACAGTAATGCATCTCGAATCCCCTAAAAGGCTTTTCTGTTGTGTCACCGACTTCTCCTTGCTTGGTTTCATGTGGATAATCACGAAGTGAAGTTTGTTGATCTATTCTACCTGGGCTGACCGCATTTGTCGGTGACCCACACTTGTATGATGTAACATTCGGGTCGTTCTGCTTTTTGGGCATTGCCTTTTGTATGTGATATTGGTTAGGTCAGCTCTCATCTCAAAGCTTGGCCCCTTGAAAAATTGACTGCAAACCTGCTTTGTGAACCTATCCAATCCTTTGGTAACATTATGTCCGTCCATTTTCTGTGTTTTTTGTGATAGTGATCTGTATTCTTACTATAGAGCTCTGCTGATCTGTGTTCTTACTATAGAGCTCAGACTCTGGGTAGTCGCAGAAAAACAAAGTCATGAGATCCGTTTTACCCTGTCATGGTAAATAATTATACTCTCCCGGAGCAAAAGTAGGAAGGGAGCAGTAATTCGTGGGTAAAAGCGGCATTGCCCCATCGCACCCTGTCGCAGGTGAAACCTTTTTGAGGCCCGTTTTCTAGAAACTCTTAAGAACACAACCGCAATGGTGAACCAAGGATTCGGCTTTGCCCCCTTAGAAGTTGCAAAATCACAACCACCGTACCAATTACTACCTTGCATTCATAGTCAGTTTCAATACACCATCACTATTGAGAAGCTTGGCATCCCACGAGTCAGTCACATCCAACCGTAGCTATGACGTTGCCGTGTGCAGGTGCCACTCAATAGATTGCACAAACAACTGTGTAATTGCCACAGAGTTCCCCCATGTCCTAAGACAAGTACAAGCTGTACGACTGACGTCTCCTTCCCAGAATGTTCGAAAAATGTCAGATAACAGGAGCTCCAAATTGCAAATACACTACATCAGCTTTCTGGATTCAGTTCTCTGTCTCAAAAAACAAATATAGGCGAGAGCACTACTACGCCGTCACTGGCTGAGACGAAAATAAAATTACACAAATACCAATTCACGTAACTGTGAAAGACTAACAGCACAAAAGGCTTTGGATCTCATCGACGAAACACCATCTATTGCATATGGGTGCTACCTCAACCCACACTCCACCCTCGGCCTATGGGATGGCTGATGTATCACTTGTCAAAAAACTACCACGCATTGCCACCACGACATCTGCCACCTTTTTCGGCTGCTGGGATCTAGGAGCCATTTGCTCCACAGCTCCACCCCTTCCTCGTGAGTCGTGTTCATAGTCCCTTACTCCCTATAATCCTCCCAATCCAAAGACGAGGTGAGGTACAGTCTTTCCCCTCAGCTCAGATGATAAAAAAAAATACTAAGAATAATAAAACGATAACATGAACTAATAAGCTGGATACGAAGCCTGCCATAGTGCAACACATTATTTATTGCTCATGCACTAACTCCTAATATATAGCGTGGTACTGAACATAGTACAAGATGCTAAAGCCATTTGACATAATAATCCACAATTAGAAGCTATCATACAAAGCACCTGGTTCATTTCAGATATGAACTCATATACGATGGTAAACAATCAAGGAGGGTCCTAAGAAACAGAATCCGTAACTACCACTCAAACAACAGCAAGACGAGTGTCAAGTGTGAACCTCGTAATAGCTACTCTTTAACATCTCCCTTCAAGCAACCTTCTTGTCTTTCAGTGGACCTCTCGGAATCTTGCTCAGCACCTTCTCATCAACAACTGCATAATGCTTCTTCAGCTCCAGAGAGGCCTTCTCAGCAAAAGCGTCAACTTGATCCTCATACTTCTCATACAGGACGGGCATAGTGTGCAGCAGAACAAACACTAAGTTCCAAAAAACAAACAAGTACATTGTCAGCTAATCAGAGTTTGAGAAGCAAATCATATAGATTAACTTATGTAAGCTTTCACAGAACAGGTCTTACGTAGGTAGACCAGCGTAAGGAAGTTGAACCAGCCTCCCACAACTGACACAACCCACAAGCCAGCAATCACCTGTTTGTTTTCACATGGAGTTACAAAGAAAAAGATCAGAAATGATGTGGATGTATACAATACCATCCTACCAGGATCCGGTGTCAAGCCTATCAACAGCAAATGGCCTACATTGATGTTTCTTATTGAACATAAAAACAGAAGAAAATGAAGTATACACACTCGCCATCTGAGCTGCCAGATGAAACCAAGTTACTTCTATTAGCTTATACGTTGGCTTGAATAATTGGACAAGGTACTGTTAAGAGTGTTAGATTCAACACCTAGTGCAAAGAAAATACTTGAACCACAGCAATAAAGCTAAAGAAACTTACGCTAAGAAATTTCTTCAGGTCTTTCCCAGAGGCAATGTCCCGCAACACAGCAAGACCTTGGTTGATTTCAGATCTCAATGCTGAGGCAAATTCTAGGAGAGCATTCTCAGGGATATGAACATCAGGAATACGTGGGGGAGACCTAAACAATGAGACATGATGGTAAGATAAATGTTCCTTCATTTAGACAGGACAATTGCAGGAAGAACAGAGTTGCTTACTTGTTGATGAATGAAGATGCATTTGACCAGAGGAAAAGGACTGCAAGAGTGAATATCAGGATGTGGCAGACTAGGGTCAACAAGTGATACTGAAGCAACTCAAAGAGAAACCAGATGATAGTTGCAACACTCAGCACAGTGGCCGAAATCTTCTTGTTCCTCGACAGGAAAACATCAGCAGCTGTAAGAGGACATTCAAACACCTCGTGTCAGAGTCCAAACACAAAACTAGAGATGGCTCACATTTCAAAGAGCCAAGGCCACAAGCAACAGAAAATAGAAGTCCAACCCTAATACAAAGATGAAGAACTTGCGCAATGCGATACCATTAAAACGTAGGGAATAACAAAAGGCTACTAGTAAGCTACTTCTAACATTTAAGAAACCAATTTAGATGAGAACAATGTCACGCTTACTAACCGTTTCATGCTTGGAAGGACACAAAAGTATATGCTACGGCAGATAAATCAACTAGTGGTAAACATCAGCAGCATATAGGATCCGAGGAACCATGCCCAAAACAAATATTAAAAAGAGAGAATCCTACACACAGTTAATATAAACCCCTTATGGTATGCACACCGTAACAAATAATTGTCTCCTAAGAAAGTGAATCGCTGCAGAATTGCAGCTCCTATAATCCATACCATGACAATTCAGTCTCCAATTTCTAAAAAGAAAAATACTCGGCTGTTGGTAACATCACTTAGATTAATTATATCGTCAATTAACTACCACGGGTAACTATACTTATTGCCATGACAACCATGAAAGAACACTGATAACTCTAGAGACCAAATATAAGCTGCACTTCTACTTTAGTAAAAGATGGGGCTGAACAAACAAGCCTGCTAGTCTCATCCACCGCACCTTTTCACCAGCAACAATCCCAGTAAAATCCTCACATTTCCCCCAAATATACCATATCCCAATTTCATTTCAAAATATAACGCACTCAATTCCGCCATTCAGTGCCAGCAACAACAACAATGCTACAGCCTACACGGCCAGCATCCAAACCGTGTCACAATTCGCAACACCACATATCCGCTGCCTAACAGCCCAATCTTCTAACAACAATCACGAGACACGATGATTTCTCGAAAGCACAAAACATATCAAGCTACGTAAACATAAACATCTTCTCATAATTTTCACTCAACAATAATAATTTCCAAAGACAATAACAATAACATTAGTTCTTCCAAAATCCATCCGAAACCTCGATAACTCACGAATCGAGCACGAATTATTAATCACCTAATTTATCACATAACAACACAAAAATTTCACCGCAATAAAAAGGAAATGGACAGCAATTGCTCACTTCGCCGCGGTTTCGGTAAAAACATACAGCGTTTTTCCTAATGTCAACAATTCATCGAAATTTCATGAAATTCGCCAGAATTTATCACATAACAACACAAAAATTACCGCAACTGACATGCGATTCAAGAAAATAAAATCAATCGTTCATCACTCGCAATTTCATCATCATCATTATCATCAAAATAACGCATGCAAAGCTACAAACACCGGAAAATTAACCTAATATGATGAAAATAAAAATAAAAAAAAATTAACCGCTAAAAAATCAATCGTGAGACGCACGTTTACCACCGCCGAGGACCTTGTGAACGGGCTGTTGGCGGCCGAAGAGGCGGTACATCTTAGACTTCATCGACGGCGAGGAAGAAGACGACGGAGGAGAACTAACCGCCGACACCTCCGCCGCAGGAACAACCTCAGGAGGCGGAACATGCGCCGCAGACGGTGCAGAATCATCATAGTCAACCACCTTCTTCTGCTTCTTCTCAGACTCATCATCAGACGACGACGACGACGAGGACGAACCGTGGCCGTGGATCTTGTCGGTGATCTTCTCCATCAACGACTCGTGTTGCTCCTCCGACATGGCGAATTTTCTTGTAGAATTAAAAATTAAAAAACAGGAGAGAGAAAAAAAGAGGGGAGGAAGGGAAAAAAGAGGGAATTTGTGTGTGGGGGAGTGTTTGTGTGTGTGTGTGTGGAAATGAGGGGAAAGGGGGAGGAGAGAGAGAGGGGACGGTGAGAGTAACGGCGTTAATTTAGGGAGAGAGAGAGGGGGGGAGATATTTGTGGGAGTAGGTGACACGTGGTGGAAGGAGAGCCTTGAAGTTGTCAAGGGTTTGTGGCAAAAGAGGTGTTTATGTTGTGGGGTCATTGTGTTGTACATGTGGAGCACTCATTGCTTGACATTTGGATTGCTGCACAAGTTTCTCTATTATTTGCCATTGTGTATGTATGTGTATGTGTGGGTGTACTTTTTGTTTTTGTATTTGTGTGTATGTACATTGTACATTGTACATTACTCTTTGGGTGTTCATATGGTGGGAATAATCAAATTGAGGATATATCTTGGGTGAATGTGTGTTGGATTCCCATGTGGGATCCCCAAAGATTTCTTGATGAATGAACTTTCTTGAGGGTATGAATGGAGAGGGTTTTACCGTATGTGTAGTGTTCGTGTTTTAAGGTATAAAACTATTGTAGGTAGCTAAGTATCAGTCTAGAGTTTTGGTTCACTTGGTAGTCTAACAGTTACTAACTAATTTGGTGACATTTAATTGATACATGACCTACTTAGACATCTGTTGCTTGATTGTATTGCCTAACTCAGGGGCTAACATTCGAGATCAAGCCAATTTATAAACACTATGCTTGTGATTTTTGTGGTAGGAACTTACTTGGCAGTTGACACTACTAGTTCTTCGGTCCTTTAATTTTGACTTGTTGAGGCTCAATCTAAATACTTATGTGAGCAAATTCAAACTAAGGCTATCTGCAATGGTGTCCTTACTCGCCCTAGGGCACGGAAACGCTAACAATTTTAGAGATCTACCGTAACTGAGTAAGTATCACAAGCAATATCACTATGTTGTAACTACTTGTAGCTACAAGCCTCAACTAGTCAACTCAAAGGGCAGTTGTCTAAGAGCTGAGAATGCAAGCAGAGATCATATACGGAGTATATTCATATGTTAACAACTTTTGTTAATCCTTAACATATTTAGCTTTGGGAAACTCAGTTTTGTATGTAGTGACTTCGCTTATGAACAATCTTTTTGTTGTATCTAAACATATTAACATATGATGGTGATATTTTTTTAAAAACATTATCTGCATGATTGCATGGTAAGGTTTGAACCTGGCTGAGAAGTGGATATAGGGAATGTTCCATTTGCTTAGAGAGAGGAATAAGGAGACATTCTTGCCTCCTTTTGTTGACATGATTATTTAGCTAATACTATAAGTGGCACTCATAACAAGGCAACAAGCTACTCATAACTCTCGAAAGTCAAATAAGCTAAGATAATGCAAATGTAAACGGATCCGGGTCTTGAAAAGTTGAAATCAAGTAATAAGTACTCCCTCCCTTTCTTTTGATTCTTTACGTTGGGATTGGGTTCCCCTCACAAAACCCGGCCCAACGTAAAGAATCAAAAGAAATGGAGGGAGTACCATTATTCGTCACAAACTCACAATCACGTAAGAACTTGAGTGCTAAATAAGCGATTTTTTGCAAAACTGTCTAATCGTAAATAAAGAGTTTTTAACTAGAGGCAAACCAATCTCATCACGGGAGCATTACAGTTAAGTGTCTCTTCTACTTATATATCGAATCGGAAATCGTGATGATTTATAACAAAGACTCCATTATCTAATCACTAAAACTGGAAAAAAAATTGAACAAAGTTGTAGCTTGGACTTACCAATTTCATAAGATGATCCATTGATCCCAAGTATTCAGCACGTTGAATTGTTACTTGTCCAAGGTTGAAGAAGGTGTTGCATATTTCCTTGTTCTCTTGCATCAATGAGGATATGAAATTTTGTACATTTCTTGATTTGTGTCTCTTTGTGTATGCAATGAGTGCTTTTTTATGTCATCAGCATGGAAAAAAATGGGATTCCAATTCCGAAGGTATATGCTCGTTGTTTGGTATAGGAAAATCGAATTTTCGAAGCAGAATATGCTCTTCTTTTCGTCTACTCTTTGGGCCTAAAATATAGTTTATTTTAGCCAATTGAAGAGTTTGGGCCTAAACCTTGCTTTGAACCACTGCAGTCCACAAATTTGGGCTGATGAAAACATAGTAGTATTACTCATCTCCGGCCTAAACATAGTACGGAGTAGTACATTTTATTTGGATCGGATAAAAATCATCAACCATAATATTTTTCGTTTGATTTGAATTTAGCTTAACCTATGCGTGTGGAGTTCCGAAGGATTCATAAGTCATAACCATTGTTCATCTTCATCGAGAGTCTGCTTGTGGGTTAGGTTAGGTTCCATTCTTTTTTTTTCCCCTTCAACTTTCCTTTCTTGAGGACATCTCTAAATAGAACTTGGGGTACGCTTAAGAAAAATGATATTGTTGATGTTATAATTACTTGATAGTAGTAAGTCAATGCTGATGATATATGTGATCCTATTTACACTGGATCACTTGCACCAACTGCCACTAGCAATTAACTTGCGCATGCCCCCCAACTCACCTACACGAGCATTTTGTAGGGGAAGTCAATTGAGACACAAAAAAAAAAAAAAATCAGTGTAGTGGATGTCAAATTCAATCTCCTTATTTCCCAAAATATAGGAGGAGGTTTTGATCACGCTGCCACCGACCATGCAGGCAACTTTTCTCGAATTAACGAGTTACGAGTAAACTTCTCTGAAACATTGGTTATTTTTTTTTAAAATAGTTAGTAATCAAAACGCTAGCCACTTGTTTGAGACAATGACATTCTTTACATCAATCAAGACATTATGAAATGGTGAATATGATGAAGTTAGAGAAGTAGTGGGTCCATTAAATCCAAATTCTAACTTTGGCATTGCTCGCTCATGATTTGGGGTGTAGAATCTTTGGATACACTGCAATGATGAACATGTCCATATACGAGTCCGTGTATGTAATTGTCCGTTGATTGATAGAAATCTCCTACGAGAATGAATCTTGAGTGGCAATTGATTTCCATCTTGCATCATAATCATATAAAGAGATTAAACACACATTCCCCGCCCATAATTAAGACATTGTATAAGATAAGATCGCGATCGACCATAATTCATTTCTAATGTTTTGTTTTTGTTTCAAACTTGATTGAAGGAATCAACTTAATTATGATCGATGCATAAGTGAGCTATTAGACTTACATGTAAAAACTAACCATAGATCTAATAAGGCATTGTTCATGTTTAACATTTAACAACACAATCTTAATACTAATCACTTTTACCGATTAGATAGAGACATCGAGTTATTTGTCTACTTTTTATTTTTTACCAGTAGACTAATTACATTATAGTAGTAGTAATCCTTAAATTGACCAAACATGCAATCTCTCTCTCTCAAATAAATGTCATGTACTGTGAAAGTTTGAAACATAGTGCCCTCCGTTCGCCAATAAACTGTGTAGGGACACACGGCACGCACGTGGAGGAAGGTTTACCCACTAATCGGCTATTCAAAAGTTCAAAATAATTGGATGACGAGTTACAAGGTACCCTTACATTCCACTTTTTTGGGAATTTTAATTAATCGATTAATAGATAACTCATCCTCAAAATGCGTGCCGAGCGCCCCTACGCAGTTTAAAGGCGAACAAAGGGCAGCTATATAGTATCTACAAACATCTCAAATAAATGCTTTTTCATCATATTGTCAAATAATTTTACGATGAAATCTTAGTAGACTTTATTATGTTGTGGCCGGTTGTTGTTCTTTTTTGTCATTTAAACTGATGGCAATGTTGATTGTCAAAGAAGGAATTGGAATGGAAAAAATGACAAATTTTTATTCCCAACAAGAAAGGAGAAAGTGAAATGGTCGTATTACCTTTGCTCACTCTTTTGTTAAGGCTACTTTGGACCTTGGCTTTCTCTTTGAACACACTTGAGGAAAAATTATAAGCATTTTATAGTCTTCTTTATTCTTTTTCTTTTTATAAAAAAAAGCTTGGGTGACTAAACTAAAGTGCTTTATAAACTTAGCAAAATGCTAAATGTATGCTGTATAAATGTTCTTTACAACTTCGGATTCCCTATCTTTATTTGAGTCAAAATGGATAATTGCCTTCAAAAACTATAGAAAAGATAATAAAGCTGAAATTGAAGGCTTAGCTGAGTGGTAGGAGTGTATGTATAAGAATAAAGGACCACAAAAGAAAATAAATTAAAGCCCATCTTTTGCTTAATAAAAACAATTTTTGTCCTCAATTCTTATCTTATATTGGCTCAATATAGATTGGTGGAATTTCAACTTAAAACCTTATATAATTAGTATGAATTTTGAAACACACTAATCGTGTCTCATAGAAACTAAATCTATGTAATCAGTATTAATTTTGACAGTTGTGCAAATGAGTCAACTTTCACACTTCAAATGCCACTAATACCGACTAATACTTACCTTATAAACAACTGAAACAAGTGTGTAAAAATCACTACTCGTATACTCATTCGTATAAACTTGATTTCAATTACTCGTATAAGACTTTAAAGAGTTCATATATATACTAGTGATACAAAAAGAAATAAAGTAGAAGGTCAAACCTTTAGTTTTCTTTTCTGGGTGTTAAGCCTGTGAGGCTGTGACTTAGGAACTGCTTTTGATGAGGAAAAAAGAGTGGCCCAACCCACACATTTGGCTTGTGAGAGTGTCCAAAATCTGCAACATTTACTAGCTACTGCAGATTTATTTTTGACGAGGGGTTATTAAAGCTTTCAAAGCAACGATAAATTGAAGCTCTATGTGAGAGCTTTTTAGTTTTTACATACATTTGTGTATAGTATTTTGGTCTCTTCAGCGAGCTCTTTTCTTTTTGGCCTTTTCTTACCACGCATCCTTGCTGTTTTTACCTCCTTTTTGGCATTCTCCAATCTCACATGCTTTCCTACTATTGCCAAAATCTACTTTCTCCGTTAAGCCGAATTCTTTACGTTATGATATGAATGAGAACTAAACAATTCTCATAATATAGATATAATTGATTGATATGTGTTAAACTGTTGGGTGATACTTGACTCCTTTAGTCAAAATTGTTGCCGAGAAGACTAAACAATGCAGCGGTACCAAGTGATGACTAAACTAAGGTTTTTGCACAAGTTGAAACCGCATGTATTAGATACTTCCTCTTATGATGGAAACTTATAGATTTACTCCATATCCGTTCAGGATATCTTACTTAGACTCAGTTAGAAGAATCAAACACGGGTGTGTGTCCAATTGTCGAACTCGGCCAATCTATGAAAAAACCTCATAATTTTGGCCTAAAATAAAGAATCCAAGTATCGCGCCCACGCACTAATGCCGAGTGTCCAACATGAATACACGAGGTACATCGGAAACTACGAGTAACCTAGCGTTCAAGTGTTCGACTTGCTACAATATATGACGAATTTAACTTGAAATCAAAGTACGCTCCAAGGTGACTTTAGTCGATAACGGGTAGTCCAAAGTCTAATTTTTACAGCTCACTAGTCAATGCCAAAAAAATGTTACTCTGTTCTAATTTACCGAGCATTCCGTAACTCGAGTAACACAAGATGACTTGGACGAGGGTGATTAGAAGTGATATGAGCTTCCTAGGGCTTGAAGAGAGTATGGTGTTGGATAGGGCAGGGTGGCGAGACTCTATCCATGTGGAGGACTTTTTCTGACCCCTTTTGATTTATTTGTTTGGTTTTTCCAACTATTTTTCTAAAACTTTTTAACTTGTGTTCAAAGTTCATCTGTTTTTTGCAATATTTTTTTAAACCTTTTTATTTATTTTGACGACTTTTTAAATTTCCTTTCAAAATTGTTTAAATATTTCTAAAATGTTTACAACGTTTTCGAAATTTCTTGGCGTACACAAGACGGTTACTGGATGACGATTCATGTTAGCCGACCCCAAATCATTTTGGGAATAAGGCTTGGTTGTTGTTGTTGTTGTTGTCCGTAACTCGAGTAACACACGAACTTGATTTGGAACTTGAAAGTCTAAGGCCCTGTTCGGCAACACACTAACAAGTAGAAAGTAGCATTTTGACCGGGTCAAACTGCTACTTTACATGTTTGGCAAACATTTTGTTATTAGCATTTTAGGTAGTAGTTGGCATTTTAGGTAGCATTTGGGAAATGTTTTCCAAAGTAACATTTGGAGTAAACAAAACTAGCATTTCTATTTTATTTTTCTATGTACTATGTAGTTTTGATAAACTCAACAGCTACTTTTACCGAACACGTCTACATCAACTGCTACTTCTGGAGCAAACAGCTACCTGCTACCTGCTACATGCTACCTGCTAGTTGAACAGCTACCTGCTACTTAAACAGCTACCTGCTACTCAAACAGCTAGTGCAGCCGAACAAAGCCTAAATTTGGTATGGCCATCAAAATATCCACGTATAAGGTCTTGTGGAGTCGTGGGTGGCATTGTGTACTGGCGTAAAATGTTGTGGCGTCGCCAAGTAATAGCTTGATGAACAGCTTTCCATTTTAATCAAGCTTAGCTTGGACCGACACTCTAGTTCCAATGTTCCATTTTCACATACTATCACCCATTTTAGCTGCGCCCCGTTTGTTGTCCACTACTTCCTCTTTATTGCGGCTTCATCAAATTCATCAACTTAATTGACTTCTATAGATCGCTTCTTGCTCACGTTTCTTTCCTTTTTAAGGTTATTGCTCACGTAATTTGAAACTAGTTTTTGACTTTTTGTTTTATCTGTGATCGATTGACCATATGAGAAACAACGCGTTACCAGTCTTGTGTACGTACCAAATTTTAGATGCATTTTCAATAGACAATTGATAGAGGTCTACAGTGTAGACACAATTAATTTGTCTATAATGTAAAATTGAGTTAGTAGTAGTAAAATTGAGGTCGGAGTAGTAAAATTAATTGTAATGGAAAATTCAGGTAGTAAAATTAATTGTGTGAGTAGTAAAATTTTGACAGTGTAGTAAAATTATTATTGATTGTAGACACTTTTGGGTGTCTACATTGTAGACCTCTAGCATTGTCCTTTTCAATAATGTTTAACTTCTTCTATACGTAATAACAGATTCAGGTCCACTGGAATTATTTTTTCATAGAGTTGGTAGAGTTTACTATAAACGGAAAACAATTGATAATGTTTTTATGAAAATAAGAGATAAATGCACATGATAGAGTTAATTTTCTATTTTAAGTAAACTCTACGAATTACGCTGTAAAGTTATTTTTCAACTCCAGCGAATCTCAATCCGTAAATAACATGTATAATCTACGATATTCCTACGCAGTTGACGTTACAAACTTACAATACCCCTAGGCCCTAGCTCCTAATGTCCAAGACTTGCTAGATACGGCACGGTATAGTCGGAGTGCTTTGACTGTGAAGACTAAAAATAATGGACCTTGCGCAATGTGAATTAACAATTGATTAATTAAGAAAGCTTGATTTAAAAGGGAAACGGCATAATATATAGAGAGCATAAGAAATGACCAAAAATGGAATGGAGTAAGAAGCACGCAGAAGAAGAAGAAGAAGAATGAGCAATTGCATAGACAATATGGAGTAGTAGACATGGAGATAAGTGTAGGAAGGAACAGGATATCCGAGAGCAGAGTTGCCGGGTCTCCTTCACTTTGTCTATACTCTTCTCCCTCCCATATCATGTCCCCTTTCCTCCCTTACGTTCTCTGCATCTTACCCTCCTCCCTCAAGACACTCGCCCGCACCCCCATATTACTTCTTACCCTCTCATTAATTCCTTCCAACAATCCTTTCTTCTACTCTAATGAAATAATTAAACTCGCACAAGCAAGGTTGTTCCGATAATCAAGGTTGACCTAGTGATTAGAAAACCAACTTACCTCAGGGTTGTCCCGGGTTCAGATCCTTATATCCACAACCCCGCAGCATTAGCTGCTTCTATGTACAAAAAAAAAAAAAAAAACAAGGTTGTTCCAGTTGTTAGGAGACTCGGATCGAGGCCAATTTGTTTAGGAGTTGCACTCGTCCCAAATCATTGATTAGTTGACTTAACTATGCATTTTGTGTGCAACGGTTACCTACAACTCTACAAGTCAAATCGAGTACTCGTATCAGGTTTTATGTAGACGGTGATAATTGTTGACACGTCGTTCGTGAGTAGCTCTATTCTTCATATTTGGATTTGATCGAATGAATTCAGACGATTTAAAACCCGTCAGCAAATGCAATTATTTGTTTTTTTTTTGTTCAAATGAGAGAAAAAATAGGTGAAAAGAAAAAGAAATTCCCGAGACATGTCGTTCCATCGTCCACCTTTATAAAAGAAAAAAGAAATTAATTAACAAAATGAATAAAGTATAAAACCTTAAAATTTTGTCCATGACTTTTCCCTCTATAAATACCCACTTCACTCTCATTTCCAACACTAACCAAACCACCACATCATCAATTTCCTCTTTCCAACTTTCTCTCTCAAAACAAATTCTATTGACTGAAAAAATTAATTACCGAGAAAATTAAGAAATGGACGCACTATCACTCTTAAAATTCTGGAAATCAAACAAATCAAAAGTCGCCGGTGACGGCGGCGATTGCGACGGAGATAATTCCACCGTCGTCGACTCCACCTTCTCCGACCCACTTACCGAGTTGAGCGACGGCGACTACGACGACGATGACGACTCTTTCTTCGAACTCGAGCTTACATTGCCGAAATTCGACTCAAAATCGTCACCGTTCACCCAACCCGACCTCAGCTTCGGCAAATCCGAGCCTAAAATCACCTCCAAACCTCAATCACCGATCTCGATTCTTCGTTCGGCATCACCGAAGCTACGAATCTTCATGTTCGGCAAACTCAACAAAAAAACACCGAAAAACGACGACGTATTCTACGACAACGACAGCGTTTCATCCTCCTGCTTTTCCCCGAAATCAAACAATTCGGTTAGTCCGTTTACCGTGAAGTTCAAGATTGAGGACGGCTCAATTGTCCCGAAATTCACTCGTACGGAAAGCTCGATTCAGCTACCAAGCCCTAAAATTGATCGCCGGAGCTCCGACGAGTCGAAGCGGTTTTCCAAAGACGCGGTTCAAAAGTACTTGAATTTCGTCAAGCCGTTGTACTCGAAGAAGACTAGCGCCGCCGCCGCCGACGGCGGCGGCGGCGGCGGAGAGAGATTCACGGTGGCGTGTTCGCCGACGAGGTCTTCGTCGGCGACGGCGCCGTCGCCGAGGAAAGTGAAGGAGGAGAAACAGAGTAGCAGCAGTAGTAGTAGGTTTAAGGTGATAACGAAGCAGCTCGGAAAGAGTAAATCGGCGTCGGCGATGGTGGTTGTTTCTCCGGCGGCGGCGGCGAGAAATGATAATCCTTCTGACGGTATTGAAGGCGCTATCTTACACTGCAAGCGTTCTCTTCACGCCACCACCACTACCACAAGAGGTGAATATTTTATATTTTATTGATTTATTATTTTCAGTTAAATTTGAAATTAGTGTGTTTAATTAATCATGAAATTAGGATAGAGTTAATTGAAATTAGGTACTAATTATGATGATTATGGAAAATGCAGGGAAATCATCATTATCAAGGTGTAGCAGTGATCCATCACATGAGAAATCAATAACAGTGTCAGAGGAAGAGATGTGAAGTCTGAAGGAAGAAATGAGTAGTGCTGAAAATGTCTGTACTATATAATTAACTTTTTTTAGTTTGTTTTTGGGAGAGAGGCGGGAAAATCTGAATCTTCTTCTAGAAGATTTAGTTTTAGTTAGGGTTTGTTTGGGAAGATCTGAAAGTAAGTTACTTACACTGTGAATGTGTGAACAAGGAAATCGTCATAATTTAGGAGAGAGACTGAGTGAGAGAATGGTGTATTTTCTCTGATTTTGGAAAAGAGAAAAAGAGATGTTTTTTTTTTTTTTTAATTTTGAATTAGGAGGCAGTTAGTAGTTTGTTAGGGAATCATGATGAATTGATGATGATGATGATGACCAGTGATTTGTTGTGAGGTCACTTGTGTCGTCTTGTACTGCTGTAAATCTTTTGGATGAAGATATAGTAAAAAGTGAAGTGATGAAAAATGCATGGTTTAAATGATACGGAGTAGTATTTGATCTTTTGTTAGAGTAGATTTTTTGTGTTCAATACTTCAATTCTGATGTACTTTCACTTGCACCACCGCGAAGTTCTCGAACACTGACACCATCTCATAGGCGTGAAATGTACGAAATTGTGTTGATGAGTCTCGCTTAGGTTTGCCCATGAGCAAGTCCATACCAACATGGTATATGTGACAAATTTGCACGTCTATGATCATTTTGGATTATTTCATATATGAATCGGGTCAAGTTTCAAAATTTATTCCATTTTATTAGGAACGTTAAAATAAAATTTGGACCTAACATGCTGCATGCACCTAAGAACTTCAACTCGAACAGAAACTCGTCTAGTTAACGAGTTGTGTACTAAACCCATGTTCGATGGCCTGGTGAACGAGCTTAAGCTCTGCCTGCTCAACTCCTAGGCACCTCTTAGAAATAGAAAGTTAAAGAAAGAAGAAAAGAGAAGATAAAGGGAAAAGAAAGGATGAACAAAAGAGAAATAAAGAAAGCAGTACAAGTAAGTAAAATCTGTAGAATGGGTCAAGTGGTGCCAAGGACGCGTGGGTAGGCGTAGCCTGTACTGGAGCTGGAATCTGGTACGAGTAGAGTATAGGATGAGGTAATCTTCCCCAAAACTGGTGCATGCCCTCGGAAAAGGGTACACATACACTTTGTGTATGAAGAATCTTCATACATTATGATTTTTCCAGTCATTTCCAATAAGTGTTATTAACATATGTAGCTAATAACAGATGTAATTTCTTGCATCAAAAATTAAAATATGGGCTTGGAAAATCTGGGCCACTGATCTTCATCAATCATATTTGTCCCCACCCCACAAACACGGTGCACCACCCACCGCCACCCACCAATCCCTTTCCCCGTCATCACCAGTCACCACCACTCAGTCCCACCCCCATCCCAGCTGTCACCACCAATGAGTCGATCGCCGCCAATGCCCAGAAACCACCACCAACACTTCACCTTATTTCTAGCGACACCACCATTTCTCCCTTCTCTTTCACCGGCACTCACCGCTTCTCCTTTCTCTCTCCACCGTATTCTCCCCCCGCGCCATCACATACCCACGCCATGAATATGAATGGGTAGATCGGGGCAAGGGGGCTGTTCCGGCGCCACCTCCGCCGCATTCTCACCTCGCCGTTTATTTTGGGGCTTCTTTCTGGTCGAAGATTTCTGGTGGTTTTAGGTCGGATAGCCGGCGTCCTCTAGTGGTCGTTGAGCGCCTTTGCTGGCGCGGCGGCCTTGGCGGTGGTGTTGGTGTACGTCTTTGGTGGTGTTTGTAGAGTTTGTGATTGACGCAGAATATTAATCATAGTGTTTGATTTATTTCTACTTTCATGAGTGCTGATGTGTCACCATATTAGTGGTAATGTATAAGATTCCTCATACACTTAGTGTATGTGTAACATCTTCCGCATGCCCTCTGCTAAAGTTAGTTCTAAATGGCAGTAAATGCTATCGCATTACGTAACCTATTGACCAATACCTAGACTCCTGATACAAAATAGGAGTACTTGTATGACACTTGTTGTGCGGAAGCGTCGATCAAGAACGAAAAGACAAACAAACAACAATAAACACACACAAGATTTAAGTGGTTCACTATCGGTGTGATAGCTACGTCCACTGGGCAAGGGAAATCGTTCTACTATGTTTGGAGATTTTACAGATTACAAGATGAATGTCTAGGTTTTTCAAGAACTGCTCTCAAGAAAACCCCTTTGTGTTTGCTCTCTAATCTCCCCTAATTCTCTGGCTAGGTTAGAGTAGGAGTTTATATATTATGCCTACTAAATAACCCAAGAGAAAAGAATTAGGAAACTATTAGATAAAACGACCCGAAAAGACGCAACAAGGAAAACACGGAAATTAACCGACCCAGGCTCGGCGGCCCGCCAAGCCATGACCGCGGACCGCCATGGTCCAGCGAGGTCCGCGCCGGTCTTCACCGCGGGGCGCGCAGAATCTCTAGATGCGCTCCTTCGTGCAGCTTCTTCGATTTCGGCCGCGGCCCGCCATACACCTATGCGGGGCGCCAAAAGTCACTACATAGCAACTCCGTTTTCCTACGTCTTTCTTCATCCGCAACTAATCTAACTCCAACCACATAGCTCCAATGCGACCATACAAGTCACAATTCAACAACACTAAAGCGCACTCTCCTATTATTGGAGTGACAACGAGTTATATGTGAGATGTAAGGTAATATCTCATATTGAAGAAATGGAAGACATGAAACTAGTTTATAAGGCAGTGGGTTACCTCTCTCATTGCCAATCGGTTTTATGATAAAACCCCACATGCTTCTAAGCTAGTCTTCTACAAGGGGGTCGATATTGGCTCGTGACGACTTTGACACCTACTATACACTTCAGAAAAATCCTTACCCAACCAACTGAACAAGAACTTGTTACGGAAATACCACATAATTTTTCGACACATATTGTGAGGTGATTAATTAGCAGTGTTAGAATAAGCCAAAAAGACTACTCTGTATGATAGAGATTTACTCTAAACGATTCGTTTTAATGAAATAATGAGTGTTATAAAGTAGATGTCACATTTCTATACTTCAATTCTAATGTACTTTCACTTGCACCACCGCGAAGTTCTCGAACACTGACACCATCTCACAGGCGTGAAATGTACGAAATTGTGTTGATGAGTCTCGCTTAGGTTTGCCCATGAGCAAGTTCATACGGAGTACTTCACATTAGCGAGGTCCATACCAACATGGTATATGTGACAAATTTGCACGTCTATGATCATTTTGGGTATGTATTTCATTCCTGAATCGGGTCAAGTTTAAAAATTTATTCCATTTCATCAGGAACGTTAAAATAAGATTTGGACCTAGCATGATGCATGCACATACGAACTTCAGCTCGAACAGGAACTCGTCTCGTTAACGAGTTGTGTACTAAACCCATGTTCGATGCCCTGGTGAACGAGCTCAAGCTCTGCCTGCCCAACTCCTAGGCACCTCAGCAAAGAAATAAGAAAAGAGAAGATAAAGGAAAAATAAAGGATGAAAAAGAAATAAAGAAAGCAGTACAAGCAAGTCAAATTTGTACAATGAGTCAAGTGGTGCCAAGGACGCGTGGGTAGGCGTAGCCTGTACTGGAGTTGGAATCTGGAACGAGTAGAGTACAGGATGAGGTAATCTTCCCCAAAACTGGTGCATGCCCTCTGCTAAAGTTAGTTCTAAATGGCAGTAAATGCTATCGCATTACGTAACCAATTGACCAATACCTAGACTCCTGATACAAAATACTCGTATAACATTACAGCGCACTCTTCTGCTCTTGGAGTGATAACGAGCCATATGGAGTTGTGAAAATGTGAGATAATATCTCATATTGAAGAAATGGAAGACATGAGACTAGTTTATAAGGCAGGGGGGTTACCCCTCTCATTGCCAATCGATTTTATGACGAAACCCCACAAGTTTCTAAACTAGTCTTCCACAAGGGGGCCGATATTGGCTCGTGACAACTCTGACACCTACTATACACAGCAGAAAAGTCCTTACCCAACCAATTGAACAAGAACTTGTTACGGAAATACAACATAATGTTTCGACACATATTGTGAGGTGATTAATTAGCAATGTTAGAATAAGCCTAAAAGACTATGATAGAGATTTACTCTAAACAATTCGTTTTAATGAAATAATGAGTGTTACAAAGTAAATGTCACATTTCGTTTAGATGAGAGCGATTGAGCGAATACTAAATTATCGAATTAGACAAAAGACTCGTAAACTTGTGAAGGTCTAATTGTCTTAAGAACCAACATGGGGGGCGATAACAGTTTGGAGGCGCAACCGAGAATATGGACCATGAGAAGTGACAAAACGAGAATCCGTAGTGTAATAATGAAGATATTGAAACGAAATAGGGGACTCTGTTTTTTTCAGAATATCATGCATGGACAATAATAAGTCCGGAAGTCACTACTCAATAGTGGTTAAATCATAAATTGGTTGACATTTGACACAAATCTGTCAATACTCGGCACGCCAATGTTGATCTGTTTCTTGGGCATCATCATAATTTACATGAAAAAATCCCATAAATTTTGAGTTTGGATTATTCTTCTTATTCCACCGTTGCTGGCGCAGGATTGACGACTTACAACTTCTCATATTGTCACCACTGCTTTTACAATCCTACCAGTGCTTCCACCCTTTCTTTTGTCCTGCATTTGCCCTATTTTTTAGGCTAGAAGTATGACTCATTGTATTCGATGCAAGTGCAAGTTCAAGTATCGGACTAAGCTATTTTATAAAAATATATAGTACGCCGTATATGTTTTTAGTATAAAATGAAAGTGCGGCCTTATTGAAGTGTCGAGTGTCCAACATGAGTACATGAGATGATATGAAGAGTCCGAGTAACATAGATCTGGTGGGACATAAACCTTTCCTTGTGCCTCAATCATTAACTTAGAATTGAGGTTAAGATTGTTTTTTTGACACCATATTAGAAACTCTTTTGATTGAAATGCTTCCTTCGCTTATACTATAATTCCGTCTCACCTTAACATAAAAGACTCATCTAAATTGACATATAAGTAACCAAATCCTATGAATGATTATGTCCTCAACTCATTTGGGAGATCCTAGATGAACAAGTAGGCATATAATAATCACGGAATAATGACTTAGAATTGAAATGAAAACATGAATTTCAAGAGCATAGTGCCATGCACATAGACGCACATAAACCTATACTCCCAACAAACCTATCTAAACCTCACCGAAATCTATAGATTTGTATTAGTTTGTGTCTTTACAAATTTAGTATTAGTTGCTAATTAGTTTTAAACAAATCAGCTCATCTTTCGACGTCAACTTATTAAAGTCAATTTTTAACAATTTTTTAAGGACTTTAGAACTCATAATTACCACTAATTGGAACACTAACATAGTAAAACAGGGGTGCGTTCACTGAATTAGCCTAGGGGTGACCGATGATTAACATAAATACGGGATAATTCGACAATGCCGAAGCATGTGTATCAAGATTCAATGGGGTTGTTACGAGAGGATGTCGGCCATTTACCGTTATAAAGAAAGTCGTTAACAATAGTTATTCAGTTACAAAGGTTGAGTAATGTGATCTCATCATAGACAAATTAAAGTATATTAGTATTCAATGTATGTTCGACATCATTGATTAGTTAATACTCGATCTGTCCAAGTTTAAAACAGGTCGTATCAAAAATATATCCGTATTAAAGAGGGTATGCTGTGTGCATACTAATCGACTAATCAAAGTTTCATAAAATTTGCATGCTAAAACTCTAATCTAAGTCGCTTTGTAATCTGTTAGAACATTGAGTATCCGATTAGTGTGTACAACCTCCTCAATACAAGGACTGTACATATGAATATGGGGTGTTTAAACTTGCACGACATGAGTATCTCACACTATAACAACAGGTCAATCGCATATACCGTCTACTCAATCGTAAACAGAATACAATTGAATTAGCCGTTGAACGGACCCAATTGCTTTTTAAGTGATGCAATGAGGATCCTATGTCCCATTTTGTGTGCCACTCCCTATACCCTCCAATCAGATTTCAGAAACTCATTATATATAAAAATTAAAATGATTTTTATATATAATATGGATTTCCTGAAATCTGATTGGAGGGATACACGAAGTGACACATAAAATAGGATAGAGGATCTTCATTGTTAAGTGGTGATGGTGCGGAACTTCTCAATGACGGTACAATTGGACCATGAATCGAAAGTTGGGCCTCAAAACTATCTCAAATGGCAGTATTTGCTGGGCTTGGGCTATCTAAGTTAAGAAGGAAGTGATTAACATCATGTTTGGTAGAGAGGAAATGGACGGAAAGAAAAGGAAATGAAACAGATTTTACAACTTTCCTACGTTTGGTTTATAAAAATACATGGGAAGTGGAAGGAAATGAAAGGAAATGATCTTTCATTAAATTGACATTTCCTTTTCCTCCCAAAACGGGCGGAATTGGACGGAAAGCCAATTTATGACATAAAATCACTCACTTTCCTTCCAATTCCTCCAAAATTTTAAGAAGTGAACCAAATAAAGGAAAACGTAATTCCGTTCCTTTCTCTTCTTTTCCTTTCTGTTCCTTTCTCTTTCTTCCAATTCTTTCCGTTCAATTCCTTTCTACCAAACATGCTGTAAGAGATTTAAGACCCAATATAATTCAATCGAAACTTTCTGATGTGAAAACTTGAATTACGATTAGAAATGAACAAGTCGTTTGGAAAGCTTGTTGTTGTTGTTCAAGATCTTTGGTTCGGTCCACGGGCTTTGACATTCAGTCGACAGTACTAGTTGGGCTACAAGTCTACAACAAACAAGACTTATTTGTCAGGCCCACCGTGTTGAGATAAAACTCTATACATTAGTCTCTTATTAATTAGTTCTAGCTCTGCCAACATGGCCAATTCATGAAATCACAAGTCATTTTCCAACTTCAAAAAGTTGAAGTTTTGGGCTATCTATCATTCGAGCATGTGATTTAATTCTCATAACTCGATTTCTCCATTAATGATAAGTTTAAGAATCATATTTAGATCATACTCGGATATTGTTGACACGAAGAAATTTCGTACCTCTCGTGTCTCTCGGCCTAACCTTACATATACATCTTTATGTTTGCACCCAATTTTTACGAGTACAATCTATATAAGAGTCGTCCCCAATTCAAATCCTTATATTATATCTTGTCATGCCTCCATAACATGAGTTATTCGTCTATGAACAAAAAGAAACCGAATTTGGTAACCAGCCTAGTTACATTAGTAATACTATCAAATCACATTAAAATTACTTTTAAACCCAATTGGACGTACTAGTATGTTACAACCCCCATACCATACAAGTAATGTGCTTCCACGATACTCGTCTTATGTCACTGTTAAGCTGGTAGAGTAGCCTTTTCACAATAATATTATCATTAAGATGGAAGTGAAATTATTGTACTAAACAAAGTTGTAATTTGCGTAATTCAGAAGTTTGATTCTGTTATTCAATTTGCAATAGAATACACACAAAAGTCGTATCAAACAAGTATTTGGTGTTTGGGTATAATTGAGTAGTCCGTACTAGTTTGTGTAATTGTCCCAACTCTTTGTCTTTATGCCCTCTTTCATCCCCTGTCATCTCCTTTTATCATTTCATGCAACTCAACCCGTGATTCTTACTTGTTTGTCATACAATATTCTGACATATTTTACACTTAAAATCATAAATTAGCTACCAGCAATCATTCTTAATACTTCATTATTATATCGATCCGTAAATGGATTATTGTTGTCAAGTTATAAATTCTGTAAAAAACTTAAATTTTACCTCAAGTGACTTTTGTTAGAGGCGATTCTTTGGAGGTGTCAGTCTCATTGACATTAAGGTCTCAAGTAGTCAGGTGACATTTGCGTTACGACTTTAGAAAGCGTGTTATTAAGGTATAAAATCACTTAATTGATCTCAACTATCAACGATGAATCCGAAATCCAAAAGCATACAAGATAGTGTAAATGCATCATAACAACCAGTCTACTACTTATTATCGATATATTCATTTATCTAACTTTCGTCGCACTACCAAAAACAAAATGAAGCTCACTTCAACATAACTGTTTGATCCCCAACATATTGTTGATTCAAGAATGTGGAAGTACTTACCTAATAATCCTTCAATGAGAGCTAGTAGTACATACTACATACAACAACTTATACCTTACACATCTCATGTGATTTCACAAGGTGCTCCATGGAAAGTGCAAAACATTTGTACCCACACACATTGCTCAAATATTCACATGTCTTACTAACTACAAACCCCAAAACCCACATGAACCTATATACACAATTCCAACTAACAACTTGCTCATTTTTATATTAAGATCCATCATCTTTGATCACCATTATTATTACTTCCAATTCAAAGTTCCAATCTTTTGATAATCCACAAAATTTCATACCAAATTTTCTCATGGAAGAAGATCATCATCAACATTCTCCTCCTCCTCCTTCTCCACCATCACCACCACCAAAAACCTACAAAATAACAGCCACATCAATCTCATACACAAAATCAACCACACTCATAAAATCCACAACATCTTCACTTACAAGTCTTACACCTTCCTTCCTCTTCAAGCCATGCACCACCACCACCCCCTCACCCACCTACATTCTCCAAGACATCTCTCTTACAGCCTACCCTTCTCAAATCCTAGCCATTGTTGGCCCTAGCGGCGCCGGAAAGTCGACCCTTCTCGACATCCTCGCCGCCCGAACCTCACCCACTTCCGGCACCCTCTTCCTCAACTCCCACCCTATAACACCTTCCTCCTACAGAAAACTTTCCGCTTACGTTCCACAACATGACTCACACCTCCCTCTTCTCACAATCTCCGAGACATTCTACTTCACTGCCCGTCTCCTCCTCCCTACTCTTTCCCACAAACAAATCTCCACCGTTGTTTCCTCTCTCCTAGGTGAGCTCCAGCTAGGACACGTGTCAAACAGCTGGTGTTCAAAGGGTTTATCAGGTGGAGAAAGAAGGAGGGTTTCCATAGGGCTTAGTTTACTAAATGACCCTGGAATCCTCCTACTAGATGAGCCCACCTCAGGGCTCGACAGTGGGTCTGCATTTAACGTAATGCAGACCCTAAAGTCTATAGCGGCGTCAAGAAACAGAACCATAGTCGTGTCTATACACCAACCTAGTTTCAAAATACTCTCCACTATTGATAAAATCCTTTTATTGTCAAAAGGAAAAGTTTTACATCATGGTAGTCTTTCTTCCCTACAAACCCATTTAAACATAAATGGGTTCACTGTTCCTCCTCAGCTCAATGCACTTGAGTACGCTATGGAAATCCTAAACCAACTTCCTGAAAACATTAATCCCATCATTAGTCATACCAATAATCTCCTAGAAAAAGACGATAATCGTAATCGTAATCGTAATCAGGAAGTTAGTGAAAGGAGGGAGAAGATTAAGTACAAGAGTTCAAGATTGCATGAGATTGTGACACTTTCTAGAAGGTTTTGGAAGATAATTTATAGGACAAAACAACTTCTTTTGACCAATACATTGGAAGCTCTAGTAGTTGGTCTTGTTTTAGGTACAATTTACATCAACATTGGGTACAATAAAGAAGGTATTCAAAAAAGATTAGGGCTTTTTGCATTTACCCTAACATTTTTACTGTCTTCTACTACAGAAACTTTACCCATCTTCATCAATGAGAGGCCAATCTTGATTAGAGAAACTTCTAGTGGGGTCTACAGAGTGTCTTCTTACCTAATAGCAAACACTCTTGTTTTTTTACCTTACTTGCTAATTATCTCTATAATGTACTCAGTCTCAGTTTACTTCCTAGTCGGACTTTGCGCCACGTGGCAGGCATTCGGGTTCTTTGTCCTAGTCATATGGGTCATTGTCCTTATGGCTAACTCATTTGTGCTCTTTCTTAGCTCCGTTGCGCCGACGTACATTGCCGGGTCGTCGTTGGTGACGGTCATACTCGCCGGATTCTTCCTCTTCTCAGGGTACTTCATAGGGCAGGAGAGCATGCCTAAGTATTGGGTGTTTATACATTACTTGTCAATGTACAAGTATGCCCTTGATGCTTTGCTAGTGAATGAGTACTCTTGCCTTGTGACAAAGTGCTTGGTGTGGTACGAGGAGAATAAGAGTTGCATGGTGACTGGCGGTGACGTGTTGGAGAAGCGAGGGTTAAGTGAGGGGCAAAGATGGAAGAATGTTTATGTTTTGCTTGGGTTTTTTGTGTTCTATAGAGTTTTGTGTTTGCTCGTCTTGATTAGACGAGTCTCAAGATCCAAAAAATGATAATTTTGGACTAAGTTTCGATATCATCATTGTGAATTTGTGACTTGATGATGAATGATATGTATGCATGTGTAATATGTATCGGTTTTAATAATCATGAAAGTTAACTCCTGATTTGAATTCTTCTCGCAATTTCAGTTTTATACTAAGCTTACACTTCTTCATGAATGTGATCGAACAAATAAAAATGCACCATTTCATGCCTATGAATTGAAAGCTTAGGTTTGTCCACTACTAATTTGGTTTGTCCAAAGTGTTGGCGATAGCTAGTCATTTATCTGTTATGGCATTAGACAACCAAAGTAAGTTGTTCAATCATTCGATTTTTAGCATTCGACATTTCAGAAACCGAGAAAAATAAAATGGCAATTATTTGATCGATGTCCGAGATCCTAAGTGGGGCATCTTGCTTTGTGGCTATGGATGATCAATCAGGTGAAGTACTATTCATGATTATTGGATTATTAGCAAATAGGATCGGAGTAGATGTACATGGACTGATAGAGGAGGGGGAAAAGCGAAATGTCACGGGTCCTTATCAAATTCATCTAACAAATAAAAAGAGCACAACAAACAAAAATTATTGTCCTTACTCCTTTGCTGCAACAAGTCATTCTATTTCGGCATCTTATACTTGTCGTGAGTTTACTTATAGTTTCCAAAAATGAATAATAATGCAAAGAAAACAAACTTATCATACAATCATACATATTCTAATCGCAACGTAAAAGAATTCAAAAGAACGGAGAGAATATATAGTTTACCGAAACGAATAGTAATACAAAGAAAATGGAACAAGATGCTGGGTTTTGAAGGTGTAGTTGCATGCATGCATGCACATTGCTTGGCTGCACATGAAAGATTTGTGTAAGAGAAACAAAATGACATTATTATACAATTGGTGATCACGGGATCATTAATCTTCATCCACCACCCGTGAACTCAGCTTCTTAGCGATCCTCCTAAACTCGTCGATACTTAGCTTGCATCGTAGTTACTACTATCTCTCTTCGAGCCCAACCTTTTCGATCTCAAATTTTTTTTGAGAGGGAATTTAAATGTGCGAGAAGGTTTGTCTAGAATTAAGGGAGTGAGTATATACGATACTAACTAACAAGAAACTTTTAAGCTCAATGCATTCATATTATTGGACATTGAGTTGCCACTAAATTAAAACAAGCTTTGGTCTAAATTCTTAATACTTGCCAGACATACATAGGCATCGTAGATTGACTGATTTTGAGCGTGAAATTTCGGGTTCCCGTTACGTAGGGCCTAATAAGTCAAAACTTACGCCGAGGTTATAGTAAAACGTTGCTTGGAGGTTGGAATTAAGAAGGAAGTAGTACATGGGCCAAGCTGTTGAGGCTCAATTCAATGTATAAATGCCATAAAACAAATGAGTTGTCAACAAGATGGGGATGTAGCTCAAATGGTAGAGCGCTCGCTTTGCATGCGAGAGGCACGGGGTTCGATCCCCCGTATCTCCATTAATTATATCTTTTTCATTTTTATTTTCCTTTTATAGGAAGAACCACTTTGTATGTGTAGACTGCAGGCCTTTCCTCTTTGATGCCTGTAGAACTCAGCACCAATGTTCTCAAGAATGCAACAACTTGTGTACCTCAAGAAAGGATGTGAACAACTCTGGCCATTGATCCCAAAATTTTCGCTCAGAAAACAAATCGCCTACCTTTAACAATTTGTGGCTCTGTCAACTCACCGCCTTGTGATATGCTCATGAAATATAGTACATGATCAGTGGAACAGTTGCGTCAACCTCTCTCCCTTGCAACTCAATGAAGACGCTTGTACAGTTGTACTGGACTTCCTAGCACTCATGTCTTTCAATACACAATTTTACAATGAGAAGAAGCAGACAGGAGAAAACCAGAGGGGAGGCAGGACAATGACAGATTCCGAGGGGACAAAATAACAAAACAAGTGAAACCCCAAGGAAAGAAAGGTAAAGCCCTGCCAGAGAAAAACACATGCCTCTGATGCCTTGGAATGATGACAAGGGTAAGCGAGAAACATACCTCTCAGCTGCTCCGCTCCCTGAGTGTGTGCAAATCCTGCTATTCAACTGTTGTACATTCTCAGAGTGGATCTGTGCTGCTCAAAATCAAAGCTTTCATCGTGGTTTCTAATCCTGACTAGGCATCAAGTAATTACATCTTCTCTTCGGGGTTTGGGAGGGAACGGAGGGGGGGGGGGGATGCTACTTTTAAGAGCAAAAAACAACTTCCAGACTAGTAAGTTACAGAATAACACAGCTGAAGGCCAGCCCAGGAGTACAAATGAAGCAAACATGATATAAACATGATAGAAACCAATACCATGTGACATCTCCCCAATAAAACATTGCAATTGTAACATTGAAAGAAAATATTTATAAGTTACCAAAAGACTTTCACATTGCCAATAAGATATTTGCAAAGCGACATCTGCAAACTTTTTACATATGGGCACCTTAGTTCAAAATGTAAGCATTGAACAATGGCCCATTTGTACAATACCATGAACCGAATAGATTTTCTTGCCTAAAGCCAAACTACGCTAATAAAGGAGGCTACTAACATATCCAATTCCTCATGAAGCCCTAAAACCAAAAATCCAAAAACTAAAATTTCAAAGACTAAATGGATGAAAGATCCTCATATATAGTCTTGATACCTGGTCTCTCTGACACAGAGCGTATACAACGTAAAGCTATTCCAAGGACTTCCTTTAAAGACTTAGCCACAGCAGGATTTGTCATTTCAGCAGTCAATACAGAGTCAAAGCACTCAGCACCGCGTCCTTCAGCTACCCTCAACCGGACCCAGTCTGTTAAATCAACTCCTCCATCGCCAGAAACCACTTCACCAGCACACCTGCCGGTCAACAACTCCAGGAGTATAACTCCAAATGCATAAACATCAGATTTGAATGATGGTAGTGGCTTTTTGGAAGCAGCCAGCTCTGGTGCCCGGTATCCTAACACACCAGCATCAAGAATCTGTTCGATTGTGCCAGCTTGAGTCATAAGGCGGTGAAGACAGTAGTCTGCTACTCGGCCATTGAGGTCAGCACCATCCAATAATATGTTGTTTGCTTTCAGATTACCATGAGGAAGAGCTCGATCAAAATGGAGGTAATTCAAGCCACGTGCAACATCCACAGCAATTTTTAGTCTCTGTGGCCAAGTTAATGGAGGACCTTTTCTCCCTGGTCGATCTGAAAGTAGAAGTTCATAGCATAAAGATGAGTTCACTCATAAAAACAAATAGAAACGAAACAGCATTTACAAGCTGCAGGGAATCAGGGATGCAGGCAATAGATAGGATACTCGAAAAAAAGAATTCAAAATGTGTGCATAAATCCATAATAGTCAATACTTTGTTACGTGCATACAGAATTACATGTCAAACCACAAAGCAATCCAACGGATCACTACAATTCTAATTTAGCATTTTGGGCTTAAGAAACTCTAATTTTAAGGATAGATATACACGATGCAACAACGATATTAAAACAAATTGTACAAGCGGCCAGCTTATGGGGTGAAATTTAAGACTAGATCTTCATACAACCAAAGATCCCAAACTATTTTATTTCCATTTCACAAAACTGCATACCACATGTTGCAGTGAAGATCCTAAAAATTGTCTATTCTTCAAAAAAAATATGCAAGAGTATCAAAGACTGAAAAAAACAAAGCTACCAAAATTTTCATTCGATATTTGAATCCTCCCTACAGCTGCAGTCTATTTACCTTAGGAACTAGGTATACCTGCCCTTATAATTTATTTATTGCAACTGCCAATTGCGTATGTTGCAGTAGACTAAGTTGCGATAAGAAAATGATAAGAAATTATGTGTTGAAGCTATCTTTGAGAAGATAAAAATGTTTTTAGAGACATGTGATGTCTCCTTATATCTATTTCGCATTTCCAACACTTCTGAGAGTTTTCTCCTGTACCATTCTACACAGTTAAGATGGAGATCAAAGAGCCGCTTGTTTCATAAACATGAATAAATTTGAGATAGAAGTTAAAGCAAGTAATTACCATAGAGAAAGCTTGCAAGACTCCCAGGTGAGATATAATCAGAAAGAATGAGCTTCTCATGCTGGGTAGGCCCCCAATAATATCCTCGTAACGCAACAACATTTGGATGCCTGATATTTGAAAATTTCCTGGCCTCCTTGGCAAAATCCTTCTTCGGTCTTGCAACACCTTCTCTGAGCCACTTGACAGTCAAAAACATTCCATTTTCCAGTGTAGCCCTGTAAGAAGTCCCGTGGCTGCTCCGACCTAAAACCTCAGCTGGAGCTCTTGATAGTTCTTCTGGCGTCAGTGATATTGCATCATCAAGAAAATACAGCTCTCCTGCAAGCCTATCAGGTGATCTGACATCAAGTTTTGCAAGGCTCTCTGCAGTGAAAGAGTCACCAGAATCAGGTGACCAAGATAACTGGCTTTGTTTGGCTGGAGAGAAATCAGTTACTGCAGCAGCTTTCTCATCTGGACTCATTATCTCAGATGAGGATCCTTTCCGGGTGGTGGTGATGATATCCTCAGCTGATACAACCAGACTACCAGGATTTTCTCTTCCTCCAAGGCCAGAGGGATGTGCTGCCACTTTCCTCGGCAAATCTTTCTTATTAACATCATCAGGGAGAGGTTTTCTCGAGATGCGAATATAATGTATGAAGATAGCAAGCAAAACCAAGATGAAAAAGCCAACCACACATGCAACAATGATTATCACCTTGATCAAGGTCTTCATGGATTTCCTCTTGGAGTTTCCTCCTGCAGAACTTTCTGATCCAGGAGGTGCATTAGGAAACTGAAGTTTAGAGTTCCCCGGGAAGAAGGATGACTGTGGGAACTTTCTCAAATTCACTGGTACAACCCCAGTGAGGTCATTGTAAGATGAATTAAAGCTCTGAAGGTTGTTGGACAGGTTAGTAGGCAAAGAACCAGTGAAATGATTCTCAGACAAATCCAAAGATGTCAGGGAACTCATATCGTTCATGGAAGTTGGTAAAGAACCTGACAGGTTGTTTCCAGCAAGGTTAAGCCCCTCCAGACTAGTCAGTGACCCAAATCCATCTGGGAAGTACCCATCAAGATGGTTATGAGCAAGATCAAGTACGCGAAGATTGGATTCACCAGAAGGAGGAGAGAACTTAATATTTCCATCAAAAGAATTGCCTGCTAGATGTAATTCTTGCAAGGTTGGCATGGCTAACAAACTAGTCTGAAGAGGTCCATCGAATTGATTGAAGCTGAGATCAAGTACACTTAGTTTTGGGAATTGGTTCACCATTTTTGGAAGACTACTAGTAAGAGAATTTTGGGAAAGGTTGAGATAGTTTAGTGTCAGAAATTGAGATGGTGTATCTGGAATAGGACCCGTTAAACGATTTTGGCTGAGATCCAGATACTCGATGTTTCCCCATTTGGCTAACTTTGTCAAGTTGCCTTGAAATTGATTTTTTGATAAATCAAGTATAGCACAGTCTCCAATCAGCAGCGGCAATTCTCCAGACAGTCCATTAGAAGACAGATTAAGTGTCCGCAATGTTGTAGATGTGATGATGCTTATTGGACCTGGGAGACAATCAGTAGGACTGTGAGAAGGCAGAAGTATACATTTATAAAGAGAGCAATCGGGGTCAGCAAATAGAGTTTAGCATAAGACATACTCACAAAAGGGAAGCATATGATACAAAGTAGCCTTAACTAAGATATCAGTATAACTAGTTGACTACTAACGATTGTAATTTTCAGAAGCTGATGCAAAAGAAATAATACCTGTGAGGTTATTGCTACTCAAATCCAATTCTGTGAGAAGCAGAGGATCTCCTTTCAGCAGGTCATTAGGTATGAACCCTGAAAATCGATTGTTGCTTAATCTGAGGACCTCAAGATCATAAACAAAGTTGAATTCTGGCAAATCTCCTGACAACATATTGTAGCTCAAATCTAAGACCTTTAGGTTCTCGAAGAGCTGTGTTTGACCAATGAGTGACCCAGTAAGCTGATTGTGGCTGAGATTTAGAAACTTAATCGTCTCAGAAATACCAGGTAGGAACTTCTGCTTCTGTGAATCAGAGTTCCCAATCTGATTGCCACTTAAGTCGACATGAATGGCAGTAGAAAATAGCAAAAACTCCTCATCCAAATCACCACCAAGCATATTTCCATGCAAATCAAGCACCTCAAGACTTGATAGCGTGTCAAACCCTTTAGGAATCTTCTTCGTCAGCTGGTTGTCTGACAAATTGAGATACACTAAGGTTCCAAGTTTAGCCAAAGTGGAAGGCAGCGAGCCAGACAAGGAGTTACGACTCAAGTCCAATGACTGGATCGAAGTAAGACCTGAAACAGAATCTGGAATTGGTCCCGAGAAATTGTTCCCGGCCAGTGTAAGATTCTGCAGGCTACCCACATTACCAATTCCTGATGGTAACAAACCAGAGAACAAATTGTTCGAGATATCCAAGTACTGAAGCTTATCAAACAAGCCAATGTTATCAGGAATACTACCACTTATGGAATTGTTAGCCATAGACAACTTAACCAACATAGTAAGATTCGCAAAAACACTCAAGTCAGCTTCCGCGGAAATACCCAAATTATCAAGGACAACCCCAGCAACATGCCCAGCATTACAAACAATCCCATTCCAAGAAGAAGGGCACCCATTAAAATCAATAGACTCCTCATTCCATGAATTCACCACATAACCAGTTGGATCATGCTTAATACCCTTCTTAAAGTGAAGCAATGCCAATATATCCGGTGAAGGAAGCTGCCCGAAAACCGTGGCGAAACACAACGAAACCAACACCAATCTAAGCAACCTCACCATTTTATTCCTCCAAATTTAGCTTCCACCCACAATCAACACAACTCAACCCAAGTAGAAATAACCCTCAAAAATTACCTTTTTCACCTGAAATTATCAACAACCCCCAACTAAAAATTGTCACATTTACTAACATGGTATAAAACACCTAAAACAAACTCATTGAAAAAGCCTAAACTTGAAAAAGAAGCTACCAAATAAAACACCAAATACAACATATATAGCCAAAAATACAACTTTTTAGGAATTAGGATCATAGGTCTACAAAATATAGAGCAGATATAATAATACCAACTAATAAATGTTACTAATTTCTGTTCTAAGAGAGATCTACCAACAAATCCACATGAACATAAAAACAGTAAAAATGTACATAATAAGTAAAAAAGGTGAAATCTTTCTCACCTGGGAAGAATATTTGAGGTGAAAAATCACTGTCAAGGGTAAAAAGATTCCAACTTTGATATCCAAACTCCCCAAATTTCTACTCTCAGTTTCAACTCAGCACCCACATTTCTCAGTTTATTCAACCAAAAATTTAGATAAAAATTACAAACCCACCAAAAAAAAAAAGGTCCTTGCAATGAACACCTGCAATGTAATAAATACAAGGGACCCAACAAAAAACAAATTAGACCATTAAACACACATTTTCAAGCTCTAATCACTCTGTTAAAAAGCACTAATTACACTATTAAAAAAGAACTAATCTTTTTTTTTTTTTCATGCAAAAGATATAAACTTTGAAAAGAAATGTGAGTAAATAAAAACTTACCTTTGAAGCTTTTTAGCAACAGAAAAGAGAGACCCTTTTGTCCATTGCATGAAATTTTCTCACTGTCATTTTCTCTCTCCTAAAAAACCCAAATGACAAAAGTGAAAATAAGGTTAAGGGGAAAAAGCCCACATAACAAACAAATTTCTTTTTGGGGTAAAAAAAAAAGAACCCTAAAAAAAATTAAAGAAATTTATTACCCTTTAATTTTTTTTTACTTTTATAATTTTAATAATTAAAGCGGGAAAATTTTCAAGAAAATAAGGTTTAAGGGATTGTTTGGAGAGAGAATCTGAAAAATAGCACTTTCCTGCCCGCCAAAAAAGTGACCTAGTGGACGCCAAATGATGGTGTTAAATGCAGTTTAATAGACAAGGGTACTTTTGGGAAAATGGAGCTTAGTTGTATTGTGGGGGCAATGACAGGCTGACACGTGGATGGGACCCGGGTGATGACCCGTTGACCCGGGTTTGATGTTCTTGGGAAATCGAATGATGGGTACATTTGGATATGGTGTAGAGTGAAGTTGTAGGAGCATTATTTTGGTGCTACTTAAATAGAGAGGTGAGTTTGGTGAGTGTGTTTATGACGTTTTTGGAGATTTGGTACCATTTCTAGATTTTGATTTGAGATGCTACACTTGCACGTTAAGAAGGGGTAAGGGTAACGGATAATTGATATCTTTAGATTTGTACACTTGCGAATAAAAATCGAGCGATATTAATTGTTTCGAAAATTAAAACTTGCTCGTATATTAATACTAAATTTAGACCTATATAAATGTTCGGTAAGATATGGATTTTAGTACAAAAATGATTGAAGAGAGTGTATCGATCAAATGTAAGAATAACATTGCACGCTGATTAGTGTATGACGTACGCGGATTGTCATAGCACGTTGTGTTGGAAACATATGACTATAAATTACATTAACTTGAGTACTTGACAAAAGTTACAAGAAAGTTTTTGATAAAGTCATGAGAATCAACTTTTAATCACAGAAAGTTAGTAGTAACTAGTGTGAGGACTGAGGAGGTTAAAGAAAAGTTTAGAACACCTAAGGGGTTAAACCAGAAGTAGTGAGCCCATGCTACTAGACATATGGGCCTAATATATGTTTCAATTCGTTCTCTGAGCCCACGTATTACAAAGCCCATCAGGACACATTTTTGAGATTGGGTGTGAATCCTACAAATCTTTGCTACTAGTCCAGACTGCAATTATTACGTTTCCGAAAAGAACTAACTCAATCAAAAGTCTAGGTCGACGGTTGAGATACAAATGATGATCTTTACTGCATATATGCCTCAACAAACATTAGCTGTGTAAAAAGTTTAAAGCCCATGCAAGATAAAAATCGTGAATGTTTCTCGTCCGAAAAGACACAAAGTGAGATAGGATCATAGGAACACAACCAAGGCAAATGATAGTAGAGTTTACATCTTATCTTACAAATAAACTTACAAACATTTGAACAACACTTATGACTTGTGAGTATAATGAAATGCTGTTATATTGCATGTAATGTCACGCAGGCACACATTAACGTTTCCATGATTCAACCAGCCTAGTTAAGGCCACCGTAGACGATCCTTCATTATTCAGGGCAACTTTAGCCTCGTCTTTAAGATTTAACACCCGTCTCCTGATCGAAATTCCTTCTTCTGATTCCATAAGTTGCTTGATTCGCCTTTCAATCTCGTTTGAACTAACAAATCGATCATTAGACTCGTCTATAGGTAACGCAATACCTATCTCTTGCACGAGCACGATCTTGTTAAACCTTTGTTCAGCATACAACGGCCATGCCACCATAGGCACCCCAAACAACACAGCCTCAAGAATCGAGTTCCATCCACAATGAGTCACAAACCCACCTATAGACTCGTGTCTTAAAACCGCAATTTGTGGTGCCCATGCCTTGACCACTAGACCCCTTTCTTTAGTCCTATCCAAGAACCCTTCCGGAAGAAGCAACCCCAAATCAATTTCACTCGATGGCATAAATTCCTTAGCCTTATCCTCACTAGGTGGCTCTCGAACAACCCACAAAAACCTCACCATACTCCTCTCTAACCCATGCGCTATTTCCTGAACTTGCTCCTTAGAAAATCGTCCATACGTACCAAAATTCAAGTAAACAACACTTTGACTTGGCTGCGAATCGAGCCAAGTCAAACACTCATGTGGCTCACATTCCTGAACATCCCCTTTGTTGACTTGGCTCGCAATTAGCGGGCCAATACAATACGTAGGAGGGATTGGAGTCGCGGGAAGACAAGTCCCGCGATTCAATCCCTCCACGACTCTACCCTCGAGGGCCTCGAAAGTGTTAATAATAACTCCATCCGATTTCGCTAAAGCGTCACCAACACGTACAAACTCGTCGTAACACTCCCCGCGATCAAGCATAGGCTCTAACATATGACTCGAAGGAACAGCAAACAACCCGGGAATCTCGAACGAAGTATCGAGATTCCTGAAGGAATCAGTTGCGATTCTGTCGAATACCGGGAAGTTAAGGAAAAGGGCAACCGCAGCAGCATTCGAGGTGAAGAAAAAGTAGGATGGTATGTTGAGTGAACGTGAAGCTTCAAGAGCCGAGTAACAAAAAAAGTCGAGAATGAAAGCGGAAATGGTTGAGGTAAGGGAAAGGGAATGGAGAGCATTCCGGACGTTGGTGGTGCTATTACGAAGGTTTTCGAAGAGGATCGACTCGGGTTTGGGTATTCGGAAGGGGGTTTTGATAGAGGGACGGGAGGGAGGGAATGGAAGGTAATGGAAGGGAAAGCAGAGGAAACAGAGGAAATGTAGGAGGTAAAAGAGGTGGTGTTGGTGGAGGGGAAAGTAGGGAGGAGAAAGGTAATGGAGGAAAGGGAATGGGAATGGGATAAGAGGAGCTTTGCTAGCTCTACTACTGAGATTAAATGGCTTAAGCCTGGTGCTGGGTAAATTACTATTGTTTCCATGGCCATGGGAATGGGAATGGGAATGGGAATGGGAATGGGAATTTTGATTGATTGTTGTTTGGTTGGTGATGGGAGTGAGATATGATTGTGGATATAATATTGTATGATTAAGATAAGGTTGACTTTAGGACCAAACAAAGATTAAGACATGGTACATTGGTACCCATTAACTTTAATTTTAGTGTTGGTTTGTTTAGCGGGATTGGTTATCATTGTTTTTAAGATTAAGACAAGGCGTTTGTTTAACTTTAAGGTTTTTAGATTAAAGTTAGTTGTGTGGTTATGAAGGTAAGGTTAAAATTAGTGTTATCTGCTTGTATGGTAACTGGTTATGACTAATGAGATAGAAATGCGGTGTTCTTGAGAAATTTGCGGTATAGAACATGCTTAGAAAGCGGAAGGTACGTAATCATTTGTACGACAAGGAAAATGACGACCATTAATTTGAGTATTAGGCTCTGTTCGGTTACACTAATTGTTTGAGGCATATTGATAAAGGTCTACAGTGTAGACACAATTAATTTGTGTATAATGTAAAATTGAGTTAGTAGTAGTAAAATTGAGATCGGAGTAGTAAAATTAATTGTAATGAAAATTTCAGATAGTAAAATTAATTGCGTGAGTAGTAAAATTTTGATAGTGTAGTAAAATTATTGCAGATTGTAGACACTTTTGGGTGTCTACACTGTAGACCTCTAGCATTGTCCTCTTGTTTGAGTAGTAGCTAATTGTTCGAGTAGCAGATAGCTGTTTTAGTAGCAAGTAGTAAGTAGCAGGTAGCTGTTAGCTCTAAAAGTAGCAGTTGATTTTAGACGTGTTCGGTAGAAGTAGCTGTTGAGTTTACATAGTACATATAAAAGTAAAATAGAAATGCTAGTTTTTTTTTTTCTTCTCAAAATGTTACTTTGGGAAACATTTCCCAAATGCTACCTAAAATGCCAACTAACTACTACCTAAAATGCTACTTTCAAAATGTCAGCCTAACAGGTAAATAGCAATTTGACTGTATTGCCAAATAGGGCCTTAAACACAAGAGTTAAATTTTGGATTTGATTTTTGGGGTGCCAAAATGACAGAAATTTAAATCAAACAGACACTATTTCAGTTTAACAATATTTTAGTCTTGCATATGAAAAAGAAAAGTCAATGCAAAAAAAATAAAAAAAAATAATGATGATGCGCTCGGGATTGCAACAACACCTTACAACAAAGTAAACATCAACCATTTTTCAGATAACAATAAAGAATCCATCCTAAATCACGCCCAAAGCAAGCATTTTGCACCGAATTATTACTACTTCAATGAGTCTACTAGCCTCGACAATGTGACTATAGATGAACCTTCTTCCTCAAGTGCAAACTTAGCTTCAACTTGCAATCCCAGCATTCTTTTCCTCACAAGATCACCTTCTTTAGAGTTTAAAATTTGTTTGACTCGCTTCTCTATCTCATCAGAACACACAAATCGATCCTTAGACTCATTCATAGGTATTGCAATCCCAATTTCTTCTAAAAGTGCTAACTTATTGAACCTTTGTTCCGCATATTGTGGCCACGCTACCAATGGCACCCCAGCACAAACTGCTTCCAAAATCGAGTTCCATCCACAATGAGTCACGAACCCACCTACCGAGTCATGGGCCAACACTGCAATTTGTGGTGCCCATGACTTAACCACAAGCCCTCTATCCTTAGTCCTGTCCACGAACCCCTCTGGGAGGATCGAGCTCAAGTCAGGCTGAGAAGGAGGTTCAAACTTTGTCTCCCGGTTCCCATTAGGAGGAGCTCGAACAACCCACAAGAACCTTACCCCACTCCTTTCCAACCCAAGAGCAACCTCCCTTATTTGCTCTTTTGACATTAAACCCATGCTCCCAAAACTCAAGAATACAACACTTCGATTTGGTTGTGAGTCTAACCAACTCAAACATTCATGTCCTTGCTCTTCTTTCTCACGGCCACTAGCAATCAAAGGCCCAATACAAAAGATTGGAGGGACTTGTATTCCTGGAGTACAAGTCCCTTGCTTCAGTCTCGAAATGATTCGAGTCTCAAGTGCCTCAAAAGTATTGATCAAAATCCCATCAGCTTTGGCCAAATGAGCACCCATCTTCACGAACTCGTCATAACTCACCCCCCGATCAAGCACGGACTCTGTCATGTGACTAGCCGGGACATTGAATAAACCAGGAATCTCAAATGATATTTTAAGATTTCTGTAAGATTCAGCACCAATGATTTTGTCAAAAACCGGATAGTTAAGATACAGTGCTAGGGCACAAGCACAAGAGGTATAGAAAAAGTAAGTAGGTATGTTGAGTGAACGTGAAACATTGAGGGAAGAGTAGCAGAAGAAATCGATGATGAAAGCAGAAATGGTGGAGGATGAAGAAATAGATTGAAGCGCATTGAAGACGTTAGGGTTGTTGTTGCGAATGCTCTCGTACGTGATTGCCTCGTTGTTGGGATAATTGGACGGGTGTCCGCGAGATAGAGGAACAAAGGGAAGGGAATGGAAGGTAATGTTAGGGAAAGCAGAGGAAACAAAGGACATGTAGGTGGAAATGGAATCATCACAACTAAATTTGACAGGGTGTGTAGGAACAAGAATGGTTATAGAGGAGGAAGAATTAGAAGAGTGAGTTAGAAGGAGCTTACCAAGCTCCACCATGGAGATTAAGTGGCCCATTCCTGCTGTCGGGTACAATACTACTTTCTCCATTTTGTGTAAACGGTTTTCCTACGAGAAAGAGTTGTAATAGTGAGGTGAGGTATGGGGGGAGATTTTATAGGTGTATGGTGATATCTTTTTTGGGTTTGTTGTTAAGGAAAAATATCCTATACGATCCGCTCCTAAATAAGATTTAGTGTATACTAGCAGCAGCATTTAATGGCGATTTCTTTTTGGGGTTTGTTGTTAAGGAAAATGACCATATGTGATCCTCTCCCAAATAAGATTTAGTACATTGTATATACTATGATGTAATGGCGATATCGGTTTAGAGTTTGTTGTATACTCCGTAGCAATTAAGGGAGATTATCCTCTCGGCCTCTCCCAAATAAGTTTCAGTGAACCTATGGAATAAATTAAAATGACAAAACACTTCTTAAGGAATGGGATTTATAGGAGCAATTGTCATATCATACTCCCGGAGGTATATGAAGCTCTTGTACCCCCTCACAAAAGAAAAATATAACTACCCCACTACTCCTTTCCACATAATTTTTTTCTTTTTTAATTTTTTTAACAATAAAACATCATGGGTGACGGGGTACGGTATGAAGAACAAATATACCCCAGGGATATCTTATACAGTAATTTTCCTTGAAGGAAAGAGCTACGTTGTAGTCGCTAAACCATAAACTTAAAAGTTTGAAACATATGGCACGGTTATTTTTGAACTCTACTATATAGAGAGTCTCATACAGTATAAAATTAAGAGTAACATCCAAATACAAGCCCGAGGCAACTAAAATTTCCCCCAAATCTGATTTTATAGTTACTACTTCCAAAGTTTGGACAAATCATATGTTACAAACTTCAGAAATCACCGTAAAAATCAAAGCACGTACTCAAACTAGCTAGCAACTAGATTTACCGTATCCATGACTCTACCAACTTACCCAATGTAGTTTTGGACGACCCGTCTTCTTCAACCGCAGCCTTAGCCGCATCACGCAAACCCGACACTCTTTCCCTCACAAGATCACCTTCTTTCGAGCTCATAATTTGCTTGAGTCTCATTTCTATCTCGACTGAACTCACAAATCGATCCTCGAACTCATTCATCGGAAGTGCGATTCCTATCTCTTGTACAAGCACAATTTTATTAAACCTTTGCTCAGCATAGAGCGGCCAGGCTACCATAGGCACCCCGGCACATACTCCTTCTAGAGTCGAGTTCCACCCACAATGAGTTACGAACCCACCTACAGAGTCATGGGCTAACACTGCAGTTTGTGGTGCCCATGACTTAACCACAAGACCCCTATCCTTAGTCCGATCCAAGAAACCCTCCGGGAGGAGTGAGACCAAGTCCGAATCAGATAGCGGTTTGATCTTTATATCCCTAGCCTCACTTGGTGGGGCTCGAACCACCCACAAGAACCTCACCCCACTCCTCTCCAACCCATGAGCAATCTCCATGATTTGCTCCTTTGAAAAGAAACCCCTGCTTCCGAAACATAAGTACACAACACTTTTACTCGGGTTTGAGTCGAGCCAATTCAAACACTTGTGTCTTACACCCCATTTCTCGCCACGGTTCGCAATCAAAGGGCCTATACAGTGAACAGGAGGAACACGAGTTCCAGGTAGACAAGTCCCCTCCTTCAATGCCTTAACCGCTCTACTCTCGAGCGTCTCGAAAGAATTGACTAGAATTCCGTCCGCTTTGGCCAAATGAGCACCCATTATAACAAACTCGTCGTAACTGACCCCACGATCGAGCATAGGCTCGAGCATTTGACTCGATGGGACAGAAAACAAACCCGGAATATCGAACGACATATTAAGGTTCCTGAATGAGTCAGTAGCAATTTTGTCGAATACCGGGAAGTCAAGGAAAAGAGCGAGAGCGCAAGCGTTAGAGGCGTAGAAAAAGTAGGTGGGTATGTTAAGAGAACGTGAAATTTCAAGAGCAGAATAACAAAAAAAGTCGAGAATGAAAGCACATACATGGGATGATGTTGTAAGAGACTCGAGAGCCTTTAGGACACTAGGGTTATTATCACGAACAGCTTGGCAGATGATAGCTTCGAAAATTGGGTATTCAGAAGGACTTTTGTCGAGGAGGGGGATCGGAGGAAGGGAATGGAAGGTAATGGAAGGGAAAGAAGAAGAAACAGATGAAATGTAGGAGAATACATTGTCGTCGCGAGGGATTGGGAAAGAGGGAATGAGAATAGTAATGGAGGAAAGGGATTGGGATTGAGTTAGAAGGAGCTTTCCAAGCTCAAACATGGAGATTATGTGACCCATTCTTGGTAGTGAGTAGAGCACTACAACAGATTTCATGATGATTCGATTAGTGTGATATATACTCCAATTGTTAGAACTATATACTAGTATATATATATGAAGAAGGAAGATAATTAAGCTAAACAAGTACAAATCTCGATAAAATGTATGAGGCTGTGATGTTAGGTTCAAATTCACATGACTATATATAGTCATAATGTACGGATTATTTGAGTGATGTGCTTGACCATTATTGGTACCACGAGATTGTACTGTGTTCTGAGATAGTTTGGCGTCGTATTGTTGACATGTTTCTCGTGTTGGGATTTCCGGGTTTGTTTGGGTCGATGAGTGTAACGCAATCACTATTACTACTTATTTAGCCCAAAATTAACGGAGAGTTGAAGGTTCGAGTACTGTAGGGGGGCCCTTCATACCGTTAGGTAACCTGTCTTTCCTCTCCTCTAGGGAAGCAAAACTCGTACAAAGAGCAATTGTGTAGTACAACTACATATGCTTTGCTTGTACCCAACTAGATTTTTAAAGGTTGTGTAGCCTGTATCACATCTGAGATTTCAATTCGTTTTCCCCCTCAATGCGATGGGGATGTTTGAACCTCCCGAACCCCGAACAACCTTCTTTATAGCTAGAAGGTTGTATCTCAGCCATGAAGTAGCCATGAAGTGTACTGAGACATCCCTTAAACTAAGGTAATAGTCATTGTTCCATTTAAATTTATGTAGTTGTCGTTGCGTCGTTAAAGGAGCAGCATTTGCTCAGGTCCTGATTGTTGAGGTCTAATAATGTACGAAAATTATGATATGATAAATGCAATAACATGTAGTGATAGATGTGTTCTCTGACCATGGGTTGACTAATTAGTATTTTTGTACAATGAATTCTATAGGCTACCCGAAGGCTACTACGTGAATTTTTCGTTTAAGCTTGGCTCAGCTCGCTACCCGATAGATAGGCCTCGATGTGCTACTTCTTTATTTCTCATCAGTGCTACATAATGTGAGAATCATAGTACTGCATATATATTACATAAACCTCTTATCAGCAACTACGCGGTAGCAATTAGATTACCGTGTCCATGTCTCTACCAACATAGACAATGTAGTTTTGGATGACCCTTCTTCTTCAAGCGCAACCTTAGCTGCATCACACAAATCCGACACTCTTTTCCTCACAACATCTCCTTCTTCCGAGTTCATAATCTGCTTAAGTCTCATTTCGATCTCACCCGAACTCACAAACCGATCCTCGGACTCATTCATCGGTAGCGCGATTCCTATCTCTTGTACAAGCACAATTTTATTAAACCTTTGCTCAGCATAGAGCGGCCAGGCTACCATAGGCACCCCGGCACATACTCCTTCTAGAGTCGAGTTCCACCCACAATGAGTCACGAATCCACCTACAGAGTCATGGGCCAAAACCGCAACTTGTGGAGCCCATGAGTTAACCACAAGCCCTCTATCCTTAGTCCGATCCATAAATCCCTCCGGAAGGAGCGAGACCAATTCGGATTCCGATAGTGGTTTGACCTTTATATCCCTAGCCTCACTAGGTGGGGCTCGAACCACCCACAAGAACCTGACCCCACTCCTCTCTAACCCAAGAGCAATCTCCATGATTTGCTCCTTCGAAAATAAACCCCTGCTCCCGAAACACAAGTACACAACACTTTTACTCGGGTTCAAGTCGAGCCATTTCAAACACTCATGTCTATCACCCGAATTCTCGCCCCGGTTCGCAATCAAAGGCCCAATACAATGAACCGAAGGAACACGGGTTTGAGGTAGACAAGTCCCATCTTTCAATACCTTAACTGCTCTACTCTCGAGTGCCTCAAAAGAATTTACTATAATTCCGTCTGCCTTGACCAAATCATCACCCAATTTAACAAACTCGTCGTAACTGAGCCCACGATCCAGCATAGGCTCGAGCATTTGACTCGATGGGACAGAGAATAAACCCGGAATTTCGAACGACTTGTCATTAAGGTTCCTGAACGAGTCAGTAGCGATTTTGTCGAATACTGGGAAGTTTAGGAAAAGAGCTAGCCCGCAAGCGCCAGAGGGGAAGAAAAAGTAGGTGGGTATGTTAAGAGAACGTGGAATTTCGAGAGAAGAATAACAGAAAAAGTCGAGAATGAAAGCGCAAACGTGAGATGAATTCTTAAGATTCTCGAGAGCCTTTGAGACACTGGGGTTATTATCGCGAAGAGCTTGGTAGACAATTTCTTCGATGTTGGGGTATTCGGTAGGACTTTTGTCGAGGAGTGGGATTGGAGGAAGGGAATGGAAGGTAATGGAAGGGAAAGAGGAGGAAACAGAGGAAATGTAGGAGAAGACATTGTTGTCGTGAGGGAATGGGAATGAAGGAATGAGAATGGTAATGGAAAGGGATTGGGATTGAGCTAGGAGAAGCTTTCCAAGCTCAACCATGGAGATCATATGACCCATTCTTGGTAAGGAGAAGAGTACTACAGATTTCATGATTGTAGTTTGTACTAGTGTGTGACAAGCGTAAAGAAGAAGATAAACAAGCTAGTAAAGTACAAGCTTAGATTGAACGTATGGGGCTGTTGTTATTAGCTTCATATATATATATACTCACAATATGATTGTATAATGAGGATCAAGGTTGGCCTAGTGGATAAGAACTCAACCTGCCTGGGGGTTGTCCCGGGTTCAAATCCTCATACCCCCACCCCCGCAGCATTAGCTGCTCCTTTGTACCAAAAAAAAAAAACAATATGATTGTATAATTGTATGTATGTAGTGTATGATGTGCACGATCGATACGACGCCACGACGGTTGCCTTCATGTGTTTTTCCTGTCTGTATTAGTCTTTCAATTTTCTTGGGTTGTCTCTTATGACTTCTAAACGTAAAGAAATGAGCAAACAAAGGAAGTAGAAGGCGTGAGAGTAGAAACTTCTCCTAGAAAAGTAGTGAACAAGAAGAGTCGTAGACGACATCAAAACGATGCTGACAAGCACTAACTAAAGGAAAAAAAACACTTACAAAGTTACAATTGTATTAAATGGATCTCGAAAATCTGGTTTGTTTAATTCATTTAATCGAATATAAGTGAACATTTGCAACTTTCGGTGTTTCACTGGTCCTGCAGTAACGGTCATGGACGAGGCAAATGGGGCAATTCGGGTCAGATCAACAAGAGTCAAAATCCGAGTTATGGCATGCAATTCCCATCAGGGTCAATTTTTCGTGGTTAGAAGAAGACTCAATATGCCCAAGTTCATAAGGAATGTCAAAATCATAAAGTTTAACAGGTAATTAAGATGACAGGACACATAAAAACTGGTAGGAACCATTTGTCCAACCTCTACTGTTTCACGGTTTTGAACAGAGTTTTACCAAAATAGAGACTCAGAATCTCAGATGCTCAATTCTTTCCAAAACGAGAACCAAAAGGTAAGGACAGTGGCGTCAATTTCAGTATTTAACAAGCCCTAAAAGTGATCGTGAACGCTGCACAAAAGGTTATAAACAGCAAACTTTCTCAGTATTCCCACTTCTTCATCTCCATGCCATCTGGAGGGGTTCCCTCGACCTTCTTGGTTCCGACTTCATTCCAGTTTGTTGACAGCACAGTTCCATTTGACTCAACCTGTAAACAGTGACACAGACAAAATATTACTCGTATTTGTTTTGCCCTTCTGAAGAGGGAAAAGGAAACAAAGGCAACCACAATACAAATACAGAGTTTTCTCAAAGCCTTACAAATGATTTCTGCATGGCTCGCCGTGTGTCCTCATCAGCACCTTTGTATATATCTTGGAAAAACTTGTTCAATGCCGCATCTCCATCCAACTTTTCATCCTTTTCCTGTGGGAAGCGCAACATTGTTAAGTATGGAGCATTAAGACAATCTATCAGCAACAAAAATTAAAATCTAGCAGCCCATTATTATCATGACATCTGCTTTCATTTACGTAACAAACGTGTGATAACCAGTTCAGTTTAGCATAATTGCAGATGGAATACGCACCTGCTTCTTCACTTCAGCTTCCAATTTGTCCCAGTCAATCTTCTGCTTGGAGGATGGATACGATGGCCTTTGTACAGCTGCAGCAAATTATTGGACAGCAATGTTAGTTTTATTTTTATCTGATGTAATCTATCCAATAAAGAACAATGGTCTGTGAATTTTCTGGTGGAAGTAAAACCCTATCAAAATCAAATTGTGGAAGTAATATAAATCAGACAGCCATAGAGCAAAATATTAAAAGAGAATCCAAGCTCTGATAGTTTTACTTCTCAATTTTGCAGAGATGGATAACAGCATGCTGGCTACCAAACTAAATAGTATAGGCTTAGGCAATCAACCACAACATAACAATCACTGGCTAACGAACTTAATAATATAGGCTTAGGGAATCAGGCCACAACAGAACAACAAATCAGAGTATTCATCAGCACTTCCACCGTCTCCTAACTAAAAGTACTGATATATAAATAAGTGAGCAGTAGATCAAGTGAACTCCCACAAATAAAAAAAAAATAAAATATCGGCAACACGTTGGTTCGACTCAGCCAACCCAATAAAGGGAAGACTTAAAATTCAAGCAATATGGATGACCAACTTGAGAAATAACATTTTGTAGCATGAACAAGCTGGTACAAAAGAGCTTTTTACTTACGAGCTGACACGTTAATTTTCTGGACAACTGCAACCTCCTTGTTGTATTCCAACGAAGTCCAGTGAACTGATTCAGCTTTTGCAAGACGAATTTCAATTTTAGTAGACATAACTTCATATCTGCACTTTGCTGGTACTATCTGTGAGTTTAAGTGTGCATACAAGTCAGACTTCATTCATCAAGATATACAATTGACAAAATAACAGAAGTTACATTAAAATTTTCCTAGGCAAATTCGCGAAAAGCCATGAGAATCCTTTAAAGTATCTAGCACATAGTACTATATCAATAGGGACTTCTCGCCAAGCATCAACATTACACGGTAACTAAGGATGATGCCATTACCTTCCCAAATAACCGAGGTTGAAGACGATATGGCTCTTCCCCAGCAATATCAATTGTAACGCTAAGCTGAGATACAAACACAAGTAACCTAGGTCATTAGGAAAATACAGAATAAAAGCACCCACAAGAGCTTGAACGGATATAATCAGACAGCATACAATTTGTTCACCATAGTCCACAGCAACACTTTTGGCTGGTATACGCTTTGCGAATATAGTGACAACTACTTCCTCGGGCTTCTGATAAAATTCATGCCTGTTGCAAGAATTTGTGAGAGGATTGTACAGTATAAGTAGAAATAAATACATCACTTCTATAAACCTACACTGGCAAGGAACTACAAAAAACGAGAAGTTCTGAAAAGCCAATAAGAACCTGAATTTTGGTTTCGCCACAGGCACATCAGCCACTGAAGCATTAACTGGTGAAGAGGAGATGGTTGGCGCAATGTTGGAATCTGAATTTGGTCCTTCAGAAACAGTACTTCCAGCTGGCTTCTGAACTGAAGGCTCAGGCAAACTTGCATTTTCCTCTGTAAGAAGCAACCACAAAATCGTAAGGGAAGTGCAAAGCGAAAAGAGATAGATGCCCCCCTTCTGCGAAAGTGCGAATACAGGGGGCAGAGTGTAGGCAACTTGACCTTTCATTTATCAGTCAAATAGACATTATCTTAATCAACTAATACCACATCAAAGATTTCCGAACATAATCAAGGAAATAGGCAAGCAGCAAAGTTGTAGAAACAGGAGCTAAGACTTAAACGAAAAGTCCATATAGAAAAAACCAAACATAAAAATTTGGCGCATGAGTATGAAGCAGACACACAATTTTTAGATAAAACATAGAACAGGGTATCTGTCAATCAAAGAATATCTAACAAACTAGTCAGCAATCACTTGTTCAAGATACTAAGATTGAAAAAACCTCAAGAAGACTAACCATAAAAGGTTATTTCAGGTCGAAACAATGCACATACCATAGGATTTACTATAATTTAAAACCTAGACAACAAAATTGTCACCACTTTAGAGCTCCAAACTACGTAACTCACATGATGTGCTAGTGACATACAACCACACGAAGAGCTTTGTAACCACAAGATAAAAGACAGGAGCAAAGAGACCCCAACCACATCTCATCAGGTTATGTGCAGAATCACAGTGACTTGTTATAATAGAATTCCAAGTACACAAACCAAATGTCAGAATTCCAGGTTCAGATTTTGCAAGACATCAACAGAAGAGAACCTAAAAACATGACGGCCCTCACAATACCAATACTTATGTTAACAGTGCCATACGAGCACAGAGGATAGGACAAACATAAACGAACTAATACCTGCTATGCGCTCATCACATTCCTTGATATAGTTCGTGAATCTAGAATCTGCAGGTGCCAAAGCAGCCCCAGCTTGGAAGGCCGTCTTCGCAGTTTGATATTCCTCAAGTTTCAAACATGCAATCCTGCAAACCAATAAGACCCACAAGACATTCAGAAGATGAGCCTTATAAGAACTTTATGAATTGACCAATCCTTCCCTACTCCTAAACTTATCAAAGCTCTAAACAACAAACATATTCAACAATCATTGATGGTCATGTATACGCGATGACCCAACAAAAGTCGAGGAGAAAGACTTCTAAGACTGTCAAAAGGATTGCTGTAAGTATATACCCTTTTCGCAGGTAAGCTTTTGCCATGGTAGCATCCAGTTCAATTGCTCTATTTGCATCAGCGACAGCCTCTGCCAACAAAATCAAATGGGGTTAGGGTGATGTAAGGTATAACAAGTAGCTCCAACAATATACATACATATATAACAATTATAAACCACAAATATAACACATATGAAGATGTAGTACTCTGTATTAAAGCATCTTTGCAAACCTAAACAAGATTCGTTGACGTATAATCCTTTCAGTGACGTTCCATATCGACTAATGATTAATCAAGGTAGCAAGAACACAGATTACTCACAAACACTACTTACAATTTTCTCCAGTAACGAGTGAAACCTCGTTCTACATCGGAGGACTTCTCTCCATTATCAAGTCAAACATAAACGGTTTCAACAAAAATTACTCCCAAAACCGTAAAATTAAGTAAAATCAAGTACCCTATCCACGATTTTCTTACAAAATCGCGACAAATCCGATCAACGAACTCAACTCAGTCACTCCCACACTCAGTTTCATCTCATATCAAATCCCCACATTCTCATCAAATGAACTTTTCATGGAATCAACACACACAGAGACCGTCAACCACCCGAGCCGGAGGCGGAATCTCGCCCAACCTTTATCCGAAATGTTCCAACAACAACAAGCAACCAACAGCACACACTATACATCCAAAAGATCGCAACTTTGACCTACTTACAAGAACATCATATACACAAACAATAAAACAATCCCAAAACACCAAATTATACCCAAAGTTTCCAACTTTAGGGCAAAAACAGCCACAAAACAATAGAAACAATCACATTACATAATTATCAAACCTAAAAATCACGATTAAAGCAGATAATAACAAATTAAAAAGCAGAAATCATCAAAAAAAAAAAAAGTTGAGTAATTGAGAAGTTTTGAGAGGAGAGAGAAAAGTCAGTACCGGTGAAGTTGGAGAGCTTGATGTTGGCCTGAGCGCGGTCAGCGTAGAGTTCAGGGTGGCTAGGGTTTAAGTCAATAGCTTGTGAGTAAAGTTCAACGGCGAATTCGAAGTGGTCGTCGATAAAAGCTTCTTTCGCCTTCTTTTCCAGATCTCCGGCGGTGGCTGCCATTGCAGTACGGTGGCGCTGCGGTGGTTTGAGCGGCGGGGTTGTGGAAGTGTGTAGAAGAAGTTTTTGTTTTTATTTTTTGGGGAAGAGGAGGAGACTTGACTTGTGAGTTGAATGAGTATGTGTGAACGATTCGTTTTATGATTGGAGCTTTGGAGTTGGAGGGATAATTAAATAGGTTTATTTATTTATTTGTTTATTTTTTTATTTATTATTTATAGATGCAATTTGCCAATTTGGGGGAGAAATTGAAAAGGAAAATCCAGCCCAAATACAGAATTTGGAAGGAATCATATTGGGAAGTCTACTCTTTAGTTTTATTTTTATTTTTATTTTTATAAATCGATGAGTTATTGGTTCCGAAAGTTTCACCTTTTGGTTCACGCGAAATTAGGAATGCTATCCAATTTTATACATGATGATGAATCAATTCATTTGTTGAAAATTTGACATTAACGGAATATAAACGTACAAAGGTGTGTAGATCTATCACACGGCAATTACTCTTTACTTTAAATTCTAACCTCTTAAAGCTCCAACCCGAGACTTCATACGTCATAGAACCATAGAGGTATATGCCGGATATCACCCCTTTAAGTGCGTCTATATATGATACTCCGTACTTATCTTGATCCTTAATTTCTTTTATTAAGTAATCCATATGGCCTTTTTTCTAAACTCTTAACTTTGAAGTCAACTATGTTGCTTGGAACATTCTAGATTATTAAGCTCTAAATTATATTATTTGTTTGTGTTTGTTCATATAGTGGGAGATGCGTGCCCATAATTAAAGCATCTACTACATGTTTCATGATTCTCTTAAGGTAAATACTCCATTCCATTGGTTTTTGATAATTTTGACTCTTGATCGATGGAGGAGAAATGAGTTTCAAGATGTTGGGGGATAAGTTTTGGCATTTAATTTGAAGTTATAAAGAAAATATATTAAATAAAAAAACTCCCTTCGATCCAGTGAATTATTAACATTTGATTTGATTATACCATCTTATATAATCAAAACAAACGTTAAGAATTGAATGAAACAAGAAAGTATAACCATGCGCATAATCTGAAATTCTGAACAACCGAGAATAACACAATAATCCTTCCATTCCATTTGATTTTTTGTGCTTTGTTCGAAATATATACAGATGGTGTAGATCATAAATGCTCCATATAGACTCCATATATATTCAAGAAATTCAAATAATAAAAAAAAATGGAGGGAGCAATACGCATAACATATACGTTATGATTTAAAAAAAAAACATACTACTCTTATTCAAAGATATTTTCCTGTTTTTTTTTGCAGTTTTGACTTGCCATGTTAGGGACTACTTGTAGACTTAATGAAAGACCCGTTTGCCTTCAAATCAAGTAGAGTTGGTAGATTGCAATGCAGAATGAAATATTTACTAAATTTTGTAGCAATTGAATGATTCATTTGGTCTAAAACTAGCTCCCAACAGGGCATCTCAAAACTGCAAAAAGAAACAGGAAAATATTTTTGGGTAGGAGGGAGTATACGTTATGAACTTATGATGGGACGTGAGACGTCCCACAATAGTAATCTAGGAAGTCCCATAATAGTAATCTAGATTACCACCCATGATCCAAAGTAGAACAAAAAGAAGTGGCAATTTGGATTCCTTCCTCGTATCTTTATTCTTTACACTACTCCCCCTAGATTCCTGATTCTTCTTTCATTTTCTTCCCGACCATAACAAATTAGGATTCCATTATCTTTTTTCATGGAGTGTCCGCTAATTTAAGGAATTAATGCTCGTGGAATACTAATTTAAGTGAAATCTAGGAAAGGTATGTACACGAGTGTTAGCTTTAAGAGGAAACTTCTGCGATTTTTATTTTGGGAAAATAATGAAGTTCAAGAGCATAACTTCTTATTTTTCTTCTTTTAGAAAGTCTCTAGTACTCGTACACAACTTTCCTTTCTAACTTAATGAAACTTTTTCGAAGTTCTATTTCACTATGTTACGTAAATGATAAACCCATTTTCAGAGAAAGTTTAATTGCACATAGCCATATAGGCAGTTTTGTGAATGTCAATCTTCATTCAAATTGCAATTCCAACTTGAATTCTTGCCCCATAAAACATTATTCAAAGAAGTTTTTATTAACCACCAAAGTGGGGAGGGTGGGATCTAAAAAACACCAAAGTCGTATTTGGGATTTATTAAACACCAAAGTTGAAAAACTTGTTTTTAAAACACACTTTAAGCTATTTGGGTATTTATTAAACACCAAAACAAATAAAGAAATGTTTAATTTTTATTTTACCTCATAAATTATTTTTGTGCGTTTAAAAAAAATTTACTCATCTTCTTCTCCTCCAGTTCTCCATCATCGATTTTCTCTACGAAGGCAAGACGCAAGCTTAAGTCATATCTACCAAACTTCACAATTAGAACCTAGGATCATGGGAAATCTAAATGAGAGCCGTCCTAGACCTGATGGAGCGAGAGCGCAAGGAATTTAGCACTTACAAACAATTTTATGCTACATTTTGAACTTCGCGGTACCGTTCATTCATGTTCGTAATTTTTTTTTTGACATTTGCTGAATTATGTGATCTATTTTTTTTTTTTAGATCAATGAATTGGATTTACTCCATATCTTTACCTATTGTGAAACGAGCCTAGTATTTCTTAATTTCCGTAAGCAAGAACATATTTTTATTTTATTTTTTAATGTTTTTATTTGTTTTGGTGTTTAATAAATACCCAAATAGCTTAAAGTGTGTTTTAAAAACAAAATTTTCAAGTTTGGTGTTTAATAAATACCAAATACAACTTTGGTGTTTTTTACATCCCACCCTCATCACTTTGGTGGCTAAAAAATACTTCTTTGAAACATTATTAGTCTGTTAAGTAATATCTTAATTATCACTCAAAATTGATAATTTCTCATCATTATTGCTACATGACAGCAACTACTGTCAGCTGTTACATATTCTAAATTTCTCTGCAAACATGTTTATAAGAAAACAGATGTTCTAGCTGCAGTTAACTGGCCTACTATACTTCGTTCCTCCTTGAGCAAGTTCCAGTTCAATTTTGAAATCCTGTCCAATAGGCAACCTCAGACTCGAAATCTCTATCACAACAAATCTGCCCTCACTGTCATAGCTTGATGTTAATCCAAGCATGCTGCCTTCTGTTGTCCTAATACCATTTTGTACTGTGTAGCCGTTTATCCGAGCTGCTTTTTCAAGACCTAGAATGGTTATCTTATCTAGGATCCATCTCTGACCCATTGCGAAACCTCCATTCACGACATTTGATCCAATAGTGATATTCTCTGTGCCCAACTCTGCGGAAAACTTTACTAAACTCCAACTTCCGTCTGGTCCACCCATATTTAGATCAACTCCATTGTCCAGGAAAACTTGTCCTGTGCTGGCCTTGCAGCTGCTCATAACCACCAAGAGATGGAACGGTGTGTTTCGTGCAGCTTGTGTTGTCATGGCTTCACCTTGCATAGCCAAAATATTTCCTGATAATTTTCAGAAACCACAATACACAATGTTAACAGATAATGTCAACTGAGATATTGATTTATGATAGAAAGAATGCTACGCGAAACATTACCTTCATGGATGTGAACATTGATATGATCAGCTGGTGCACTAAGGTTGATATTACTTCCTGTAGGTGCAGTCACAGAGCGAGTGTAGTTGAATAGGTCAAACCAGTTTCCTTGAGGGAAGTATGCATTGACAGATACAGCACCAGGTTGTAGTACAGGTGACACCAGAACACCATTGCCAAGGAGAAACTGTGAGCTAATGCCATAAGTTCCGATGTCCTCTGGAAAGGTAAAGAAAAGAGGTCGTGCAATAGGCACTCCGGTCATGTGTGCTTCATACATTAGTGTGTAGAAGCACGGGAGGAGTCTGTAGCGGAGTCCTAACACTTTCTTTCCTGCAGAAGCAACAGATTCCCATAGGTAGAGCTCTTGATAGGTAGTACCTTTTGCTGAATGATCTCTCGAAAAGGGATAAAAGGCCCCTAGCTGCAGTTTCCAAGAACATAGCATATAGAATGGTAAATGACAGTCCACATATTATTCATATTAGCAATTTATGTTATCCATCATTTACCTGTATCCATCGACGACAAAGCTCTTCAGTTGTATTGTCAGCAAAGCCACAGATATCTGCTCCGATCATTGGTATTCCAAAAAGTCCCGAGTTCAAGATAGATGGAATGGAATAAGCCAGGTCGTCCCATGTTGCAGCATTGTCCCCTGTCCAATGTGCAGTGTACTTGCCAGAGCCAACGAAGGTTGACCGTGAAAGAACAAAAGGTCTTTCTTTGGTAACATTAACTAGTGCATTATGTGTGGCTTGAGCTTCAAGGAATCCATACAGGTTATGAACATTGTAGTCTGTGATATTACCATAGTGCAAAGCTGTTGGTGGAATAGTCTTGCTAATTATCGGTCTATGGCTTCCAGAGTCATTGATCTTATAAGGTGGATCATCAAGGGAAGATCCTGGCAATGGGTCTGAGGTAATAAAGTTTGATGCTTCATTCATATCAATCCAAATACCATCAAAGGGAAGAAGATCCCGAAATCTCTTGATCTCGTCAAGCCAGTAGGTTTGAGCAGCAGGATTCAAAAAATCAGGGTAATAAACTGGTCCTGGCCAAACAGCACCCAGGTATGGTTTGCCATTTTGCTTGATGAAGACGTCAGATTGCATACCCCTAATAAGAGTTTCATATGTATTGTTTGTATTGATGCCTAAAATCGGGAACACGTGTTAAATCTTTCTAATGATGTGAGATTCTAAAAGTGAGCAGGAGCAGGAGAAATATAACGAAAGACAAGACTGAAATATAAAAGTACGAGTACTATATCATACCAGGATCCACAATTGGAACGTATCTTTGCCCATTTCGGTGCAGTTTAGAAGTAAACTGCTGCATTTTGTCCAAAGGAAAATTAACAGGATCTAAAGTGAAATCCTTGTAGGCATCCATGTAATCAATATCCGTCCACATTACTTCCAAAGGAATTTGAGCTTTAGCATATCTGTCTACCACAGACTCAACCTCACTAACATTCTGGTAACCCCAACGGCATTGATGAAAACCTGAACCATGACCAAAGGTGCGAACATTTGTGCTTAGTTACTGTCAAAGACTCCCTACAAGATGCATGTTCATGATTCAACCAGGTCACTGTACTAATTATTACAGTCGGAATCACAACTAAAAATCCATTTTCGCAAACAGAAAAGAAAAGAAACCTGATTGCAGTAACAAATTTACAGTTTATCAGAAGTTAATGCTAATACCAGACAGATTATATTTCCCCTTCCCAGGGTAAGCTTCATATTACTCCATGAACAAGTCTCCTACTACAAGAAGATGACAATGTCGGATGTTGGGAAAGAAAAGGTGAAAAAAAAAGACAGTGTCACACTTATACACAGCTTCACTAAAGACAGCTACAGATATTTGCAGATCATTGCATCTGCTGTAGTTCTTGATTCTAATGCTCTACAGACTGCACCTTTAAATACCTCAGTTCTTGCCTAAACTGAACGTCAATTCATGCTATCGGACAGACTCGTAGGTGTTAGAAAGTTGTCACACTTTACAGCAGTCAGTAATCCTCAAGTCTCACCCTAACCTTCACCCATCACCCCCGCTCACAACAACGACGTCTCTCTAACTCTCTAAGGACCCAGGGATCAACTCAATCAGCTGCTCTGGTCCGTCAACAAGATCATTACTCACACTCTCACAGTAGTACTTACTCTTGCTATCATGTTTCATGTATGCATAGAAACTCAGTAGAATAACAACTCATCAAGAACCTTATAGACCAGATGAAATTTGTTAACATTTTGGTGGCATCCTAATAACTTGCCAAGATTTTACCCTACTCTAATAAACAGGTGCATCCTTATTAACAAATTACTATGATCAAATGCCCTCAAAACAATAAAATTATTATGATAAAATTTGAAAAAAATCACAATCAGTTCATTAGCAAGTTTTGAATAGAAAGGTCACGCTCTAGAATAAGTTTACTACATTTAACCCCTTTTTTAGTAAACGGCAAAAACCTGGCTAAGACGGTCATTCGGTCATGCAATAGTACGGAATAAAGAGTGAGGGTTTTAATTCAATTCCGAAAAGTTTCTTACAAAACACAGTCACATCACATAAACGTCAAGAAGCTCTCCGTATAGGATTGTTTTACTCAAGATTTACGGTCGCCCAAAACATTGAAGACTACCACCAAACATAAAATTACAGAAACAAGCCCAAAAATAACAACAACAATAGAGCTAGCAAAATTACCAAAAGCCCAATACGGCATAGGAGTAGGGCGACCGATCAACTTGGTATACTGATCCACCACCGCCACCGGCGACGGCCCCGAAAAAACGTAAAGATCAAGAATCCCACCAATCACCTTATAAGTAACCCGATCACCCGTATACTCAATATCCATCCCATTACTATTCATCAGTAACACTCCATGGGCCGACCCGGTAACCGGACCGGACCTCACATCCATGTAAAACGGGTGTGACCCGTATAAATTCAGGTCCTTGTTAAACGCCGCAATGTCAGCGTTCCATATAGTAAGGGTCTGGTTGTGGGCCAGCTGGAAGGTGGGCTTGGTGTGCTCGCCGAGCCCGTAGAGGTGGGCCCGTTGAGCCGGGAGAAGGGTCGAGAGTTGGAGGTATTGGTCTTTGAAGACGAGGGCGGTGGATGCGGTGGTGAAGAGGGTGTCGCCGGTGGATTTGCGGGTGACTGTGAAGGAGAATGGGGTGGTTGGGAGGAGGGAGAAAATGAGGTCGGAGTTTGAGTGGGTTAAGACGGTGGCGGTTTCGGGTGGTGGTGGTTGGTTTTGGTGGAGAGACGGTGGTTGTTGCGGTGGTGGGCGGGGGATGACGGTGGTTGGGATTTCCCATCGGGTGGAGTTTGCGTCGGTTATTCGGATCCTAAGACGGTCGTCTTCCTCCAAGCTGCACCGGTTGAAAATAAAATAAAAATGAAAGGTTAGTCAGAAATTTCATTAATTAATTTTTTTTTTTTTTGGTTTTGTTTCCTATAGATTGTCGAAAGGGGTACTACTGTACTACAGTACTAGTATGCATTAGTTTCTCAAAATAATCGCAAGTTAAAACCGTTGTGAAATAATGTTAAATTTGTAACCTGTTGTGTTACATCGATCGATACAATGTCCCTTAGACATAGTGTGGTCCATTAGTCCATATCTCCATGTAATCGTAGTATCGCCAGATACGCCACCTTAATGACCACTTAAATTTTTGTGGATTTTGCCGTTGCGACTAATTAACTATGAGACTATGGTGATACTTGTTCCTTGACTTATATGGTTATGTCTTAATGCATCAAATCTCATAAAGTCATAATCATAAGTAAATTCTTATCTTGAGCCTACTCGATATTTCAAAAGTGCAATAATCAAACACGAACACGAATACGAATTAATGAAGTATAGCTAAAGTATGACCAAAAAGATCTTACCTTGCTGTGAGACTAAGGAACTGTATATCCGGCCCGTAAACGGAAGATTGCTGGATAAGCTGCAAGAAGGCCGTCAATGATCTTGTAGTGGAGTTATCAACTCTAGCATATGTAACCTTATACCCGTACCCGGTTACGCCTTCGGAACCATTTTCTAGTGCCTTTGTTCCTACGACTATTATGCATAACACTAGCAACACTTCTGTTACTAGTCTCAAACTAGTCATCCCAGAATGTTTGGACCGTCCCATAATTTTAGGGGTAGTACTTTATATGATTATCATTTACATGTGTATATATACTAGTAATTCTTGCATGCGTCTTGCTACCCTTCTTTACTATTTTCTCATAAAATTGGCTCTAGAGTCCTATCCAAATGATTGATTCCTTATTGGTCCATTATGTCACAAATTCCAAGTATCGGCTCACATTTCAAGTATTTCATTCCGTATTTGGAACTACAAATTCGTTTATCCGTTACGCTCTTTTTAAGTAGCTGATAGCGGTTTAGTTTTGTGAAAGTTATAATTGATAACGGACAATATGACTGTTGTATTGAAATTACAAAAAAAGAATGATTTTCGGAGTAGTTCTATTGTCGACACTAGAAACGTATTACTACGGAGTACGTCATGACATTCGCAATCGAATACGTTTTACAGTGACGTTCTCTTCCTCTCTTTAACTAGCTTTCACTCTCCGTAGCAGTACGTTGAATGTTCTGTACTTCTATTGTGGAGTCAACTTTAGCGACTAGAAAAAAACGGTACTAGAACTAGTCGACAACGTAGGAATGAGGAAATCATGGAATTAGTGATGCAAATGTTTTCGGCCTTCTATTTTCTTATGCAATCACCAATTAATTATAGCCATGATGTAAACAATACCAAACCCAAAGTGTGAAAGTGGGCACATAATACGCATGCACTGACTCACCGAGTGATTCTGTACCACCTCCCACTCCCACTCTAGGCTCATCTCATTGGAATGATGGTGACGAGTATTTGTCCCATATATCTCGACGAGAATTGCTAGCTCCAACACTGTGCTAAAGTCACTCCACGTATAAAACAATTCAGAGAGCTATTTTCTGTCTTGTTTTATACGTGTCCAGCTCGAGTGCTCGACTGTGGACGTTGAGTAATGTCATGTTCCTGTCCGGTGTGTCCCGCCCTTGAATGGTCCCTTGTATCTCATGTGAACTTGTTATCAAGTATTCGTACTTTGGTCGTCGCCGTATTAACAATGGCATAGACCTGCACATAATTAGCAAATAGACAGTTATGGAAATTGCCTGACTGATGACTTTTTTAGTTGACTTCCTTTCTGCTATATCGAAATGATTTTCGAGTTTTGAGTAGATAAACCTCTGATTAGTTTCATCCATAAGAGATGATCAGATTACATTCTCATTTGAAATCATGCCGTCCCAAAATTCCTGTTATTATTCTGTTATGTGTTGTGTACTTGTACTTCTGTTGCCCTGCCCTCGCCGGAAGCAATGTCAGCAATGTCAATAGCATCATACAGTGTCCTGCCAGGGAGAGAGAAGCCCTGCTTCAGTTCAAACATGGCATCAAGAACGATTACTGTAGTCTGCTCACTTCTTGGGGCGGGAATGCTGACTGCTGCCAGTGGCGCGGTGTCCTTTGCAGTAACCATACCGGTCATGTTATCACGCTCCGTCTTGTGGGAAAAGCTTTTGATATGGAATGTCTAGAGGGTAAGGTGAGTCCTTCCCTTGGTGAGCTTAAGCATTTAACACATTTGAACTTGAGCTTTAATGACTTTTCTCAGCCTATTCCTAGCTTCCTAGGCTCACTAGAAAATCTAGAGCTTCTCAGTTTATCCTACTCGTTTAAAGGGGACATTCCTCATCAATTGGGAAATCTAACAAAGTTGAAAACTTTGGAGCTAGCAAGTGATATAGATCTCTATGTTAATAGCTTACAGAAGTTACAGTGGCTTTCGCGCCTAACCTTGCTGAGATACCTTGACTTAAGTGGTGTTGATCTTAGTAAAGCCACAAACTGGATGCAGATTGTTAGCAACCTTCCCTTTTTAAGTGTTCTAAATTTGCAAAGCTGTGGACTTTCTGCGAAAATTCCGTCGTCACTTACATACATTAACTCATCAACCGCCCTTGTTTCAATCAACCTTGCTCTTAACATTTTTAATGACACTTCAATATACCAGTGGCTGTTTAATTTGCCTGGAATAAATACTCAACTTGTGTATCTTGATCTTTCTGTGAACGAACTTCAAGGTCCCATCCCAAATGGTCTTGGAAATATGCAGCATCTTTTGCATCTCGACCTCTCTAGTAATCATCTGGAAGGTCCCATGCTAAGTGAGTTTCAGAATATGCATTCCCTTACATATCTTGCTCTTTCTGACAACAGTTTTCGAGGAAGCGTGTTCAAGATCTTCTCTAAGTTATGCAACTTGGAACGAGTCTACTTGAGGTCTAACAATTTCACTGATGAGCTAACTGATGTCATCCAAGCTTTAAATAGCTGCAGAAATAAGGCACTTCTGTCACTGGATTTGAGTCATAACCTGTTCTGGGGTGCGATTCCTGATAGTATTAGCTCATTTTCCTCGTTGAAGGAACTACACCTTGATGGAAACCAGCTAACTGGTAACGTTGCTCAAAGCGTAGGTCAGCTTGCTAGGCTTGAGAAATTGGATCTTTCGTCCAACATTTTGGAAGGTACTCTTACTCATAGGCACTTCATAAACCTTTCAAGATTACGCGAACTCTACTTGTCAGATAACTCCAGACTGGTTATAGACATTGATCCGAGTTGGAATCCTCCATTTCAGCTAGATATTATCCATCTAAGATCCTGCAAGTTAGGCCCTTATTTTCCAAAGTGGCTTCAAGTGCAAACCAATTTCTCATACCTTGATGTATCCAATGCAGAGATTTCAGACAGCATTCCTGTTTCTTTCTGGAACTCGTGGTCATTCAATCTGAAGTACCTGAACATGTCTTATAATCAATTATCTGGGTTACTTCCGAATCTGTCCCAGAAAGTATACATTTCCCCTGAAGTAGTAGACTTGAGCTCAAATCTCTTTGAGGGTGCTGTACCATCGGGGTTCACAAACACCGAGGCATTATACCTTAACGACAACAGGTTTTCTGACTCCTCTGATATCTTATGTCCCAAAATCTTAAGTAATTTGTTCGAGCTAGACCTGTCAAATAACTTGCTGTCCGGAGAGCTTCAAGATCATTGTTGGAAAAACCTTAGTTTCCTATCAAGTCTACATTTAGAAAACAACAGATTTTCCGGAAATATACCGAATTCCATTGGTACACTTAGTTTCCTTCGGTACTTGCATCTGTACAACAATAGTTTTTCAGGACCTATTCCGGATTCAATTAAGAATTGTACATTTCTGGCTATCCTTAATCTTGGATACAATTCATTAACTGGAAATATACCCACATGGATGGATAATACATTTTCGGGACTAGGAGCTCTTGTCCTAAGAAAAAACCGTTTTGTTGGAGAGATACCTGTAAGCCTCTGCGAACTTGCCAATCTCCAGATTTTAGACCTTGCTATTAATAACATTTCGGGAGTAATTCCAAATTGCATAAGTAATTTTACTGCAATGTCGGGTCAGACAGATTTCAGCCTGTCTTTTATTCATCCTTTCTTTCCCCCATCAGAAGAGGAAAGCGCGATTATTTCATGGAAAAGGGATGAGCAGAGATTTAAGGAAACAGTGAGATTGGTTAAATTCATTGATTTTTCTAGTAATGAGCTGAGTGGAGAAATCCCGGATGAGATATCATGTCTGACAGGACTAGGTTCCCTGGACTTGTCGAAAAACAATTTAAGTGGAAGCATTGTATCAGAAATTGGTGAACTTACCGCCTTACAACTCCTTGATTTGTCAAACAACCATCTTACTGGAGTGATTCCTGCAAGCCTTGCCAAAGTGAGCTCCCTGGGAATCTTGGATCTGTCAAACAACAACTTGTCCGGAGAAATTCCACTCAGCACTCAGCTGCAGAGCTTCAATGCTTCATCCTACGCCGGAAACCCTGGTCTTTGTGGCGCACCACTCCCAAATTGTTCTACCAACCGAGAACCAGTCACTGTACTTAACGGTGATAACAATAATGTTCGGGATAGTAAGCATGACGAGTATGGTATTTTTCCGGGGTTGTATATCAGCGTTGTGCTTGGATTTATCATAGGATTTTGGGGAGTTTGTGGCACTTTAGTTATCAAACAGTCTTGGAGACATGCCTATTTCCGGCTTCTTGAACGCGTTTACGACAGGCTCTATGAGATTGCTACAGCAATCATAGACAAAGGGGTTTGGAGGAGGCCCTAAAGCTGTTGCCTGGTAGGTGAATGTCAGTCACTACCCATACATTGATATGTGATGTGATCTTCTGTAACGCTAAATATCGTCGATTTGTTAGAACTTTGATTAACGGATTAAGACCTGTACCTGGGAATCACTGAATAATTTGATGAAGTTTTGCACATCCATAAGAGTCTTGGACTAACTAATGTGAGTCTATCTGTGCGCATGAGTGCTGGTGCGTGGACATTCTTGCAGGAGTTGCAGCTGCAGGAAGGCCTTGATCTAGCATAGAACTTAAAAGTATGTTAGTAGAATCTACTTCACTAGTTTTGAACTGTATAACATCTTAGTTGGATCCTAGAGTCGAAAATAAATTCACTATAATAAGTTGTTACATTCCTGTTACCAAAAAAAAAAATGTTGTTACATTCCAATGTACACTTAATAAAGATCCGTGCATTCAACACTCCCCTTACACCGTGTGAATGTGTGATTAACAAAAGCGTATGAGACATTAAGATAATGTTGTCGTTATTTCTGTTTTGACCCTCGGTTTGACCATCTACTCGAGTCAGGACCACATGTACTTGGCAGTTGGCACAAAACGAAACAAAAGATCTCTCTTCCCTCTAAAATAACAAGTTTACAATTGGAAATGCAGGTGAATAGGTGATCATGAACAATCGCGAAACCCATCCCCAAAATCAGATGGACAGTACGCCGGAATTTGGTACACAAGCAAAAAAGATATGTGCTTCTAATTTAACCACTTAATTTACTTTATCAAATTCATTTTCTTTGGTTGATATTAGTGGTCAATCTTACAGTTCTGAGAATTAGCAACTGCACACCAGAAGTTTGATGAAATGCCAATTTCTTTTTTTGGTCTGTCTGTTCGGGTTAGGGTCTTCTTCTCTTCGTCTGAATTGAACACGTTACCAAATGACACGAACCCACGTTTCTGCAAGAGGGGTTTTCGATATATGAGTCATTTGGATATGAACATATGAGTATACTCGTCTAGGGGCCGTTTGGTTCAAAGTTATCTTATTGAGGGAAAGGATCTTAGGAAGGAACTGACTGAATTGGGAAAGACTGTACTTGGTCCCATGAATATGATGTGATGGTCACTGAATTTTACGTGGAAAAGTCTTGCACAAGTTTAAGAGCATCGTTAATGGATACCGGGTTAAAACGTGAGTTTCGTTTTCTCTCTCCTATTATTTAATTCAGAATAAACTATCTTCTCTCTCCAACCTCACCCCTCCCTCCTTGACCCCACTTTTCCCTCTCACGTACCCTTCTCCTGGGTGCCAAAAGTAGGTAGAAACTACTAACATTTTTTGCTTTTCTCTCTTTCCTCCATTCTTTATTGTTTTTTCTTTCCCCCACCCGGTGTAAAAACTACCACTAACAACACTTTTCGACTATGTTTTAGACTTATAGTTCTCAGACTTGTCATCTAATATTGACCTGATCAAAGTTGGACTATTTTTCATACGATATGAACCCACTCATTGAGAGTAACCCATATGATACTTCACAGTTCATACCCCATTTTAAAATCTCAACTATATTATGAGTTTGTTTAATCTCTTACGGAGTAATTAATATTTCCATACAGTTACATCCTCTAATCCTAAAATCAGGATGTTCCGTCACCTGTTGCCATTTCTTTATTTGTTTGTGGTATTCTACTGCAGCATTGTTGTCTCAGGTGACACTCCGCACAGCATCAAGTGTTTCGAGGACGAAAGACAAGCTCTTCTCCAGTTTAAGCAGGGTCTTACTCTGTCTACAAGAAGTGTATGCGGGTTTTTCACATCATGGGGAGCCCAAGGGGACTGCTGCCAGTGGCGTGGCATTCGCTGCGACAACACTACCAACCATGTCACCATGCTCAGTCTTCCGGATTGTGATTTGCAAGGTCAGCTGAGTCCTTCCCTTGTTAAGCTTAAGCATTTGACCCATTTGAACCTGGCTTTCAATGATTTGTCTATTCCCGCGGACAGCTTCATAGGCTCACTAGTAAATCTAGAGCATCTCAATTTATCATATTATTCTTCTGGGAAAATCCCTCTGCAGTTGGGAAATCTTACAAAGTTGAAAACTTTGGATCTCTCAGACTCTTTTATATATGTGAAAAGCTTAGAGTGGCTATCGCGTTTAAGTTTGCTGAGATACCTCGACTTGAGTCAAATTGATCTTAGTGAAGCCACAAACTGGATGCAGATTGTCAGCAACCTTCCTTCCTTGAGTTATCTTGCTATGGATTTCTGTAAACTTCCTGCCAAAATTCCATCATCACCACTTGCCTACATCAATTCCTCGACCACTCTCCGTTCCATTAGCCTCTCTGGAAATTCTTTGAATGACACTTCAATATTCGAGTGGTTGTTCAGCATGCCTGGAATCAATACTCGACTTGTACATCTTGATCTTTATTATAACAATCTTGGAGGTCCCATTACTCTCAGACACATGCACCATCTCTCGTATCTCGACCTCTCTTACAATAATTTGACAAATCCAGTCTCAAGTAAACTCAAATGGAGCATGCCTTCCCTTTCATACCTCGATCTCTAAGGGCAGCCCGGCGCACATTGGCGTCCCCGACAAGCGAGGGTCCGGGGAAGGGTCCCACCACAAGGGTGTAATGAGGGCAAGCCTTCCCTTGTCAATTTATTTGACAAGAGGCTGCTCCCAGCCTCTCCTTGAATAAATTTCATGGGGAATTTTCAGACTTTTTTAGCGATTTATGTAACTTGGAAACGCTCAAATTGGGGAGTAATGAAGATGTGGTGGCTAACAACTTCACTGGTGACTTGACTTATCTCTTTGAAACAGTACTTGGGTGTGCAGATCAGGTACTTGTGAGTCTAGACTTGAGTAACAACAGTTTCTCAGGCTCTATTCCTGATACAATTGGCTCATTTTCTTCGATGAGGGAACTCTATCTTCAGGGCAACAAGCTAAGTGGAAATATTACTCGAGCTATAGGGCAGCTTTTTAAGCTCGAGAGGTTATATGTTTCGTCCAATTCTTTGCAAGGAAGTCTCACCTCTGAATATTTCTTGAATATGTCTAGTTTGCGAGATATTTCCTTGGCCAATAACGCTGGATTGGTTGTGAACATCAGTGCCGATTGGGTTCCTCCATTTCAGCTGGAACTACTTGATCTAGGAAGCTGCAATCTGGGACCAGGTTTTCCTAAGTGGCTTCTAACACAAAAAAAGTTATCGTACATAGATATATCCAATGCTCAGATCTCCGATGCTGTTCCTGCTTCTTTCTGGAACTCATTGCCAGCTAATGTGGATTACTTGAATATGTCGCATAATCAAATCTTTGGGTCGATCCCAATTTTGTCGGTCATGCTTAGCAATACCAGTCATCCTATTGTAGACTTGAGTTCAAACCTGTTTGAGGGTGCTGTATCATCAGGGTTCACAAACGCACTCTCATTATACCTTAACGACAACAGGTTTTCTAACTTTACTTCTTTCTTAAGCCACGATATAACCACAACTCCTATGAATGTCCTATACCTGTCGAACAACTTACTGTCCGGAGAGCTTCCAGATTGCTGGATGAATTTCGATCAACTAACAAGTCTACACTTGGAAAACAATCAATTGCGCGGAAGTATACCGAATTCCATTGGGAGTCTGAAGCAACTCCAGTTCTTACACCTTTATAACAACAACTTTTCTGGACATTTGTCAGCATCATTGCAGAACTGCACATCCTTGGTTATATTAAGTCTTGGCCGTAATTCATTTACAGGGAAGATACCGCCATGGATTGGTCATGCTTTTCCAAAACTAGGTGCTTTAAGCCTACAAAGTAACAACTTTTTTGGAGAAATCCCTTTGAGCATTTGTCGACTCTCATATCTTCAGATATTGGACATTTCTATCAACAACATCTCTGGAATTATTCCAAAGTGCATTCATAATCTCACAGCACTGCGGGAAAGAGCAAATTCCACTCTGGATATTTTTACTAAATTTCGTAATATCTTTGTATCATCGGGGTTTCAATTCGTTTCTGCTATATATCCTGAAACAGAGATTGTGACTTGGAATAAGGAAGAGCATAGTTTTGGTTCGTCGTTGGGACTTGTTAAGTCCATTGATTTGTCTTCAAACGAGCTACGTGGGAAAACCCCAGATGGAATTTCAAGTCTCATCGGACTGGTCTCTTTGGATTTATCAGGAAATAAATTGAGTGGAAACATTCCATCAGATATTGGCAACCTGACAGCTTTAGAGCTTCTTGATTTCTCAAACAACCATCTGTCCGGGGAAATTCCTGCAAGTCTTTCCAAGGTGAGCAATCTTGGAACCCTGAATTTATCAAACAACAACTTGTCCGGGGAAATTCCACTGGGCACTCAGTTGCAGGCCCGCGACGCTTCATCCTATACCGGAAACTCTGGTCTTTGTGGTACACCACTACCCAAGTGTCCAAGAGATCGTCCAGCACCCGGAGTCAACAGTACTCCAAAAGTTGAAGACGGGTATGGTGTTTTCCCAGGGTTGTACGTAAGTGTGGTGCTCGGATTCATCGTGGGATTTTGGGGCGTTTTTGGCCCTTTAATAATCAAGCGATCCTGGAGACATGCCTATTTCCGGGTTCTTAACAAAATTCATGACAAGTTCTGCGACATTGCCATCGTAATCGCAGCCAAGACTTGGAGGAGGCCATAAAGCCAACAGGCATTCTTGATTCCTCTATCATTAGACATTAAAAGTTAAATTATTATAAAAATGTAATGTAAACCTTTGATAAGAAAATTACGCTTCCGTTATCACTTATCACTCTACCACCAGTCTGATGTTATACGTGATTAATGAGGATTGAGGATATACAACAAACTTGTAATTTCTACGAAATTATTCTCATCAAAGGCGGAATTTTTATGGACGTCGAATATTCGTGTCTTATTAGATGACACAAAAAAGAGAATATATGAGAAAGTTATATTGTACAATGTACAGAATACGCACACAATACGAGCATACTCCACATGTTCTAGAATACAAGACTAACGCAGATTTTAATGTATTAATTCCCTCAAAATGAAAAAAAAAGAAAAGTGATATTTTCAGATTTACGGGTGGTAAACTCGTGGCACACAAAAATTTACCTGACAAAGCGAAAGATGAACACTCATTCAAGCACAAAGCTAAAAAGGTACGGAGTATGTTTTTCTAAACTTCGATCACTGAATGATCAAATTGCTTTACTCTTTTGGTTAATTGTATACAAATTTACATTGTTAGACATGAGGTTGGCGTGTTGGTGAAGACTGAAGAACACACATCTGAGAACTTTAGGTGATCATTATCAGACATTAACTAAGTCGTGCACATCACGTGTTTGACGAAATGTCAAAGAGAATTGCATCACATTTTGGTACATGTTACGGATACTATCAGATGTAGGAGTTACATGTTTTTTCAGGGTTTTTCTGTGACCAAGGTATTATATGAAATATTGGTGATTTGTTTCAACGTAAGGGTAAGCCTTGCGCACATCCGACCCTCCTTAATCCCGTATGCTATTGTTGAGCCTGTTGTTGTTATTTCGCGCAGATATAGTTTTGTTTTGATTAAGATCTGCATCTATGGTCGCGCTTGCAGCTGCCAGTCGCATGGTATTTGCTGCGACAACATCACAACAATACCAATCATGTCACCGTGCTAACGCGTTTGAGACATTTCAACCTGTTCCCAGCTTGCTAGGAAGCATCAGTAGTCCGCAGTAAAAACATAGTACAAAGCAAAAAGCTAGATAGGTATGTTTTACCTACTTTGATGACTTGAATTATTCTTTGCTAAAAACGACACAGCACGAAACGTCGTTGAAGAAGTGTATGTGATAGGGAGGATGAAATGTGATGGAAATGTCTTATTCAGTAGGACTTTCGAACAGTTTATTCAATAGGGGTAAGGCTTGCGTGCATCTGACCCCCCCCACGACCCCGCCTTATGGCGGGAGCCTTTAAGGCGCTGGGGTAAAGATGTCGTTGTATACCAACGCAAAGTATACTAAGAATATATGGTTAAAGTGGCAATTTGATACTCTGTCTCCATTGTTTATAAGTATTTCATCTATTGTAAATTTCCTCATTCAGTCTCAGATAAGCAGATAACATGCATCCTCTAATCCTCAAATCAAAATGTTAATCCTAAAACTATTTGTAGGCCCGGAGTCTCGACGATGTTAAATTTTCCGCATTGGATACGCAAGAAAATAGGTATGTTTTCTCAACACGGATTACTTGAATTTGAGTAAAATGGTGATCAGATTGCTTTGGTCTTTTCTATATACGGCATAGCAGCACCATAGGTAATTGAGAATTGTAATTTCTCAAAGTTTATCTAATTCTTACTTGATGGAGGATTGAAGTTGCTTACCTAGTCCCCCTAGGTCATTAAGAATTACTACAGTGTGTAAATTTCATTTCCTATAGAATTGAACCAAAGAAATCAGAATTCTCCAGTTTGAATTGCTAGATTTCTATGAATTAGATAAAGATGGGAAATATGATTTCTGGTGCATTGTAAATAAATTGCTACCACGAAACAAACGACCACATTCTATAGTATATGATAGAAATGTTCAATAGGAGATTATTTAGCTTTAACAATTCAATACTCTACATACAATCAGTCAATCACTGACTATAACAACAACAACCAAGCCTTAATCCCGAAATGATTTGGAGGTTGGCATACAATCTTCGACTATGTTGAAAATTTTCCAAATTACCAATTTTGCTAAAACATGAACAAATGCAAGCATACTAAGAATTCATGGTGAAAGTGGCAATGTGATACTCTCTTCATTGCTTATTTATTAGCAGCATTTCATCCATTGTACATTACTTCTTTCGGTCTTAATATGGCATCCTCAAATCCTCAAATCAGAATGTTTAATCACCAATTGCCATTTCTTTTCTTGTGTGTGCTATTCCATTGCAGCATTGTTCTCTCTGGTGGCACTCCGCAACACATCAAGTGTTTCGAGGACGAAAGACAAGCCCTTCTCCAGTTCAAGCAGGGTATTACTTTGTCTCCGACAGGTGAATGTGGGTTTCTCACGTCATGGGGAGAAAACGGGGACTGTTGCCAGTGGCGTGGCATACGCTGCAACAACACTACCAACCATGTCACCATGCTCGATCTTGCAGGATGTCATTTGCAAGGTAACGTCAGTCCTTCCCTTAGTGAGCTTAAGTGTTTGAGACATTTAGACCTCAGCTCGAATGATTTTGATGAACAGCCTATTCCCGGCTTCATAGGTTCACTAGTAAATCTAGAGCATCTCAATTTATCCCAATGTTCTTTTATAGGTGAAATCCCTTATCAGTTGGGAAATTTGACTAAGTTAAAAACTTTGAATCTCTCAATGTATAGTTATCCCAAATTATATGTGAAAAGCTTGGAGTGGCTTACTCGTCTTAGTTCGCTGAGATACCTTGACTTGAGTTATGCTGATCTTAGTGAAGCCACAAACTGGATGAAAATTGTCAGCAACCTCCCTTCCTTGTCTGATCTTGGTATGAAATACTGTAACCTTCCTGCCAAAATTCCATCACTAATTACGTCCACTAATTCCTCAGCCGCTCTCCATTCCATTAGCTTATCCTCGAATTATTTCAATGACAATTCAATATTGGAGTGGTTGTTCAGCTTGCCTGGAATCACTACTCGACTTGTACATCTTGACCTTTCTTGGAACGAACTTGGAGGTACCATCCCAGAGGCTTTTCAACACATGAAGCATCTTTCTCATCTCGACCTCTCTTATAATAATTTGAAAAATCCAGTGTCAAGTAAGCTCAAATGGAGCATGCCTTCTCTTTCATATCTTGATCTCTCCGGAAATAATTTTTATGGAGAATTTTCAGACCTTTTTAGCGATTTATGTAACTTGGAAACGCTCAAATTGGGAAATATGTTTGACGAGGGGACTAACAACTTCACTGATGACTTTAGTGATCTCTTCGAGACGGTACTCGGGTGTGCAGATCAGGTACTCGTGAGTGTGGATTTGAGTCGGAACAGTTTCTCCGGCTCTATTTCTGACACAATCGGCTCATTTTCTTCTTTGAGGGAACTCTATCTTGATGGCAACCAGCTAGATGGAAACATTAGTTCAGCTGTAGGACGACTTTTTAAGCTTGAGAAATTATATATATCTTCCAATTCTTTGCAAGGAACTCTCACTTCTGAACATTTCTTAGAATTATCTAAATTACAAGAATTTTCCTCGGGGAATAATCCTGGATTTGTTGTGAATATGAGTGGCAATTGGGTTCCTCCATTTCAGCTGGACGTACTTAATCTAAGAAGTTGCAAGCTGGGACCAGGTTTTCCAAAGTGGCTTCGAACACAGAAAAACTTATCCTATATTGATATATCCAATGCTCAGATCTCAGATAATGTTCCTGCGTCATTCTGGAACTCGTTGTCAGCCAATATGGAATACTTGAATATGTCGCATAATCAGATTTCTGGGGTGATCCCAAATTTGTCGGCCAACTTTCACAAACTTGAGTGTGTAGACTTGAGTTCAAACCTGTTTGAGGGTGCTCTACCATCTTGGTTCACAGTCGCTTCCTCATTACACCTTAATGACAACAGGTTCTCTGACTTCACTAGTTTCTCATGTCACAAAACCAAGAGTGCTTTGTCATTACTACTCCTGTCAAACAACTTGCTGTCCGGAGAGCTTCCAGATTGTTGGATGAATTTTGATCAACTGACAAGTCTACACTTAACAAGCAACCAATTGCACGGAAGTATACCGAAATCCATTGGAAGCCTGATAAAACTGGAGTCCTTACAGTTACATAACAACAGCTTATCAGGACATTTACCAGCGTCATTGGAGAATTGCAGATCCTTGATTATACTAGATCTTGGCTATAATTTATTTACGGGGTACATACCCCCATGGATTGGCTATGCCTTGCCGAATCTGGGTATTTTATTCCTACGAAGAAACAAGTTTTCTGGAGAGATGCCGTTGAGCCTTTGTCAAACTCTCCTATCTTCAGATATTGGACCTTTCGGCCAACAACATCTCAGGAAAGATTCCAAAATGCATTCGTAATCTCACAGCAATGGGGGAATATGGAGAATCCACTCTGCATTCTCTTCCTTGGGTAGAGTTTGGCAACCCGTTCTCTTTCATGCATCAGGAAACGTACATTAAAAGGGAAAGGCGGAGATTTAAAGAGTTTGTCTACACACCATTTAAATCCATAGATCTGTCTTCTAACGAGCTTCATGGAAAAATCCCGGATGGAATTTCAAGTCTTACTGGACTCGTCTCTTTGAATTTATCAGGAAACAGATTGGGTGGACGCATTCCATCAGATATCGATAACCTCAAAGCTTTAGAGGTTCTTGATTTCTCAGACAACCACCTATCAGGAGAAATCCCTTCAAGTCTTACCAAGCTGAACTATCTAGTAATCCTGGGTTTATCAAACAACGACCTGTCCGAGGAAATACCACGTAACCTCCAGTTACAGGGCTTTGATGCTTCATCATATACCGGAAACCCTGGACTTTGTGGTGCACCACTTCCAAAGTGTCCTAGAGGGCAAGCACCCGGAGTTGGTTCAAGTGTTGAAGACGAGCATGGTGTTTTCCCAGGGTTGTACATAAGTGTGGTGCTTGGGTTCATCATAGGATTTTGGGGAGTTTTTGGCCCTTTAGTGATCAAACGATCCTGGAGGCATGCCTATTTCCGGTTTCTTCACAACATTCATGACAAGTTCTATGAGATTGTTATCGTAATTGCAACCAAGACTTGGAGGAAACCTTAAAGCCGATATATAGGTATTCCTTTATCATTAGACATTACAGATTAAGACTTACCTGATATTAGTACTAATGACGGAGGTGCGATGATTAATAAAGGAATGATCCTAGGGTAATAGTGTGTGTATATATAGCGCTATGTACTTTAATTATTTTGCTAGTAAACATGGATTTACTGTCCAATGTAATTACGAATGATTTCCAGCTCCTCGGAACAGAAATGTAATGCACATCTTTGATAAGTGAGATTATAGGACTGTGAATTCACAATTGGACTCAATTAATCTGCAAACGCCCACGGAAATTTCAGTTGCAAATTACTGAGTGTACACTGCCTGTGGCTCTTCCAACTTTTAGCTTCAACATCAAGTCATGTCCGGGGCCTCTGAGTGGCAGTTCTTGACCAGAGATCTCAACTACAATGAACTGATCTCTCTTGTCAAGAATCGACATTGGTCACGGGTTCAAGGCTCGGGTTTACTCTATCACCGGACACCAGTATGTAAAGTATGCGTCTTTATCTTTGTTCCTTCTCTTATACCAGAAATATTATCTTAAAGATTTTTAACTATAAGCCGCTGGTAAGTACTCTCCCCGAATTTGAGGGGCACCCTGAAGTATCTTTAGTCTTTGCGTTGTCCACTGCTTATACCATGCTCCCGAGAGCACAAGGAGCATGGTGGTCCTTCTCACAATAGATGAGTGGGGGCCACATATTAAAAAATGAAAAATTATTTTAAGTGTGGTCCCCACTCCTTTATTGTGAGGAGGACCACCATGCTCCTTTTGCTCCCGGGAGCATAGTATAATTTTGCGTTGTCTTTGAACACAATGGTTAGTTACCCGTAATTTGTTTTGTGGCGAAAATGTGGAGCTGAATCTTCTATAAGTCAATTCCGAAAAGGATAGAATTGAACTTAGAAGTAGCTTAACCCATGTATCTCTGCCTCTCTTTGTCTCTGGACCTTTCAAGATTTCTCAGGACTTTGAGAGTTCTTTCGCAAGTCATGAGTATAAGACATGAATGTCGATGTCAATTTGTCACAACGCGACTACCATCTATGTCGTATGGACTTGTGAAGAGATAATTGAGCTCAACCCATTTGATACTCCTCAATCTATGTATGATCTTTAATATCTTACAAGTATACTCCTTGTCTAGAAGGTCACCTGAGTCCTTCCTTAGCTTGGTGAATTGAAATGATATTTGAGACATTATTTGGACCGATACTTCAATAATTATACTCAGTCTAGTCTCGGCTTCAATGAGTTTACGCGAACTATACTTGTCAGATAACCCTAAATTGGTGAAAATTATTAATCAGAGTTGGGATCCTCCAATTCTGTTAGATATTAGGAGTATCAGTTTAAGATCCTGCAAGTTACGTCAAATGCAAACCAATTTGTTCTACCTTGATGTATCCGATGCTGAATTTTCAGATAAACTTTCTGTTTTGTTCCTGCTAAAGCTAGATTTCTAATGAATGATACTTATCTAAGAACTTCAGCTACCTAATAATATGTGATTTCACTTCTGATTTGTCAAAAATTCTGCACCTGTAAAATTCATGCTGTCTTTTTCTCTTGTCAAATTTTAATTTCCTGTAGAATTTCGGTTATCAGTGTTGATGAATGATGAACTGATCATCTGCTTCATGAGACTAAATGGTCTAACTCTTACTGTACATTTTGTAAATTGATGAGGATTTCTACATATTGTTATCAGGTAGTGTTCTTTTGATAAGATCTGCACCGTGGTTGCGCTTGCAGCTGCCAGTGGCATGGCATTTGCTGCGACATCACAAAACCACCAATCATGTCACCATGCTAAGACGTTCTGTTCCCAGCTTGCTAGTATGCACCAGCAGTCCGCCGAGAAAAGCTAAAAAGGTATGTTTTCCCTACTTTGATGAATCAAATTATTCCTTGCTAAAAGTTACACAGCACATTTTGGGTACTTTTGAGGTTGGCCGAGGATGAAATCTTGGTGAATTGTTATCGGTTCAGTTGAGGGAGGCCGAGGATGAAAATTATCTGACCGTGATTTTATCTTGCCTTAAAGGGACTGATACTGATGAGCATTTCTACATTTTGTTATTTCGCGCAGATAGTTTTGTTTTGATTAAGATCTGCATCCATGGTCTAAGCGTATTTGTGATGGAAATGTCCTATTCAGTAGGACTTTGAACAGTTATTAGCTTAACCCATTTGATACTCCACATACAATGTTGACTAAGCTATGTGGAAATTAAATTTTTGCTAAAACATGAACTAAGGCAAACATACAATGAATATATAGTAACTTGTTAGTCTCTCCATTATTATTTCCTTCAGTCTTAAGATGACATTGCTTTCTACTTTTGAAATCAGAATGTTCCATCACCAACTGCCATTTCTGTTCTTGTGTGTGCTATTCTATTGCAGCATTTGCTTTGGTGGCACACCGCAACCCATCAAGTGTTTCGAGGACGAAAGACAAGCCCTTCTCCAATTTAAGCAGGGCATTACTCTGACAGATACATGTGGGTTTCTTACGTCGTGGGGAGCCCAAGGGGACTGCTGTCAGTGGGGTGGTGTAGAATTTTAGAGGGGAGGAAAAGTGAGAGAGTAAACCATGGAGAAGTTTACTGTGAAAAACTAACTCATAAACCTTCTCAATTAACTTAATACAATAAGACCTCTTATATAGGCTCACAAATAACAACTAACTACTAATATCCTAAAGCTAAGCAACCACATCCCACGTACAAACCCATGCATTAGCCACTTACTAACAAATATCCTAATTAATTGAAACCACTAACTAATTATTAGGAACATGACAAACTGATTTGACTAAATCAAATTATAATTTTTGGATCAATAATCCAACAGGTGGCATTCGGTGCGACAACACTACCAACCATGTCACCATGCTCAATCTTCCGGATTGTGATTTAGAAGGTCAGGTGAGTCCTTCCCTTGTTAAGCTTAAGCATTTGAGACATTTGAACCTGGGATTCAGTGTCGACTTTCAGCAGCCTATTCCCGGCTTCCTAGGTTCGCTAGCAAATCTAGAGCATCTTAATTTGTCCGGAGGTTTTCAAGGGGAAATTCCTAATCAGTTGGGAAATCTTACTCAGTTGAAAACATTGGATCTCTCAATGTATTGGAAGTCTGATTTATATGTGACAAGCTTGGAGTGGCTATCCCGTCTAAGTTTACTGAGATATCTTGACTTGAGTAATGCTGATCTCAGTAAAGCCACAAACTATATGCAAATTGTCAGTAACCTTTCTTCCCTGACAGATCTCGTTATGAATAACTGTTATCTTCCTGCCAAAATTTCATCATCACCACTTGCGTACATTAATTCCTCGACCACTCTCCGTTCCATTAGCCTTTCCGGAAATGATTTCAATGACACTTCAATATTCGAGTGGTTGTTCAGCTTGCCTGGATTCAAAACTCGACTTGTACATCTTGATCTTTCTGACAACCAACTTGGAGGTCCGATCCCAGATACTTTCAGACACATGCAGCATCTTTCGTATCTTGACCTCTCTAATAATAATTATTTCCAAAATCCAGTCTCAAGTAAGACCAAGTGGAGCATGCCTTCCCTTTCATACCTTGATCTCTCCACGAATGCTATTCATGGGAAATTTTCCAACATTTTTAGCGATTTGTGTAACATTGAAACGCTCCGTTTGGGGACTAACAACTTAACCGATGACTTGACTGATCTCATCGAAACAGTACCTAGGTGTGCAGATCAGAGACTTGTAACTCTGGACTTGAGTTACAACAGTTTCTCAGGCTCTATTCCTGACACAATCAGCTCATTTTCTTCGATGAGGGAACTCTATCTTCAGGGCAACGAGCTAACTGGAAACATTACTCGAGCTATAGGTCAGCTTTTTAAGCTCGAGAGAATAGATGTTTCTTCAAATTGTTTGCAAGGTAGTCTCACCTTTGAACATTTCTTGAATATGTCTAGCTTGCGAGAAATATCCTCAGCCAATAACCATGGATTGGTTGTGAACATTAGTGCCAATTGGGTTCCTCCATTTCAGCTGAACCTACTCGATCTAAGAAGCTGCAAGGTTGGTCCAGGTTTTCCAAAGTGGCTTGAAACACAGAAAAACTTAGTCGTCATTGATATATCGAATGCTCAGATCTCAGATAATGTCCCTGCTTCTTTTTGGAACTCATTGTCATCCATTCTGAAATACTTGAATATGTCGCATAATCAGATCTTTGGGGTGATCCCAAATTTGTCGAATATGCTTAGCAAGACCAGTGGTCCTACTGTAGACCTGAGTTCAAACCTGTTTGAGGGTGCTGTACCATCAGGGTTCACAAATGCATTCTCACTAAACCTTAATGACAACAGATTTTCTGACTTTACTTATTTCTTATGCCACAATATAACCAAAAGTCAAGTGCATGTCCTATATTTGTCGAACAACTTACTGTCCGGAGAGCTTCCTGATTGTTGGGTGAACTTTGATTTACTAATTAGTCTACACTTGGAAAACAACAAATTGCACGGAAGTATACCAAATTCCATTGGGAGTAAAAAGCAACTCCAGTACTTACACCTTTATAACAACAGCTTTTCGGGAAATTTGCCGGCCTCATTGGAGAACTGTACTCTCTTAGCTGTGCTAAACCTTGGGTACAATTCATTCACAGGGAAGATACCCCCCTCGATTGGTCACGCTTTTCCAACACTAGGCGCTTTAAGCCTACGAAGTAACAAGCTTTATGGAGAAATACCTTTGAGCATTTGTCGACTCTCACTTCTTCAGATATTGGACCTTTCTGTCAACAACATCTCTGGAACAATTCCAAAATGTATTCATAATCTCACAGGAATGGGTGAAGAGGCGGTATCATTTCTGGAACCGGATTATTCTTTTGAGGTTTATAATTCTTCGATCGTTCTTCCACGTTATGAAACAGAGATTGTGACTTGGAAAAGGGTGGAGCAAAGGTTTGAAAAGTCCTTGAGACTTGTTAAATCCATTGATTTGTCTTCTAACAAGCTGCATGGAAACATCCCAGATGGAATTTCAAGTCTCACTGGACTTGTATCTTTGGATTTATCAGGAAATAAATTGAGTGGAAACATTCCATCAGAAATCGGTAACTTGACAGCTTTAGAGGTTCTTGATTTCTCAGACAACCATCTGTCAGGAGAAATTCCTACAAGTCTCACCAAGCTGAGCTATCTAGAGATCCTGGGTTTATCAAACAACAACTTGTCCGGGGACATACCACGCAGTACGCAGTTGCAAGGCTTCAATGCTTCATCATATACCGGGAATCATGGACTTTGTGGTGCACCACTTCTAAAGTGTTCTAGAGATCGTCAAGCACCCGAAGTTAATAGTACTCCAAATGTTGAAGACGAGCATGATGAGTCGGATGGTGTTTTCCCAGGATTGTACATAAGTGTGGTGCTTGGATTTATCATCGGATTTTGGGGTGTCTGTGGCACTTTGGTTATCAAACGATCCTGGAGACATGCCTATTTCCGGCTTCTTCACAACACACATGACAAGTTCTGCAAGATTGCTATCTTAATCTCAGCCAAGACTTGGAGCAAACCTTAAATCCGATTGGGGATAGGTATATCTTTATCATTAGACATCACGAGTTAGAGTTACAAGTATATTTTATGGCAGGCGATACCTGAGATTAGTACTTAAAACATTCAGATTTTAACATGGTCTCTTTTGCTGCAGGTGCATGAAATAGTCTCTCATTGCGCATGATTAAGAGTGAGATGATTCGAACCTGAGTTGCATATCAACGACAACGAGTTTCTTTAGAGCTTGTGGTTTTAACAATTTTGTTTTTAGTTTCTTTTTTTCTTTTCTTTTTTTTGTTGGGGGGTGTACTTGTATACTGTATAGTTAGTTGTATGAACCCTTTTTACGAAATGGGTTTTCGGGTCATTTTGGATTTGACTGGATGAGTATCAAGTGAGGGCTGTTTGATTCAGGGTAATTTAGAAAGGGAAAGACTTGGTCCATGGATATGATGATCACTGAATTTAATGTGGACAATTTCTGCACCTGTATCTTATGACACAAGTCTAAGTTTTGAAGACAACTTTGATGAATGGAACCCACTCAACCACTCTATAATGGGTACAAATTGACACTAATTAACGTTCAACATTTCAAAGGTTATTCAATCTTGCATTATTGAGAAAATTTGAGCTAGGAGATTCTATACTCTAGAACATGAAAACATGCCATTTTCTAAATCCCATCATCCTATCTTGGATTGTACTGTCCTGCTACATATGTCGCCCTGTCAGTGGCGTTCACTGTTTTCGCAGGGAGAAAGAAGCCCTGCTCCACTTCAAACATGGAATCACAGAGGATTACTGTGGGCTGCTCGATTCATGGGGGCGTGATCCAGACTGCTGCCAGTGGCGTGGTGTCCTCTGCAGTAACCACACCGGTCATGTCATATCACTCCGTCTTGGTGAGGGTAATGCTGATAATTATGGATGTCTGGACGGTAAAGTGAGTCCTTACCTTAGTGAGCTTAAGCATTTGAGACATCTCAATTTAAGCACCAATTACTTTTCCCAGCCTGTTCCAAGGTTCCTAGGCTCACTGTCAAATCTAGAGTATCTTAGCTTGTCTAATGCTGGGTTTGAAGGCGAAATTCCTCATCAGATTGGTAATCTTACAAAGTTAACAACTTTGGATCTTTCAGGTAATACTTGCAGGGGAAAAAGTTTGTTGTGGCTTTCGCGTTTAAATTTGCTGACGTACCTTGACTTGAGTGGTGCTGATCTTAGTGAAGCAACAAACTGGTTGCAAAATGTTAACAACCTTCCTTTGTTAAGTGTTCTTCGTATGGATGGCTGTCAACTTTCTGCGAAAAATTCATCATCACTTACATATGGAAATTCCTCAGTCACTCTCCAAATTATTAGCCTTTCTGAAAATTATTTCCAAGACACTTCAATATTTCAGTGGTTGTTTAGCTTGCCTGAAATTAAATCTCAACTTGTGTACCTTGATCTTTCTGCAAACATACTTCAATGTCCGATACCAGATGGTTTTAGGCATATGCAGCATCTTTCACATCTGAGCCTCTCTAATAATTATTTGGAAGGTCCGATCTCAAGTGAGTTTTGGAATATGTCCTCCCTTACATATCTCTCTGTATCTGATAATAATCTTAGAGGAAGCGTCTTCAAACTCTGTAGTAAATTATGCAACTTGAAACGACTTTACTTGGCAGGTAATAACCTCACTGATGAGCTATCAAATGTCATTCAAATAGTTTCTGGCTGTGCAAATCAGGGATTATTGTTAACTTTAGACTTGAGTAACAACCGTCTTTTAGGTTCCATTCCTGACACAATCAGCTCGTTTTCTTCGTTGAGGGAACTGTATCTTGAGGAAAACCAGCTAAACGGAAAGATAAGTAATGACATAGGACGACTTTCTAAGCTTGAGAGGTTAGATATTTCCTCCAATTCACTGCAAGGAAGTCTCACCTCTGAACACTTCTTAAACCTTTCAAGTTTGCGAGAATTTTCCTCATCAGATAACCCGAAACTGATAGTGAACATCAGTGACAATTGGTATCCTCCATTTCAACTTGACACTTTAGATTTGGGAAGGTGCAACATGAGCTCAGGGTTTCCTAAGTGGCTTCGAACACAGAAGAATTTATCCTTCCTTGACATATCTAGTGCTGAGATTTCAGACGATGCTCCTGCTTCGTTTTGGAACTCGTTGTCACCCAATCTACAGCACTTGAATATGTCTCGAAATCAGATTTATGGGGAGATCGCGAATATCTCAGTAGTTTTCAGTGGACTATTTGAATTAGATTTGAGCTCAAATCTCTTTGAGGGTGCTGTACCATTCGGGTTCACAAACGTTTACTCATCATTATACCTTAATGATAACAGGTTTACTAACTCCAATAATGTTTTGTGTCCCGAAACTACCAGTATTTTATCAGAGATGGACCTGTCGAACAACTTGTTGTCCGGAGAGCTTCCTGATCATTGTTGGATGAATCTTAATCTAGTAAGTCTACACTTAGAAAACAACAGATTTTCCGGAAATATACCGAAATCCATTGGCAGCATGAACCAACTCAACTACTTGCACTTGCATAACAACAGCTTTTCAGGACATTTGCCAGCATCATTGCAGAGCTGCTCATCTTTGGTTATATTAAGTCTTGGCTATAATTCATATACAGGGAAGATACCCCCTTGGATTGGTCATGCTTTTCCGAAACTAGGTGCTTTAAGCCTAAGAAGTAACGACTTTTCCAGAAAGATACCTTTGAGCATTTGTCGACTCTCATATCTTCAGATATTGGACCTTTCTGTCAACAACATCTCTGGAGTTATTCCAAAATGCATTCGTAATTTAACAGCAATGGGGAGAAAGACAGATTCTAGTCTCGATTTCGCTACTGTTAGCTCGGATATCAATCACCAGCCCATTCTTATAGACCGTGAAACTGCAATCGTGACGTGGAAAAAGAAAGAGCAGAGATTTAAAGATTCCTTAGGACTTGTTAAATCGATCGATCTGTCTTATAACGACCTGCATGGAGAAATTCCAAATGGAATTGTTAGTCTCACCGGACTAGTCTCCCTGGATTTATCAGGAAACAGACTGAGTGGAAGCATTCCATCAGATATCGGTAACTTGACAGCTTTAGAACTTCTTGATTTCTCAGACAACCATCTGTCAGGAGGAATTCCTGCAAGTCTTACCAAGCTGAGCGCATTAGAAATCTTGGGTCTATCAAACAACAACTTGTCCGGGGAAATACCACTTAGCACTCAGTTGCAGAGTTTCAATGCTTCATCATATACCGGCAACCCTGCACTTTGTGGTGCACCACTTCCCAAGTGTTCTAAGGATCAAGCACACGGATTCAATAGTACTTCAAATGTTGACGACGAGCATGATGAGTATGGTGTTTTTCCAGGGTTGTACATAAGTGTGGTGCTCGGATTCATCGTAGGATTTTGGGGAGTTTGTGGCACTTTGTTTATCAAGCAATCCTGGAGACATGCCTATTTCCGGGTTCTTCAAAACATTCATGACAAGCTTTCTGAGATTGCTATCAAAATCGCAGGCAAGACTCGGACAAATTCTTAAAGCTTATCAAAATCAGGTAAAATTTATGTAGAAGCAAGGAGAATTTGGGTACGTCTAGTGCTAAGTAGCTCGCAAGTACGAGATGAAGCCCATTACTGTAGAAGTAGGTGAAGTCCAAACAAAAGCCTGTAAATGGATTTGGCATCTTGTATAAATCACATGGGTAGATATATGTCATTGTATATATAGTCTAGTTTGTACAGGTCCTTCAATGATTGAGAAATAGAAAACCTTACATCCAATTCTCGCAAAACTCACAAGCAATTGCTCACTGTTTTCTTCATACAAATCCTGACAACTTGGTGATGAGGATGCACAATCATATGAAACTCAACATGGTATCAGAGCGATCGTGCTCCTGATTACCAGAGTTGTCATATCCCTAAGCTTGTAAGCTGTTAATTCTTACTTTAAATTTCTTTTTGTTTCCGTTAATTAGAAAGCATAGAACTTTCGTCAGATTTATTTTACAAGAAAGCATAGAACTTTCCTGAAACTTTGAGTGAATAGCATAGTTCTATTCTATCTTGTCCTTCAGCAAAGCACAGATTTTTGCTGTTATTGTGCAAACTTTGATTGAATAGCATAGTCTGATTGGGATTGATTGAAGTAATTAATTATTAAAGACCCTATCTTTGGAGATATCGTGTGGAAGATTGGAACTTTGTGAAATTGGTGTTGTGTGGCACTCTGTCTATTGTTGCGTTGCTATTTGTGTGAAAATAGTATAGATGGCTGAACAAGGAGGAGATAATGTCCATAATGATGGAAATATGATTATGAGAGGCAAACAAATCAAGCCTGCTCTAATGACCAAGAATAAGGCTATTGAGCTGGTGTGTGTGCACTGTCCACACTTGAAGAATCACAAAACTGAGTATTGCTGGAAAGTTGTCGATTTTCCACCTAATCATCCCAAGATGAGAGAAATGAATCAGGCTGCAGCCTCAAGGAACAACGAAAATCATTGGGGTCAACGAAACTACCAAAGGGGGTTTCAAGGAGGCTGTGATCCTGGAGGTGAAAAGTGGAAGAACAACCACTCAAACCAAAACAAAACAAAGTATTATGGAGGTCAGTCGGCAGCAAATCTGCACAGTGAGCCTGACCAACATGACTTCGCATCAACCTTAGCATCCATGAACCGGAAAATTCAACAATTGATGAAACTTACTTCGAGTAGCAGCGGCAACAATGGAGCCGATGATGCAATTGCTGGCAACACTGCAGGTATGATCTTTAGTTGCAATGTTCAAACAACTAAATATGAATGGATCATAGACTCAGGGGCGTCAGATCATATGGCCGCTAGCCCTGACATGCTCGAAAATTTGAAAAAGATTGATAGCAAACCGAAAGTAAACCTGCCTAATGGGAAGACATCCTTTGTTACTCACAAGGGAGAACTCACTCTCTCTAATGGTTTGAAATTGAAAAGTGTTCTCTATGTGCCCGAATTTAGGCAAAATTTGTTGTCAGTGCAGAAACTTGCTAAAGATAATCACTGCAAGGTAATATTTTGTGACACCCATTGTGATGTGGAAGATTGTGTAACTCATGAGGTCAAGGAAATAGGAAGAGCATACAATGGTCTTTATTATCTAAACAACAACCACAAAAAGAAGCAAATCAACTCCCAAGTGCTCAAGCCAAGAAATCAAGCTTTTGTTTCATCTAGTACACTGTCTTTGGGTGAAAATTGTAATCCTAAGAATGACTACTGTAGTGCCAAGCCAACAGTTGGTGTTTTACCCAAATGCATCGACATTTCTGGCTTAAATGCCAAATCTGATCCCTCTGTCTATAATATTTGGCACAACAGGCTTGGGCATGCTCCCCTCAGCAAACTTAAACACATAAAATCATTGAATTTAACTAAAACAAATGAGCCAGATGGTATTTGCTTGTCTTGTCCTATGGCCAAACACACTAAATCGCCTTATCCGACCAGTATGACCACTGTGGCCCATCCCTTTGACCTTATACATATTGATATATGGGGTGCTTACAGAGTAGCATACAAAGGAAAGTATAGATACTTCTTGACTATTGTTGATGATCTGTCTCGAGCTACATGGGTGTATTTGCTTGAATTCAAGTCACAGGCCTTCGATACCTTGAAGTCCTTTTGCAGATATGCTGAAAATCAGTTTGGAAATAGAGTCAAGGTTGTGAGATCTGACAATGCACTTGAATTTGATGACAAGAACTGTATAGAGTTCTTTGACAGTAAAGGGATTGTTCATCAAACTTCTATAGTAAGAAGACAACAGCAAAACGGAGTTGTCGAGAGGAAACATAGACATGTGCTTGAAATAAGTCGAGCACTCAGGTTTCAAGCAGGTCTACCGTTGAGCTACTGGGGAGATTGTGTTTTGACAGCAGCATATCTAGTCAATCGACTACCTTCCTCTGTAATCCAAAACAAAACGCCATATGAAGTGATATACGGAAATGAACCAAGCTACAAGGGCATTAAATCTTTTGGATGCCTTGTCATGGCCTATAATCCAGAAGAAAGCAAGGATAAGTTTCAACCTAGAGGAGTGGCATGTGTATTCTTGGGTTATCCAACAGTTCAGAAAGGTTACAAGGTTCAAGACCTGGTAACTAAGAGAAGATTTGTTACAAGGGATGTGACCTTCCATGAAAATGTGTTCCCGTTCTTGAAGCAGACCAAAAGGGTATTTATGCACCCCATTCCCTCACAATTCAGCCAAGAATCTATGGACATTCCAATCTTTGAGAATGAAAATTATGAGAAAGTTACAGTTGAATTTGAGACAAGAGAACATGACGAGACACACAACACTGCAAATTCAAATGAAGAGTGCGACTCTGTTCAAGAAGCCGATTCAAGTGAGGGGGAGTTGATGACAACTCTACCAAGGAGATCAGACAGGGAAAAGAAGGAACCTGTGTGGATGAAAGATTTTATTGTGAATTTCAAAGGCAAAAACAGCAAAGAGGAAACAGCTAAGGTTGTACCTGTTGCGGAAACAGAGGTAAATGTTGTGTTCGCTAACATGGTCAAACAGATATCTGAACACCATGAACCCTATTTTTACGAAGAAGCTGTCAAGGACAGAAACTGGGTCAGTGCAATGAATAAGGAGCTTGACGCTCTTGAACTTAATCATACATGGGAAATTACGAACCTACCACCTGGTAGGAAGGCCATAGGGTGTAGATGGCTATACAAACTGAAGTTTAAGCCAGACGGAACACTGGAAAGACACAAAGCAAGGCTTGTTATACAAGGTTGTAGACAAAGAGAAGGAGTAGACTACTCTGAAACTTTCGCTCCCGTTGCCAAAATGACCACTGTAAGGGCACTTCTAGCTACCGCATCCATGTTAGGCTGGAAAACCTTTCAAATGGATGTCACAAATGCTTTTCTACATGGTGAATTGAAGGAGGAGGTCTACATGAAGCTACCAAAGGGGTACACTGGCATAGGGAGTAGAGTGAGTGTGGGAGCTCAGTCATCAATTTTAAGTCACGAACAGAAAGTTTGCAGGCTCGTCAAGTCTCTTTACGGCCTAAAACAGGCTCCAAGGCAATGGTTTGCCAAACTATCTCATGCTTTGATCAGGTTTGGGTACTCACAATCCAGTGCTGATCCATCTTTGTTCATTAAGAGTCAAAACAAAAACATTACTACAATCTTGGTATACGTTGATGACATGGTAATTGCTGGCAATGACTCGGCTGAAATCAAGCAACTCAAAAGCTTGATGCATGGTGAATTTCACATGAAGGATTTAGGTGAGCTGTCTTACTTCCTGGGATTGGAAATAGCCCACACTCCTCAAGGAATATTTGTTTCACAGAAGAAATACACAACTGATATATTACAAGAGTTTGGCATAAAGAAAGAAAGAGCTCTGAAAATCCCCTTGGATGCTAATGAAAAACTCGAGCCAGACAAAGGTACTCCTCTACCTTGTCCTGATATTTATAGGAGACTCATTGGTAAACTCATCTATCTCACTATCTCGAGGCCAGACATATCTTTCTCTGTTCAATTGTTGAGTCAATTTATGCAAAACCCAACTTCTGATCATTGGCAAGCAGCAAGACGAGTGTTGAGATATCTTAAAGGATCCCCTGGTCAAGGCATACTACTTGCTAATTCTTCATCTGCCAAGCTTACTGCGTATTGCGACTCCGATTGGGCCTCGTGCCCCTACTCAAGGAGATCTACAACAGGGTTTTGTATTCTCCTTGGCAACTCTCCCATCTCATGGAAATCTAAGAAGCAAGGAGTGGTTGCCAGGTCATCTGCTGAAGCAGAATATAGGGCTATGGCTCTGACTACGTGTGAAATAACGTGGATACTGTCACTACTCAAAGAACTTGGTCTTAAACATCTCACCTCTGCTATCCTGAAGTGTGACAATCAAGCAGCACTATCTATTGCTGCTAATCCCGTTCTACATGAAAGAACGAAGCACATAGAGATAGACTGTCATTTTATTCGAGACAAGGTCTCCCAAGGCACGGTTATACCCTCATATGTCCCTTCCAGACACCAAATTGCTGATGTGCTCACTAAAACGCTCACTGTGTCACAGCACAGACGACTACTTAGCAAGATGGGAGTTCAGGATTCCCCTCACTCTCATCTTGAGGGGGAGTGTAGAAGCAAGGAGAATTTGGGTACGTCTAGTGCTAAGTAGCTCGCAAGTACGAGATGAAGCCCATTACTGTAGAAGTAGGTGAAGTCCAAACAAAAGCCTGTAAATGGATTTGGCATCTTGTATAAATCACATGGGTAGATATATGTCATTGTATATATAGTCTAGTTTGTACAGGTCCTTCAATGATTGAGAAATAGAAAACCTTACATCCAATTCTCGCAAAACTCACAAGCAATTGCTCACTGTTTTCTTCATACAAATCCTGACAACTTGGTGATGAGGATGCACAATCATATGAAACTCAACAATTTATTGTGGAGAGAATTTGGAGCTATAAAAACTCGTCTAAGGATAGAAATGAACTTGGAAGTAGTTCACACATGTATGGTGTATATCTGGTCTCTGGTGCTAAATATATCCTTTAGTATATTGCAGTAAAGCGTCTCTAAGGTCCGGTAAATTGGCTTAGAGCGAGTTTTTTTATCAGTCAGTGAACGTCTATTTTGTTTTGGTTATATATTCTGTTAGTAGTAGATCACTGAAACGGATTAGCCGAGTCTCATAAGATTAGTAGTACCTGGTTAACAACGGATGTAAGTCTACTAATTGATTCACGCACTTTTGATTAGCAGCCTGCAAATTAAATCCATGTATAACAACCTCCATATATTAGGTCCAGTTCCGACAATGTATAACAACCTCCATATAGTAGGTCCAGTTCCGACGATGTATAACAACCTCCATATATTAGGTCCATATATTAGATATCCATGTATACTAAGTCTTCTCACTACCTAGACTTTGAAAGTTCTTACCAAGTCATGAGTAAGATAGACATGTCAATTTCAACATGTTAATAATGCGACTAGTCAGACCACTATGTTCAAGAAGACTTTGGAAGAAATAATTGAGCTTACCCATTTATTGCTCTACATAACTACATACAATCTTCATTATTTTGTGAGTATCTTATGACTTCTTCACAAGTAGACATGGAAATGTCTTAGTAAAACACAGAAATTTCACTATCACTGATTAATTTTAGGATAATACATTTTGTAGACATGGACCGATACCACTCCTTTCCGATTGCTATAGAAATAATGTTTGGACTACAAGAAGCAAATTTGAGCCATAACATATATCAAAACTGGCTTCTGAGTTTTGAAGTGTTCTGCAAAATTAGTAACATGCAGATCGATCATCCATATATAATTGACTGGTTTAAGAATTAAGATTTTGATATACGCTCATCACAGAATCTACACCGGTTTTATCCACCGTAAATTGCACTACAACCTCACATGAAAGCATGTCATCCCCTAATTCCTACTGTTTTGCTGTCTTGTCTGTTGTCCTTGTACTTATGTCGCTCTGTCGTTGGGCAAAGCAATGTAAATAGCATCATCCAGTGTCCTGGCCGGGAGAGAGAAGCTCTGCTGGAGTTCAGACATGGCATAATTAACGATGATTGTGGGTTGCTCACATCTTGGGGAGGCAATGCGGACTGCTGCCAGTGGCACGGTACGGTGTCCACTGCAGTAACCAAACCGGTCACATAATCGTGCTCCGACTTGAGGGAAAAGCTGAAACAATTACCTGTCTTTGAATGAAGGTATGCTGAGTCTTTCCCTTGCTGAGCTTAAGCATTTGAGACATTTGAGACACCTCGAACCGGCCCTGTCTTGGTTTACTTCCTCCGAAACTCGTCTGTCAACCCCCTCTAACGCCTCCTCCACATCACTAATAGGGGCGGCCATGAACATGTGTGCGTGTATGACATAAGCCATTATTATATGTGTACCAACTTCTAATAGAACCATGGACTCTGATACCATAATAGAACTACCCTTGGATCCATAATTCTGAGAAATTCATTGATGTTATTATTCACAAACGTTAGGCCTTATTTATACGTTGTCTTGCAACGTAAGGAACCACATTCCTAATTACATAAGGAAACAATTATATTACAATATACAAATAAACCGACTTTCCTAATAACTTCGATAATCATTCATTGACCGTCTTGTTCTTTTTTTTTTTTTTTGGTTGAGAAAGTATGTGTTTAATTGATCGACTTCTTTATCCTTTTTTTCATCACATTTGTATTTTTTTTATTGATCCACTTTTCAATGCTTATACTATGCACCAAGGTGCACAATGAGTATAGTGCACCTCCTCACAATAGAGGAGTAGGGACTCCCTACTCCTCTATTGTGAGGAGGTACACCATACTCATTGTGCACCTTGGTGCACGATATAATTTGTGTGGAGGAATTGACTTAACTAACCCCCTTGGTAATTGGCAATTCCTGTGGAAATTTAATTCCTACATGCAACCAAATTGTTTTGAGGAATTTCTACAACCTGGGAAATGGGAATTCATGGGCATTTCGAATTAAGAAGTGGAGACTTTTTTTATAAGGTCATGTACGATTGGACTTCACTTTTTCTGATTTGATTGAATTGAGTTGATTTGATTTGAATGAACTTGGTTTGATTTGATCTGAAGTGATTTTATTGATAAATTTAGTGCATTTTGACGAATTAATAACTAGAAGTAGGTTAGATTCATTGATTGTTATTTGGAAAATTGTGATCTGATTTGATTTGATTTGGATGAAACTGATATGATTTGATTTGATTTGAATAAATCTGATCTGATTTGAAAACACTGTCTAATAAGTTGAATCGCACATGTTCTAAGTGATTACCAAATTAATTTGTATGAGGCCTTTTGGGAAGGAGGTTAAAAACAAACGTGAGTGTTAGACCCAACGCTGACAATATCATACTAATTGGAGTGGTGAATGGGTGATTGGTAGACGCAAGGGCCCAACAAGTAGTATCACAGCTCAAGGCTCAACTTGGGTTTTGGCGCACAACATGTAAAATAACATATTTGCGGAAGGTCCACGTATCTTGTAGTATGGTGGATTGGTCAAGACTTGAAAAGGTTTCTGGGATGAAGCACAATACCAGATCCATGTGCGTTATTAGGCCAAAACGGATGATATCATACTAATTGGACTGAAGATTGCCAAATGCAGGGTTAGTGAGCATGCATGATGAGAACCATGACCAAGATGCTAAGGAATATTTAAGCGGTTTTGCTAGCCCACTATGCTGGAGCATAGCATTAGAGAGGAAAAGGGAAAAAGGCGAGTTGAGGTATCACATGCACATCAAGGGGGAAAGGTGAGTGAACGGATCACATACACGGCACATTACGAAACTGTCCATTTCGAGTGTATATATCAAAATACATTTAGTCCACCATCAACCAACAACAACCATTGTCCCATATAAGAAAGAAAGGTACGAAATGTTTAAGACGACTTTAAATTGATAAGGATCGGACAACAAAACTATGTTTAAGACCACTTTCAGTACTGTAAATCGATAAGGATCGGACAACAATAAAATGTTTAAGACGACTTTGAATTGACAAGGTTCGGACAATAATAATTGTCTGAGACCGACGGAGCCTTAACAAATCCAGGCCATAATACATTAACCTTCAATAATGATTTCTTCAATCATTTGTTTTGATTGTACTACCATTGTCGATCCAATTGAGTAAGCCTAACTGTTTGTTGATTGATTTCATTGAACTGTCTCAATCGGTGATACAGAAATAGCCAATTAATTTGTTTATTGACGGAATGAATTTAAGCCTAGCTTTTATTGTGCAACACATGATTAATTAATTGATTATTAGAATAATGAAATTGTATTATTGTTCATTAAATCATTTCTCTTAAACATACACTTCCGGCCAGTCCTCTTAAATAGTGTCCTTCTCCCAATCTCCCTTGTACTTCACGCTACCACTAATATATTAGTATTCTGTTTACTCAAAATTTCGAAATCCATTTTAATTATTAAGATAACCCATAATGAGCATTACTGAAAACAACCTGAAGCTTGAACTACAATCTAGTAGTGATCGTATCAACGATCTTAAGGCCTTCGATGAAAGAAAAACCGGGGTGAAGGGGCTTGTAGATGAAGGAACTGATAAAATCCCTAGCATATTTGTTAGGCCAGAAGAGGAAAGGTCTAAGGAACTTAGCACTTGCCATGATAAGTTAACCATTCCTGTTATAGATCTTGCAGGTGTTAACGTAGAAAATGGCCGCGCCAAGATCATATCAGAAGTTCTTGGAGCGGCCGAAAAATGGGGATTTTTTCAGGTGGTGAATCATGGGGTACCCTTGCAAGTGTTGAAGAACATGACTGAAGCTGGTCGGATGTTCCATGAACAAGATGATGCTAATAAAAAGGAGTTCTACAGCCGTGACGCGTACCAGAAGGTGAAGTTTAACACAAATACTGATTTTTATAAATCAACTGCTGCTAATTGGAGGGACACCTTCCAAGTCAATCTGTTACATACCGGTGTACTTGATCCTCAGGAGCTGCCTCCAATATGCAGGTCTATTGTACATCCAATCTCTTGTTCGAATATTGAGTCGTGTCGTATACTCCTATGTATCATGTATGTATTGTACATTATGGCCCGATTTTAATATGTTTAGAAAATACTTAACTGTAATAAAACCATGTCTGGTGCAGGGATGCAACGTTGGATTATATCGACGAAACCCTCAAGCTTGCTGAGCTCCTACTCGAGTTAATATCCGTGGCTCTCGGGCTCAAACCAGATCATATTATTCGCGAAACGGAGTGTATGAAGGGTTGGAACTTTGCATGCCACTATTATCCTGCATGTCCAGAGCCAGATTTGACCTTGGGAATAACCAAGCGCTGTGATCCTTCATTAATTACGATTGTTCTAAGCGATCATATTCGTGCTCTTCAAGTTCTTCATCAAGATCAATGGGTAGATGTTGACCCTATTCCTGGTGCCTTCATTGTTAACATTGGAGACTTTCTCCAGGTTGGTCCATCTCTTCGTTCGTCTCTTACTTACATAATAAGCTAGTACAGTTCTCCCTATTTCTAACATTTTGATAGATTAAAGTCTATGATGCATGGATCGTTGTACCAGATCGGGTTTTTATGCTCACCCCTAGCTAGTTGAGAGTATTGTGGCCGCGCGCTAATTAGTCTGTATTTTGATACAGGTGATGTCCAACGGCAAGTTGAAAAGTGTATGTCACAGAGTAATTGCAAACAAGGTTGGACTAAGAATTTCAGTTGCATTATTCATCGTAGGCTTGTTCTCATCTCCAATCAGATATGAACCAATTAAAGAGCTGCTCTCCGAAGAAAATCCACCAATTTACAAGGAGTTCGGTAGCAAAGAATTTTACGATAACTACGTGTCTGGATCCATCACTGAGCGTGGAGTGGAAAAGTTCAAGTTACCAACAGCTGAGGCCTGAGATACCTTGCCATAATCTCTATTCCTGAAAAAGAAAAATAGCGTATCGTATTGTATTGTATCAAATAAAGGTCATGAATGTCATTGTGTCATGTCTGTGTTTGTTTATTTCTACTTGAAGTAATCTCTCCCTGAATTAATATATAACGTTTTCGAATTACGAGGTGTACTATAGTTCTAGTTTACAGTTTTAGAAAAGAAAAATACATATCGAAAAATTATAAAATGATGTATATATATTGTTTGTTTGGTATCGAAAAATACTTTCATAAAAGTATATATAATTTGATCATTTTCACTAATTTATCTATGAGATATTGATGGATAAATGAGACATCTCGAAATGTGAGAAAATCATATATAATTTTATGAAACTGATACTTATTGTATTTGGTACCTCTGTCTCAATCACTATAACACAACATCTGTCAATTTGTTATTTAGATTTAGTGATGTATGTGATATAAATTTATATATCTTACATAATATGTGTTTAATTTTGTTTAATCTTTAAACTTCAGTCATGATATATAAACATGTAAGACGACAAAGGTTGGTTGGAGTAGGCGATGAAAGTAAATGACTTTATGAATAGAGTTAAAAAAAATAGCTAGAACGTTAATGTCATGTAAGTACATAATGTGTGAACTTTGAAAAATGAATTACTCGATAGTTCTAGATTAATGGTAACTTTATTTCGTTATTACCTTAAAAATAGCTTTATTTAACTACAATCATCATAGTGATTTGGATCGGATAATGGAAGGTGGCTATATAATATACAACATTATTGTTAATGTGACCGTGCAACGCACGAGCTTTAAACTAGTTATGTACTATTTCAATAGCTATAGGAGATGTGGTGTTGTATGAATTAAGCGGATGAGGAACCTGTACTGTAGAAGCCATGGATGGAGACAGGGCCGTAGCGTTTATTTGGGAGGCCCTGGACAAAATAAGTTAAAACGGCAAATGTGGGGCCCTAAAATATTAAGGGATATATATTAATAGCGCCATATGTGTTCGAGATGCCAAATTACACATAATTTTAAGTACTAATAGATGATTGGAATTAGCAAATCGCATAATCTAGTGGAAAAGAAGAAGAAAAAAGATTTAAAAAAAAAAAAAAATTCAAGAAACTGCTAAAGCCTTTCAGAAAAGAAAAAGGAAAAAAAAGAAAGTGGGTTAGAAAGATTCGAACCCCAGTCATCCAGCTCATATTTCTGCACACTTTACCACTAGTCTGTGCGTGTGTATTGAAGTATTTGGTAAATGTAATGTACATATACTTAAATCTGAGGCCCCTAAGACTTCGGGGCCCTGCTCGCCCGTGTCCATCTACGGCCCTGGATGGAAGGATGCAAAGTGAGGGAGGGAGTTCAACTAGAGGTGATGAGTCTTCTTCGTCAAAGAATAGAAGCAAAAGACGGCCGTTTGGCTGATGTTGTGAGTAGCTTTTTGCGGAGGGTTTTAGATACTATGTCGAATTGTCGAGAGTAAGCAAAAAGAAGTACAAAAAAAACTCCGAGGGACGCACATGAGGTTGTGAAGAAGTTTGAGGGGATTGGTCTACATCCAATCGTGAGAGATAGACGCGAAACGATTCATGAATGGTCTGGTGCATGACTTTGAGATGTGAAAGGTGGACGCTCTCGGAAGATGAAAAGTTAGATTGGGTATTAACGTGCCACCTCAATGAGTAGTGTAATCTTATTTGCTCATGTTTTGCCTTTTTTATATGAAACATATATATTAACGCTCATTATTTACGAAAAAACAATTGGGCTCAATTCGATACATGTAAGTTGTTCATGGTTTTTGAACTTTCGAATCCCAAAGGTCTCCAAACATGATTGAGGAATTGAGTTCCTGGATTTCAATCCAGGTGTCCCCAAATTAAATCGATATTTGATCTGACCCGCCATATGCATGCAATTTTTTAGAATTTTGATTAGCCAATTAATGTGTACATCCACGTCAAGATGCGTGCTCGTTGGCTCTACGCATTTTATATCCGAACGGTTGGAGTACTAGCTTCATATTAGTGAATAAGTGTACATCCTTTCATTCTATGATTCTTGTTCACTAGACCACGTACTTTACTTGACATCGTGTATCCAAAAAAAAATTCTATTAGCGTTTTGTTTTAGTTTTATATGAACTAAGATAAAAGAACATATGTACTTTGTGTGCACACCACCAGTTTGAAGAAATGCCAAAGAGAAGAGTCTCACGTTATGTGTATTGAGACGACTTTAAAAGGAAAAGGATCGCACAACAATAATGGTGACTTTCTGTAAATTGATAAGGATCAGACAACAATAATACTATGCTTAAGACGACTTTAAAATGAAAAGGATCGGATAACAACAATTGACTGAGACGGAGAGAACATTCAAAAATCCATTAGCCTTCTCAATAATGATTTCTTCAATCATATCTTCTGGTTGAAGTACCATTGAAGAAGTCTAAGTAGTGTTTAATGAAGATGCCAACTTTCCTTGTACACAAATAGCCGATTACTGTAATTTGTTTGACAAAAAAAAAAGCTCATGAATAATCAAAAAACAATATTTCCTCTATTATTATTCCTGCAATATCGACAATAATAAAACTCACAAGTATTGTTTATCAAATCATCATTTCATTCTCATAAAACATATATTTCCGGTAAGTGCGCTGTTTTTCAACTCAGGGTTCGAGTCGTTTCGGCATTCTCCCTTACTTCTTCACGTACACTACCATTAATATTATAATTAGTAGCCCTTTTACTCGAAATTTCAGAATCACATTTTAATTATTAAGAAAACCCATAATGAGCATTACTGTAAACAAAATGGAGCCTGAACTGCAAATTTCTAGCAAGAACGATCGTATCAACGATCTTAAGGCCTTCGATGAGAGGAAAAAAGGGGTTAAGGGGCTTGTTGATGAAGGAACACAAAAAATCCCGAGCATATTTGTTAGGCCAAAAGAGGAAAGGTCTAACGAATATAGCACTCGCCATGAAAAGTTAACCATTCCTGTTATAGATCTTGCAGGTGTTAACGAAGAAAATGGCCGCGCCAAGATCATATCAGATGTTCTTGGAGCGGCCGTAGAATGGGGATTCTTTCAGGTGGTGAATCATGGGGTACCCTTACAAGTGTTGGAGAAGATGACTGAAGCTGCTCTGATGTTCCATGAACAAGATGATGCGATTAAAATGGAGCTTTATACTCGTGATGACTTGCAAAAAGTCAAGTATTTCACAAATTATGATTTTCATAGAACAACAGCTGCTAATTGGAGGGATACCTTCCAAGTCAATCTTTTACATACCGGTGTACTTGATCCTCAGGAGTTGCCTCCAATATGCAGGTTAATTAACTTAAGTCCTCCTACTAATTAATAATTAATCGTCTCTTGTTCGAGTATTGAGTCGTATTATCGTATGTACATTGGCCTGATTTTGTGCAGGGATGCAACGTTGGATTATATCGACCAAACCCTCAAGCTTGGTGAGCTTCTACTTGAGTTGATATCCATGGCTCTCGGACTCAAACCGAATCGTCTACGCGAAACGGAGTGTATGAAAGGTTGGAATTTTGCATGCCAGTACTATCCTGCATGTCCAGAGCCAGATTTGACTTTAGGAATTAACAAGCACACGGATCCTTCGTTCATTACAATACTTCTTCAAAATCATATTCGTGCTCTTCAAGTCCTTCATCAAAAACAATGGGTTGATGTTGACCCAATTCCTGGTGCCTTCATTGTGAACATCGGAGACTATCTCCAGGTTGATGTCTTATTCTCTCACTAATAATAATACTCGTATATACTACCTCTGTTCCAATTTAAACTTCATGTTACTATTGATCGCGCACTTTAAGTTAGGTGATTAGGTCATTTTTACCGTGATATAGTTTATTGAAAATCGAATTATATAATATTTACCCTTACTATTGATGCAGGCGGTGTCCAACGGCAAGTTTAAAAGTGTAGATCACAGAGCAATCGCAAACAAAGTTGGACCAAGAATTTCAATTGCATTATTTATTGCAGGCTTGTTCTCATCCCCAGTTAAATATGGACCGATCAAAGAGCTGCTATCTGAAGAAAATCCACCAATTTACAAGGACTTCACTAGCAAAGAGTTTTACGATAATTTCATGTCTGCAACCCTCAGTGGCCATGAAATTGGATATTTGAAGTTACCAACCGCGACGAAAGACATCTTAGCATCATCTTCTTTAATGGATTAACAAATCAATATCTGGCGATAAGTCTGATAACTAAATGAAAAATATTACATACATCTCGTTGAACTGTCTCAATCTATGATTCTATGATGCACAAATTGCCAATTACTCCGTATTAGTTTGGCGGAATAAATTTAAACCTTTTATTGTGTATTAGTGTATCACATAGTACTTGATTATATGAGTAATATTGAGTAAACTACTACAATCGTAAGACAAAAAAATGAATTGTCATACTCCCTCCAATTTTTCAATTGTTTACGTTAGACCTGTGTTCTACTCACAAAACCCGACCCAATGTTAACAATTGAATGAAATGGAGGGAGTACACCATTATTTTTTTTTCTTAGTTATTATTCATGCAATATCAATAGTGAATTCATATTACTATTTATCGAATCATTTCTCATGAACATACATTGTCAATCAGCCAATACGTTGTTTTCATTCAGGGCCCGAGTCGTTTTAAATAGTGTCCTTCTCCCTTACTCCACACTACCGTACCACAAATATTAGTAATTCTTTTACTCAAATTTAAAAATTCATTTTAACTATAAAGAAAACCCAAAATGAGTATAATTAATAACCACCAATTAATAATACTCCTGGAGATCATAAACCACACCTAAAAAGATGTACTAACCGTTCGTGAAACTGTAGGCACAATCGTTGTACCGCACATTCGTGGATGGGCGGGATGAGTTGTTTTAATTTAGAGAAGAAAGGGGTATGACCATATGGGTAGATGTTGGGAATTACTTTGTTGGCCAAATCATTGTGATTAGCTATATATGTGCTATCACTAGTTGCTTGGTTGTTGAGTAGTCGCAAGATAATTGGTAGTCATTAGATAATTGGTGATGTATGAATGGTCTGTTAAGGTATAACACCAATGACTGGACATTAACTATCAGTTTAGGGCCCGTTCGTTATCATTGTTGTTTTCAGTTTTTGGTTTTTTTGTGTAAAAGATTTAGTTAAATAAGTTGCAAAGATAAAATTTAATTGTATGTTGCTATAATAGACATACTGAAAATGAAAACTGACAATATATATAATTGAAAACTGAAAACCACTTTTTTCGGTTTTAAAAAACGGGACTTTGGTTTGAAAAAAAAAAAAAAAAAACTAAAAACTGAAAAAAGAAACGATGTCAAACAGGCCCTTAGACTTTTGTTTGATGACTTGACTCTTTCACATGGTATCAGAGTCTCATCGATTTTGAGGGTTTACAGTTCAAATCCTGATAGCCCCTTCCTCTGTCAAGTTGACTATCAAGTACTCCGTATATGATATGGGCGGACGATCATTCTCCAAAGGTGGGTGGCCATAGCATCCCCCCTTGCACATTCATAAGTCACCTTGTTCACTTTTGAATTTGCACTGAATTTATTTATTATAATTCATACAGTATTATTTATTATTCATGTTAAAGCTTTTACGAACTAAACACTATTATTATCAAATACATAATTATATTTTGCATGGAGATAACAAAAGAGAGAACTCAAAACTCCGTTATTATATATATAATAATCTCATTAAAACAAATATAATTATTATTATCGTGAAATGATAACCAAGTATATGAACCATGAGCCCAACAATTTTCTTTTTCCAACATCAGAGTAGGTAATACACAGATGTGGCCGTGGGGTTATGAGGATTTGAACTTGGTATAACTTTGAGGTTGATGACCTATAACAGTTAGGCCATCTTTAACATCCCTTACCAAACAGTTTTTTTGAGTCACCCCCAATTATTCCACTATAAACTTTCCAATTATTTGCAAACTTCTTACAAATTATTCAATGCTCTGTAGCCTGTAGCTCACTGCTCATAACATGGACATGGACTTTTTCCCACCAACAAGAGGTGAAGCAAAGGCAAGAAACTCTGGATTAGACTCAAAAATGTGCATCTCATGCTCATCCAAGGTAATCCATGCTTCAAGGCCACCATTTGGAAGTTCTATAAAAATGGTGAGATTTTTGAAATAAGAAATAATATTACCACCTGAGATCCCAGTCCATATAGGCTTTCCAAACCCAAAATCCAAATCAATTTTACCCCATGTATTAAATTTATATTTACCCGCCCTTTCAGTGTTGCTTGCAACATCACCTACTTGATTCCTAGATTGTAAAAGGAACTCCCGCCCTTTTTCCCCTACAACTGCCTTTAGAAATCCTGGATCCTTTGCATTTACGGCTGCTCTTCTTGTGGACATGATCAACTCCTTCAATTCTAATGGCCGCGCTTCCCTTTCATGTTCCGTGATGCCATGCATGATCATATTCCCAACGGTTGTATTTGGTAATAGCGGATTCGTGTGACCTCGTATGTTCGCTAGCATTATCACCATTGACGACCACGACCCTGTATCATTTAATTCCACTCATTAAATTAAGTTAATTCAATACAAAATATATAAAAAATTTACGATAGAGTAACAGTGGGTGGGCTCTTGACTGTACATAATGAAAGCGATTTTTTTTATATGAAAGAGTAGACCTGGTAAATGCGTCATTTTAATATAATTCAGCAGTGTTAACTGTTAAGTAGAGTGATGAGGTAGGTACGTACCTGACTTGGAGTAAACATCGGCAGCCAAAGTGGCATGCTTCCAGATGAAAGCCGAAACTGCCTCCATTCGAGTAGGTTTACGTACTTGATCACTTGCACCCACAACTCTAATAGCAGCAATAGCATCAGCAGTGAAAACAAAGGGTTTGATCACACACGGGCACCCACCTTGTTGTTCACGACAAGGCCAAAATGGCAATGGCACCCTACCTTTTGGCACTACTACCTGCTCATCATCATCATCATCCTCCCTGATTAGTAGTGGCGGAAACATCTCTGCGGCCGCGGTGAAATCGGGGATGGGGCCTACATAACAACCACCTTCTGGGGGCATAACTGTATTAAAGTGTGTCCAGCTCGACAACAACTGACGGACGGAGGTCCCATCTAGTAGTTTGTGCAAAGAAAGCCACGCGATGGCCACGCCACCACACTCGAACTCAGTCACTTGGACTGCAAACTGCACCAACTCCTTTATCAACTCGTGTCTACTCGACAGCCGCCTCGGCCGCCTTAGCATTATCGATGGGTTCGTGGTCCCAACGGCCACATCTTTCTCCACGGGTAGAAAAAGATGGAGGGAGTCAACCCGGTGGGGCCCATTGAGGAAGTCGGAGAGCGTGGAATTGACTCGAGCAACGACGAAGGGGACACCTTCATCGTTGCAATTGATGGTGGACTCGTCGTCGGTGAACCTCCCGGCAAGGGGGTAGAACAAGGAGAGGGTTTTGGAAAGGGAGGCTTTTAGAGAAAGGATGGTGTTTTTGTTGTTGCGTGAAGAAGAAGGATCATCAGGTGGTGCAGCATAACACATAACTGCAGGCATGTAGATCCATGGAGCTAACTGGTCTACAAGGGAGAGTTTGTAGTATTTCAAATGTGGTGGTGTTGGAGTTGACGGCTTTATGGCTTCAATAGATATTCTTTTCACTACCAATTCATCCATTTTTATTAATCTTATATTTATTTCCTCTCAATTCTCACCTACTTTTTTTTGTTTGTCTTTGGGAAGCAATATCCTACCCTTAGTATGCATGTATGATTGTATATATATATAGAGTTATGGGTTTAAGTTCCAGTAGGAACCATGCATGGTTATATATGAACCCTATCTAGAGGTCATTTTGACCAAATCTAACGCTCCCAATCATCTTAAAATTTTGGAAATTATATAATAAGACCCTAACAGGGGTCGGTTTTACTCAATTGGTCATATTTTTTCATACCCTAATTTTGACCAGTATGGTGAAACATTTTTAAATTTCGATGGTTCAGTCCCTTACCATCAAAGGTTTAAGGGGGCGTTTGGTTCACATTTTGGAATGGAAATGAATTGGAAACAAGTTTAATTTCATTCTTTTTAAATGTTCTTTGGTTAAGTATATGAATGGAATGATTCCATAAGTAAGGGCAAAATGGGAAATTAATCTTTCAATCAAAATAATCACCATCACCTCAACTCTTCTCTCTCCTCCCTCGACCGCCACCGTTGACCACCCCGTCGCCGCCATTGACCACCACCAAACACGACCATCCTAATCACTATCACCACCATTCTAACCATAATTAGACAATTAACATCACTATGTAATTAGTTTATCCAATAATACATATTACACCCCTCTCACATCAAGAATTTGAAAATGCAAATTTCAGAAAATCCCCGAAAAAATGCAAACCATGAAGAGTAAGGCCCGAAGTTGGTGATTATTGACACAAAAATTACACATACATGTTTATGGATTTTTATTAGGTGATTGAAGATGTCTTTTTTTGCTTAACTTGGCACGGAAAAAAAAATCTTTAACTATATCAACCCTCCCGGTAATTATCGTTATATATTGAAATCTGGGGTGAAAAATTACCCCGGTTATAGTCTTACAAGTTACAAGTGCGTGCACTATGATAAAAGTATCAATGTTAGGACTCAAAATATTTAGAGAGAGGCCTAGTCTGTTAGTTATGTTAATCACTTCACAATATTTATACTGAGTATGGTGGTCATGATTTTCTTTAGTTTTGGAGTGAATTGGATAACATAGTTGTAGTTGAGGTCGAGGGGACATATCATATTAACATGTCGATCATCTTCCTTAAAAAAAATGTCTACTCAAAGATGTTAGTTACATACTCATGAAGTAATCCAATGACTTTAACTTCTTAATAATTCCGTGATTCACGTTAATACAATTAATTAGTTAGACATCATGCATTTAGCCTTCAATAATTTTTTTTCAAATCATTTGCATTGGCTGACTGCCATTTTATATTTACATTATTGTCGATCGATCCTATTGAATAAGCCTAAGTAGTAATTAAGTACAATGTTTGGTAAAGATGCCAACTTTTCATATCTTTTATCATCAATTGATTGATTTCGTTAAATTGTCTTTGTGGTGCACATATAATCTATAGCCAATTTGTTTGGCGGAGTAAAGATCAAGATTGGCCTACTGGTTAGAAAACCAATCTACATATAAATTATCCAAAATTCGAATTGAATTGAATCCTCATATCCCCACCCCCATCATATTGATGAAAGAAAAATATTGATTGCGGAGTATAAAGATTAAGGGTCTGCTTGGTATCGTTTTTTGTTTTCAATTTTCGGTTTTTTTTTTTAAACCAAACTCCCGTTTTTTAAAACCAGAAAAAGTGGTTTTCAGTTTTTAATTGTCAGTTTTCATTTTCAGTATGACTATTATACAAATATACAATTAAAGTTTATTTTTGCAACTTATTTAACTAAATTTTTCGACAAAAAAATCAAAAACTGAAAACGACAGTGATATTAAACGGGCCCAGTATTTAATGTGTACAAAACAGGTGATGTTTTTATAGAATAATAATGTAGAGTATAGTACTTATCTTAGATTCAATAATTATCCTTAGTCCTTCCCTTCAATAAAAAAATCCTTAGTCCTTACATGTGGTATATGTATGTAACTGCCCACCGACCGGCAATTATATAATATATATACGGTGTATGTCAATATGTCATACTAGTTTTTATACCCGTGCAATGCACGGGAATTACAAATACTTATGTGAAATAGTTTTGTGTCATACTCCGTATTACTTTATGGATATTAAATAAAAGTATCGTAATATTAGCAAATATAAAGGAATTTCAAACATAGCATTAGCAAACATAAATTTAAAATTTGTAAAGAGAATTTATAGATGTTGATAGAAAAGAACACCAAAGTTTATAAATATAGGAATTTAAAACCAATGATAATGATTTCGTGTTTTCTGTGTATCAAATATGTTTAAAAATGCACGCAATCATATAACATATCCTCCCTACCAACTTATTTCGTTTTGAATCTCTTATTGAACGTATAAACCAACAATCGACTTTTAAACTTGACAATAATTATCATCCTGAGACTTTTTTAGTTGATCCCCTCTGCCCCTTAAATTCCCTAGGCGTCCCCACAATTCGTTTTAACTCTTATACAAAGATTCTCGACTGACAATTTGCACCCCCAACCATCAATTTCTATTGCCCACATACACCTCCATGCTAGTATCCCACTCACTTTCCTTACCAACACCCAATCACCCGTTAACATGCTACCGACACTGTAATAGTCTAATGCATCATACGTCGCAACACAACCCAATAAGATTAAATGTCACCCCTTAAATTCGTAAATCCTGACTTGAGTTTTAACATGTGAAAAGCTTGTTAGTAATGTATAGTAGAAACCTATTATAAACATGTGATAATAAAAACCTTAGGGTCTGTTTGGTATCGTTTTCCATTTTCAGTTTTCAGTTTTTTTGAAAACCAAAGTCCCGTTTTTGAAAACCAGAAAAAGTGGTTTTCAGTTTTTAGTTGTCAGTTTTCATTTTCAGTATAACTATTATAAAAACATACAATTAAAATTTATTTTTTCAACTTATTTAACAAAAAAAATTCCAAAAAAAAAAAAATTCCAAAAAAGAAAGCGGCAGTGATACCGAACGGACCAGTTTCTCAACTTAGGACAAACCAATTCTATAAACCACTTTATGTCACATGTTCTAGCCGACCCTCAACCCCAATCGATAATTACTTGCCCCCTTAACCAACACTTCTTCACTTGTCAGATTTTAAACGGCACTGCCACACATGAACTCATTTAAGGCCCCACTCCAAGTGAAATCCTGTACTGGACCCCCACCCGATCAATTCCTATATATGCACTCGTCCTCTTTACCTGTGTCAATTCGTATACTCGACCATCTATAACACACATATAATCGACTCCTCCACTTGCCCTGATCTGCCTAAGCGATATATGAGGCTCTGCTCCACATGAGCTCCTATACTCGACTTCCAACTCGGTCAATTCTTTTACTCCCTGTCCCCTTTACCTATGGTTATTATACTCGACCCCTTATAACACAAATGTTATCGACTCCTCCACTTGGCACCCCTCATCTCTATGCAACATATGAGGCTCCGCCCCACATGAACTCCTCTACTCGACCTCCAACTCCATTCTTGTACCATATTCTCTTCACCCGTGTCGATTCTTATGCTCGACCCTTTTTCACACACATATTCTCGACTCCTCTAGTTACCAACCCTGATTTTCCTGCGCGATGACCCCACCATTCTCCGAAAAAATTATATCTGTCTTTCAGAGAATGTTGAATATTTTAAACTTTTCTAATAATATAATCGGTGAGCAATCAATTTACTTTTATAACTAATGACATCTATTGTTGTGCATCAACTTATAAGTCAATAAGCATATATTTTCTAATCCACTTGTTTTCTCTGATTCTTCACTTGTTTTCTAGTAACTTGCATACTCCGTCGTTTGATCTAGTTCTAGCGTCTCTCCTCGAAAGGCCCAGGTCACCATGCAAAAGTGTTAGAACGATCTAACTGTACATGTAGTCATGTACCGAATCTTCGTTTAAAATTGCTGAAATACCTAGGGTTTTAAATATGTGGTTCTTTTCTCTTTTAATATTTAGTATGTAGAAAAATCTTATCAACATATATTCTTGTTCATATCTTCATTTTGAATTGATGAATTGATTTATGTAAATGTAAATAAAAATTAGTTTATAAATTCTTTCGCTTTTTAAGATTTCTAAAAAAATTAGGGTTTGATCATAAAAAAAATCACTACACACACATAATGTAATGGGCCGTATGAATGTCTTGTATTTTTTTTTATTTGGACTGATACTTTCCTTTATATAGAATTAGTTGTAAAAATATGCACGAAGTAACAGCTAGCACACTGGTAATGTAATGAATATGTAAGTGAGAGGTCAATGGTTCAAATCTTATCTCACACATTTTTGGTTGATTTACCAGAGCAGACTGGTTCGACCCTTTTTATAGAATGAGTTGTAAAAATATATATGCATGAAATAATAGGTAGCACACTGGTAATGTAATGAATATGTAAGTGAGAGGTCAATGGTTCAAATCCTAGCTCACACATTTTTGGTTGATTTACCAGAGATTGTTGACGTGTTAAATGAGTGCTGACGTGTTGTTGACGTGTCAGTTGTTCGTTGAACCTCGCCACGTCAGCTTATCATGCACGCAATTATTAAAAGTAATAGATTGATCTGAAATCTCAAAACTCGTGAATCATCGTATCATATATTTTATTCCTACGATGTGTACTATAATACAAATGGCTTGCATGTAGTATATGATATGAGTTCCCACTAGAGAATTGATTAAAAATTAGAAATTTTATATAGATAAAAATAATCAAGTTTGGTTTAGTGGTTAAGAATTTAATTAGCTTGTCGAGATTGTCTTGATTTTAAATATTCGTATCCACATTCTCGCAATATTAGCTGCTCATTTGGGGAAAAAATTTCTGATTAGGCCAAAAGAGTAAAAGTGGAAGGACTTGCTATTTGTACCAAAAAAAAAGGACTTACTAGCACTGGCCGTGAAAAAATAGCTATTTCTATCCTATTATAAGTATATCTTGATTATGTTTATAATCGATTGCGCCAAGATCATATCAGCGCGAGGGTCTTAAAGATCAGAAGAATGGGAATTTTTTCACGTAGTGATTCATGGGCTTTGCTTCCAAGTGTTGGACAAGATGATTGAAGCGACTCGGATGCATGTTCCATGAACTTGACGGAAAATAAAAGGATGAATGATGTAATTTTTGGTTAATTTTCGTTTTTTCACTGCTAGACTCCGTGTAATCCTATATTCCTATGGGGAGTATAACTCAAAATTCGAACTAAATCAAATAGAAAATACTGAAATCAGATTTGCACGAGTTTGATGCAATATATATATATAATCTGATTACCTTCCCATATTTTACTACAATACACTTGAGTATCTAAAGGGGTCGGGTTATATATGGATGGGTATGAGGAATATAGAAGTTAGTTAGTTGTAACTGACAATAACCGAATTCGGTTATAACTGCTGATGAGCTGGCACTAGGATTGTTAGATGTCAGGCTCCTCTATAAATACAAATGTACTAATGCTACAAACGATTTTTATGAGATTATCAATAACAAATTCTTCAATCATGTTTCCCAATTCTCTCAATTTATCATGGTATCAGAGCCCAAGGTTGAACTCCTGGGTCTCAATGGATTAATCTGGGCCGAAAATTCCGATAAATCGGTCACTGATAAATCAGTGCGAAAATTGCAGCTGTACTTTACGGTAAGCCAGTTTGCCCCTAAATAGGGACCTCATATGTGAGAGGGGAGTGTTGAAGTGACACCCAAAATACTCCACATATGAGTGTCCCACATTGGAAAATGAGAAGCGATTTGTCTACCTTATAAACCAAGGAGTTACTCCTCCTATTGCCAATTGGTTTTAGGATGGAACCTCCTTGGATTTATAATGCTGACTCTCTAATTTCCGCACAAATTACTGATTTTCCCCAAATTTTTTCGCAAAATTACTTCATAATTTCGCATTTTCTGAGCTTGAATCCTACTCATTCAGCTCAAATTTTTGATTTCCACCCCAAATTTCACCCAAATTGTAGCGTAATCGTTACGATTCTTCACCGATCACAATTTTCTTAGCAGAATTGTGATTAACTGTCAGTTTTATACTAAATCGATCTTCGCGGAGAAATTTCCGATAGATCGATTGTTTTACTTCGCAAAGAAACTTATTCATCAAGTTTCTTGCAAACCTTGTTGATTTCTTCAACATTTTTGGTACAAATTCAGTTTTTCTGGTCACATTTCCAATTCCGATCATAATATCGGAGAAATTGGAGTATTTTGGTATAATTGTGACGGATTCTTGTTTTTCCGGCAAAATTCGGAGGTTTACACGGTGGTTACTGGTGGTTTACTTGTGGTTCTTAGGGTTTATCTGGTTGTTCGTGAGAATTCAGCTGTTTGCTACAGTTTCAGCAATTTTTTATCTGGTTTCCTGCATCCTGTTTTTTCTGGAGAAACCTGTCAGTGTTTGTCTTCTGCAACAAGATAATGGATTCTTCAGCAAACAATTATCAGCAATCTTCTGGTACACACTACACTGATCCATACTACATCTCCTCAGGTGATCAAACTAACACCCCTCTTGTTAATCGCAAATTCAATGGAACTGACTTCATGCAATGGACAAGAACTCTGAAAAAGTCATTGTTAGCTAAGAATAAGCTGTGTTTTTTGTCTGGAACTCTGCCAAAACCTGCTATTACTCATCCAGATTATCAGAAATGGGTATTTGTAGATCATCTTGTTATGTGTTGGGTTCTTTTTGCTATGGAGGAAAGATTTCAGAAGGTTTTCAGTACTCAAATACTTCTAAGGAGTTATGGGATGACATAAAAGAGAGTTATGGGCAGACAGATAGTTTACAATACTATGAATTGCAATGTGAATTGGCTGAAATAAAGCAGAATGGCAGTAGTTTGGCTGAGTATCATGGAAAACTTAAGAAAGTATGGGAAGCAATGTCTGCAATAGAAAGCATACCCTTATGCAGTTGTGGTGGAATGGATCAGTGCTCCTGCAACATTTTGAAGCATCTAGTTGATGCCCAAAACAGGCAGAAATTGGTGAAATTTTTGATGGGAGTAGATTCCTGTTATCAATCAATCAAGGATGACATCCTGTCAACTATTCCTTTGCCACAATTCAACACTGCTTTCAGTAGACTTCTTAGAGCAGAAAGAGGGAAACATATTGATGACAAAGTCACTAATACTCAGCCTTTTGAGGATGTCAGTGCAATGGCAGTGGATGCACCACACTTTACAGCAGCTTATTCCAAACCTCAGCAGCATTTCCAAACTGAATCACCAAAACCCTTCAATAAGTTTGGATTTACAGACTACAAGACTTACAGGGAGTTCAAGAAGACTGTTGTGTGTAAACATTGCAACAAAAAAGGTCACTTGTCTGCTGAATGCTTCAAAAAACCTGGTGCCAAACTCCCTGAGTGGTTCAGACAATTGAAGCAGACCAAAGCAGCTGCAAACATGGTTCAGGAAACTGATGCTGAGCATCCTGTGGCATCTGACCCTCTGTCTCTTCTACAGTTTCACAGCAAGGCTCAGCAACCAAATTCAGTCTATGTCGACTCTCAAGTTTTTAACTCAATGCTGCAGCAACTTCAGGCTTATCAGCAAGCTCAACCTGCTGCAAATCAGGCTTCCTCATCACCTTCTGGGAATGTTTTGACCTCCATGACTAACTTTGCAGGTATAGCTCAGAAATTGACACCAGTTATACCTTACTTGGATTCCATATCTTGGATTATTGACACAGGTGCTACTGAGCACATGTGTCCATATTATGATCATTTTCATAATATTAAGAAGCTGGATAAGCCAATCATAGTAGGTTTGCCTGATGTTCAGAGAAAATCAGTCCACTTTATTGGGTCTATACAATTCACTCCTGACATTATTCTGCAAGAAGTTCTATATATTCCTGATTTCCAGCACAGTCTGCTTTCCATAAGCCAGTTAGCAGCAAAAAATGGTATTCTTTGCAGTTTTGACAGCAATGGTTGCTTATTTCAGGACCATTCAACTAAGAAGATCATTACTACTGGTCAGAGAGTCCATGGGTTATACAGGATAAATGGATCTTCATATTCTTCTTTACTTTCTGCTGTCAGGGGCAATAAGACTGTAAGTAATGCTCCTCATGCTTTGGCTAATAATGCTGCTAATAAGGTAGATTTACATCTGATGCACACTAGACTAGGACATTCATCTCTGTCAAAGTTGCATCATGTATCTCAAACCAGTAATAGTGGAATCAGGAATCAGTTTTGTGAATCTTGTGTGTTGGCACAGCAACATCGACTACCATTCCCTAGAAGTCAATCTCTAGCTGCTTCTATATTTGGCCTTATTCACATTGATCTATGGGGGCCATATCATACTCCAAGCATATCAGGAGCTGTCTATTTCTTGACTATTCTAGATGATAGAAGTAGGGCAGTTTGGACTCATCTATTAAAGAATAAGACTCAAGTTTTTGCTACTGTTGAGGCTTTCCTAGCTTATACTTTCAATCAATTTGGGGTCAATGTCAAGCACATAAGATCTGACAATGGCACAGAAATTGTGCACCAATTCTGTGCTCAACTATTTGCAAAACAAGGGATTGTTCATGAAAAGTCTGTGCCTGGTGCTCATCAACAAAATGGTCGGGTTGAGAGGAAGCACAGGCACCTAGTTGAAACAGCAAGAGCAATACTCATTCATGCTGGTTTTCCTGTGAGATTTTGGGGAGAATGTGTCTTAGCAGCCACATATCTAATTAATCTTATGCCTGTGGAATTACTAGGTTGGAAAACTCCTCATGAAATTTTGTTTGGAAAAGCTCCAACATATGACCACTTGAGGAATGTTGGTTGTCTGTGTTACTCTTTGAAGAATATTGTCCATAGGGATAAGTTTTCCACAAAATCAGAGAGATGTGTGCTCCTTGGATACCCTAATGCTCAGAAAGGTTACAGATTATTCAACTTAGAAACCAACAAGGTGATTATCAGCAGAGAAGTGGTTTTTCAGGAAAATATCTTTCCTTTTAGAGAAGGTTTCAAGTCCAATCCCATCTTGACTACACCTGTTTTGCCCTCTGGAAACTCTTCATCCTCAACTACACCATTAGACATGATAGATACACCTTCAGCTCATTCTCCATCTCAAAATTCTCCTGTCATTCCTGAGATTTCTCCCAATGTCTCTATTTCTTATCAGGAACCCTTTTTCTGTCCCTGATACACCAACTTCGTCTGCTTCTGTAACAAACTCACCACAAATTGCCCCCAATATACCACCACAACAATCACTTCTTGTGAGAAAATCTTCCAGAGCCACAAAAATCCCAACAAAATTGAATGATTTTGTCATTCCTGCTCTACCAACCAGAATCCCAGAAACAGATTCAAGTTCCAGCTCAGAATCTGAAGCATTTCAAACTTCTACTTACTCCAATGAATTCCTGGATTCTATGGCTAACATGGTCAAAGAAGATGAACCCTCCCATTACTCTAAAGCAGCTCAAGATGATCGATGGGTAGATGCTATGAACAAGGAATTAGCACCCCTTGAAGAGACCAAAACATGGATCTTAACTGAACTTCCTGATGGAGTTAAGCCCATAGGTTGCAAATGGGTTTATAAGATCAAACATAGGTCTGATGGAACAGTTGAGAGGTTCAAAGCAAGATTAGTTGCTAAGGGATACAATCAAGTATATGGGAAGGATTATAAGCAAACATTTTCTCCTGTTGCAAAATTTGCAACTGTCAGAATTGTTCTGGATGCAGCTTCTGCAAATCAGTGGCCCCTACATCAATTGGATGTGAATAATGCTTTCCTCCATGGATATTTGGATGAGGAGGTTTATATGATGCCTCCACAAGGTTATCAGCTTGCTAAACCTGGTCAAGTCTGCAAGTTACAAAGAAGTTTATATGGACTCAAGCAGGCCAGCAGACATTGGAACAAGGAGCTCAGCTTGTTCCTAACCACAACTCTTGGTTTTAATCAATCCAAGAATGACTACTCCTTATTCACCAAAGATAATGGAGGCCTCTTCACTGCTGTCTTAGTATATGTAGATGATCTACTTATAACTGGATCTGATGCATCCACAATTCAACAAGTAAAGAGTGAACTTCACAGCAAGTTTACCATTAAGGATCTTGGGTTGCTCAGGTATTTTCTGGGATTGGAGGTCTCTCGAAATTCATCTGGTATACTACTGAATCAAAGGAAATATGTATCAGATCTTATTGGAGATGCAGGATTGACACACTGCAAACCTTGCCCCTTCCCTTTTCCCACTAACACCAAATTATCTCATGATGATGGAGAGTTATATTCTGATCCTGAACACTTCAGGAGGCTTGTGGGAAAGTTGTTGTATCTGAATCTGACACGACCAGACATCTTTTACAGTGTACAATAGTTAAGCCAGTTTCTTAGTTGTCCAAGGGTCCCTCATTATCAGGCTGCTGTCCACATCATCAAATACCTGAAAGGTACATCAGAGATGGCATTGTTCTACCCTGCTACTTCAGGCCCTACTGTGCAAGCTTATACTGATGCAGATTGGGGGAATTGTCCTTACAGTGGCAAATCCCTAACTGGTTATTGTGTCTTCCTTGGCAAATCTCTTATATCTTGGAAAACCAAGAAGCAAACAACTGTCAGCAAAAGTTCTGCTGAGAGTGAATATCGTGCCATGTATGTCACCACCAGTGAGGTAGAATGGGTGAATGCCCTGCTGCATGATTTGAGAATGCCACCAGCCCTGCCAATCAGCCTGTACTGTGACAATAAGGCTGCTCAGCAAATAGCAGCTAACCCGGTGTTTCATGAGCGCACGAAACACCTAAAGGTTGATTGCCACTATGTCAGAGATAAAATCCAGGAAGGATTTCTGGAAACAAGGCATGTCTCTACTGCTCTGCAATTGGCAGATCTACTGACTAAAGGACTAGGTGAACACCAGCACAAGTTCCTTACTGCCAAACTGGGATTAGTACATCAACCACTACTTCCAGTTTGAGGGGGGAGTATGAGGAATATAGAAGTTAGTTAGTTGTAACTGACAATAACCGAATTCGGTTATAACTGCTGATGAGCTGGCACTAGGATTGTTAGATGTCAGGCTCCTCTATAAATACAAATGTACTAATGCTACAAACGATTTTTATGAGATTATCAATAACAAATTCTTCAATCATGTTTCTCAATTCTCTCAATTTATCAATGGGTTCACCACGAGTCAGTGCCGGATTGGAAATTATCACATTGTGTTAGGCCTCGGGTCATTGATTACCGGTGGAGTTCGGTTTATTATAATTCCGGCGTCTATGGGGTCGACTTGGGTCAGCTACTCAGCTTTGCTAGCTCTACACCTCTACATACACACACGTCTAACAAACTCTCGAATTTTTTTTATTTTTTGAATCCTTATTCACGATTGATAATGTCCAAGAGATTAGCCTCTCATTTCAAGTGAAATCACAATCACATCATTTTTTGGTACAAGGTCATTCGACGTTATTGTATTTTATTTTATTATAATAAAAATTTTGAGTTTAGTTTAATGACCCGTGCAAAACAATGAGTGAGACACCAAATGGGGCATATAATCTTAAAATATAGTAATAAAATGATCTGGGCTTATGCCAACTTCTATGCACTGTACATATAACTGGCTACTATACCAGCCCGTGCAATTTTACACGAGTCATTAAACTAGTTAATTTTCAAACACTCCACGTTATCTCCACATTCCGAAAATTATTTCAATGACGACACTCCAATATTCCAATGGTTGCTTGTTAAGCTATCCAATTAATATCGAATCTCAACTACTATACGTACCATGATCCTTCCAATATCTTTTTTTTTTTTTTTTGAAAGGTGATCTTTCCAATATCTTATTATGCTTTCATTACCAATTAAATGCATGATACTATTTTAAAGGGCTAAGTACAAGCGTTAATTAATTAGTATCTTGATCTTCGTATCATTTACCAAACTGATTCGTTGAATTGTCTTAATCTATGATCAATATACAGCCTACATGTCAATAATAATCTTTATCATTGCTTAATTATTAAAATGGTTGTGATGTTAAGCATTACCTACAATATCAATAATAATCTTTATTGTTTATTGAATTGTGATACACCTGCTTATCGATCTCTTAGTTTCACACTTGCTTGAGAACTACTCGTCTACTCCTATAAGCTAAGATGATATATAGGCGACTCGATCCGTATATTATCCCAAGCCCTTTACTCAAGCTCAAACTTGGGTTTTCCATATTCTCCTACTCAAAAACAACATTTGTGAGTCTTTTTACCAATTTCCCATATCCAAGTTTTTAAGATATAAGCAGTGAAAACAAAATGACGTTTGAGCTGCAATCTAGTAAAGATCGTATCAACGATCTTAAGGCATTCGATGAGAGGAAAACCGGGGTGAAGGGGCTTGTAGATGAAGGAACAGATAAAATCCCTAGCATATTTATTAGGCCACAAGAGGAAAGGTCTAACGAATATAGCACTTGCCATGAAAAGTTAGCCATTCCTGTTATAGATCTTGCTATTCTTAATGAAGAAAATGGCCGCGCCAAGATCATATCAGAAGTTCTTGGAGCGGCCCAAAAATGGGGATTTTTTCAAGTGGTGAATCATGGGGTACCCTTGCAAGTGTTGGAGAAGATGACTGAAGCTGCTCAGATGTTCCATGAACAAGATGATGAGATGAAAAAGGAGTTCTACAGCCGTAATGCGTACCAGAAGGTCAAATTTAACACGAATACAGATTTTTATAATTCAACCGCTGCTAATTGGAGGGATACTTTCCAAGTCAATGTTTTACATACCGGTGTATGTGATCCTCAGGAGCTGCCTTCAGTATGCAGGTTATATAACTTCCTCATCACTCTACTCTGCTTATTGTATGTATAAAGGTCATATTAAAAACTCCGGATATTGGAAGACTAGTGATCGAAACTTGGAATCATATATTCTCGCTGAGCAAATTGACTCCATTTCAATATATATGACGTTTGCAAGTTACGAGACAAGTTTTAACTTTTAATTTCATAAAAAAATATTTTGTTAAATATACTTTCACGAGACTATAATTTCATAATTTTTACCCTTATATTTTGAGAGAAATCGAAGGTAAAAAAAAGTGTCACGAAATATGAGAAAGACATATATTTTGAGAAGGAGGGAGTATGATTTTTGGCATTTTAACTTCATGAATACGATTAAGCACATGCATGTCTGGTACGTAGTGCAATAATAATAATATGATTGTCTTGTAACACAAGCTTGAATAAGAATGTGTCAATTAATGTTTGGTGCAGGGATGTAACGTTGGATTATATCGACCAAGTCCTCAAGCTTGGTGAGGTCCTAATGGAGTTAATATCCATGGCTCTCGGGCTCAAAGCAGATCATATTATACGCGAAACACAGTGTATGAAGGGATGGAACTTTGCATGCCACTATTATCCAGCATGTCCAGAGCCAGATTTGACCTTGGGAATAAGCAAGCACTCGGATCCTTCATTTATTACAATACTTCAGCAAAATCAGATTTCTGGACTTCAAGTTCTTCATCAAGATCTTTGGGTTGATGTTAACCCAATTCCTGGTGCCTTCATCGTTAATATTGGAGACTTTCTTGAGGTTGGTCTCTGATCTTTTCTTACTTATATATCAAAGCAGTTAGGACGATATGACATAAAGGTCTCGATTTCAAAACCTGGGAGCCTCCACCATACCCTTCTCCCTCCCGTGGTATCAACGAAAATCTAGACGTTTGGTTAAAATCGGTTATGCTAGCCCTAACCACTGCGTCCCACATCTCTCTTGTCTCCCCTATTGATGTGATGCGGCTAATATAACCGCTATTCGATTAGTTTTTTAATAGAGTTTGAGCGGGTTGGGAGTTGGGAATATATCAGGGTCCATCATCCTCTAATCTAGAGTTGACAATACTTGACCCGTTTACCCAATATCCCGACCCGGTAGGACATGGCCTGGAATTGTTATCAACTAAAAGCGACTTGACCCAATCTGGATAATGATCGGACCTGATAGCAGCATAGTAAGTCAGTACACAACCATATAATAATGTCCAACCCAACAATGACGACCGTCCGGATCCGTAGTCGCAAATTATATGGTACACCACGGTGTACTATGCCCATGGTGCACCGTGACACGTGTCGCCGTCCCATTGGTGCGCTTAATTAAAAAAAAAACTAATTTTTCTTTCTTCTCCCCCCGTGAATTTCCTCTGTTTTTCATTTTCTCACTCCCCTCTTTGCACTCTCTCTCCTCCCCACGGCCACGCCCAACCAGACGCGCCGCCACCACCCACCGTCGAGCCCCGCCTTTCCACCGCCGCACCTATCCTTAATTATTGGTGATCATGGATGTTGATTATGAATCATATGGATCTTGATTGAGAAATCTTGATCCATATGATTCAAACTTTTTCTCTCTCCTATTCCCCCATCCTCTTCGTCGCCCACCACCACCACCACCGTCCACCACCGCTGCCGCCAACGTCCCCACCTCTACCTATGGATCATAACCAGGTATGTCATGGATCTTGTTTTTCTATATACATCCATTAAATTTAATGGAATTATTCATATAACACACCTCTAATATCCATGAATTACATGGGTGATATCCATGGAGGGTCGACTGGCGGTGGTGGTGGTGTTGAAATTTGGGGGAATTGATTTAAATGATTTTAATTTTTCAATTTCATCCATGGTTTTTGATTTAATTATCCATATAACACACCCCTATTATCCATGAATTACATGGGTGATATCCATGGAATTTTCTTCTCAAATCCATGGTTGTCCTAGCTAAATTCATGATTTCTAATGCTCAAGTTGTTTTTAATTTGAAAAAAAAAAAGTGATTAGAGAAAATGGAGTTGAGGGGAGGCGTCGGGAATGGTGGTGGGGGAAGTCGACGACGGTTTTGGTGGTGGCTGGAGTAACGTGGTGGTAGTCGACCGGCGATGGAGTGTCGTGTGGTGGTTGTCGACTGGCGGTGGTAGCTGGGTTGTGGAGAAACTGGGTCGGGGAGGGGAGGAGAGATATGGGATTTTTTGGGATTTGTTTTTTTTTGTTTGGACCAGTGTCGTTGTGACACGTGTCATGGTGTACGGTGGACACCGTACACCGTGGTGTATAGTATAAGGACTGATCCGTAGTGACCTAATAGGAAATTACCAAACAATGACCCGAAAATATTTTAGCTTAATAATAATCCAAAATAAAACGATCTATTTAGTATAAACTAGAATGAAAGCCCGTGCGTTGCACGGGTCTCTTAATAATGATATCAATTACTTGCACTTTATTTAACCCGTGTAGATAATTATTTTAATCATAAAACTTATTTTACAAAATTGAGAACTCATACTCTATTACTGCGCCCTAATAATTAGATATGTTTTGGAGATATCTTAAAATATATATAATCTATTTTCAAATATCAAATAATGACTATAATGTTTCTAATAGAGTGACCCAAGTGCATGTTATATGGTCTATTTTTTTGTGAAATATATTTTTTGAGTGTAAATAAATTTAGGGATCCGGTATGAGTAATTAGCATAATTTATCAAAAGTATGTACCTTAATTTTGCCATTTGGACACATAATTGCAAAAAAAAAAACACTATAATATAAGATAAAATCTCCGATCTTTAATTTTTCAACTTTAAATCAACAACTTCTAATATCATTTACAATTATACTTTTATACAAAAACACAACTTTGAATATTATTATTCAGTTTTTATTAAAAAAAAAAAGGATAGTATAAATTCGAAACATCCAAATGGTAACGTTGTAATTGTATTTTTTGCACGGTTTCTACATTTTTAGGTTTGAGTATAAAATGCACTTTAATTTTTGCCCTTCAGACACATGATTGAATTTTATTTTTACTATAATCTAAAATAAATTTTTCGTTTTTAATTGTACAACTTTAAATCAACCCCTCTATTGTATTTCAACTAAACGTTTCTTTAAAAACACTATATTCAATTTTATCATTTACCCTCTTAGGAACATTCACATGGTATCTTTGCAGTTCAATTTTCTACATGTTTTGTTTTCATGTTTGTGTATAACTTTGAGGTTTCATTTTTTGTGAACCATGTGTCTAATATTTCTTTTCGAAGCACTAATCTCCCATTTTTTCCCACTATTTAAAATGTCTCATTGTTGCAATAATGGATATTATCTTCATAGTTTGACACTTAATGCTAACATTTCTTATAACAATTTAGCAAATGAGTATTATGTTCACGAAAATTACATTTGTGGGGTATCATGTACACAAACATGCGAATGCAGATATCTTAAAAAAAGGGACAAATAAATAGCGAATTCTATTTTGAGCAAAATCATAATTTTAATTGTATTTTTCTAAAGTACTTGTTTATGTTTTTTTTTCCTTCTAACAATGCATCACATTTAACCGTTTCTTAATGCTAACACTGATGCATTTTTTTGCTTTAGTTATTGTATTTAACGTTTTCTTCTTTGTTTTTGCGTCCATCCCCTCCCCCCTTCTCAACATTTTCGAAATAAAATATTACAAACAATAGATAAAAATGTTGTTTAAAATTGACATAGACTACCGAATGAGTATTTTGTTATGAAACTAACCTAGATTATAAGAAGAGTTTAGACATGGCTTCGATACATTCATTTCATGTGTGACCACTGATTGTAAATAATGCTTAAAATAGTACAAATGTTTACACAGGTTAGATAACATGCAAGTAATAATTGTTTACGCTGATTAAATAAAATGCAAGTAAAAGATCCTATATAAAGGTTTAGATATTCACCGGTTCAATTTTATCTTCATAAATTAAACATCATTATTTATACACTTCTCTAATAAATCTCCTAATGTACGATTTTTTAGTAGAGGAATTATATAATCCACTTTGTCAAGTTTCAATAATGTGGGACAATTTTTTAGTACTCTTATTTTTTTTTTTTGCCAAGATTAGAGATTATCCCACATCATCCAAGAAGTAAGATTACAGTATTTCGGCACACTGTAGATTAGGTTAGTTTGCCCCACATCGTTGCATCAGAAGAAAATAGTTTGATTTTACTCGGTATTGTAATTCTAACGGGATTATTTCCTGTGTTCTTATAAAAAAATAGTCCATTGGTTCATACATATATATCACTTGGTCATGGTTCACCAACGTGGGACAATATTTTTAGTAGAGAAATTATATATTCCAGTGATCATGATGGACGATTTTTTAGTACTCTTTTTTTTTTTGTTGCCAAGATTAGAGATTGTCTCTCATCGTCCAAAAAGTAAGATTATGATATTTTGGCACACAATAGGTTAGGTTATTTTAATTTTGTCCCACATCTCTGCATCATAAGAATATAGATTAATTGTACTTGGGTATTGTAATCCTAACGGGATTAGTTCTTGTGTTCTTAAAAATAAATTTATTAGTCCATACATATATAATATATTTCACTTGGTTATGATTCAACAACGTGGGGCATTTTTTAGTAGAGGAATTAGTACATGCACTTGAGACAGAGTGGCGTGGAGCACACCAAATAAGATCATCAAGGACATTGATAAAGCATTTTAATTCAAAGATGTGTTTAAAGTAAAATATAATAATGTGTGTCAATTTAAAAAATACATCTTGTCAATTTATTTATTTAACTTAAATTATTAGGTTACTACAACATTTATTAGGTTGAATTTGCATCCAAAATTCTTATAAAACAAAGAACAATGTTTAAATTTGTCAATCAATATTTTAGCAGCTTATTGTAGCCACCCGAGTATATATGATCAGGCATTATGATTGTGAATGTTGATTTGGAATTTTAACTATTTATAGCTAGCTGATTGTTTAACTTCGATTAATATTAGAAATATGGTAGGATCAGGATTAGGAAAATATACCATTTACCTTGTTCGAGAAATCCTGATATGGAGTTTCTAGAATGTTCCATGCTTATTTAATTATATTTATTTACCATATCTTGTACAATCTACATTAAAATCCTTGGTCACTTACCATATATATAATTTAAATACAATTTTTAAATAAAGAATATGGAAATTTGGACATTCTAGAATGTTCCAATCATTGTGGGAGCTCAAAAAAAGCCTCTTTTAATAATATATACTAGTTGAATGCCCGTGCGTTGCACGGACTCTTGAATTAAACTCAAGTTTAACCTTTAATTGTTATTTTATATACCTTGTTGAGTTAAATAGACTCTAAAAAATACATTTATTTGCATCCAAAACTTGTTAAATATTTTTTAAAGAATGAATAAACTTATAGGGTCCGGTTCCCATGAGAACACTAGTTCCCATGAGAACCATGAGAACACCTCAATATAAGCTCAAATAAAATATATAAAACAAAAAATAAACTAATTAACTAATTCTCTCTCACCTCCCCCCTCCCCGACCTTCCCTTTTCCTCCCCTCGACCCCACCCCCGAACCACCAGCCCCACTGCCGGCCAGACACAACCAGCACCTCCACCGTTGCAACCACCACCACCGGGGTCGGACCACTCTCGCGACCGAAACCCCCTCCCCCTCGACCCTCCTCCACCCTCCTCTCCCTTACCCGACCCATGTCCCGACCCCTAGCCGCCTACCAAACCACCGCCATCCAACCATACCACCTCAGAACCGAGAGCCGACACCACCATTAAGACGGCCGTCGTAAGGCGAGCCGAAGCCCCCACCACCGCGACACCACCTCCTCTTCTCCGTCCACGAATTCCTCACTCTCCCAATTTTCTCTCTCCTCCAAATTACACTAATTCCGGCGACAATTGTCGATTTCCGAAGCATTCAGTAGATCTAGAATGCACATTTATGAATTATGGAATGCACAATTACATGATTGGAAATGCACAATTACATCATTCGAAATGCACAATTACATCACTCAAAATGCACAATTACATGATTCAAAATGCACAATTAAATCATTCGAAATGCACAATTACATGATTCAAAATCCAAAATTACCTTATTCGAAATGTACAATTACATGATTCAAAATGCACATTTACATGATTCAAAATGCACATTTAGAAAAAATTAAATGCACATTTACATGATTTGAAATGCACATTCGGGTTGTGGTGCGACGGTGAGTAGTGGTGGCCAGAGTACGTCGGTGGCAGCAGGAATCGGTTCTTCGTCGCCGGAATCTACCCGTTGTTGGCTGTGGGAGAGTAAAAAAAGAGGAGAGAGAATGCATAGAAAAAGAGAAATGGAGGAAAGGGCAGGTGGGGATCGGACGCGGGGGTGGGAATGAGGTCGCCGGCGGTGGCGAGAAGAATCGTGGCGGCGGTCCGCTCACCATTCTTCGGCGGTGGTGGGTACTCGGTGATGGCGTGGAAAAGGTGGAGGTATGGTGGGGGACTTGGGGCAGCGGGGAAGGAGAGATAGAAGGGAGTTGGATTTGTTGAGTTTTTTTTTTTATTTTTTTTATTATGGAAACTTAATCTTAACCCTTCATTTTATAATCTGATGGTAGGGAAGAGTTCTCATGGTTCCCATGAGAGGATGTGTTCCCATATGAACTGAATCCTAAACTTATATCATCAATTCACCCATAAAAAAATTTGTTTAAGTATTAAATTTTTGAATTTTAATTTGCAGCTACATATGTAATTGTAATTAAAAATTAATACTGTGAAAAAGTAAAACTATGTTTTAACATATCACTGTAGATTCACATGGTTTACTTAGCTTGTAATATAAGTATGTGAATTACGCTTAATTCGGTTAATAAAGGAATGAGATGTGCGTGTTTGGAATTTCCTTGTCCAATCCTATGAATGTTCATTGGAATATCTGATGTTATTTTAATGTTAACATATATTCGTACACTTCTGGATGTGGTTTAATTTTATAAAGATTGTGAAAATGGAATACTATCGCGTAAATTTTGGATTAGCCTATTTTTAATGGGAGTATATAATTAATGGACTCTTATTAGACTCAATTAGGGTCTACTTTTTTAAGTTTATATTATTCTCCATTATTTAGTCTCAATTGACCAAAAAAGAAAAGTTTGAAGAGTGTAATTGATCTACTCATAAAAGAACTTAATCTGACATTTTCATAAACTTTAGACAATTGATACTCATATTGAAACAGTTGAATCATTCTTATTTTGTTGTGTTATTTTCTTACTAAATGTATATCTTACTAAATGTATATCTTAGTATTGTAGCTCGTGGTTTAATTTATAATAAATTGAGTAGATTAATTTATTTTTTAATGAGCCACTAAGAATTATTTACTATTTTTCCTTAATAAATGTGTAGAGGGGAGTGAAACGTTTAAATAGATACGGAGGAGTACACTTGTAGATGAGGTTTAATGTCATAAAGATTGTGAAAATGGTCTACTATCATGTAGCTTTTGGATTAGCCTATATTCAATGGGAATAATAGAAATAATGGACTCTTATTAGACTTATTTAGCTCTTAGTTTATACTAAATTGAGTAAAATTAGAATAGATAATTTATAATATTTTGAGTAAGAACAAAGATAATAAATTAATTTTTTGATTACGATTAAAATAAATAATGAATTTTTTTTTTGTAGGATAAGGAAAAAGAGTTCATATTAGCTTAATAGATGACTTGTAGCCAAGTGTAGATTTGTTTGTTGTTCGATTATTCTCCTACACTTTTGGGTAGGATTAGCTTACGTTAAAAGTCAGATGGAGTTGGTAGAATGCAATGCAACATAAAATATGTAACCGTCTTTTCTAAAGTATACATATATATGGCACCTTGGGAAAACAAAAAATTGGCAATACCTTTATTGCCCCTTTAGAAAAAGAAAAATGCATGATACAAAGAAAAGTAAACTAAAAACCAAATAGATAGCTACGTTATACTGCGTATTAGAGCTTGGACTATATGGCAAATCTTAAACTACTGCTTACACCTGCCAATGCACCATTATAGGTGAAACTTAGCAAAAGTTCTGATTTTGTACGACCTTACATTTTATAATGATAATGGTCAAAGACTACCTTAAAACTAAAAACTTGCAAATCACTACCCTTAAACGACTAATGAACTTTGTTTAGTAGCATTAGGTAGATTTAGTATCAAAATAGAATGTCCAATGATTTAATGAGGGTTGCTTATATAAGGTATAACTTATTTAGTATTTGTAGAAGTATGGGATAAACGATACGTAAAACATGACTAAGCTAAAACGACTTTTGTTATTGCCTTTAGCAATGTTCTCCTAAACTTGTACAGTTATAAAGCTCAAAAGTAAAAATAAAATTTTATTGTCGATCTAAAAATACAACTTTCAAAGTATATTTTGCCTAACGATCGTGGCATAATCCCATCCCCCAAATTTTGTTACTACGTTAGGACTATTACTATTACTTCTATTTGTTTTAGATCATACTATTACTACTATTAGTACTTGAATAACTGCCCAATTTCCTAATATATTAGAAATGTATTTTTACTATTGCTTCTGCTCCTCCTCCTACTCCTACGAAATCTACTACGTATATTACTCCCACGAAATCTACTACGTATACTACTCCTACTCCTACTCCTACTCCTACCCACTACTACTACTACTAAAAAGTACTACGGGAGATCGAATAATTATTTTTCAAGATCTACGATCTAATATGTAATAACCTTTTACTACTCTACTCCTACTACTAATGCTACAATTCTCCAGTTTTCCAATGCAGTAGTAATGTTATTGGACCACTACTACTACTTCTACTCCCAGTACTCCTACTCCTGCTCCTACATGCTACTCATACTCCAATAGTTCTCCAACTCCTACATACGCCTACTCACTACTACTACTAATGAAATAAAATTCTCCTCTTACTACTATTGGTAACTAATTATTCTTCGGGATCTTTTTATGAATCACGCATGCACAGAATTACGGGAGATCGAATAATTATTTTTCATGGTCTAATTAACCTACTTCATAACTATACACATATTATATCATGGATCACAAAGATATTTACAGTATACTAATGTACAATTTAACATCAATATAACTGATTAAACTTATGCTCACTCAATCAAGCAAGAATTAATCATCTTCATGCTACTTATAATTTGATGCTCGAGCTCTTTTTTGTGTTTGGCTCAACTTATTTGATCTACAAATCAAAGAATAAAAAAGGGTTAGACATCAATGATACTACAATGATTTAATAGCAGAATTAACGTAAGCTACAATGCATATGCAATAATAATTTACATATAATATAAATGGATCTCAAAATAAGGAAAAAAAACAATAAAAAATAAACAATGTTTCCACGTTGGAACAAAGTGGACGTGAATCATGAATGTATCAATTAAAGAACAACAAAAATAAAGAGACAAAATCAAGTTTACATTAATATGGTAGTTCCAAATCTACGTACATTATATGATAGTTCCAATTTTACGTACGTAATATAGTTACGTAATTCTAATCATACGTAATATGGTAGTTCCAATTCTACGTACATAAAGCATAAACCATATGTAACAATTTAGCCAATTTCACATACAATTCACATACAATTGGTACTAAAGTGAACATATGGAAAGATTTATAAGAGTTTCTACATAATCTTTACAACATTATGATAAAAAAACTATGGAAAGGTTTCCTCTAATTTCTTTAAAGACATCAAAAATACAATTTTCCAAAAGTTAGACTTTATATCCTAAACTTCTACAGATCTCCTACTCTTCTACAAATTTTCCAAATAGAACATCAACTGAGCTTTTACAATTTTCCAAAAGTGAGACTCTCCCACGTTGCAAGAAAATTAAATAGAATTTTCTGGTTGCTCCGCGAAAATCAACTTTTAACGTAGGCTCTCGAAAAAAGCCTCCTTTATTAATATTGATGATTGATTGATTGATTGATTGATTTGGACGGTTTTAATAACTCACTACCAAAATTTGAAATGACATGCACGGATAAATAACCATCAGTATCATACGAAATGTCAGTAGAAAGAAATCCTTTGATCTTCCAACGAAGGACATTTATAAGAAGGGAGCCCGTAAATTATAGCCCAATTAGATCTTGGCAATCTGTTAAGACCTCAATTGTATGTGTTGCCATTTGACATCAAGTGCAACAGTTTTTATAAGTGTCGTTGCCATATATAGCATACAAAAACCATATTTAGCCGACTCTGAAAAATCCTGAACTTATTATCGAATCGAGATTAGACCTGGTTTGATTGGATTTTGACCAAATTAGGTTCGAATATGTCGAGAGTCAAGCCAGTCAAAATGGCAGCAGTTTTCTTAAAACATAGCGTGCTTGTTTATTTTGTTGAATTCTGGTCGATTTGCCGAGTGATAATTAAACAGTTTAATGTGGAGTTGTGCACGCTAATTAGTCTGTGTATTTATCGATATCGATGTAGGTGGTATCCAACGGCAAGTTACAAAGTGTTTGTCACAGAGTAATTTCGAACAAGGTTGGACCAAGAATATCTGTTACGTTATTTATTGCAAGCTTGTTTTCATCTCCAATTAAATATGAACCAATTAAAGAGCTGCTATCTGAAGAAAATCGACCTATTTACAAGGAGTTCTATGGAAAAGAATATTACGAGACGTTCGCGTATCAGTCCATCAGTGAGCGTCGAATAGACAAGTTTAAGTTATCAACAACTATAAATGCATGACGTCTTGTCAGATAATTAATTAAGGTTGGCCTAATCTGCACGAGACTTATACCGATCGAGTTTGTTTCGGCGACCCTCATATTTCTGCTCCTACGATATCTGTTGTATGTAACATTGTAACTTAAAATAAAATGACATCATGCCATCTTCTCTATCGACAACAAATATGTTGCGATTACGCGTGAAATATTTATTAGTTTGTATTGTGTCCACTTGCTTTTTTTTTTCTTTTCTTATGACAAATAATGGTCATGAATGATGTCATTAGGTCAGTGTGTTTAATTTATTTAATTCTAAGGCAAATTCATGTGGCGCCTCGCCTTTAAGGGGTCGTTTGGATACACTCGGGAAGTCGGAATTCCCATGTGTTTGCAAATCCTAAGAATTAAGAAAGTATGAGAATTGAGGAAATTTGTTTGGATGAACAAGGGAATTCAATTACCATAGGAATTTCTACTTACCAAGCCCCCCCTAGGTAATTAAATTCCCACACTTTGGAGGAATTGGAAATGCCCGGGAATTTCCAATTCCTACACTTTATGGTAACCAAACAAGTCAAGATAATTCAATTCCCAGGAAAATAAAATTCCTACAGTTTTTGAGGGTATCCAAACGACACCTAAGGCTCTAAGTTATACACTATTGTACGCCGTAATGCTTCCACTTTTGAAGCTATTAATTCATGGTGCTCCTAAACTTTTGTAAACCTATGTACATGGTACCTTTTTTACTATCGCTTATTTAATCGTTAAATGATGATGTAACGTATTGAAAAAATAATTATTTGATGAGGAAAAAAAAAACAAAAACAAAAACAAACATTTATAATTTTTTACTTGTAGAGTATTGCCCTCTTGACTTAAAGTACTAGAACAAATTATGACTGGACTTTTCTCATACCTAGACTTAGAAAGTTCAAGGGTTTTACAACCCGTTTATCTTTTACACGAACACGATTTTTTGTCAGCTCTGGTCCTGTTTTTGAAAATCATAAAATTGGTTTTCATTTTCATTTTTTATATGACTATTGTAGAAACATTACCCTCAAAAAAGAATATTGTAGAAACAAACCATCTAAATTTAATTTTGTAACTTATTTAACTAAATTCTCGCACACAAGAAACCAAAAATTAAAAACGATAATGATGACGAAGGGCAGAATGGACCTTAATATCTCCCTTTTAATTTTTTTTTTTTTTTCAAGTGTAATGATAACCATTGCTCACAAAAAATGTCGATTTTGACCATCGAGCACGCATTCGATACCACGCAAGCTTATTTTTGCAACATGAACTAACATGCATGCGCAGCAGATAAACTTACTTAAAAAAAAAATAAATAAATAAGTTTCCATCGAGCAAAAAGGTCAAATAGGTACGTTTTGCCAACCTTTGATCACTTGAAATCCTTTATTCTTTGGTTGATTATAGACGTAAATTATGCGAAGGTCGAAGGACACAGTACACATTGATAACTTGAGTTGATTATCTGACTTGAACTAACTTTGTGCACACCACATTGTTTGAAAAAATGCCAAAGAGGAAGGTCTCACATTTTTGGTGTTTTCGTTTCAATGATTCTTTTTAGACTAAGTTATATATTATGTGTATTTTTATCATTTTCAGTTCAGTTTGTGGAGACCGTAACAAAAGAATTCAATGGTTTGAGGACTTTGAGTTGTTGCTTGTCATTATTTTGATGTACACGAGATCAGACTACTTAATAAGGTGGTGTAACTCGCGTATAGTAAAATAATGACATACGCGAGATTACTATCGAGTGACAGTACTTTGAAATTTCACCTAATAATTTGTGATTTTCACTCTTTTTGTAATTATAAGCTCTGCACGTGTGAAATTCCTGCTGTCACTTTACTTGTCAAGCTTTCCCACTGTTTAAATTCGTGTACGGGTGTCGAATCTGTCGATGTATGTATGACGAAATTATATGCCTCAGAAGACAGAAAGGTCCAAGTCTTCTTCTGCATTTTGCAAACTGATGACCATTTTTACATTTATGTTCTTTCGCAGCTTGGAATTCCATGTACTACTAAGAACCATCATATCTGTAGGGCCTGAGTCTCGAGTCTTGACGATGTTAATTTTTCCGCGGTGGATACGCAAAAAAAAAAAGGTATGTTTTCCGCGTTTTGATCACTTGAATTTGAGTAACATGCATGGTGATCAAATTGCTTTGGTCTTTTCTATAAATGGCGTAGCAACACCATATGTTTGAACAAATTTCAAAGAGAATTACCTCACATTTTTGGTACATGTTGGAGTACATCTCAATTATTCACATGGAATTCCATCATATTTGTTTGTCCTGAACCCCGACTCCCTGAGGATTGTATTTTGGGGTATCGTGTTTAATGTGTTCAGATTATGTTCGTACCACGACACAAACGACATACCGTCTATAGTATATGATAGAAATGTTAAATAGGGAGAGATCATTGAGCTTAATTAACCCATTTGATACTCTCAAAGAAGTATTTTTTAGCCACCAAAGTGATGAGGGTGGGATGTAAAAAACACCAAAGTTATATTTGATATTTATAAAACACCAAAGTTGAAAATCTTGTTTTTAAAACACATTTTAACCTATTTGGGTATTTATTAAACACCAAAACAAATAAAAATATTAAAAAATAAAATGAAATTATGTTCTTACTTACCGAAATTAAGAAATACTAGGCTCGTTTCACAAAGGTAGAGATATGGAGTAAATCTAATTCATTGATCTCAAAAAAAAAAAAAAAAAAAAGATTACATAATTCAGCAAATGTAAAAAATAAAATACGAATGATTGAACGGTACCACGAAATTCAAAATGTAGCATAAAATTGTTTAGAAGTGTCAAAATCCTTGCGCTCTCGCTCCATCAGGTATAGGACGACTCTCATTTAGATTTCCCATAATCCTAGGTTCTAATTGTGAAGTTTGTTGGATATGACTTAAGCTTACGTCATGCCTTCGTAGAGAAAATCGATGATGGAGAACTGGAGGACAAGAAGATGAGTAATTTTTTTAAACGCATAAAAATAATTTACGAGGTAAAACAAAAATTAACAATTTTTTTTATTTGTTTTGGTGTTTAACAAATACCCAAATAGTTTGAAGTGTGTTATAAAAACAAGTTTTTCAACTTTGGTGTTTAATAAATCCCAAATACGACTTTGGTGTTTTCTAGATATCACCCTCCCCACTTTGGTAGCTAATAAAAACTTCTTTGTTTGATACTCCACATTCAATGTTGAAAATTTTCAAAATTACCAAATTTGATAAAACATGAACTAAAGCAAGCATACTAAGAATATATGGTGAAAGTGGCGATTTTTCACTTATTTCATTACTTATTTATTTATCAGTTGCTTTTCATCCATTGTACATTACTTCCTTCAGTCTTAACTCTCAAGTAAGATAACATCCTCAAATCAAAATGTTCCATCACCAATTGCCATTCCTTTTCTTGTGTGTGCTATTCTATAGCAGCATTGTTCTCTCCGGTGGCAATCCGCAACGCATCAAGTGTTTCGAGGACGAAAGACAAGCCCTTCTCCAGATCAAGCAGGGTCTTATTACAGCGTCTCCATTTTCAATAGGTGGATGCGGGTTTCTCTCGTCCTGGGGAGTCCACGGAGACTGCTGCCAGTGGGGTGGCATTCGGTGCGATAACAATACCAACCATGTCACCATGCTCAATCTTTCGGAATGTGGTTTGGCAGGTAAGCTGAGTCCTTCCCTTGTTAAGCTTAAGCATTTGACCCATTTGAACCTGGCTTTAACTGATTTTAGTGATCAGGCTTTTCCGAGCTTCCTAGGATCACTAATAAATCTAGAGCATCTCAATTTATCCCGATGTTCTTTTCAAGGGGAAATTCCTTATCAGTTGGGAAATCTTACCAAGTTGAAAACTTTGGATCTCTTAAGCCCAGCAGCTTCTTTAATTCAAATGCAAAGCTTGGATTGGCTTTCCCGTCTAAGTTTGCTGAGATATCTTGACTTGACTAATGTTGATCTTAGTAAAGTCACAAACTGGATGCAAGTCGTTAGCAACCTCCCTTCCTTGACTTATCTTAGCATGGATGGCTGTTATCCTCCTGCTGCCAAAATTCCATCACCAATTACTTACATTAATTCCTCGACCTCTCTCCGTTCCATTAGCCTCTCCGCAAATAATTTCAATAACACTTCAATAATATTCGAGTGGTTGTTCAGCTTGCTTGGAATCAATACTCGACTTGTACATCTTGATCTTTCTCAAAACCAACTTGAAGGTCCCATCCCAGATACTCTCAGACACATGCACCATCTCTCGTATCTCGACCTCTCTTATAATTATTTGACAAATCCAGTTTCAAGTAACCTCAAATGGAGCATGCCTTCCCTTTCATACCTTGATCTCTCCTTGAATAGTGTTGGAGTGACAACGACCCACATGTGAGCTGTGGGATTGGAGAAATAGAAGATTGGGGGCTAGTTTATAAGGTGGTGGGTTACTCCTCCTATTGCCAATTGGTTTTAGGATGGAACCCCACCAACTTGTGAACTAGTCTTCCACGAGGGGGCCAACATTGGCCCATGACGACTCTGACATGGTATCGAGCTAGGGTTTATGAGTATAGACGAGTTTACGGGAGAAGAATTACCAAGGTTATTTTGTGAAGATAGTGAGGATTCGTGTCGTCCAATTGAAGAAGAAGGAGATCGGGAAATTTTTTTCTCCATGGCTGAGAAACTGTGATGTCGTTCTATGGGCGAATGAAGAAGCTATGGGATGATTTTTATTCGATTTTTCAGATGCCGACGTGTACCTGTGGGAAGTGCACCTGTGACCTTGCCGGAAAATTGCGCACACTTCGGGAGAACGAATGTGTCTTTGAATTTCTGATGGGCGTTGATTGACGTTTCTCCACCACGCGTTCCAATTTGTTGGGCACTGATCCCCTGCCCACACCCCATCAAGCGTACAATCGGCTTGTTTTGGATGAAGGGGTTATGGTGACAGCATCGAAGGTCGAAGCCCAGTCGACCGATTCGGTCGCCTTCGTTGCTCAATCGGCGCCGGTCAAGGCCGACACAGTAGCCTTCGCGACTCGATCAATCGGCTCCCTCTTCTCGCTCCGATAAAGGGGGCAGGGGTGGCGGTCGAGGTGGATCTAACAATCGTGGTTATGGTGGTCGAGGCTACTCCGGTGGTGGTAGCAGTGGTGGTTAGCGCCGCCGACTTGAGTGTTACAATTGTGGGCGTGAGGGTCACATCGCTCGTTTTTGTGATTTTGATGCGCCCCGATGGAGTTGTGATGAGAACCCTCGCTGGGTTCGTGAGCCGGAGACCAGCACCGGTCGTGGGCGTGGTGGTCGGAGTTCCGGAGGTCGCGGCAGTAGCGGTTATTCTGGTGGTAGCGGTTATTCTGGTGGTTCAGGGGCTTTTTCGGGAATTGCTCGCACCACACATCAGTCCTCTGCTCCTGACCGTGGCGAATTGGGTCATCTAAATGACCGTGAGTGGTCGGAGCTCCTCGAGTTATGGCATGAGCGTAAGTCCAATCCTGATCGTTTGAGTGGTAAGTCGTTTATTAATTCTTGGATTATTGATACCGGTGCGTCTCGTCATATGACTAGTCGATTATCTTGTTTGCGTAATTTAACTACTATCGATCCGACCCCAATTACGCTTCCGAATTGTGACAATGCTGTGGCTCACAAAATTGGAGATGTTTTTCTTGGTGATCGAATGGTGTTGCGGGACGTTCTTTATGCGCCACAATTAAATTGTGATCTTATTTCTGTTTCTTGTCTTCTTTCTGATTCCCGTTTCACCGTTCAATTCACTGATAAATTGTGCATTTTTCAGGACCGTATCTCGAGGACGGTGATTGGACTGGGTGAGCATTATAATGGACTATATTATCTACGAGTAACACTACCTATTCGCGCAAATAAAGTCGCCGTGGTTGATTCAGCTGAGTTGTGGCATCGACGTTTGGGTCATCCGTCATCGACCGTAGTTAGATTTCTTCCTTTCGTTTCTAGCAAAGATTGTGTTAATTTAGACGCTCATATTTGTGATGTTTGTGCACGCGCCAAGCAAACTCGTGCTACTTTTCCGTTGAGTATTAATAAAGCTTCCGAACGTTTTGAGTTAATTCATTGTGATTTATGGGGTGCGTATTCTGTTAATGCTAGTTGCGGGTCTCGGTATTTTTTGACGATTGTAGATGATTATTCACGATGTGTGTGGGCATATTTGTTACGTTTTAAGAGTGATGTTGCGCGTACTTTAAAGAATTTCTTTGCTATGGTTGAGCGTCAATTTCAGACTCAAGTGCGGCGTATCCGTAGTGATAATGGGCGTGAATTTACTTGTTTAAAATCCTTTCTTGATGCCCATGGTTATTTGTTTGAGACGTCTATGGTAGACACACCGCAACAGAATGCCCGTGTAGAGCGTAAATACCGTCATATTTTGAATGTTGCTAGGTCGCTTCTTTTTCAGGCTGGGTTACCTGTAAAATTTTGGGGGGAATGTGTGTCTGCTGCGGTACATTTGATTAATCGTACTCCGATGAAATTGTTTGGTTGGAAGTCCCCTTATGAGGTTTTGTTTGATCGATCTCCGGATTATTCTCTTTTGCGGGTTTTTGCCCAATAAGTTGAAGGGTAAGTTTTATCGAACGGCAATTAGGCCGGCACTGTTATATGGCACTGAATGTTGGGCCGTGAAACAGTGCCACGTTCATAAGATGAGTGTGACGGAGATGCGCATGTTACGATGGATGTGTGGACATACAAGACGTGATCGGTTGAGAAATGAAGTTATTAGGGAGAAAGTAGGGGTTGCACCCATAGGGGATAAGATGATGGAGAACGGACTGAGGTGGTATGGCCACGTGAAGAGGAGGCCTAGTGACGCGCCGGTTAGAAAAGTAGAAGGGTGGAGAAGTGATAATATTAGTAGGGGTCGGGGAAGACCCAAGATGACTTGGACGAGGGTGATTAGAAGTGATATGAGCTTCCTAGGGCTTTAAGAGAGTATGGCGTTGGATAGGGCATGGTGGCGAGACTCTATTCATGTGGAGGACTTATTCTGACCTTTTTTTTTTTTTTTTTTTCCAAAACTTTTTAACTTGTGTTCAAAATTCATATGTTTTTTGGCAATATTTTTAACCTTTTTATTTATTTTGACGGCTTTTCTAAATTTCCTTTGAAAGTGTTTAAATAATTTTAAAAGGTTTACAACGTTTTCGAAATTTTTTGGCGTTCACAAGACGGTTACTGGATGACGATTCATGTTAGCCGACCCCAAATCATTTTGGGAATAAGGCTTGGTTGTTGTTGTTGTTGTTGTATGTTATGCTAAGACCCTCAATCGTTCTCGGGATAAGTTTGCTAGTAGGAGTCGTCGTTGTGTGTTTATGGGGTATCCTTACGGGAAGAAGGGTTGGCGTCTGTATGATTTAGATAATGCTGTGTTCTTTGAGTCCCGGGATGTTTTGTTTGATGAAACTGTGTTTCCATTTTTGCAATCCTCTTCCCCGCGATCCTCTCCTTCTACGGGTGTGCTTATGGAGGTTGACGACGATTTTGTTGAGCCCGTGGGGTCTGTAGAGTCGGCTAACCCCGCTGGGTCTACGGCGGATACGGGTTCTCCGGGCGCCTCCTCGGCACCCCCCGCTACTGTTTCAGTGGACTCCACGGCAGGGGGGGCAGCAGCCTCGGAGGAGGGCCCTTCGAGTAGTAGTTCGGGTGGTATTTCAGGGGGTAATTCGGGTGGTGATTCGGGTGGTTCGGCTTTGGTTGGTCCGGATGCTTCGTATAATTCTTTGTATTTGGGCCGTGGGAAGCGCGTTAAGTACGGAAATGTTCGATTGCGTGGTTTTGTTACTCCTACTATCAAGTGTGCTTATAGTCCATTGCCACCCGCTCGTCCTTCGCCATCCTCAGGTACGCGTTATCCTCTTGCACATTTTGTTAGTTATGATCGGTTTTCTCCTGCACACCGTTGTTTTCTTGCTGCAGTTACAGAGGGTGTTGAGCCTCGTACTTTTCGAGAGGCTATGTCTGATGCACGATGGCGGCAAGCTATGGCTGCTGAGGTTTCGGCGCTTGAGCGTAATAAGACCTGGACAGTTGTTGATCTTCCTCCGGGTAAGAAAGCTATTGACTGTAAGTGGATTTATCGTATCAAGTATAACTCTGATGGTACTGTTGAGCGTTATAAGGCGCGTTTGGTGATTCGTGGGGACTGTAGACACAAAAAATTTATCTTTTTTTTAGGTGTTTAACGTGGACAGAAATTCTTTGTAATTTAAAATATATCACAAAAGATAATATTTTCTAGACTAGGTTTATTCTTGTCTTGCCCTTCAAGTCATTTACTACTATAAATAAAACCTCCCCTCCTAGGGTAAACATAGGTCAGATGACACAAATAAAGCCCCAAGAGGCCTCATCTCCTCCCTACTACGAAATTGTAGGAAATTTGTGAAGTACAGGACTAAGTCGTTAAGACCCCTGTAGGTATGAGATCAAGTCAACAAGACCCTTATACCATAAATACACCAAAAACCCTACCCTTGGAGATGGCATCAAGAGATCTACGAAAGTTGTAACCCACAATTCAATCTTTCAATATAAACTCTTGTTTCCATACTTGTTTCTTGTTTGTAAACCAAAAATTTATTTGTGGTATAAGGGTCTTGTTGACTTGATCTCATACCTACAGGGGTCTTAACGACTTAGTCCTGTACTTCACAAATTTCCTACAATTTCGTAGTAGGGAGGAGATGAGACCTCTTGGGGCTTTATTTGTGTCATCTGACCTATGTTTACCCTAGGAGGGGAGGTTTTATTTATAGTAGTAAATGACTTGAAGGGCAAGACAAGAATAAACCTAGTCTAGAAAATATTATCTTTTGTGATAATATTTTAAATTACAAAGAATTTCTGTCCACGTTAAACACCTAAAAAAAAGATAAATTTTTGGTGTCTACAAATGTGGGTTACAACTTTCGTAGATCTCTTGATGCCATCTCCAAGGGTAGGGTTTTTGGTGTCTACAATTTGTAGACACAAATTTTGTACTTGCGACAAAATAGGGAAAACAAAGTAAAATTTTATTAGTTTAGGAATTTGATTGTGTACAGTCTCTGGAATAATTCTACAAAATAGAATTGACTCCTTTGATTAATTCTCCACAAGATTTGACTTCGAGGGCTTGTTGTAGCTTGATCTCGAATATGGGATTTGACTTGAGTTTTGAGATCTGGACTTGAAGGTCTTCGTAGATCTCCTTTTGTGTTCTTCAGACTTCAGGGTCTTCTGATGGTCTTCTGTGATTTTTTTGATGTGTGTGTCTGATCCCCTGCGAGGATGCAAGTCTCCTCTATTTATAGTGGAGAGGTGAGAGAGTCAGGTGGAACACATCTCTTAGATGTGTGGCAATCCAGGACTCTATCTCTTAGAGTTTTGCTGAGAGAATGTTACTTTAAAAGATAATTACCATTTAATTAAAAGATAATTATTATTTAATCCCCGTAATTTGAGAATCATCACCGAGTTGTCCATCTCCAACGATGAGTCACCATGACACGTGGCGTCATTTAATTGGCCACTCATTAATGACGTAAGCTTTACTGTGATTGGTCAGTCAAATATTCAACTCTGACTTTTCAACTCTTACGTGGCACATTTTAATTGACTGATCATTTTTAGCCTCCTACAAATGCCCCCTCGAGACTTGGCTGCGTACACGACTTGGAGTGTTTGAGCGCGGGCTGGTCTCGATCCACTTGATTTTGACTTGGATGTCATTTGAATTTGATTTACTACGACTTCAATGTCACTTGAATTTACTCGACTTGAGAGTCATTTGAATTTAGTCGACTTGAGAGTCATTTGAGTTTGTCCGACTTGAGAGTCATTTGAATTTAGTCGACTTGAGAGTCACACTTGAGTTTTTTTTTATGCCGGTACCAACTCGAAGTTGATTTAGCTTAGCAAAGGCGCCACCTTCAATCTCGATTAAGGAAAACACCCTTGAGCCGATGTGAACGACGAACTCCAAATTTGAGTAGGAGTAGGAAAATCTTCTTTTTTTTTTTTTTTTTTTTTTAACTTCTTCACTTTTCCAAAGCACTTGACATACACCAGGAGAGCCAAATTTCAAATCCTAGTAGAACTTGGATCTTAACTTGCCCAGAATCTATATATACGAAGGTCATGGAAATTCCTTAGACATTGATCACAACCGTACATTACCAGGTATAGCCATATCTTTTTTTGTCTTCCTTCGTATTGGAATTCTGACTCTATCATTAATTCATGTTGTTTGCGTAACCATTGACCAGCTCATCTTGTCTTCCGGGCTAAAGCTTGTCGCAATTCTTTACTGAACAACGGACATTACATACCCGCGTAAGAGGTACACAATTTTATCTTTTAGAAATTACGCAGGATCCCTAATGTCTAGGTTGTAGGAGACATGATTAACTTTCTTTTGCTTCTTATTAATCATTGTGTGCCCTGCTGATTTCTAACTTGGAGATTTGACGCACGTACGTATGAAATTACTTCGCAAGTTTAGATACCGCACATATGTATCACCCTACTAAATTGCTGAGTCGTTCACCGCATGCATAAATTCTTGCAGACAAATCCAAAATTCTTGATTCGCAAAATTTTTTTTACGAGTCTATCAACTTTTAATTGAGTACCCGCTGGACCTTCTTGAACCATCTGCGCCTTTTGTTCTTTTTTTTTCGAATGTCAAATTTGCTTTAATTTTAATGCGATGCTTACGTACCACCAGCCTTGAATAAATTTGATCATGCATGCCTACGACTTTCTTCGTATGTAACAGATGCATTTGGCACGTGATTGACATAAGTAATTTTGACTGATGAAAACAAATCCCAACTTTATGAGTTCCCGACTCGGCTTTTGGTTGCTCCAAACATGTTACTTTTCTTTTTTGTCCACTATGAGCAACGATAATCAGTCTCTTTGTAATGGCCGCATGAATCATATTTTTGTCCTTCTTTATCTATGCACTACATACACGTACGTAATTTTATTGATCAAGCTTGCTACGTACGTAGTTAGAATTCTACGAATTGTTTTCTTTTCTCATCGTAAATTTGACGTGCAGATCAACTAAACTCAACAACGCCGAAGATCTTGAAGGTGGGTGTTTCCCCACTTAGCTTATTTTTCAACTCGATCTTGTTCGGATGACGCCCACATATATTGCATACAAGACTTTGGTACACATTTATTGTGGACGTACTTCATCAACAACGTAATTCCGGTGCCCCCATATTGTGAAGAGCTGCAAGGAAACCGCCAAGTTTTTATTCTTCAAATGCAGGATTTCCTCCGGTGTGATGCGCGTTGGATCGTGTAAGCACTTGGAAGGAAATTAACTGGCTAACGTCGGAGAACTCTACTTGGTGTGATGCGCGTTGGATCGTGTAAGCGCCAAGGAGGGTTCCGCTGCTACAGGAATGAGAATTTCGTCTAGCATAGCATGATGCGCGTTGGATCGCGTAAGTGCTAGATGGAGTTTGACTTAGCAACCGACGGCGAACTACACCGAGTGTGATGTGCGTTGGATCGCATAAACACTAAGTGGAGTTTGATTTGGCCACCGATGACGAGTTATATTTAGTGTGATGTGCGTTGGATCGTATAAACACTAAGTATGACCCTGACCTTATCACGACCTGCAATTTCGCCGGCTGTAATTGACATCGATGAATCAACGTTTTTTTTTTTTTTTTTTTTTTTTTTTTTTTTTTTGTGGTGTAGTTTAGGCTCGTACCCAGGAGTGGGTTTTTTGTGGAAATGGGGTGGTATTTTTGTGGAAGGATTTTTTTGTAGTGATGTGGGATTTTTTTTTTTTTTTTTGAAGGTGTGGAGATGTGGATTTTTTGAAGGTGTGGCTGGATTTGAAGTAAGGGGTGTACTCAAACTGCCTACGTACTTACAAGATGACATGGTGTCAATTTGCAGGATCAAGCCAAACGTAGTTCATTTATTTGGATTTTTTTTTTTTTTTTTTTTTTTTTGTGGTGTAGTTTAGGCTCGTACCCAGGAGCATGACGGCTCTTCAACTCATGCGTAGTAACGCTTCAAAAACTTGCCGTTGATAGGTCCAATTTGCTTTCCCTTATCATTAGCAATCTTGTAAGCCCCACTAGTGTAGACTTCTTGAACGACGTGAGGACCGTCCCACTTGGAGGTGAATTTGCTCTTGGTTTTGTGAGAGGTGATAATCGGTCTTCGAACAGCAAGGACAAGATCACCAACTTGAAAGGAACGCGGTCGGACTTTCTTGTTGAAAGCTCGTGACAACCGAGCTTGGTAACATTCCAACTTCTGCTGCGCTTCTAGCCTCTTCTCATCAAGGGCTTCAAGTTCTGCAAGACGAAGTTTGTCATTTTGCTCTTCAGTAAGACCCTCTTGGATGGCGATTCGCAATGACGGAATTTCTAGCTCCAACGGTAAAACAGCTTCTACACCATACACCAAAGCGTAAGGGGTTGCTTGAGTTGCTGTCTTGTACGTTGTTCGATATGCCCATAAGGCTTCTCCAAGCTTCTCGTGCCAATCTCGTTTGGAACCTTTTACGATTTTGCTCAAAAGGTTACATAGAGTCTTGTTAAATGCCTCTGCCAAACCATTCGCAGGAGCATTGTACATGGAAGACTTGTGCTGCACCATCTTGTATTTGTTACAAAGAGCAGTCACCAACTTGTTAAAGAATTGCTTGCCATTATCAGTGATGATCCGTCGTGGTACGCCATACCTGTAGATGATGTTTGACTTGAGAAATTCCACGACATTTGCCTTCTTCACTTCCCTCAAAGGGACTGCTTCGGCCCATTTCGAGAAGTAATCAGTGCCAGCCAAAATGTATGCATGCTGAGCTGATGAATTGGGTGTAATAGGACCAACAATGTCAAGTCCCCAAGCTTCAAATGGCCAAGACGCTACTGTAGGATGCAATGGCTCTGGAGGTTGATGGATCCAGTTTGCGTGGAATTGACAAGCTTTGCACTTCTTGGCATACTCGAGGCAATCATGAATCATCGTAGGCCAATAGTAACCCATTCTCTGGACACGCTCATAGAGTTTCGGGCCGGATTGATGGGCACCACATACTCCTGAATGTGCTTGATCAATCGCCGCTTTTGACTCCTCGTCTCCGAGGCATCGAAGCCAGAGTCCATCAAATGAGCGTCTATAGAGCGTTTCCTTGAAGTAGACGAATTTTGGAGCACGGCGACGGATTTCGACCTTGTGCCTTCGATCGTCAGGGAGTTTCTTGTGTTTGAGAAAGTCTATGAGTGGTTGGCGCCAATCTTCTATGTCAATTTGGTAGACAGAGATACTTCCAACCTCTTCCTTTTCATCTTCCTCGAATTCATCATCGCTTGAATCTTGAAACTCTTCTCTGAAAGGAGTGGCGACCCAACGATTGCAGACTGGTACGTTCACAGTTCCTTCTGCCCCCAGTGCCAATGTGGCTGCGAGATTTGCAAGGGCGTCGGCCATCTTGTTGGCACTTCTGAGAACGTGAGCGAATTTGATGACGTTGAACTTATCGAGCAATTCAGTGGCGTACTTGTGGTAAGGCACCAAATCTTCTTTCTTGACTTCATAATCGCCCAACAATTGGTTAATCACCAGTTGGGAGTCGCCATAAACGTCTAACTCTGTAATTCCCATCTCGAGAGCCATCTCGAGACCCATGATTAAAGCTTGATATTCTGCCATATTATTTGAGCACAAGTTTGTAAGTGCGAAAGAATATGAAAGAACGTGTTTTTTGGGAGATACGAAGATAACTCCAGTGCCTGCACCATCATGTCTTGCAGCACCATCGAAGTACATCTCCCATGTAGGGATTATCTCGACAAGGAAAACATCTTCGCCTGGGAGATCGTCAGAAATTTCCCATTCGCCAGGTATGGGATGATCAGCTAAGAAATCAGCTAACACTTGTCCTTTCACAGCTTTTTGGGAGATGTAGACGATGTCGTGTTGCTTGATCAACACAGCCCACTTTGCTAGTCGCCCGGAGAGGACCGGTCTTGAGAGTATATATTTGATTGGATCTGCTTTGGAAATGACCTTCACAGTATAAGCTTGCATGTAATGCCTTAGTTTCTGAATGGCGAAAACTAAAGCAAGACACATCTTCTCGATTGGCGAGTAATTAAGCTCAGCTCCAACCAACGTGCGACTTAAGTAGTAAAGAGCCGTCTCTTTCCCCTCTTCGTTCTCTTGTGCACATAATGCCCCCAACGATTTTTCTTGAGCAGCAATGTAGAGGATGAGAGGTCTGCCGGGAATAGGAGCTCATAGAACTGGAGGGCTTGATAAGTACTTCTTTATGCTATCAAACGCCTCTTGACACGAATGGTCCCACTCGAAAGGAGAGTCCTTCTTCATGAGGTGGCTAAAAGGTTGGCAACGTCCAGCGAGATTAGAGATGAATCTCCGTATGTATGCTAAACGACCTTGTAAACCACGAAGTTCTTTGAGAGATCGAGATGGTGGCATTTCTTGAATTGCTTTTATCTTGGTTTGATCAATCTCAATGCCTCTGTGTCGCACAACGAAACCTAGGAACTTCCCGGAAGTTACTCCAAAGGCGCACTTGAGTGGGTTCATCTTCAATTGACATCGTCGAAGTCTTTCGAAAATTTGACGAAGATCTTGCAAATGATGTTCTCTTTGTTTTGACTTGACCACGAGATCATCTACATAGCATTCCACCGTCTTGTGCATCATGTCCTCGAAAATATTTTGCATTGCCCTTTGGTATGTCGCACCAGCAGTTTTCAAGCCGAAAGGCATGACTCTGTAACAAAATATTCCCTTGGGTGTGCGAAACGCAGTTGCCTCTTGATATTCAGGGGCCATGAGAATCTGATTGTAGCCAGCTGTACAATCCATGAAAGAGAGAGCTTCGTGGCCAGTAGTAGCATCAATCATCAACTCAGTGACGGGTAGTGGGAAGTCGTCTTTTGGACATGCTTCATTTAAGTCACGAAAGTCAACACAAACGCGAAGTTGCCCATTCTTCTTTCTGACTGGGACGATGTTTGCAATCCATGTTGGATACTTCACTTCGCGAATAAAACCAGCGTCGATGAGTTTATTCACTTCTGCTTCGATCTCGGGCACTAACTCTGGCCTGAACCGTCGTTGAGATTGCTTTTTGGGGCTTATACCTCTCTTGATTGCAAGGCGATGGACAGCGACTTTTGGGTCGAGTCCTGGCATCTCAGTGTAATTCCATGCGAACACATCCTTAAATTCTGAGAGTAGTTCGTAGTATTGTTTCTCTGCCTCTGCAGAGACAAGTTCGCTTATGAAAACAGGGCGAGGTTCGTCGACGGTACCGAGATTCAACTCCTTGAGATTGTCGACGGTTGTTTGCACTCCATCTTCAAGTGTTGTTGGAGCTTCATCTTCCACAATTTCAGAGTCAGGGTCATGGATAACCTGAGCTGTAACGTGACCACATGACGCCGTTTCTTCTAACACTTCATCTCGAACTAACTTCTTTTGCTTTGTGAGAATTAGCACGCGACTTTTTGCTTGTAGAGGCTTGATGTTGGTGATATCCACTACCTCCAAGCGCTTCATCCTTGAAGGAATGACGCTTCTAAGATTATTATCTACCACCATCTTCCTTTCTTTCTTCTGGGAGCGTCGATGTTTCCTACCAACGGACAGAATCGTCGTTCTATGTGTGAGGCCTTGTTCCATTGATTTGAGGGGCCTAACTTCTTTGGTGGGTTGTCCTCCTAATCTTGTGAATACCGACATTTTGGGCTTGTCGACACGCTTAAAGACTGGAGGTTGACGTTCGCCTAGTCTCTTGAAAATGGAAGGTTGACGTTCACCTAATCTCTTGAAGACTGAAGGTTGACGTTTGCCTAATCTGTTGAACACCGAAATCTCCCTTTCTCCTAGTCTGCTGAAGATTGGAGGTTCTCGTTCTCCTAATCTATCAAACGCCGAAGGTGCTTTTGGACTTCCAACTCGACTGCAGACTGTGGATGTAGATTCACAAATTGGAGGGAGAAGTTTGTCAAAGACATAAACAAATTGAGGGTGAGTTATGTTGTTTTCACCCTCGCTTTCTTCCATCTCCTCAGCGGTTATATACTGTGCAGTTGAATGGTTCTCCTTTCTCTTCACATATATCTTGACGGGTGCAGGTGGTTTGTAGCCTAATCCAGCTCTTGACGAACTCAGACTTCCTTCAAACTCATAGACTTTTTTCTGCGTGTCGTTAAGACCGTGTGGATGTATGTCGATGACTTGACCCAAGGGAATAGGATTGTCAAAGTCATACCCGGATCTCGCTAACAGATTATAAGCTTTGGCATCAAACCTACCCCTGTTGACACCTTTGACACTACTTTCGTCATTCGTTTTGGAAGACGAGGAATCCCAGGAAGTCTTGATAAGCCTACCTCCAGTTGATTTGACTATGGGTAGGATGACTTCATCTTTGAGAATCCGGTGACTTTCTTTGTCGTCGGGCGTGCTTGATCCTTCTTCTCTATGGTACTCTGTAAGTGGAGATTGTCCTTCCTTGCGGAGAGATTTTGGAACATAACGCAGCACAGGTACAACGACAGTTGTGAATGACTTGTTCTTTTTGACTGATGGAGTCGCAACAAACACCTTTGTTTTGTCTTGGGCGTTGGATTGCTTCTCATCTTTTGAAGGACCATTCTTTTTTGCAGCACCTCCCTTGCCTGTTGATTGAATGAAATTTGGAAGAATTTCAGTTGACATCGCGCCTTCTACGAAGAACTTAGCATCAGCAAAGTGAGATTCCGCTTCACTGAACAGCTTGGCGTCTCCATTGATCTTCTTCACACCATCACGATAGTACTTCATGCATTGGTGGAGAGTCGAAGCAACGACACCATTCTCATGAAGCCATGGCCTTCCAAGTAGCAACTTGTAGGACGTCTTAGCATCGATGACGTGGAACAAGGTACTTGACGCAAGTTCACCCATGTTGAGTTTCAATCGGATCATGCCGACCGCACGTTGACTGTTGAGGTTAAATCCTTGGATCATCATGAAACTTTTTGAAAGTTCTTCAACGTCAATGCCTAATTCGCTCATGGTAGCTTTTGGCATAATGTTGGCAGCCGAACCTCCATCGACTAGAATGCGCTTGACTTTCTGCTCCCTAATGTATCCAGATACGAACAAAGGACGATTGTGGGGTTTAGAACCTAGCAAGAGGTCTTCGTCGGTAAAAGCTAACGCCGAAGCTGCTGCGTTACAAGCGGCACACTTTGTTGAATTGTCAGCTTCTTCATTGTCATCCTTTAACTCTTCAGAGAACATTTCTGGATGGGACAGTGCTAGGGCTAGCAACTGACGAATGTCTTCAGGAAGTCCAAAAGTTTGTTTCCATCTCATTTGTGAAGGGATAGACCCAAGAGCAGCGAGAATCTTGGCGTCTCTTTTGATGTTCGGCACGTGGTTGGCCGCCTTCGAGGAATCGTTGCCTTCAGGATGTTCCTTCTTATCCTCTTCGTCATCGGTAAATGAGATTGTATGGACATCGACTGCGTTGAAGTAGTTCTTTGGAAAGAATTCCTCCAGACGCAAGATTTCAGGGCGTTGTTGCTCAAGAAGGTCGTTTGATGAACCTCGTTCTGTTTTCTTCTCTGCCCTTTGCTTGTTGTTGACATGAGATCTCTTCTTGATCTCTTCCTTTGTTTTGGCTTCGGATAGAGCCACTGTAGCTTGTGGTCGAGTCATGACTTGCTTTTTCGACCTTCTCCTTGTAACTAAAGTCCATCCTTGATCATCATTTTTGGTTGGGATCAAAGAAGATTCCTCCTCGTACTTTTGGCAATTCTGAATCGGAATCTCTATTAGGATGGGCTCCAGCGTACCGAATTGTATTAATTGGAACTTCATTGCTTGTTTGGCAGGAGTTGTCAACTCCACACTCTTCTCTTTCAGCATCATGCAGTCTTTGCTTGAGTGACTTGTCATTTTGTGATAATGACAATACTTCTGATGGTTGATTTCTTCAACACCATTTGGGCGTGTCTCTCTTGCGAGGGGATCGCACGATCCATCAATGACTGATATTTGGTTGACCGCCGCAGACTCGTTCTCCAGCAATATCTTCCCATCCCTGGATAACTCCATGATCTTCTCTTTGAGCGTCACACAATCTTCAATTGGATGACTTATCACCCTATGATAACGGCAGTATTTGGGGTGATCGGTCTTTCCTGCATCTTCAGGACGCTTCGGCTCTGATAGTTGGATGAGTTTATTTTCAAGTAAAACATCCAACATTCCAGAGAGCTCTGAGTTCTCAAAAGGGTACTTCTTTGCCAGAAGCTCCTTCAAGGTTGGTCGATTTTTCTTGACCTCCTTTGACGGCGACTCCTCTTTCTTTTGGTACTTCGGCTTCGTCGAGAAGTTAATTGGTTTTGTAGAGGTGGTAGTGATCGTCATGGCTTCCTTCTTAGAAGTCTTGTCACTCTTCTTGTACTCCTTCTTTTCGACCCTTGTATCAGAGGGGTGGAACAGTCGAACTCCATGGCTAGCGACTGTGATTTCCATGTCATGAGCCATAGTAGCTAGATCTGGGAATGACTTCGGCTTGATCCCTTTCAATATGTAGAGCAATTCTGCATGCATGCCATTAACGCACATCTCGACTGCAGAAGGTTCTGACAATCGATCTTTGCATTCTAGGCTCAACGAACGCCAGCGGTTGATGTAGTCTATCACTGGCTCATCCTTCCATTGCTTGGTATTTGTCAGCTCTGTCATGCTGACGATTCTTCTAGTGCTGTAAAATCTATTGAGAAACTCGCTTTCCAATTGTTCCCAACTGTCAATGGATTCTGACGACAAGTCGGTATACCAATCGAATGCTATACCGCCAAGTGAACGAACGAATTGTTTCACCAATTGGTCGCCTTCAGCACCAGCAGTATTGCATGTTTCGATAAAGTGGGCAACGTGTTGCTTCGGGTTATCTTTTCCATCGAACTGTCGAAACTTGGGGGGTTGATATCCAGTGGGCATCCGCAGGCTATCGATCCTCTTTGTGTATGGCTTCACATAGTGATGGGTTGCGTGAATTCCAACACCTAGTTGAGTCTTGATAGTATTCGCCACTAACTCCTGCAATTCCTCGGCGGTCATGGATATATTGGACGCACCTTTGGGATCGCCTTATACTGAACGCTCAGAATTTTCGCTCTCACCGTCACTTTGATGGGAACGCTCGCTTAATTTCTTCATAAGGTCTTCAATTTGCTTGTCCTTAAGATTCATCCGAGCTTCCTTTTCTTCATTTTCCTTTGTGAGTTTGTCGACGGCTTTTTGCATCTCAGCCATCCGTTCTTCAAAATCTGCTCCAATCGTGTTGACTGGGGCCGCGAAAGAGCCAAAACATCCATACTCCATCTCCAGGTCATTTTCTTTGCTGGGAGATGAAAGTGAGTGGCTGCTTGTTGTCTCGACATCGTCCTCCACTTGGATTGTGAATGACTCGAACATTGGACTGGTATGCACCGTAAATCCTTCTCCTGTCTCGCCAAGGATCTGCTGTAGCGAGGATGAAGTAGCTTCTTCTGATCGAGTTGGGGATGTCGAACCAAAGACAGGGATTTCATTCGCCTTCCTTCCAGATCCAGACGAACGACTTGAAGTATCCCCTTGAATAGGAACTTTGCGAGCGTAAGTCTGATTCGGCAAGCTTGCATCTGAGGTCGATCCAGCGGCTTTTCGTCCTCCTTTTGCAGGACCAGAGGCAGATCGTAGTCTCTCAGCGGCAGCGGTGAAAGCAGGTCTCCTTGTGGTACTCCTTGTTGAGACTTCAGACTGGCCTTTTTTAGGGTTTTCTCCAGTATTGCTTGAGTCTTCAAGGGCTCGAGACGAACTTCTCTTTGGCGCCATTGGAATTGGAACTTGACTTCTTGTGGAGAAGAAGATGAAAGGCAGAGACTTTCACGTCGGGTTCACCAAAAATTTGTAGACACAAATTTTGTACTTGCGACAAAATAGGGAAAACAAAGTAAATTTTTATTAGTTTAGGAATTTGATTGTGTACAGTCTCTGGAATAATTCTACAAAATAGAATTGACTCCTTTGATTAATTCTCCACAAGATTTGACTTCGAGGGCTTGTTGTAGCTTGATCTCGAATATGGGATTTGACTTGAGTTTTGAGATCTGGACTTGAAGGTCTTCGTAGATCTCCTTTTGTGTTCTTCAGACTTCAGGGTCTTCTGATGGTCTTCTGTGATTTTTTTGATGTGTGTGTCTGATCCCCTGCGAGGATGCAAGTCTCCTCTATTTATAGTGGAGAGGTGAGAGAGTCAGGTGGAATACATCTCTTAGATGTGTGGCAATCCAGGACTCTATCTCTTAGAGTTTTGCTGAGAGAATGTTACTTTAAAAGATAATTACCATTTAATTAAAAGATAATTATTATTTAATCCCCGTAATTTGAGAATCATCACCGAGTTGTCCATCTCCAACGATGAGTCACCATGACACGTGGCGTCATTTAATTGGCCACTCATTAATGACGTAAGCTTTACTGTGATTGGTCAGTCAAATATTCAACTCTGACTTTTCAACTCTTACGTGGCACATTTTAATTGGCTGATCATTTTTAGCCTCCTACAGGGACCGTCAGGTTGAAGGGGTTGATTATGATGAGACTTTTGCTCCTACTGTTAAGATGGTAACAGTGCGTGCTTTGTTGGCGGTTGCTGCTGTTCGTGGTTGGGAATTGCATCAGATGGATGTCCATAATGCATTCTTACATGGTGATTTGACGGAGGAGGTTTATATGCGTTTTCCTCCTGGCTTTGACAAGGCGGTATCGGGTAAGGTGTGTCGTTTACGCAGTCATTGTATGGCCTTAAACAGGCTCCCCGTTGTTGGTATGCTAAGCTTGCATCAGCTTTGACTCGTTATGGATTTCAACAGTGTGTTTCTGATCACTCTTTATTTTCTTTGGTTCGTGGGCCTGTTCGCCTTCATGTTTTGGTTTATGTTGATGACTTGGTTATTGCTAGGAATGACAGTTCTGCTGTTTCGCGATTTAAAGCATTGAGTTCGTGTTTTCATATGAAAGATCTGGGTATTTTGAAGTATTTTTTGTGTATTGAGGTTGCTCGTAGTAAGGAGGGCATTTTCTTGTCTCAGCGTAAATATGTTCTTGATATTCTTGAGGAGACCGGCTTACTGGGTGCTCGTCCTGCTGGTGTTCCCATTGAGCCCAATCATCGTTTGGGCACGGCTACTGGAGATCCTCTTTCGGATCTGTCATCTTATCGTCGTTTGGTCGGCCGGCTTGTTTACCTTGGTACGACTCGTCCTGAGCTTTCGTATTCGATCAATATTTTAGCACAGTTTATGCATGCGCCTAACAAGGTCCATTGGGAGGCGGCTTTACGCGTGGTTCGGTTTCTTAAGGGTGATCCTGGTCGGGGTATTCTATTGCGTTCGGATGCTAAGTTGTCTTTGGAGGCTTATTGTGATGCTGATTGGGCCGCTTGTCCTGTGAGTCGTCGTTTGCTTACCGCTTACATCATTTTCCTTGGTTCTAGTCCTATTTCCTGGAAAACGAAGAAACAGGTTACGGTTTCTCACTCTTCCGCTGAGGCTGAGTATCGGTCCATGTCTTTTACCACTCGTGAGCTTAAGTGGTTACGTCGTATTCTTGGTACTTTAGGTGTTCCGATTACTGCTCCAGTACCGCTGTATTGTGATAGTCAGGCTGCTATGCATATTGCTAAGAATCCCGTTTTTCATGAGCGCACTAAACATATTGAGGTTGATTGTCATTCTATTCGTGATGTTGTTCGTGATGGCCTCATTTCTCCCTCTTACGTTTCTACTGATGACCAGGTTGCAGATATTCTTACTAAGGCCCTTACCAAGGCTGCCTTTGATCGTTTGCTGTCCAAGTTGGGCATTTCTTCGTTACATGCTCCAACTTGAGGGGGGGTAATAGGGAAAGTATATATTGTATATTTTGGTTTTGTTATTCTTTGGTAAATACGGTGTTTTAGGTAAGCCGGGTTCCTTGTTCCGCAAGGCCTCTCTCTTGTATATATACGAACTGATTATTGTTAATAACACACACACGTAATTCCTCAGACATATGTGTTGTAGAGTTTTCTGAGTGTTCTATTATGTCAGAGTCGTCATGGGCCAATGTCGGCCCCCTCGTGGAAGACTAGTTCACAAGTTGGTGGGGTTCCATCCTAAAACCAATTGGCAATAGGAGGAGTAACCCACCACCTTATAAACTAGCCCCCAATCTTCTATTTCTCCAATGTGGGATATTATCCCACAGCTCACATGTGGGTCGTTGTCACTCCAACCCCCCCTCTCACATGTGAGCCAATTAAATTTGCCCATTAAATTCGCCACTTTCAAATTCTTTAAACGCCCTTACCCGGGTCAGGTTAACTCGCAAAGCCCCTATCTGGGGTCAAACCTCAATCAAATTCGCCGGCTCCCAAACTGGATAAACTCATGGACCAGATCGTCGGACCCAAGACTAACCTTGGGCTCTGATACCATAATAGAACACTCAGAAAACTCTACAACACATATGTCTGAGGAATTACGTGTGTGTGTTATTAACAATAATCAGTTCGTATATATACAAGAGAGAGGCCTTGCGGAACAAGGAACCCGGCTTACCTAAAACACTGTATTTACCAAAGAATAACAAAACCAAAATATACAATATATACTTTCCCTATTACGTGTTATCAAGGGAAATTTTCCGACTTTTTTAGCAATTTATGTAACATAGAAACGCTCAAATTGGGGAATGAGAACGGCGACGGGACTAACTACTTCACTTCTGACGTGAACGACACTTTGTATTCACCAACAAACTTCAGTGATGACTTGAGTGACCTCATTGAAACAGTACTTGGGTGTGCAAATCAGGTGCTTGTAACTCTGGACTTGAGTAGCAATAGTTTCTCAGGCTCTATTCCCGACACAATCGGTTCATTTTCTTCGTTGAGGGAACTCCATCTTCAGGACAACCAGCTAAATGGAAGAATTAGTCGATCTATAGGACGACTTTCTAAGCTTGAGAAATTATATATGTCATCCAATTCTTTGCAAGGAAGTCTCACCTCTGAACATTTCTCAAATCTGTCTAGTTTACAACAATTTTCCTCGTTGAATAACCCTGGATTGGCTGTGAACATGAGTGCCGATTGGGTTCCTCCATTTCAGCTGGACAAACTAGATCTGCGTAGGTGCAATCTGGGCCCAGGTTTTCCAAAGTGGCTTCAAACACAGAAAAACATATCCCACCTTGATATATCCAATGCTCAAATCTCAGACAAGGTACCTGCTTCTTTCTGGAACTCATGGTCACCTGCCAGTCTTGGGTACTTGAATATGTCGCATAATCAGATATCTGGCGTGATCCCAAATATGTCAATCACCTTTTACGACCATCTTGACATTGTAGACTTGAGTTCAAACATGTTTGAGGGTGCTTTACCATCAGCGTTTACAGGCGCTAACTCATTATACCTTAATTACTGTTGGATTATTATGATCCAAAAATATTAGTCACACTTAGTTTTATTTATTTCCTAATAATTAGAGTTAGTGGGGTTGTTTGTTACATGGCTAATTGTACGTGCTACGTGAGATTGTGCGTGGTAAGTGATTAGAGTAGTTGGTAGTTATTAGGATATGTAAGCCTATTTAAGGCCTGGATTATGATAATGTTATTTGAGTTAGTTTTTCATCAGTAAACTACTCCAAAGTATGGTTTACTCTCATCTTTCTCCTCCCCTCTAAAATTCTACATGGTATCAGAGCTCTTGAGATGAGAGATTGATCACCTCCACTCAAGTAGCCGGGTTCGACTCCAATTCAAAATGGGACGAACGATGATTCCGCTGCTTTCAAACAAGTCACAAAATTGAGGGTGAGTGAGATTCACAATAAAGAGTGTTTGAGAGTAAATCAAATTAAAAAAAAAAGGGTGAGTTGTACGTTTTTATTAGGCATGCCGCATGCAGCCTTGTACGGAGTAAGACTTACAATAAACAAAATTATGATGTTGATGCCAAGATCAAGCCGACAATAAGGCAACGCAGCCTTATGTGTGTATGAGTGGTGAAGCAAGTTACGAATTTAATGGAGTCCAAGCAATAAGGCTCCTGGAGTCTCAAATGGAGACGTTTGAAGGTTTGGGTGTGGAGCCCAAACGAGGTCAGGTCATAGTACCGATGACGATGGGGTTGCAGAAATGCCGATAACACGATGAAGGTAATTTGCTCATCTTTGAAGTGCACCATGGAAAGATAGAGATATGTACTCTATCAATATCGTGGAGATAATTACTCCGGCGATTTGATGTTGGCGAGACGTGCATCAACATGTTGTGGCGAGAAGGGCGTCACTTGGTGAAGACAAGGACTTCACAAGATGGAGAAATGCTCCATGTAGAAGGCGGGTCCTCAGAACCCGATTAATCGAGATCCGATCCGAAGGCAAGATCAAATTGAAGAAATGGTACGAGAACTACGAGGTCTCGTATGTTCGATGCGGCGAAGGACGTAACGGCGTGTTCGGCTTAACGCGCGGACGATAAAGTTTGCCCCCGAGATTTTGGATCAAGGGGGTGTGTTGGATTATTATGATCCAAAAATATTAGTCAAACTTAGTTTTATTTATTTCCTAATAATTAGAGTTAGTGGGGTTGTTTGTTCCATGGCTAATTGTACGTGCTACGTGAGATTGTGCGTGGTAAGTGATTAGAGTAGTTGCTAGTTATTAGGATATGTAAGCCTATTTAAGGCCTGGATTATGATAATGTTATTTGAGTTAGTTTTTCATTAGTAAACTACTCCAAAGTATGGTTTACTCTCATCTTTCTCCTCCCCTCTAAAATTCTACATGGTATCAGAGCTCTTGAGATAAGAGATTGATCACCTCCACTCAAGTAGCCGGGTTCGACTCCAATTGAAATGGGACGAACGATGATTCCGCTGCTATCAAACAAGTCACAAAATTGAGGGTGAGTGAGATTCACAATAAAGAGTGTTTGAGAGTAAATCAAATTTAAAAAAAAAGGGTGAGTTGTACGTTTTTATTAGGCATGCCGCATGCAGCCTTGTACGGAGTAAGACTTACAATAAACAAAATTATGATGTTGATGCCAAGATCAAGCCGACAATAAGGCAACGCAGCCTTATGTGTGTATGAGTGGTGAAGCAAGTTACGAATTTAATGGAGTCCAAGCAATAAGGCTCCTGGAGTCTCAAATGGAGACGTTTGAAGGTTTGGGTGTGGAGCCCAAACGAGGTCAGGTCATAGTACCGATGACGATGGGGTTGCGGAAATGCCGATAACCCGATGAAGGTAATTTGCTCATCTTTGAAGTGCACCATGGAAAGATAGAGATATGTACTCTATCGGTATCGTGGAGATAATTACTCCGGCGATTTGATGTTGGCGAGACGTGCATCAACATGTTGTGGCGAGAAGGGCGTCACTTGGTGAAGACAAGGACTTCACAAGATGGAGAAATGCTCCATGTAGAAGGCGGGTCCGCAGAACCCGATTAATCGAGATCCGATCGGAAGGCGAGATCGAAATTGAAGAAATGGTACGAGAACTACGAGGTCTCGTATGTTCGATGCGGCGAAGGACGTAACGGCGTGTTCGGCTTAACGCGCGGACGATAAAGTTTGCTCCCGAGATTTTGGATCAAGGGGGTGTGTTGGATTATTATGATCCAAAAATATTAGTCAAACTTAGTTTTATTTATTTCCTAATAATTAGAGTTAGTGGGGTTGTTTGTTACATGGCTAATTGTACGTGCTACGTGAGATTGTGCGTGGTAAGTGATTAGAGTAGTTGCTAGTTATTAGGATATGTAAGCCTATTTAAGGCCTGGATTATGATAATGTTATTTGAGTTAGTTTTTTATCAGTAAACTACTCCAAAGTATGGTTTACTCTCATCTTTCTCCTCCCCTCTAAAATTCTACATGGTATCAGAGCTCTTGAGATAAGAGATTGATCACCTCCACTCAAGTAGCCGGGTTCGACTCCAATTGAAATGGGACGAACGATGATTCCGCTGCTATCAAACAAGTCACAAAATTGAGGGTGAGTGAGATTCACAATAAAGAGTGTTTGAGAGTAAATCAAATTAAAAAAAAAGGGTGAGTTGTACGTTTTTATTAGGCATACCGCATGCAGCCTTGTACGGAGTAAGACTTACAATAAACAAAATTATGATGTTGATGCCAAGATCAAGCCGACAATAAGGCAACGCAGCCTTATGTGTGTATGAGTGGTGAAGCAAGTTACGAATTTAATGGAGTCCAAGCAATAGGCTCCTGGAGTCTCAAATGCAGACGTTTGAAGGTTTGGGTGTGGAGCCCAAACGAGGTCAGGTCATAGTACCGATGACGATGGGGTTGCGGAAATGCCGATAACCCGATGAAGGTAATTTGCTCATCTTTGAAGTGCACCATGGAAAGATAGAGATATGTACTCTATCGGTATCGTGGAGATAATTACTCCGGCGATTTGATGTTGGCGAGACGTGCATCAACATGTTGTGGCGAGAAGGGCGTCACTTGGTGAAGACAAGGACTTCACAAGATGGAGAAATGCTCCATGTAGAAGGCGGGTCCGCAGAACCCGATTAATCGAGATCCGATCCGAAGGCGAGATCGAAATTGAAGAAATGGTACGAGAACTACGAGGTCTCGTATGTTCGATGCGGCGAAGGACGTAACGGCGTGTTCGGCTTAACGCGCGGACGATAAAGTTTGCTCCCGAGATTTTGGATCAAGGGGGTGTGTTGGATTATTATGATCCAAAAATATTAGTCAAACTTAGTTTTATTTATTTCCTAATAATTAGAGTTAGTGGGGTTGTTTGTTACATGGCTAATTGTACGTGCTACGTGAGATTGTGCGTGGTAAGTGATTAGAGTAGTTGCTAGTTATTAGGATATGTAAGCCTATTAAAGGCCTGGATTATGATAATGTTATTTGAGTTAGTTTTTCATTAGTAAACTACTCCAAAGTATGGTTTACTCTCATCTTTCTCCTCCCCTCTAAAATTCTACAATTACAACAGATTTTCTGACTTTGACCATCTAACAAGTCTAGACTTAGAAAACAACAAATTGGAAGGAAGTATACCCAAATCCATTGGAAGCCTTGAGGCACTAGAGTACTTATACTTGTATAACAATAGCTTATCAGGACATTTGCCGGCGTCACTGGAGAAGTGCACATCCTTAATTATTTTAGATCTTGGGTATAATTCATTTGAAGGTTCCATACCCCAATGGATTGGTCATGCTTTTCCAAATCTAGGTGCTTTAAGCCTAGAAAGAAACAAATTTTCTGAAGAAATACCGTTGAGCCTTTGTCAACTCCTTAATCTCCAGATATTGGACCTTTCTTTTAATAACATCTCAGGCCTAATTCCAAAATGCATTGGAAATCTCACAACAATGGTAGGAACAAACGAGGGTTATTTTGAAGAGGTTTATAGTGGCATTCCTGTAATTGAGATTGTGACTTGGAAGAAGGAAGAGCATAGATTTGAAGAGTTCTTGGGGCTTGTTAAATCCATTGATCTCTCTTCTAACCAGCTGCATGGAGAAATCCCAAATGGAATTTCAAGTCTCACTGGACTTGTCTCTTTGGATTTATCAGCAAACAATTTGAGTGGAAGTATTCCATCGGAAATCGGCAATCTGACAGCTTTACAGCTTCTTGATTTCTCAAACAACAAGCTATCAGGAGAAATTCCTACAAGTCTCACCGAGCTGAGCTATTTAGAGATCCTGGGTTTATCAAACAACAACTTGTCCGGGGAAATTCCCCTTGGCACTCAGTTGCAGACCCGCGACGTTTCATCATATGTGGGAAACCCTGGTCTTTGTGGTATACCACTTCCAAAATGTGTTAGAGATCATCAAACACCAGGAGTCAATAGTACTCCAAATGTTGAAGAAAATGAGCAAGACGAGTATGGTGTTTTCCCAGGGTTGTACATAAGTGTGGTGCTTGGATTCATCATAGGATTTTGGGGAGTTTGTGGCACTTTAGTTGTCAAGCGATCTTGGAGACATGCCTATTTCAGGGTTCTTGACAGCATTCATGACAAGTTCTGCGAGATTTCGTGTAAAACCAGGATAACAGACTAGGACTGTCAGGGTTGGGCTGCCAGAACAGGTCTCCACTGTAAAACCAGGATAGCAGCAGACTAGGACTGCCAGGGCTGGGCTGCCAGAACAAGTCTCCACTTGTTGTGACGTGTCATGTAGCTTGTTCTATATATTGTAAAGAATGATGTACATCATACATACAATTTTTCCAGAAAATAATACAACCATCACATCTTTCTCACAAACTCTTTCTAATTTACACATTTGTAATCTGTTTTCTTGAATCTAACCCATGACTTTCTCATTGTCCTTCATGAACTCCAATGTCTTCATGGTATCAGAGCCATGAAGGATTGAGAGGAAGTCAGTAGCTTAGAAATTTCTATCAAAAAAAAATCAACCAACAAACACTCAAAACAATATCCTCAACCAACAATGTCTGACAATCAGCTAGACAACACCACAAACCACAAAAGGATAGATGTGAGTGATCCACTCTACATTCATCCTTCAGATTCTCTAAACCCTCTGTCGATTGAGCCAAAACTCGCTGGTTTGGCCAATTATTATGAGTGGAAAAGAGAAATGGAGATAGCACTAGCTACGAAAAGAAAGCTAGGCATCTTGACAGGCCTGATAAAGAGGTCTGCAACTGATCCAGTGCAAGCAGAGGCCTATGACACCTGTAACAGCCTCCTTGTCAGCTGGTTGCGTCACAACCTGGAAGGGCCAATCAAGGCCTCAGTCAGGTACACCTCTTCAGCAAAAGACATCTGGAACTACCTTCAGAAAACCTATGGGATCTGCAATGGAGCCAGGGAGTATCAGCTGGAGCTGGAAATTCAACAAGCAACTCAGGGAAGTAAGAGTATATCTGAATATCATACCCACTTGGTCACCCTGTGGCAAACCCTGGAGGTTATGGAAGACTGGCCACCTCTCACTGAAAATTCCATTGAGATTAATGCTTATTTTGAGGCTTTAATCAAACACAAGGAGAGGAAGAAACTTTATAAGTTTCTAAATGGGTTGGATCCATACTATGGACCCTTGAGAAGCCAAATGTTGATGAGAAGTCCACTCACTACAGTGGAAGAGGCTGTGTCTCTGTTGCAACAAGAAGAAATACAGAGGCAGGTCCTAGGTGGTGCCAACAACATGGAGATAGATCAGGTTGCCTTTCACAGCAACCAGCAGACCAGGGATCAGAACCACTACACCAACAGGAATGACAACTCAATCAAAAAGGAGTGTGTCATTTGCAAGAAGAAAGGCCACACCAAAGACGAGTGCTGGTGGAACAAAGACATCCCCAACAATCCTGGTCCTCCACCAAAGAAATGAAACCAGAATCAAACCAACAACAAGTGGAACCACAACAACAAAGGCAAGAAACCTTGGAACAAGTCAGCCCACAATGCCACTGGTTCTAACGAATCTGGAACTGGAACCAGTCCAGTAATGATCTCACAGGAAGCACTCCTGTCCCTGCTGAACTCCAAGGCCAAAACCAGCAACTCTGAATTCACAGAGGAGGAACTTGCTGCACACTTTGCAGGTAACACTCATTGTTACAATATTTACTCAGATGATGTTGCAAATAAGTGGATAATTGATTCTGGTGCTAGTGATCACATGATAGCTGACATAAGTAAACTCTCAAACCCAAAACCAGTAGAAAAAAGGTCAAGAATTAACCTGCCAAATGGGGAAGTGTCATATGTTTCGCATGTTGGGGATCATAAGCTGCAGAATGGGATAACTTTAAAAAGGGTGTTGTTTGTGCCAACCTTCAAGAATAATCTGTTATCTGTGCAAAAGCTGGTTGAGTCTGAGGGGTGCTATATGACATTTTACAAAACTCTGTGTGTTATACAGGACTCATCCACCAAGAGGATTAGAGGAGTTGGAAAAGCACACAAAGGCATCTATTATCTAGTAAATAAGCCTGTGTGTCAGCCTAGAAGTAGTAATGCTAATGTAGCTGTAGATGTAGGCAGGTCTAGCTGTAGTGGCAAAGCTGACTTGTATCTTAGTGATGCTCTGCTTGGGAATGCTCCTGCAAGTCTGGATTTAAAATCTTGTATGACTTCAGGGCAACATTGTACTGATCAGATTATGATGAATGACAAGCATGATATTTTTGCAAAATGGCATTATAGACTTGGACATGCTTCTAAGGACAAATTAAAAGCTATAGAAAGTATATCTCAGGCTGTGAAACAGGATAATGGAAAAATTTGCCTGACTTGTCCTAAGGCTAAACTTACTAGGTTGCCTTTCCCCAAAAGACAATACAATGCTGACAAACCATTTGAGCTGATTCACCTAGATGTTTGGGGTCCATACAACACTGAAACTAGGCTGCGACATAGATTTTTCCTCACCATTGTGGATGATTACAGCCGGGCTACATGGGTATACTTAATGAGAAACAAAAGTGAATTAGGTGAGCTGGTTCCAAAGTTTTACAAGCTGGTAGAAACTCAGTTTGAGACAAACATCAAGATGGTCAGGTCGGACAATGCAAAGGAAATTGTAGAAGGAGATTGTGGCAGATTCTTGAGCAACATGGGTATTACTCACCAAACCAGCTGTACTAATACTCCACAACAAAATGGCACGGTAGAAAGGAAACACAGACACCTACTTGAAGTGAGTAGGGCTATCATGTTCCAATCTGGTGTACCATTGAAATTTTGGGGTGATTGTGTTCTTACAGCTGCTCATATCATCAACAGGCTGCCTTCTAGTGTTCTAGAAAACAAAACTCCCTATTTTAAATTGTTCCATAAGAATCCAGACTATGACAGGCTGAGGGTGTTTGGTTGCTTAGCAATGGTTCACAATCCAAGCAGAACCAAAGACAAATTTCAAGTTAGAGGAGTACCGTGTGTGTTCATTGGTTACCCAGCACATCAAAAGGGGTATAAATTCTATGATCTTACATCTAAGCAGTGCTTTGTATCCAGAGATGCACACTTTTATGAGCATGTCCTTCCCTACCACAGCTGGAAACCAGCTTCTCAACCCATACCTACAACATACCATGTGCCCAATGACCTTGCCAGTGATGTGTCTCCACCTGAGCATGAACCAGAACCAGCACACACTACTGTACTTCAGGAAATCAGCTCTGCACCACCTCCAGTCAACCCTGTCACAGACTCCAGGCCTGTCAGGGTAAGACGAGCACCAACCTGGACCCAGGACTTTGAGGTTCACAACCCTGTCATGGCTCCTCACTCAGCCTCGAACACTGCTGACTTCCACGCCACTCCTATGCATGCCAACCTGGTGCAGCAAATCACACATGATCCTGACCCTGTCCTGTTCCATGAGGCTGTCAAAGATCCAAGATGGGTAACCGCCATGAATACAGAATTGAAAGCTCTCATCGACAATGAAACATGGGAAATTACAACGCTACCCCCACACAGAAAATCCATTGGGTGTAAATGGATCTACAAGACTAAGTATCACTCAGATGGTTCCATAGAGAAACACAAAGCCAGGCTGGTAATACAAGGATTCAGGCAGAAGTATGGCATAGACTATGAAGAGACTTTTGCTCCTGTAGCCAAAATGACCACAGTCAGAGCTGTGCTTGCTGTAGTTGCTATGCAGAACTGGTTTACATCCCAGATGGATGTGTCCAATGCTTTTCTCCATGGCGACTTACATGAGGAGGTCTACATGGACCTCCCACAAGGTTACACTAGTACAGGAGTCATCCAAGCTTGGAGAAAGGGGGAGAAACCACCTGAACTGCAAGGGAAAGTTTGTAAACTTCAGAAGTCTCTATATGGGCTCAAACAGGCACCTAGGCAATGGTTCTCCAAGCTGTCCACAGCCCTGTCCGATTGTGGGTACAAACAGTCCAACTCAGATCATTCCTTGTTCAAGAAACAAACCCAGGACAGTACCACCATTGTACTAGTCTATGTGGATGATATGATCATCACAGGAGACAGCTTGGCAGAAATTCAGAAATTGAAGTCACAACTCAACTCTACATTCCATATGAAAGACTTGGGGGAACTCAGGTACTTCCTAGGGTTGGAGATTGACAGGTCGGATGATGGAATTTTTATCTCTCAGAAGAAGTATGTTGAAGACTTGTTGAAAGAATTCAGCATGAACAATGCCAAACCACTTAGGTTACCTCTGAACTCTCATGTCAAGCTAGAACCAGACAAAGGAACACCATTGCCTTGTCCTGAAACATACAGAAGACTGGTTGGAAAACAGATATACCTAACCATCTCCAGACCTGACATAGCTTTCACTGTGCAGCTCTTAAGTCAGTTTGTCCAGAAACCAACATCAGACCATATGCAAGCTGCACGAAGACTTCTCAGGTACCTGAAACAATGTCCAGGACAGGGTGTTCTGCTAGCAAGTAAGTCTGCAGCCAAGCTCACAGCCTATTGCGACTCTGATTGGGCATCATGTCCATTCTCAAGGAGATCGATCAACAACAGGATATTGTGTGTTATTAGGGAATTCACCAATATCTTGGAAAGCAAAGAAACAAACAGTCGTGTCCAGGTCTTCAGCTGAAGCCGAATACAGAGCCATGGCTCTAACCACATGTGAGATAACCTGGTTGTCTAGCTTGCTTAAGGAATTGGGATTAAGAAAGTTGGGTTCCACAGAACTTAGATGTGATAATCAGGCAGCAATATCCATTGCAGCTAATCCAGTTTATCATGAAAGAACCAAACATATTGAGGTGGACTGCCATTTTATAAGAGAAAAAATTCAACAAGGTCTGCTTCACACATCATATGTTCCATCTACAAATCAGGTAGCAGATGTCCTAACTAAGTCCCTACCAGCCTCGCAACATGAGAAGCTCTTAAGCAAGATGGGAGTGTCAAAGGGTCTCCACTCTCATCTTGAGGGGGAGTGTAAAACCAGGATAACAGACTAGGACTGTCAGGGTTGGGCTGCCAGAACAGGTCTCCACTGTAAAACCAGGATAGCAGCAGACTAGGACTGCCAGGGCTGGGCTGCCAGAACAAGTCTCCACTTGTTGTGACGTGTCATGTAGCTTGTTCTATATATTGTAAAGAATGATGTACATCATACATACAATTTTTCCAGAAAATAATACAACCATCACATCTTTCTCACAAACTCTTTCTAATTTACACATTTGTAATCTGTTTTCTTGAATCTAACCCATGACTTTCTCATTGTCCTTCATGAACTCCAATGTCTTCATTTCGATCATGATCGCAGCCAAGACTTGGAGGAAACCTTTAAGCTGAAGTGAGACGGTAAATTGTAATCATAGTCTCAGCTGAGATTCATAACGGTAATTCTGAGCCTCCCAAAAAGTAATGATCCTCAGAATTGTAGTACTGTATGAGTGTATGTAGTGTATGTATGGGGCGTCGGAGTTTTATATATATTTGTAATAGTAAGCATGAAATTATTATAAACAAAACTAAGCATGATTTCAAAGTGCCTCCGAACTAGAATGTATAACGTACGAGTACACCTTTGATCAGAGAGATGATTTGAGAGCTTATCAATGGGGATTCATCGAGAGCTTCTCAGTGGAAAGTCTAGATTCGTGCCTCGGGTTCACGCTACTACCACTCTGTAATGTATGGGCCTTAATCTTCGTTCCTTTTCTCAAATACTGGTTCCGCGGTCACTAAGGACGACCAACAGGCTGAATAATGGTGTCCTCCATGCTGCATTGCCAGAATGTTACCTGGTGGATATCAGGATGCTCGACATTTAAGCAAACGTCTTCCAAAATAATTCAATTTTAACATCTTACTTAAAATCATATTGATTGGTGCAGGTGCATGATACTACTCAAACGTGTCCCAAAAATGTGATGATCCTCAAAGATGTAGTGGACGTAGCGCTAGCTTAGATAGGTGTGCTACAGTAAAGCATGAAATTACTGTTAAAAGTGACAATTTTAGATTAACTTGTTTTTTACTGATGACCCGTTGCACACGAAACTTGTCGATTTAGACCATCCAGCTTGAAAAAGCACCAGCAGTAGTTATGTGCAACCCATTTACGACATTTTGCAAACTGTATAACATTCGTACTACATTATGTTCTTTCGTAGCTTGGAATTCCATGTATAAGCACCATCATATCATGAGTAAAATGCTGATCAAATTGCTGTATGTCCGGAGTCTTGACGGATGTTATTTTTCCGCGTTTTGATCACTTGAGTTTGAGTAAAATGGTGACCAAATTGCTTTAGGTCTTTTTCTATATATGGCACAGCGCACCCTATGTTTGAACAAATTTCAAAGAGAATTATTGCCTCACATTTTTGGAGTACATCTCAATTTTTTTTTTTTTGGTTACAAGACGAAAGAAAAGCACTAAACTGAGTCTGTTACAACCTCCCAAGGAGGCACGAGATTTACATTCTCGTCAAAATATGCCGATAAGCCTTCCACGTCCAGCATGTCCAGCTCCACGGCCTGAGTGTCTTTCCAAAAGGTTTGGGGAAGGATGCTTCTTGCGTTCTTGGCCAGATGATCAGCAACCAGGTTCCATGATCGTGGTATGTGACGGACACGCGCATGCATGGTCCCTGCGAGCTCCCTGCATTTCAAGTACATGTTACTTAACCTGTCAACCGGTTGGGATCTTTCATTCACTCCTTGAGTCACGACCTGGCAATCAGAGTATACAACAACATTGTAATATTGGTTCTCACTAAGCCACATAAGGCCCATAAGGAGCGCCTCAACTTCCGCATCATAAGAGTCCCGAGCGCAAGTGTGAGCAAAGTAACCCTTCACCCACTGACCATGGGTCCCCAGATTGCAGCCCCCTAATCCTGCAGACAGCTTAGACACCACAAAAGAGGCATCGACAAACAAGGACGAATTCTGATGGAGGGAGGGGGGAATGATTAATCGCATGGAATTCCATCATACTCCGTATATGTTTGTCCTGACTGCAAATAAATTCCTACCGCGGACCAAATTGACCACGCTCTGTACTGGCTATGTGGAAAAAATTTCAAATTACCAAATTTGCTGAAACATGAACAAATGCATTGGTAAAAGTGGGAATTTGATACTCTCTTCACTACTATTTATTTTAGCATAAGTATTTCATGCGGCATCTAATATCTAATACTATATATTAAAACCTGAAACCAAGTATTTCCTACGATGACACTTGGCGTACATTAATTGGATAGAACATAAAAATAGCATTAAATACAATTATCGGTTAGAATATGGTAATGATATTATCGGTTAGAATATGGTAATGAATTATAATAGAGTAGTATAATGTTAACTAATTTATGGAAAACAATTATTATGTTAATTTATTAGAACAAAGATAAAGCCAACAATTTTCTTATAAAGAGAGTATAAAAATATAATAAATACGTAGCCCGGGCGTGGCACGGGCATGCAAACTAGTATATTATAAAAGCCGAGTACAGCCCTTCATTGATGGACACTTGGCACAATCTTATTGGTTATTAGAATATGGAAAACTACTTATAAAATATTAAAATATTGATAAGGAATTGAAATTGATAAACAATATAAACTAGCTTTTGTTCCCGTGAAAATCACGGGGCTATTATTACATCTGTTCTTTACCCTTTTTCATAATATAAAACAAAAAAGATATTCATGATGACACACCATTTTCATTATCAGTCTATTCGCTGGCAAGCTTTTTTTTGACACAACTAATTTGAGTGTTACAAATATTTTTCCCCACACTGCAGAAGAATGAATCTTACACACCTCTGTTTTGCCGATGATCTTCTTATCTTCTGCAAGGGTGAGGTAAAGTCTGTCCTACTCATTCTTAGAGCTTTCTCTACATTTTCTAAAGCCTCAGGCTTATGTATGAGCCCAACTAAGTCAGACATCTATTTTGCTGGAGTCAACTGTCATATTAGAGAAGAAATTTTGGAAATCTCTGGATGTAAGGAGGGATCTCTTCCCTTTAAATATCTGGGGATTAGAATAACTGCAGGCAGACTTTCAGTGTTAGACTGTAACATTCTGACAGAAAAGATAGTGAAACGAATAAGAAGTCTTGGAGCCAGGAAATTATCTTATGCAGGTAGGCTTACCTTGATCAAAGCAGTGCTGCAGAAACTTCATGGATATTGGGCAAGGATTTTTGTTTTACCAAAAACTGTCCTAAAGAAAATAGCTAGCATTTGCAGGAGCTTCTTGTGGGACGGAAGTGATCAGATGATAAGGGTTCCTATGGTTGCTTGGGAAAGTGTGTGTAAACCTAAGGAGGAAGGTGGGCTAGGCTTAGATGACATTTTCAGCTGGAATTTAGCCTGTATAGGCAAATATGTGGCTTGGATTTATACAAAAGCCGATTCATTGTGGATTAAGTGGATTCATTGTGTGTATCCGAAAGGAAATTCATGGGGGGATTACATACGACCTGTGGATTCCAGTTGGTACTGGAAAAAGATGTGCAAAGTGAAGGAAATGTTCAAGGTATATTGTTCCGGCTGGCAAAATGCAGAATACAAGGTAGCAAAGGGTTATAAATGGCCCCAGGGTGAAGGTAATAAGGTACATTGGGACAAGATTGTGTGGAGTAGGTTTGCAATTCCAAGATCGAGTTTCATAACGTGGTTAGCTTTCAAGGAGAGGCTCCAAGTGAAAGAAAAGCTGAAGAGATTAGGCATATGTGATGAAGATAAATGTTTCTTATGCCAGGGGGGACCTGAGACACATGAGCACCTTTTTCTCAGATGCGCCTATAGTCAGAAATGTCGGGAATGTTTGTGGAGGAAGACAGGTATAAAGCTACCTGACATGGAACCAGTAAAATGGTGTAGTCAGAAGAGGTTTGGCTCGAGAATTAGGAAACAGGTGACAGGGGCCTTAATTTGTGACCTGATGTATCACTTGTGGCTCGAAAGAAACAAGTGCAGAATTGAGCTTGTCCTAAGGACGCCAGATATGATGATCAAGAAGCTTCTGGATGAATTGAAGCACAGGGTGAGGATGACAGCTCAAAATCTAAAACAGAAGGACAGGGATTGGCTACAAAGCATCAATATGTTATAGTGTCCAAAATTGTAGCTGAATGCAGCTTTGTAAAATCAATTGTCATGTTTTGTTGTCTTGAGGAAATTGTTATCTCCTAGTGTGTAAAACTTTTTTATCCATATATTCAATTACTTACATTTCAACAAAAAAAAAAAAAAATATTTTTCCTATTTACGCCTTTGAGTTCCTTGTCCTTGTTTTCTACTCCGAACTTAAGGAATGAAGTCGAAATTGACAACCCAATTTAACCAAAAATCGAAAATGATTTGACCAGATTCAAAAATGACCCAAACAAACCTTGGGCTGATGCAAGACATGTGCGAACTGACGCGATCATTGCTTACCTAAAAATTGTTGGATCCTTAAATGATCCAATTAACGCAATAACTAAAATTTTATTAATAAAATTTCAATTTAAGATATTATTATGTTACAAAATCAGAATTGTTAAATTCATATATCTTTAATATTTCATAAGTGAATAATGCCTTGAACCACAAAAGTATGATTTTATATAAAACCAATATTTACCTTAAACTAAAATAAAAGGTAGATGGAAATATTTAACATGGCGAATATTGCGACAATAACGTTAAATTCTATTCTTATTAATGTGATCTTGACATAAAAATTAAACGGTATTCATGATCATTATTTCCATTTAAATGTATAGTCCTTGTGCGTTCTTGTAAGAGAAAATAGTAATGAGATATATGTAAGATATTTCGTTTGATATTAAAGATAAAAAGAACAAAAACACTTTTGTGCGATTATTGTATACTCCCTCCGTCCCAGCTCAAACACCCGATATTCCATTTCGGGACGTCCCAACTCAAACACCCCATCTATTTTGGGACATATTTCTCTCTTCTACTTTTATTAAATTATTACATCTTCTCTCACATTATCTCTCCTACTTTTATTAATCCTCACATTCTCTCTCCTCCTTTTCCTAATATTACCCCACTCAACTACTACATCATTTTTTCTTATTCCACTACAAAAAAGGGTCGGGGTGTTTGAGCTGGGACGGAGGGAGTAATTTTTTCATAGTCGGTTGATTCTTTGAAAGATACTCTTTTGGTGTTAAGTGTATACTTATCACTCATGCACACCAAATATAACACATGTTACATAAAGAATTAGGTGTCAAGTGATCTTGTATTGATTGTTGTATGGAGTAGTATGTCTTGCAATTTTGAAAAATGCAAACCATAAAAATCAAGATCACACTATAGTCAATAGTTTCCATGAACAAACATATCAACTTTCGTTACAATAATCTCGGTACAATATGTAGCAAAAGAAAAAATCGCAATAGAATCTAACTACTTATTGTAATACCAATATAGAAAATTAGAAACAAATGATAAATATGAGATGAATAATACAAACTTGGAATAACATTACTATGAGGATTCCTAACACTAAAAGCTATCTTATTCCAAAAAAAAAAAAAAAAACTAATAGGTAAGCTCTTGAAATATTGATAGAAATTCATTATATCTCTATGTCAATATATGTGAAGTGTATGTATTTCTCACCACAATCAAACGTATATATACTATCTTGAATCACCTCGTAACCGCAAACTTGGCAAATCAAGAGCCAAAGGTCACATTGTTTAATGACCTTAGTAATTAAAAACTTTTCAAGTAACTTCTCATTCAAAACTTGAAAAAAAACTCATTAGTAGGGAGATGAAAGGACAATGGTGAAATAAATTTTGGAGAATTGATTGGGTGAATGTGAGCACGACACGTAAGCAAGCGAGGTGGATTTTCCACTTTGACACTTAGGCGAATGCTCTAAAAACTCGCCATGCAGACTGTGATGTTAGCTAATTAAAGTATAAGTATAGATATCCTAATTAGTTGAAAATTTAGATTATTTTAATATATGAGAAATAGGAAAGTTTTAAAATTATTAAGATTTGAAATATTGAATGGTTGAAACAACTCAATAAAAATGATCTTCAATCTATGTTAACTATATGATTCTCTTCAATTTATAATTATGATATTATAATTGTGACACATTTCATTTTCCAATACATCATAATATCATGCGAAAAAAAAAGTCCAAAACAAATGTGCAAATTATAGAGAATTGGAGAAAGTATAAGGTGTCGTTTGGATACACTCGAGAAGTCGCAATTCCCATGAAATAGCAAATCCTAAGAATTAAGAAAGTATGGGAATTGGAGAATTTTGTTTGGATGAACAAGGGAATTCAATTACCATGGGGATTTCTACTAACCTAGCCCCCCTAAGGTAATTAAATTCCTACATTTTAGAGGAATTGGAAATGCCTAAGAATTTCCAATTCCTACACTTTATGATAACCAAACAACTCATGATAATTCAATTCCTAAGATAATAAAATTCCTATACATTTCGAGGGTATCCAAACAACTTAAGGTACACTCAAAAAAAAAAAAGCCTTAAGGTGAATTATTTTTATACTCTTTCCATTTTCTTTCAAAAGTTTCATTCTCAAGAATCAGAATCAAGTTCAGGTTGGACGTTATTCTGTTATGTAGCATTGGTTCATGAACAGGGGTTCATGAATAGGATTAAGCTGACTCAAGTTCTACCACGTAGAGTTTTTGAACGTAATGCCACATTTGATATAAACAATTACACAGAATATACTTTGAAATGATGACCATATGATAGGCCCTGAAAAATAATTCTTTACATATATAATGTTACAACTAAAATGTATTTTTTTCAAACATATAATGAGGGTCAATACGTGCATTTACAATGCAACATCATAATCAAAATTGAAGGGAGTATAAGTCGTTAAAGTATTTATTATTCTTAATATATATTAGAAAGTTCTCTCTATACTATTTATTATTCCGTTTGGTAATTTTTTGTTGAAAGAGTTATATTTCAAAAGTTTCAACTGTATTAAAAGATGGAGAATCAGGAACATAACACTTATTAGCGCAATTAAATATATAGTTTATGACTTTATTATTTTCTTTAAGACAATGATTAAATTATATAAATATATGATGCAAATTACTAAGCGAAATATGTTTTCGTTTGGTAAGATGATTACGCATGTGAAGAATTATAGTTTTCTTTGCAATCTCAACAAAAATAACAATTAATGAGTAATGCAAATAGAGTTGGAAATTACGAGGGTTAGATCTATTTCCCGTATGGTAAGAGCGGGTTGGGTTATACTGGGTTCGTCTCATGTCGGGTCCGCATGAAATTGTACATCGAGTCGATTTTTGTTCAAATAGATTTCAATCAAGTCGCGTATTATAAGGTTAATTTTTTTAAAGTTAGATTGATTTTTATTAAGGTCCTCATAGCGATTGGTTACAAAATCTTTTAATCGCATTATTTTGAGACACTTCCTTTATCTATTGATATCTTATTCATGAAAACATACATATGTAAAAATAGTTTTTGATACAAATCTCACAATATGCATTTCATAATTTATTTATGAGTATTTATTCTTATATTTGCAAATCAAACTCTCAACACTATCAATATGTCATCTTTTATGGAGGTAGTAGTAATCAACCTTTTATAAGGGAGACCTAATACTTTTTAAATGATAGGTTACACTTTTTTTTTCATACGTTAGATAATGTTAACATGTGACATTTACGTGTATAGTAATTATCTAACAATGATTTTCTTTTTTTCTTTCTTTTTGTGAAACGAGTATCATTAATACAAGTAGGGAGCCCGTGCGCGGCACGGGCACGCAAACTAGTTACCATTGTAAATTGTTTCCTTCCGTCTAATTAAGATGACATCCTCTAATCTTCAAATCAGAATGCTCCATTTCTGTTTCTTGCTTGCATTATTCCTCTGCTGCATTCTCTCCGGCAGCACTCCGCACAGTAGCATCAAGTGTCTCGAGGACGAAAGACAAGCTCTTATCCAGTTCAAGCAGGGTATTACTCTGACAGATAAATGCGGGTTGTTGGAAATATAGGGGTTGATTATAGCATATCGTAGGCTTCTAGGCGCGTATAATCGCTATCCTAAAAACTTAATTCGCCCCCTCGTGCATGGGCCTAAGAATTAGTCTTTGAGATACAAAGAGAGCCCCGATAGCGCCTGCACAAGCGATATCGACACACTAAGTGGCACTAGAATCATGGAAGTATGCATGGAGATGAATGTGGGATGATGAATTCTCTCAATTCATCATTTCATTATGATGTTTGTCATATTGTGATTGTCTTGTAAATTGTCTAAATGTCTAACCCCCCATGGGTATATATATAATATAATGGTGCCTCTTAAGATTAAATCGTGGCCATTGATTTAATCTACACACACAATTACATTAACCATAAGTTAGTTATGTATAACCAACTTAACAACAATTAGATACATCAAATAATTACCATTAATTAATTACTCGATAATTAATTAACCAATTATTTATTTGGAAATTCTCCAACACGGGTTTCTCAGATCGTGGGGAGCCCAAGGGGACTGCTGCCAGTGGGGTGGAATTCGGTGTGATAACAATACCAACCATGTCACCATGCTCAGTCTTCCCGAATGTGATTTGGAAGGTAAGCTTAGCCCTTCCCTTGTTAAGCTTAAGCATTTGACACATTTGGACCTCAGCTCCAATTATTTTTCTGAGCTTACTATTCCCAACTTCCTTGGTTCGCTATTAAATCTAGAGTATCTCAATTTATCAGATTCTAATTTTAAAGGGGAAATTCCTCTACAGTTTGGAAATCTTACTAAGTTGAAAACTTTGGATCTCTCACTTTAATTTCCCTGTTAATGATAGTATCGATGTTGTGTATGTGAGAAGCTTGGATTGGCTTTCCCGCCTAAGTTTGCTGAGATACCTTGACTTGAGTTATGTTGATCTTAGTAAAGCCACAAATTGGAAGCAAATTGTCAGCAACCTTCCTTCATTGAGACATCTTGCTATGGAAAACTGTAAACTTCCTGCCGATATACCATCACCAATCAATTCTCCTCCCACTCTCCGTTCCATTAGCCTCTCTGGAAATTCTTTGAATGACACTTCAATATTCGAGTGGTTGTTCAGCTTGCCTGGAATCAATACTCGACTTGTACATCTTGATCTTTCTTACAACCAACTTGGAGGTCCCATCTCAAGTAAGTTCAGATGGAGCATGCCTTCCCTTTCATACCTCGATCTCTCCGAAAATAATTTTCGTGGAAAATTTTCCGACATTTTTAACAATTTATGTAATATTGAAACTCTCAAATTGGGGGATAGATACGGCAAGGGGAGTAACAACTTCACTGATGACTTGACGGATCTCATGGAAACAGTACTTGGGTGTGCAGATCAGGTACTTGTGAGTCTAGACTTGAGCCACAACAGTTTCTCAGGCTCTATTCCTGATACAATTGGCTCATTTTCTTCGATGAGAGAACTCTATCTTCAGGAAAACCAGATAACTGGACAGATTAACCAAGCTTTAGGACGCCTTTCTAAGCTTGAGAATTTAGATATTTCTTCCAATCCTTTCCAAGGAAGTCTCACCTCTGAACTTTTCTTAAATTTGTCTAGTCTGCGAGAATTTCACTCTGCATGTGACCCTGGATTGGTTGTGAACCTTAGTGCTAATTGGGTTCCTCCATTTCAGCTGTACTCACTAGATCTCGGAAGCTGCAATTTGGGTCCAGCTTTTCCTAAGTGGCTTCTAACACAGAAAAACTTATCCTACATTGATATATCCAATGCTCAGATCTCCGATGCTGTTCCTGCTGCTTTTTGGAACTCATTACTAGCCAATGCGGAGTACTTGAATATGTCGCATAATCAAATCTTTGGGTCGATCCCGAATCTGTCATTCAGGTTTTTCAATGTAGACTTGAGTTCAAACCTGTTTGAGGGTGCTGTACCATCAGGGTTCGCATACGCATTATCATTATACCTTAACGACAACAGGTTTTCTAACTTTACTTCTTTCTTATGCCACAATATAACCACAACTCCTATGAATGTCCTATACCTGTCGAACAACTTACTGTCCGGAGAGCTTCCAGATTGCTGGATGAATTTCTATCAACTATCAAGTCTACACTTGGAAAACAACCAACTGCGCGGAAGTATACCGAATTCCATTGGGAGTCTGAAGCAACTCCAGTTCTTACAGCTTTATAACAACAGCTTTTCGGGATATCTGTCGGCCTCATTGGAGAATTGTACTTCCTTGGTTATGCTGAATCTTGGGTACAATTCAGTCACAGGGAAGATACCCTCCTTGATTGGTCATGCTTTTCCAAAACTGGGTGCTTTAAGCCTACGAAGCAACAAGTTTTCTGGAGAAATACCTTCCAGCATTTGTCGACTCTCCAATCTCCAGATATTGGACCTTTCTGTCAACAACATCTCTGGAATTATTCCAAAATGCATTCATAATCTCACAGCACTGCGAGAAAAAAGATATTCCACTTTGGATTTTTTTACTAAATTACATAATATCCTTGCATCATCGGGGTCTCAAACTTGGGTCTCTGCTATACATCCTGAAACAGAGATTGTGACTTGGAATAAGGAAGAGCAGAGTTTTGGTTCGTCACTGGGACTTGTGAAATCCATTGATCTGTCTTCAAACGAGCTACGTGGAAAAATCCCAGATGGAATTTCAAGTCTCATCGGACTGGTCTCTTTGGATTTATCAGGAAATAAATTGAGTGGAAACATTCCATCAGATATTGGCAACCTGACAGCTTTACAGCTTCTTGATTTCTCAAACAACCATCTGTCCGGGAAAATTCCTGCAAGTCTTTCCAAGGTGAGCGGAATAGGAACCCTGAATTTATCAAACAACAACTTGTCCGGGGAAATTCCACTTGGCACACAGTTGCAGGACCGCGACGCATCATCCTATACCGGAAACCCTGGTCTTTGTGGTACACCACTTCCAAAATGTCCAAGAAATCGTCAAGCACCCGGAGTCAACAGTACTCCAAATGTTGAAGACGGGTATGGTGTTTTCCCAGGGTTGTACATAAGTGTGGTGCTCGGATTCATCATAGGATTTTGGGGTGTTTTTGGCCCTTTAATTATCAAACGATCCTGGAGACATGCCTATTTCCGGGTTCTTAACAACATTCATGACAAGTTCTGCGACATTGCTATCAGTGTCGCGGCCAAGACTTGGAGGAAACCATAAAGCACACGGCCACACGGGTATACCTCTGTCATTAGACAGTAATTTGTTTCGTAGTTTTACCTGACGATTGTAATGATAACGGAGTCTTCCATCAAGTAATGATCCTCAGAGATAAATAAAAAGTAGTGTATGTAATGTATACTAGTATGTAGTTTTATGTGTACTAGTAAGCATGAATTGAAATTACTAATAAGATGTAAAATAATGCATGAGTTCAAATTCTTCAGAAATAAAATGTAATGTACACCTTTGATTAGAGAGATGATTCAAGAGCTTCTCAATGGGGATTGAATTTTTATTCTGCAAACGCCCACGAAAAGTTCAATCCCGCATCATATAGTTTTACAGCTTGTGGCTCCTCTAGGCTCCAACTTTTAGCTTCAACATAAAGTCGTGTCCGAGGGGCAATCCTAGGCTAGAGATCTCAACTACAATGAACTGACCTCTCTTGTCAGGAATTGATGTAAGTCTAGATTCGTGCCTCGGGTTCACTCTATCACCACTCTGTAACGTATGGCCCGCTATCTTCGTTCCTTTTCTCAAACCCAAAATGGTTATCTTATCAATAATCCAATTCTGACTGACTGCGAAATCTCTATTGACAACCCCTGAGTTAACAGTGACTGTATTGTTAGCTGTTTTAGCTGAGAATACCACAAAGCTCCATGTATTTTTCGGTCCTCCCATGGTGGCTTCTATCCCATTGTCCAAAAATAGATCTCCAGTACTGTTTCCGCGGTCACTAACAACCACCAACAGGCTGAATGGTGTCCTGCGTGCTGCTTGTGTGGTCATGGCCTCCCCTTGCATTGCCAAAATGTTACCTGGTGGATAACAGAGCACACGAATTATAAACAAAAATAAAACGCAGAACCTACTGCATAAGCAAAGAAAGCAGAATGTTTATATTAAAGACTACCTTCTCGAATGTGAACATTGATATGGTCAGGGGGTGCACTAAGGGTGATGCGTCTTCCAGAAGATACACACACTGAACGAGTATAGTCGAAGAGATCAAACCAGTTTCCTTGTGGGAAGTATGCATCAACAGATACTGCTCCAGAGCTCAGTACAGGGGACACCAAAACACCACTGCCAAGGAGGAACTGGGTGCTGATACCATAAGTCTTAGAATCCTCGGGGAAAGTGAAAAAAAGAGGCCGTGCTATAGGGACTCCTGACATGTGTGCCTCGAACATTAATGTATAGAAGTAGGGGAGGAGCCGGTAACGAAGTCCCAACACCTTTCTTGCTGTTGCAGCAACGGAATCCCATCTATACAGCTCTTGATAGGAGGTTTCAATTGCTGAATGGTCCCTTGAGAAAGGATAGAAGGCTCCCAGCTGCACTCAGAGAATTTAACAAGTTAAGAAATGGTAAAATTTGAAAGGACGTACAAAATTTTGTAGCACGTACAATTTCATAATAGTTATTTCGATATTTGATCGGTATACTTATCAGACTTGATAGTTTTCAGACTCTTAACATGTTTTAACTAGACGAACGAATAACTACATAATGCAACTTAGATATAATCTGGAGTTAGGCTAGGAAAACCTGGTACAAAAAGATGATCTTAAATTTCTATCATATCACGAGTTTTATGAAAAGCTCATACAGAGTGATAAACTATTAAAGGAGTTGAAGGAGCGAAATCTTTTGACTTTACCTGTATCCAGCGTCGGCAAAGCTCTTCTGTAGTGTTACCTATAAAACCACATATATCTGCTCCAACCATGGGGATCCCGAAAAGTCCAAAGTTCAAAATAGATGGAATGGAATACTCTAGGTCATCCCAGGTGGCAGCATTATCTCCTGTCCAATGAGCAGTGTACTTCCCAGAACCCACGAATGTCGATCTGGATAGTACGAAAGGCCTTTCCTTGGTGAGTTTAGCTAGTGCAGCCTGAGTAGCTCTTGCTTCAAGGTACCCATATAGGTTATGAATGTCGTATTCCGAAATATTACCATAATGTAAAGAAGATGGTGGCATAGTTTTGTTTAGAATGGGTCGGTGCACTCCGCTATCATTGATTCTGTAAGGTGGATCATCAAGGGTTGATTCTAGGGAAGGTCTTGAAGAATTGAAATTTGACACTTCATTCATGTCAATCCAAAGACCATCAACAGGAAGAAGATTTCGGAATCTCTTGATCTCATTCGTCCAGAAGGTCACAGTAGCAGGGTTCACAAAATCAGGGAAGTACACATCCCCTGGCCAGACTACTCCAAGGTATGGTTTACCAAAACGCTTAACAAAGACATCCAGTTTCATACCCCTGATGAATGTTCCATATGATGTGTTTGTACTGATACCTGGCAAGTGGGATGAAAATTACAAATCATGATCAGATATTCGAAGCATCAGTATTCTAAGATAAATTCAGCTGATTCGAGTTCACGGTAGCATAACCTGTATATGGGAGCTGAAAATATCAAGATTTGTGAAAAGAAAAGAGAAACAAGATGAAAGAGGATAAATTTGATCAGAGACTTTACCTGGATCCACAATAACAACGTATCTTTGCCCATTCCTGTGAAGCATACTAACAAACTGCTGCATCTTGTCCAGGGGAAAGTTAACAGGATCAAAAGTGAAATCCTTATAGGCATCCATGTAATCAATATCTGTCCACATGACTTCCAAAGGAATTTCGGCATTTGCATATCCAGCCACCACAGACTGAAGCTCTTCCACATCATGGTAACCATACCGACATTGATGAAAACCTAAACATTAGAAACATGTTTGTTTGTCAATTACAGCAATAAAAATGTGCCCCAGAAGTAGCAGTAAAGAGAGTAAAACAAGTAAGAGAGACCCGAACAGTAACTGCAAACACCCTATTATAATGTCTTCACCCATCAGTCCATCACTACCACCACCAGCATCACGATTTCCAAATGGGTTCTTTAGACTCGACAGTAACTCACAGATACCTTCGCCTGTATTCTTACCTCCAATATTCCTAACTACATCCATAAGTCAAGAAGTCCGTAGAGTAAGCTACTATGGGTAAACCTTTTTAGTAGTGCAGCCTGGCTAGATTTCGCAACTGCTACATTTATCCATTGTGATCCCTTCCTCAACTTTTTCCAAGGCAAATAATGGATTGAGAGAAACACCTACTCAAGCATCTAAGGGCTCGTTTGGTTGGAAGGGTGTAATGTAATCACGATTACCACCTAGTTAACCCAAAAATAGAGAGTGATGGGGTTGAGTGTAATCCTCACTACAATGTAATGAGATCTCCCTTGAACTAAGGTAATCATCAGTGTTCAACCTAAACCCGTGTAATTGTCATTACATTATGCACTAAAGATTACTTATGCTTGGTTAATCTGCATCTCAATTCTCGGTGCAATTCAGTTCAGCTCCTTTTAATTCACTTCCGATGATTACAGTTGAAAAGAACAAGACCTTAAACCCCGCAAAAGTAACTACAAGTCTACAACCGCAAACTCAAAATGACGACTACAAACTAATCATCATACAAATACAAAGTACTCTAACAAAGAGGAGATAAAAGAAGAGAAAGATTACCAAAAGACCAATACGGCATAGGCGTAGGGCGGCCGATAAGGCGGGTATATTGCTCAACCACATCAACCGGCCTCGGCCCGGAGAAAACGTAAAGATCAAGAATCCCACCAATCACCTTATAAGTAATCCGATCACCCGTATACTCAATATCCATCCCATTACTATTCATCAGCAACACTCCATGGGTCGACCCTTTCACCGGGCCGGACCTCACATCCATATAAAACGGGTGTGACCCGTATAAGTTCACGTCCGGGGTGGCGCTCGGAATGTCGGCGTTCCATAAGGTCAAAGTCTGGTTGTGGGCCAGCTGGAAAGTGGGCTTGGTGTGCTCGCCCAGCCCGTATAAGTGGGCCCGGTGGGCCGGGAGAAGGGTGGAGAGTTGGAGGTACTGGTCTTTGAAGACGAGGGCGGTGGATGCGGTGGTGAAGAGGGTGTCGCCGGTGGATTTGCGGGTGACGGTGAAGGAGAATGGGGTGGTGCGGCGGAGGGAGAAGGTGAGGTCGGATTTGGGGTGGGTGAGGTGGAGGGGGGTGGTGGTGTGGCGGAGGGAGCGGCGGTTGGTTGTGGGTGGTGGTGGTGTGGAGAGAGATTGTGGTGGTGGTGGTGGTGGTGGGCGGCGGAGAATTGAATTGGGGATTTCCCATCGAGGGTTGTTGGCGTCGGTTATTCGGATTCGTAAACGGTCGTTGGCTTCAAAACTGCCAACATGAACATAGAAATGGGACCGTTAGACTCAATGTAAAAAATAAAAAATTACATTTAAAGAAAAAGAAACTACTCTATTTCAATAAATCAATTTATTTTATTCATTAACATTGTTAAATAATTCAACCAAAATGTAGAAAAATTTGCAAAAAGAAAAATACAAAATGTACTCCTCTATTTCAATATATATGACGTGTACATGGTACGAAACAAGTTTTGACTTCCAATTTCATAAAAAAAAAAATGTATTTTTTCAAAAATTATACAATTGGATTCGTTGTGAAATATATACTTTCACAAGATTATAATTTTATAATTTTTACCCTTATATTTTGAGTGTATCGCAATGTGAGGAAGACATATTTTGAGAAGGAGGGATTACTATATTTTCTGAACAACTGAGTGATTATACTTTTGATTGGTAGATATTATCACTGGTATAAGTCGGGTAGTATGGCATAAGAATTGTTCAATACAACCTCTGAATCAAATAGATTTTCCTATTTCTTATTGTTGTATTTCTATGTGACTAATAGTCTAACAGGTCGGTAACAAGTTTTGATCAATTGTCACGTGCCAATACGACCTGTCACATACAGTCATTCTACCAAATAAAAACTACAGAGTATACGTATTGTTTGGACTTGACCAAAACAAGAAGCAATACACTTGATTTGGATTGGAGGAAACACGATTTTATGTACGCTCTTTTCAATTCAATTCACCACGGTCACCCTTACACTTATTATTTCAATGCACGAGAGTACGAGACTGTAAAATCCTCATATTTCATCACAATCCAAAACAAATTTATAGAAAAAGAATACAAAGATAACATATTCTTCACTACCACAAACTACTAGCTAAACATGATCCACAATTCCACAAGTCAGCCTTTTTGCTTTACTACTCCGTAATAAATTAAAGTAGAGCCTACCTACTCATAACTCAATCATCACATAAATAATCACTATTCACTACTCACTAATTAAGAAGAAGATTAAGAAGAGAGAGATTTACCTAGCAGTGAGACAAAGGAGTCTAATATCAGGCCCATAAACAGAGGAGCACTTCACAAGCTTAAGTATGGCACTCAACGTTTTATGCGTCGAGTTATCAACATGCGCCCATTTCACCTTGTATCCATACCCAATAGCCTCGTCTCCAATGCTATCGTTTTCCATTACTGTCGCCGACACCGATAAGAATCCCCCGATCGCCGTGCTGCCCGTGCATAGTAATACTATTGCCAGTGACAAGCAGGGGACTCGAGGCGTTTTCTTCATCTTTACTCCTCCCGACTAGAATACGATTGTTTTGCCTTCAAAACACGAAAGAAATGTGACTAGTGGTATAAATATCTAATTATTTGGTCCATTTGGTACGTGAAATTAATGTGGGTACAGTCTGTAATCATTGGTGTGTTTGGGATTGTCTAGGAATGCGCATGGCCCAGTACTAAACGGCCCAAATCCGCATGCTCTTGGGTTTGGTCCTGGTTTTCGTCGGTGGGATGATGGTGGTGGCATGGTGCAATTATTTTCAAGGTCCGGAACTCTTTTATGCGACGGACTAATCGTAAAGTTATGGTTAGAATTAAATGTTAGGCTTATAGAAGCCGTAATATCTAATCTCTTAAACTTAAATCGAAACTCGCAAACTTATCTTAAAAATTAATAGTTCTAATCATATGACTAGTTAGAGATAAGATAGGGTGATGAAGGAATCATGCATTTGGTTATTTTTTTTCTCAGAAAACAAAATCTCTTAATAATTGTTCTTCACTTCTACTTCAGTAGATGACATCATTCTTTACAACTTCAAATACAAGAACAAAAGTAGTAAGGAGGTCACAATCAACCAATATAACGATCATCATTTCAATACATTAGGAAATGAATGTTTAATTCGTATAAATATCTATCTTATAGTTATTTTCTGAATCATTTTTAAAAATGTATACTAGATTACTTCACTTCCATATGATCCATGTACGTATTCAAACCAAATAATAATTCAAATGAAACAAAGTATATATAGTAGTGAGTATCATGCTAGAAGCCTAAAACAAGTAGATAAGAAACAATAATAAAATAAATGAATTAATTACCAGAAAGTTATGGAATGATGAATGAGTCTGTAAGATGGATGAATAACCCGGCCAAAGAGATAATAGTACAATATTAGCTGATAAACAAAATCATTTACACTAAAAAATGTGATTAATTAGATAGAATAAGATAACTTATAAAGATGGAGAATAAAATGGTATATAAGGTTAAAGTTGAACTTGTGTATATAACAAGAGGGTGTCTTGGCTAGCTAGCTAATAACTGGCTTCATTGTTATTATGCTTTTTAGTGCGAGGAAGGCATGACACAAAAAAACAAACAAACAAATAAAGCTTGGATGACACGAAAAAGAAGAAGCTTGAATGATACAATTACCGAAGGTAAAAATGCTAGGGAGAAAAATGTCCAGTGAGATGAGATTGAGTCTATATAACTGATATCATAAATTTCAAAAAATAAAATAAAAATTAAGAAGGTAAATAGCTAATGTACCTTTATCCCTAAGGTATCCCCAATCTAACTGAATCAAATAAATGCACCCACATGTTTCATCTTCCTTTGAGTTACAAAAATCGTTTCGATCTATTGCCAATTTTTCATGGCCTTTTTGCTTCACATGCAATGTGCACTACTACATGCATGCAAAACCATGCACACCATTCTATATCTCTAAGTTAACTGTCGTTACTTACAAGTTACAACCCAACTGATATAAATTTTGCAAGAAACTTCCCCTGGCCTGTTTTTTTTTTTTTTTTTTCATTTATTCATTATTTTATATTAAAAGTTCTATACGGAGTATTTCTTAAGGATAAGACCATGTATCTCATCTCGTTGTTCATCATGTTGTCTCAGGGTAACATGCATGTTCAATACTTAAGTCGTCATTTTTCTCTATGTACATTGTTATATATCACGCTCTAGCTACTCCATCTATATTCTCATCGATTCCTAGTTGCTACATACTTACATACCAAGTGTATGTCTTGAAATAAATAGCTATCTTAGCCTCTTTATTTGAACGATAACTTGGAGATTATCCCACTTTTTAACTTAAGATAATTTATTACATAAATGGCTATAACTTAAGTTTTATTTAGTTGCTCTTATGCCATTGGAACGAATAACTTGGAGATGATTCAACTTTTTAATTATACTCAAAATGGAGCAACTAATAGAACCAAAAGGAATTCCATCTAATGTAGCATTCGAGAGTGTAGTCTGCTAGCTAGCTAGGCAGGGGCGTGGGGGAGGCTGTGCGAGCTGGGCCCCCAAAAAAATTTCAGCGAAAGCCCAAAAAAAAAAAAGAAAAAAAAAAAAAAAAAAAAAAAAAAAAAAAAAAAAAAAACGCTGAAGCAGTGAAGATGAACGCACGATTTCATCTCCCCCAAAATTTTCCCCATCTCTCTCCTTCCCCAAATCAATTTCCCCCCAATTCGATTTTTGCATATCTCAAATCACATCCCCCCCAATTCGAGTTTTCCTTCTCTCAAATCAATCTCCCCCAATTCGATTTTTCCTTCTCTCTAATTAATCATATTTTCCTCTTTCAATGAAAAAGGGGCGATTTAGGGTGGATTTTTTTCGCTTGGTGTTCAAGGAATTCAACACAAGATCTCTTTCTTTTATATATAGTCGATTTAATCGATGATACCTAAACAACAACAAGAACTCGATTAGAACAAGAAGTGTGGCTACGATTGATATCTTCAATTTCATGAAGTAAATCTATAATCTTCTCTCCGTTTTTTTAAAAACTTGTTTGATGATTTGATTGGTTTTGTTATTTGTGTTAATTTGTTAGTAAGTAGAAAACTTCTGAATTGGGTAAATCTAATTTTAATTATTTGGATTGAGTAAATCGAATTTCATAATTGAATTGGGAAAAATTTCGATTTTTTGTAATTTTTTAAATTTGAAAACGAAATTCAGATTAATTTTTGTAATCAGATTATAAACAATTTGTTGTAATTTTTTGATTTGAAAACGAAATTCGGAATTAATTGGAAATGATTTTGTCGAAATTCAGAATTGAATTGGGAAAAAAATTGGATTTTTCTAATTATTTTTATTTAAAAACGAATTTCATATTTAATTGGAAAAAAAAAAATCGAATGTTTATGATGAAATTGATTGAAAAAACGAATTCCTAAATTGGTTTGGCTAATGTGTGCAATTTATGCTTGTTTTGCGGTCTTTGAAGAGTTGGAGTTGATACTTGATTGTCCATTCTGGTCTTGTTATCTAATCTTGGTGGTAGTATAATTCTCTTAATGAAAAAAAGTAAAAAAAAAAAAAAAAAAAAAAAGGAACAGAGATGAGGATTTTATACGTTCTCAAGCAGGAGCGATGAAAAAATTTGTTGTAAAAAACGCGCCTATTTCTAGCGATAATCGTCTAATTTAGTATTCGTAGGGGCCCCATCCTAAATTGTCGCCCAGGGCCCCGGATCGCTCCCACACGGCCCTGTAGCTAGGCAATCAATTGACAATCGCAATAGAGCACAATTTGTTGTCTCATCTTCTATTATTACGTAATTCTCCGTATGAGATATTTTTCGAAACTCACATTATGTTATCTTTAATTTTTCCTAAGATTCTCATTAATCTCATCTTATATATGATGGCAGTCTTTGTTAATACAATGTTGCATGCAGTGTATGTAATTGGCTAATTTGTCACACAAATCTTAATTGAAACACTGCGGCCTGATACACATGTGGTGAATTGAACAAGGATATTATTCCTGCATTATCGTCATGCATGCCAACCTAATCCTAACGGTACTATGTGAATTTCTTGTTTAGTAATTAGTGTCGGATTTACATAATTAAGGACGAGGAGTTAAACTTTTTTTTTTTTTGGAAAAAGCTAAGAGGAGTTAAAGTGTTTTGAATGGGAGTCATGAAAATCCGAAATAAGGGCCGGTGGTACATTGTACTTAGGGGTCGTTTGGATCGTGGGAATAAGAGGTGGGATGAGAATATTAATCCCACCTTCAAAGTTTTCCCATGTTTGGTTTGTGGGAATTGTAATTGGGAATAAGATGGGAATTGAGATTTGGGAATTCTATTCCCTCATTTTTATTACCTAGTGGGGGTGGTATTAGGATTAGGGAATAGAATTGGGTAAAATGACATAATTGTCATCACTTAAGTGTGAAATAGAGAGTAGTTTATTTAGGGGTAAAATTGTAAACTAAAAACTTTTCACCTCAATTCCCACCTTAATTCCCACCCTCATCCAAACAAGGGAGTGGGATTATTTTCCCAATTCCCACCTCCTTATCCCTCCCCTATTCCCACCTCTTATCCCCCTAATTCCCATCCCTCAATCCAAACGACCCGTTAGAGTAGTACATTGTACTTAAGAAAATAGTTCAATTTTTTTTTCTGCTACTCGAATGACTTATCGAGATCTTTTTCTCGTCTATGCTGTAATGATCTTTATTTGCAGTAATATATTTAGTTGGCAAAAGTTGGCCTGGTGTGGAGAGTGAGATTTGCGCAGTAGTAAACATGAATATCGTAAATTATCTAAACAGACGTCGCAATAGTAACGTCGACGATATTTAACTTTTCAACCCCTGCTGGAATGGTAACTGAATCCCAGAAATGAAACGCATTGCTTTGTAAAGTAAAGCACGATTGCATAATGACTACATGTTCTCTCCGTTACGAAAACGACATAACGGTCTCTCTTCTTTCTACTTTGTTGTGACGGTTTAACTAATCAAAGCGACTACGAGGATTAAAGTCTTCACAAAGAGAACCGTTGACCAAAATATGTACGAAACCATAAAGATTTTACCTTTTAACTCAATTAAGGGCGAGTAACCAAAAAAATAAAAATAAATCATAAAATCATTTATATGAAGATCCTTCACAAAAGCCCTAGGGATATTGCAGTTCTGATATATGGGTTGCACGGGTGACATTAAATTCTATGCCATTCTAAGAACATTTGCAGTTTTGATCACTTTCTTATTCCGGACAAGGAATATACGATAAAGACATCCATGCATTTAAACTCCTCCGCAGTCGAGATTTGCTGCACGTACGTAGTATTGAAATATTGAATTGAATAAATAATAATGCAGATCACCAGATTTGGACAAGAAATGGACAGAACAAGCCAACACGCAACGCAGTACTAGCGCAGGCTCTATCTACAGTAAAATTCTCCTGGTTTAAATGTATGTTGTACTGAGCAGCAGTAATTAAATGAACTTCTGCATGCTGATGATCGAGAGATTTTTTGCAGGTTTGATGTACAACGAGTTTATTCCCCTCTTCTTGATCAAGAAATTAAATTACATTGACCAATTATTATTACATGTTGATCCTTGACGTATTTAATTAGAAACTAATTTAAAATTAGCGTACAATGTGTGAAGCAGTAATTAAAGATGGTCCATACTCCATGGCATATATAACTTACAATTTAAGTTTTTGTTACATTTATAATTAGTACAAGTTGTTCATTATGTTTCGATAATTTGATCTAGTTATAAAGCATGCAGTACGATAGCTAAGCTAGTTGAAAAATTAAAGACACAAAAAGATTACACAAGACATGAGTTTTTATTTTCATTTACATACAATTTTTCTTATTCATATTTACAAGACAACCTTATAACCTACAATTTTTTTTATTAAAGATTAAAGACTATAGTAGTATGAACCTTCAAGATTATTAATTAATGAAGTTTTAAATGTTTTAGGGTAAACATCTTCCAAGCCGTAACGCACGCCTATAGAAAAGTTTTACCCTGTAATTTTAAAACTCAAACATAATTGATCTTGGGCTATACTAGTATAGTTTAACAACGAAAAAAAAAAGAAGCTTCCCCCCTAGTACTAGATTGGATTAGATCATTGAAGATTCCCCAATTTATTGCCTTCTCCTTGCTCATTAATTCATGTGCAACATAATTGCTTAGCTTAAGCGAAGTTTATTATCCGGCTAAGATAAGAACTCCGGCGGCTCACTAATTAATCATACTCTCACCATCCCCAAATGTTGCAAGCCTCGTTCCTCGGCGGCTCATTCGCCCCCACCATGACTGTCGCCGGAGCAAGAGTTGTTTCAGGATTCCCACCACCTATGTTTTCAGACTCATTTCGAGTTCTTCCATTTTCTTGGACACCATTATTATTATAGACATTCGGGTCACACACACTCATGTTTTTCTCATATCCGTATCCATATTCATATCCGTAACCACTCTCATGTAAAATAACATCGAAAAAGTCATAATTAACATCATCAATCTCTCTTCTTTCCTCCACCACCATCCCCTCCATATTTTCACCCAACAAACTATCCATGTCCACCACCGCCTCCGGAATCACAATCTTAAGATTATTCTCCTCTTGTTCCTCGTCGTTGCCACCACAATTACCTGCAGCTCCACCATCCTCGTCGCCTCCCATCTCTCCAGATCCTGACCTTGACTTTGACCCTGACCCTGACCCGAGCTCTGGCCTACAACCAGATCCTGATGGACCGCCCAATTGAGTCACCATTCCGGTGGCTGGAGACTCAGTTTCTAGAGGTAGATCAGGACTGTACTTGGGCCGGGGTCCGCCATTGTTGGCTCGGGGAGGAGGGAAAGGGTGGTAGTGTTGACCAATGTAGGTGACGATGTATTTTTCCGGATCTTCATAACTTCGCTCCACTTGTTTCTTCGCCATGCAGTTTTTCTTGCTGCTACACTTATAGTAGTTCCTGTCGACCATACAACCATTTCACGAGATTGAATAACCATCTATACAAAATAGTATATCATAAATCCATACGACAAATTTTTTCTATATATATTTTTCATGGTATGACATCATGAGTCTGTTGCATCAAACATTTCTCGTTTAAAGATATTATTTAATTAAGAAGTGCAACGAACAACGTACCTAGGGTACGGAGAGCCCCTAATGGGTTTCTGGCCGTATTTACGCCATGCCCATTTGTCATCAAGACCTTTCAGCTCTTCTATATCCATTATGTACACGCTCCTGTGATCATATTTACTGCAAAATATTAATAACATTTCTATACGAAAAAGTGAATAAAAGTTACTTCTTTGCCAATTTTATTAAGCTAGAATTTGGAAGAAAATTAAAGTTACCTTTTTTTACCAAGGCCGCAGTGAAAACCATCAGGACAAGTACAAGACCCCTGACATTGTGAGAACATGTGGTCAGGAGTGTCAGGCACTTCTTTGAATTCTTGTAGCAGTGGTCCGGCAGGCGTACTAATAACAGGAGCATCAGGAGCAGGAGCAGGAGCAGCAGCAGCAGCAACAGGTTGGAATAACAAAGCAGGTTGGCTCAAATAATCTCTAAGGTGGTTACCACATACGTTACCTTCAGCCGTCGACGCAACAGGAAGTAACGAATGAAAAGCGTTGCTAGTATCAGACTGATGAGAAATTAATGGGCTTTGCATACTAGGATTGCTAGTATTAGTACCCGCGCCGAATTCAACGGAAAACAATAGGTCTTGAAATGAAGTATCTGTAGCACTTGCATCAAATTGATCACAAAATAATGGGTTTTGCAAGTTTTGCGAGTTTTGGACACTACTGTTATTACTTGCACCAAATTGATCTGAAAATGGGTTTGGCAAGTAATCGTCGTCGATTTCGACGACGGTGGTGGGCTGGGCTGATGTGGTGGTGGTAGCATTTGCATTAAATTCATCATCAGAGAACAAGATGTTTTCCAAGTTTTGCAAAAGTTCGCCACTACTACTACTACTACCTGCACCGAATTGATTAGAGAATGGGTTTGGCAAATAGTCAGTGTTTCCGACACCGGTGGCGAGACGGGTTGTCTTGGTGGTGGAGTTTGTACCTGCATTGAATTGATTACAAAAATATGGGTTTTGCAAGTTTTGCAAAGGTTGGCCGCTACTACTACCTGCACCAAATTGATTAGAAAATTGGTTTGGCAAGTAGTTAGTGACTTTATCGACTGTGGAGGGTCGGGCTGTTGTAGCGTTGATGTTTAGACCACCTTCAATTTCAGGAGCTCTCGATTGAGTTTTTCGAGAACATTCTTTTACGACTGATATTAAAGACCAAGAATCATCCATTTTGGACTATTTTTTTTTATATAAATTAACTAACAAAGGGAAATTCTATTCAAATAATCTATGAAGATTTAAATTATTTTTTTCTAATAAAGATTATTGTTGTCTTAGGCTAAATTTTTGATGTTGTTGCTATGGTGGAAGCAAAGAGTGGGGAAGGCTTTGACTTAAGGATGATATGATGGGGAGATGATGAAAGCTAACATAGGAAATAATAAAATAAAATGGGATATCATATAGAAGTGAAATTGTTTAATATTTATAGTAGCAAAAGAAAAGGAGTAGCAATTTTTCTGCCTTGTTTGCAGTAGAGAAAAGGTGGTTTTGTAACAAAAAAAAAAATACTGCCTTGAGCCCTTGCTTTTTCTCCAATTTTTGCAAGTGTAACGCTAACTAAATGGTTGTTACTTGTACCAACTTCCAATTAAGTTATTACACACCCAATAACACAACACTAATTAATATGACACACTTTTTACCCTTTTCTAAACATGAAAGACATGTTCTGGTTAATAATTATACTCTAGTTATACGGTACTTATAATAATATCTGAATAGATTTAATTTCAATACTACCATTTAAATTGCACAGTGAGTAGTGTGAGTCCCATTATGATTAGTATATACACTTATTGTAGGTAAATAATTGCATAGATGTAATTAGATGTCATTTTATTTAATTTATCATGGTTTTTACCACTTTTGGATTGAGGAAGAATGTTGCCAAATGGCAGAGGTGGGGGTAAAGAAAGTTTGATCCTTTCACCATTATTGCTTCATAGTACAAGAACATAAGGGATTAGTCACTTCACAATACAATTATTAGGGTTTACCATTGTCCATCCAATTTGTGTATATGATTTTAGTTACAATTTACTTGACCTCAATGAAGTTAAAAGGGTAAACCTATTATGGTTTATACAAATTTGAGTTACCATTTGTGTATATGATCGAGTTACAATTACTTGACCTCAATGAAGTTAATAGGGTAAAACTATTATGGTTTATACAAATTTTTGGTCAACGAACTTTATGAGGTCTCTAATCTTCATAAACGCTTTATCAGTAAAACTAGCACAGTAAAGCAAAAAATGGAAAGACCGTTATGTCGTTTTGGTAATCGACAAAACATTATAATCATTATGCAATAGTGCGTTACTTTATGAAGTTTAAATTAGGTTTATCAGTTTGTTTCATTTTTGGGATTCAGATCAGTTACTATTACAGGAGTTGAAAGTAAGCGTTGACGTAACTGATATGATTTTTATTAAGATAACTCACGCTGTTCGTGTTTACTACATACTGCGAAGATCTGACTCTCCATATTATCCTTCTTCAACAAAAATTATTGCATACATACAGCAGACACTAAAATAGGATCTTCATCTGTTATTATTCAATTATGCAACAAAAACTTTTCATTTATGTATATGATTTGATGATTTACTTGCCCTAATAAAAGGTAAAACTACATATTATGGTTCATACAAATTTTAGGTCAACGATCTATATATGAAGGTCTAATCTTCATAATCGCTTTTATCAGTAAAACCGCCATTGTAAAGCAAAAAAAGAAAAGACCATTATGTCGTTTTCACAATCGACAAAACATTGTAATCATTATGCAATAGTGCGTTACTTTATGAGGCTTTAATTATGTTTACCGGTGTGTTTCATTTTTTGGGATTCAGTTACCATGTACAGTAGTTGAAAAGTAAGCAACATTACTGATATGACTTTTGTCCACATAATTCACGGTGTTCATGTTTACTACTGCGAATATCTCACTCTCCATACTATCTTTCTTCATCAAAAATTATCACATATATACAGCAAACACAAGAAAAAGAACTCGATTTTCAAGTAAGCAACAAAAACTATTGTCAATGATATGAAATATACTCTCTCTGTTCCAGTCATTTCTTGGACTATTTCTTTTTGGGCGTTTCATTTATTTCTTGGACTTTCTATAGTTAGGGGCCGGGGTGTTTTACTTGCAAAATGACCATCATGTACTCATTGTAACCATTGTGCCCCCACCTGCTTACGTGTTAAGAGTGGAGTTTTAGCAGTTTCTCTCTCCTCTCCACACATTTCCTTGGTTTTTGTGCAAAAACGAAAGTTAAAGAAATAACTGGAACGGAGGGAGTATTATGCTAGCAACTTCCTTGTTAAAAACTTCCATCTAGAGGTCTAATGTTTAGGGAAGGGCAATTTGTCTATGCTATTGTGGATTATGCCACATTCAGAATGATAATAATAAAATTGGAGTAGGCGGCTGGCTGGTAGTAAAACCGAATTGTGTTGAAAAAACATTGGCAGTAAAATTGAGTTATGGCAGTCGGTACACAAATTTAATGCAATGGTAGTATAGTACATTTATGTGGTTTATAGTCAATCTTGTGTTAGTATTAGACAATTTAAAATAGCTCGTTTTGATAATAAACTTGTTTCAAAGGAGTGCAGTATAAAACGAAAAAGTGAAGATGTTTGACTTAGGGCCTATGAGGCGTGTGGGAGCATGGTTTACCCTAACTACCGTTATGAACACCCATTTCTCCCTCCATCCTTTTTTTTCCACTCATCTTCCAAGAAATGTGAGGGGAGAGAGAGAGAGAGAGAGAGAGAGAGAGAGGGGAAATTGGGGGTAGGTCCGGTAGGAGATGAAGTTGCGGTCACGGGACGGCCGGAAGGGGGGGTAGTGAAGGAGAAAGAAGGGGATAGGTGTTTTTTATTTTACTTTTTAAATATTAGTTTTATGGTCAAATGGCAACCAAAAGTTGGTAGCTATTGTAGGATTGCTACTACTCCGTACATAAGTAAGATTTTAATTTTTTGGAAAAGTTAACATTATTATCTTAACTAGGAAGGCTATTTGATCATTTAATTTCTTACGGAGCCTGATTCAGCCATGACTTTATTTCTCGCCAACTTGTTATAGCTCGATATATCTCATCTCCTCTATTCTAATTGTGTGAGTTAATCGATCTGGTCAAGCCAATATTGAAAATTTAGGTGCATGCCGTGCAACTTTTCTAACATTCAAACGAGTCGACGTGGTTTAGTGCTCCTAAATATTGTCCATTAATATTAGAATAAGACTTTGATTGAGCCTCTATACTAATTAAGGTTTATGATTTCTTGGATCCCTTCTCAAATGCTCCTCTCTTAACTTCCTCAAGAAGCAGATGGTTCTTGGACAAGGCTACAAGCAATGACATTGCCAACATGGCGATGCTTATCTTCTTGTTCAATTTACAACATGTATTAGTCTGCCCAGATAAGTAGGGAGACAAAATAAAGTTGTTGGTGATGATTAGCTTTTAAATTTATTATTAAGAATTATTTATTAGTTTTACTTATGAAGTGCTCAAAAGAGAGCGGATGCTTAAATAGGAACGCATGAGTATGTTATATGAATATTAGAAAATAAATTATTTTATAATATCCAAGTTTTTCATTCCAAATACATCGGGGCAATTAGATAAAACTTATTTTATGTTATAGGAATGTTCTAAAATAAATTGTCTTAAGTTAAAATGTTCTCCAAGTTTTCTTTCAATTAGCTAAGATTCATCAGCTATTCAGCTATCTATAGCTATTTATTTCAAGACGTACATTTGCTTATGTTATGTAAGTAGCAACTTGGAATCGGTTGAGGAACATAGATGGGGAAGAACATGATAATCAATTAATCATTTACGTTTTGAGAAAAAGGAAGATTTCTGTTTTGATATTGGAACGTGATGAACAGCGACACGACATGACATGCATGCTCTTATCGTTTAATTACAAAGTACAAAAAAAAAACTTTTAAATGAATAGAAAAAGTTTTTTACAAAAGTTAAATAGTTAGGTTATACAGAGTAGTTAACTTAGAGAGTTAAAGACCCCTTCAAAAAAAAAATACAGAGTAGTTAACTTAGAGATATAAAGTGGTATGCGTGGTTTTGCATGCATGTAGTAGTGCACATTGCATGTGTGAAGCAAAGATTAAAGGCCTTATAAAAAGGCATTAGAAACGAATTTTATAACTCAAAAGGAAGATGAAACATATGATGCATTTATTAGTTTCAGTTCGATTGGGCCTCGGGGATACCTTAGGGATAAATTAGGTACATTGGTTTCTTGTAATAATAATTGTTCGGAAATCTTCCGATCCTTAGGGACAAAGTACATTGTGTCGCATTTGATGGATTCCGACTCCTGAATCATAATGTGTCGACCATCTAGCTCTTCACTCGTTTCGACCTCCCACGCACCTAGTCCCATTGACTGTTTTCGTGTTTTCACGTACCCCCTTCGAGTTCCTTTTTTTTTTGGCAACTATGTTTCGTGATACGTAGAGCACTATTTTTGCGTTACAGAAGTCTAAGTTTTATGATTAACCAATTCTCTTTGTAAGAAGATTGTATACGATTGACATTTAGTCTATCGATTTAGAGTAGAAACAATTACGCTAGTGATAATTACAATAATAAAACACCTTAATGAGTTATTACTAGTATTATGACAAAAATTGGATAACATGACTACATGAGTTTCAATTCATCAGCACAAAGAATGCGCATTACTAGCATTTTGAACTTCAAAGAAACAAACGCTCCGAGTCCAACCTCACCCCATCAACAAACCACCACCTATCACTACACCTCTGAACCACCACAGCAACGTGCCTCATTTGGAGTACCAGCCCACTGTTTGAGCCGTCATCCCTACACATCCTCATCGCTACAATCGCCTGCCACCCCTTGAACGTCACCCCAAGTCCCCAACCAATCTGCCTTTAAAAGCTCAACTCCCCTCTATAAGTCTATATATACTTCCTAAGCTCACCATCATATACTACCCTACCTCTCCATTAACTCTATCAGACATAGAGTGACAACTGACAAGTAGCCTGGTTCTTCGTCCAAAAAAAAAAGGTTATAGCCAGGTTTTATCGGCAAAGTGAAATATTGAGCAATTGACTGCATCAAAAACAAGCTAACCACAGCTTTAACTCTCTTGCTCAGTCAGAAAACCCGCCCTATTGGTTATCAGCATGTCAAGTCTTACATGATATCAGCATGTACAACAAATGATGAACTATGTGTACCAAAATTGATCTCTCGTATGACGTTCTACGTTCCTAGTTTCCTACCACTGCTACTCAGCATCAACCACAGAATCCAGAAACGTACTGGAGACAGACCGTCAAACTAGCGATTCAAGAGTTTTACAGTACAAACTTCCATTTAGATCAAAATCACATCTGAATTTAAGAATGCTAGTACAGGTCACAGAACAATAATGATACACTACACATGATCAGCTTGCATTGTCTTAAGACTGCCTGAAAAAGATGTAGCAGATGTAACCAAGTTCAATAAACTTGCCTCGAGTATGCTGTATCTTGTAACATATTGCATAACCCTGCTTCTGCCTGTTATGTATGAATCTCCAGAACTACATCCTTGGTTAGAGATCTTTTAGTTCCATTGACAGTAGGCCCAGTATTGACGGATTGGTAGGCTTCGACACCCACGATAGAGTCACTTATCCAGAGGGCAGAAACAGGCTATCTTGACTCTTGACCAGATGCCCCGTGAAGCCTCACTTGCACTGTTGCACATAGGTACAACACCTCAACCCCTTGGTTCAAATAAGGCAGCAAAGGATCTTTTTGAAGCAACAACGATACAACAATATCATCATCATCCCAGTACCTCAAAAGCTCCAACCTATGGGGTAATGGGGGCCCAGATGTACGCAGTCTTACCGTTAACACTATGTGAGAACATAGAGATGCAACAACCATGAGGCAATCAAATAGAGGCTCCTTTCCCTTGCTAGTATGTTACACTTGGTACCAAGTAACCCAACAACATGATGTACAGAGCTGGCCCCACTTATATAACTTCGATATGCTTCCTACAAAGTGTGTTAGCTGTGTACACCACGCAACCAACGAGGTGCATTAGTCTTCCAAGTGTTTGAATTATAATCCCCCACATTTGCTACAAAAAGAGGATCTCTGTCCTCAGGGCAATACTTTTCTGAGGAAGTCTTAGTAGCTGAGCTTCCGCGCCCTTCTTGCTCCAACTCTTTGCTTAAATCTTCCATTGTCTTTTTTATGGTCCCTTTACTCATTTGTCCGGGCTCAGTGGTCGCAATACCAACCATTGTAATCTTTGGTAAAAGTGGGCTGTCTTTAAGTTCTTCATTTGTATAGAATCCAGATGTCTCTAATGTCCTAAAAGGGGGAAAAAAAAGCAGTCAGGGGAGAAGGTGCCTGCATATTATTTACCTTGGAAACTTTAATTGCTTCAATAGTTGACATCCTTCAATTTTTGACCAAATTATCAAAAAAGAAAACTATGCAGCCTGAGTACTGTACATTTGTGCCATATATAAAAGCCTTAAAGTTTCAGCATAAAATCACATCAGGTGACCGAGTGCAGAGTTCCTAAATCACAGATATAGCCATCAACTACGTGAGTCGATATCCTTAAGAGATTGACACAATTTTACAGCCTCAAACTTACTTTCTTTCAACCAGATCCACTCTTACTGTATCTACAATTATTAGATTCTTAAGGACCTGGTTCTCGCTCTTAAATGAATAGACCGTTTTTTCACCTCACAGAAAAAAAAAATAAATAAAAAATAAAAAATAAAAAGAGTACCTGGTATAACAGGTTGAGCTCACATAGAGACATCTATTTCCTACTTCTAGAACTACAGCCTCATAAGAAAATACACACCCACCCCCGCCTTCCCTCTTTTTCACCCTTTCTCCCTGTACAGGACAAGTCATCCATACTTCTGCCATATTAGAGACAAGAGTTACCTTTTATCAGCCCCTTTCTTAGGTTCCTTTATCCAAGGTGGCCTCAGCCAATCTCCCAGTGGAAAACGTAGATCTGCTTGCTTGTCTTCATTCTCTGATTCAAGCTTTACAGAAGATGAACATTCTGCCAATTTGTCTGAACTTTCCGTATTTGCGTTCGTAGAAGTTCTTAACTTAGACACTCTTGACCAAGAAACAGCACTCCTAAAAAAATAATGAAATAAATAAATAAAACCCAGAAACACTATAGCCAAGGAAAAGTGACCAGATGCGCCCTCATGCTGTTTTAAACATTCCCTTTTTCTAGGAAGTCTGCATCACTGCTTTTTGTTTCCACTTCCACAGAAATAAAGCCACAAAAGTGACTGTAGCATTATGTCATGTAACATACCTCCTCTCAAATGAGTCAACCATATATGGGAATTTTGGCTGGATCCCTGTTGCCTTTCTCAACCATCTGTTCCCCAGCAACACTTTATCAACAGTATATAAGAGCTGCATTTCCGCAGCCTTTGATATGACACTTAAAGGTATTCCAGACTGGCCCATTTCATCCATCAAATCCTGAACCTGTTGATGAGTTAGCTTCAGACCTTAGAAAGAATAAATGGTTCCATAAATGCATATCATTCATTATTAATCAGATTAGGGGTTCGCTATTAAGTTTTTCTGTACCTCTACATTACATGATTTGTGAAGATCAGGGTTGGCCTAGTGATTAAGAAATCAACCTGCCCGGGGATTGTCCCGGTTCAAATCTTTCTGTTTGTGTGTCGCGTTTGTGTGTGCATGTGAGTGTGTAACGTGACTATTAAGACTTATCTCTGCTCACCTCTGTTGACTCCCATAAGCTATCAGCACTCTCTTCAATGACCTCTGCTGGAATGTTATCATCAATCACATCACCTCGCCTTTGCACATGACGGCTTTGAATCAAAGAATGGAAATGTTGATCAACTGATTCTTCAAGGATATTATCGAGAACGTTTTTGTCAAAAAAATATGGAGTATACCTGACAGCAGAAGGTTTTGTTTTGTATTAATGTTTTTAAAAAAAAAAATGCCAGAGACTCAAAGCACTATATCGCCCATGTTGTACTAAGTTTTGCCAGAGACTCAAAGCACTAAATCGCGCATGTCGTACTAAGGTATGCACACACATGCGCGCAAGCACACATAGTTTGAATGAATGAAAGGGGTACAGAAAGACAGGAGAAATTATTTCAGCCATTTAAAAAACCATGTTCATACCCACAAAACTTGACTGACAAAGTACATCAAATCAAGAAGCAGCAACAATTGGAAAAATTACAGAGGAGTATTTTTCAATAGTGTCCCTCTTGCTTTCAATGTCAGTAGTAGGCCTAAATCTAGCATGATAAATTCCCCTGGTTGCCATTATTAACAATAGCTAGGCACATTGTAGGTGTAAACCCCTTTTTCAGTAGCCACTATAGTCTGTTAGTATGTAACACTATCTCACAATAGAACCCCTAATAAGATCCCTCGTAACTCAATTAACATCTTCGACTACAAATATACTTGCTTTTTAGGCATTTTCCAGTCCAACCACGCCTACTTCTAAAGTTCTAATACAATTTACAGGTTTACAGGTACTCATTTGAAATCGAATTGAGTCCAATAATTCAGTACCATCCTCCAATCATAATCTAAACTTTAGATCCTTGTCAAATGAACTCTGCCCATGTCCTAGCTATCTAAAATGCTTTCTCTAATCAATACAAATGGCATATGGTGCACAGAATTTACAAGCTCGTCTATCCAAGGACTATCATTTATGCCCTTAAATCGTAACTTCATGAAGAAGCAAGACTCATTTTGTAAACGATACAACAAACATACCACTTAACTCCTTCAGGAGTTGCTATAGCAATATCTAAGTTCTGGGCAGAAAAAACAGGAACTCCATCAATTCTGTGACCACTAATCTTCTTGTTTCCCTTCAGAAGTTTACTAGCTGCCTTGACCTGAAATCAATAGGACCAATAAGAAAGATCTTCTTCACGTGCTTGGCTTAATAGAACAATGCCAATAAAAGAAATCACCTGTTACCTGTTTTGAATTTGGAACAAACTGAAAAAGATGAGGTTTTTCCTGCAAATAACAGTCAACGGTAAGAAGTTTAAGACTCTGGTTCAAGAACTGTAGACCCCCCCCCCACCTCACATAAAGGGGGGATGCCAATAGACCATAAAAGTTATAACAGAGGAACATTTATTTGTCAGGTCTCTTCTTTTTTATAAAATTTGAATCATATTACGATTCAGAGAGTCTGATCCCTCATCTTTTGCATAAAATAAGCTATAACGCTGTTCATACTGACTAGGCACTTATTTGGCTTACTCTATCCCCTCCATACGCTATAATATAACTCAAACTGTATGCACGCAAACTTGGTCTCCAAACAAATCACACATCTCACCTTTTTGCTTATACAATCTACAACACTGTTTATGTCAACTATGAAAATTACTTGGCTCACTCTATCCCTCCATAAACTATAACACCATTCAAACTCCCCCCCCCCCCCCCCCCGGTCCTCCCTCCCAAAAAAAAAAAATTTAAAAAGAAATTCATGCAAGCATCTTATTCTAAGCAATCAGATTTTTCATGATCTATCTAACTATATAATTGTTTTAATCTGAAATTATTCTATTGTCACCTACAGTGCGCAGAACATATTTCTCACATCAAGCAAAAAAAACATGGGCACCCAAAAAATTATTTGTACAAGAAAAAAACATGATACCACAACTCCACAAGTCACTTACCTTAAAATGCTCATATGCTAAATCAAGTCGACAAGCACCCACAATGCCACTAGGTATGTTCAGCCTTTTCACATAGGAAACTGAGAAGATAAGAACAATTAGCAGGAAGGCAAGATATTCAGAGCAACGTAAGTAGAGAGAGAGCACGTCATATACACTAGACACTTTTTCCAACTTTAGAATCAATCAAGGGTTGAACAAGAAAAGAAAATATAGAGGAAACCACCAAACCAATCAACGTGATATCGAGTGAACCATCTACATCATATGTATATTTGCAGTTACAAGGTTGAACCCTTCGACTTAACCCCCAGGCCCCAGGTATCACAAACAAGACCATTTGAATTGAATAGGAACCAAAAAAAAAAAAAAAAATAGAACTATCACATGACCAGGGCTATCCATACCTGCATCACCCAAATCCATGAAAAAACGAAAGACAGGACCGGATTCATTCTTTGTTACTGATGACAGCATCTTCTTAAACCACTCGGGTGCTCTGCAGATCCATGGAAAACAAAAAACCAACATAGCCGATTTGAGCACAGTATAAAGTCAACAGATTAAGAGAAAAAACAAGCTTCGTGAGAACGAAGTAAATAATGTTATAATTTTCCTTCCCTCCATTGTCACCAATCTGAGTATCCTTTGATGTGCCTAATTGCTATCTTCCTTTTCCATGTAAACAATCTCAATAAGCATTCAATACCATACATAAGCTAAACAGCTAGATGCTTGGAATTTCAACCAGAAGTCTTCCTATATATAAAATTAAGTGGATACAAAGCTTGGAAAGAAGGGATGGAGCGGGAAAGGGAAGAGTGATGTTCTATTTTCCTTCCAAATCTTTCCAGCAATGGAGATGTTGAGTTTATTAAGGTTCCCTCCGCTTCCTCCCTATGAAACTTAATTCAAACGAGGGAATATAGTCCTCTACCTCTCTTTCCCCTTTCCAAATCCCCCTATCCAAACAAGCTCTTAATGATAAATTCCTCGATACAATGGGTAAAGAAATTTATCGGTGAGAAAGACCAAGTAACCTCATTGGAAAGGCACCTAACTGTAATTTCATTTTTCGCTAACAGTGATATAATAAATGGCAACCAAGAAAATAGAACCCAAAATCAAAGAACACAGAGTCCTCTAGGGAACCTACATGTCCTATATTTGATTATAAACACCGGCGAGAAGGACTGGAGACCACCTAATGTAATCATCAACAATCAAAATGTAAAACAACCCATTACACGAGTTGCATACAAGTCTATCACCATGACTTGATTTCGCTATACCTACCTCATTCATCCTCCTCATTGTTGTATCCAACAATCACAAACCCAAAGAACAAAACTTTGGACAAACACTAATAGAAACATTGTGGATTCAGTCTTCAATGCAATTCCAACTTCACAACTTGTTCTTTCCTATCGATTTTCAAAACTACCCTTCTAAGTTCTAATGAACACCCAAAACCATACACAATATCAACATTAACACCTTCATTAACTCAATACATTAGTCCTACTAAGCTCATATGTATAGTCAAAACGACACACACGACACGAGCATACTCCATCCGTTCTTTTCATTTGTTAACGTTTGGTCTGAATTAAAACGAACATAATTGAATTTGCCACAAGGGGTAATTCTAATTCAAATTCTAATTCTAATTCTAAATTAAATGATTTCGAAACCCGTTTATCTACGACACGAACAATAAAATACGAACCCAAACCCGAACCCGGACTTTAAAATAATAGGGAGAAGTACCTTTGAGAAATGAAGGGGATATCAAAGTGGGTAGAAACAGCCATAAGACCAGTCCCAGTAAGGTCACACATACTAAACACTTGCCCCACAAAAGCGGGCCCACCACCACCACTCCCTAACCCGCCGCCGTTTCTTCCACCGGACTTCAACCCGCCAATCCGCACCATCGACGGGAAACCCGACCCGGTTCCGGAAGGTCGAGGCCGGAGGGAAGGACTCGGTGGTGGGGCCGAGTCATTGGGAGTTGACTCGGGCGGTGACTCGGAGAAGGGGAGTGGGAGTGGGAGAGGGAGAGGGAGGAGGATTTTGGAGGGAGAGAAGGAGGTTGTGGAGGTAAAGAAGGGTTGAGACGACGTCGTTTTGGGTGGGGGTTTTGGTGGGAAAAGGGAGGAGATGTTGGTGGCTGTTGATTGGAGGAAGGTGGTGAGGTGGTTGAAGTGGTGGTCTTCTCTTGTTGGTGCCATTGAGAAAATTTGGGGAAGAGAGAGAATTTTACATGGAAGTGGAGAGATGTGGTTGTGGGTTGAGAATTGAGAATTACCCAAAAATAATAATTGAATATTGATATTGAAAAATCGTAAGTCGGAATATTTTCATTTTGGGTTAGTCTTTGTAGTAGCACGAGTTTTGAGATAGAAGGTTGACTTGTTGATAAGAATCAACATTGGTGAGAGTTGTCTCGAGTTCGAATTTTGTATCTTCACCCTTGCGGCATTAGCTGCACATGGGGCACCTTACCTATGTACGGAATATGTACCACAAAAAGCAAAAGAAAATTTGTAGTACGAGAATTTGTAAAGCATCAAGACTCGAGAGTGGATTGATGGTTAGTAATTTACCTTACATGGTGTTGTTTCGTATTTGAATCGTTATATCCATATCTCTACAACCTTAAACACTACTTGTGGATTGTGACAAGTTGAAATTCCTCAAAAAAAAGTTGAAATAGAATTACTAATTCACAAGCGATGGATGGCTCTAAACTTTAGCATCTATGTGTAACCTTAATTGCACTACTAATTGCAACTCGGTTACAAATTTGAGTTTAGTGGCAAGTTTGGGTTTATGTGCAAACATGACATTCCATAATCAAAAAGTTTGAAATGCTTGTCACTAATTTGAGTCTATTGATATTTCACACACATTTCATGAAAGTCCCTATATATTTCATTCAAAAGTTCGAGCACTCAAACTTTAAAAACAAACTTTAAAAACAAACATTCACCCAATGACCCATGGGTAGGGTCATGACCCACCTACCCGATTTCCAAAAAAACATATTTCTCGCACGATCAACCATCTTATATCAACATTTTGTCCTAAATTTCGCACCTTTCTCACTATCTCCGCCACACGACAACCATTAACCACCACTCCCCATCTCTTAACACCTAATCTCAGCCTAATTTACCACCTCCCAACTCTAATTTTCAGTTAAAAAAATTTACTGTAATTATTTTTTTTAACCCACCCAAAATGTAAAATTCCCACCTACACTTCTCTGATTCTCTCTCTCCCCTGCTCGCGACACTTCTCTCCCACTCCCTTGATCTCGTTGGATAGCTTCTCACTGAAGCCATCACTTAGATGGGTCGTCTAACTGGGCAAAAGGGGGGGTGCTAACAATGGCTGTTAAATTACCTTTTCGGGTTCAACATGAATTATGAAACAAGAAATTAAATAGCAATCAATTTTTAAGATACTCTCTCCTCTTTATTTCCAAACAAACAAAAACCCCCCTTTTGATTTTTCATCCCCTTAAATCCCAACATCACCCCAGTTGAGATCAATCTTCTTCTTCACGCTTCCCTCCTAGGTAAACCCATCTTTCTTTTTTACCTAAATCAATCCAATTTCTATGTAATTTAGCTCAGTAATTTTATTTGTTACATTCTGGGTTTTAATTGGGAGTTAAAATGGATGTAGAATCTGTGTTTGTAATTTTGTTAATTGCGTAAAGTTTACATCTTTATTGAAAACCCAGATCAAGATCTTAGGTTATAATTGTCTTATCAATTTGAGTGCAAACATATCAATTTGAATTGATTGGTCAACAGGTTTATGAATCAAGTTGTTGTCTTGGATTGCTTGAATTGTATGGTTTCCTGATTTTGAGTGTAAAGGTTAGAATTGGGTTTGAAATGGGGTGTTCAATTTTGATGAATCGTGGGCGGAAATCGAGTTTTTGGGGTTTGTTTATCTTGTAGATTATGCATGTTAGTAGAAATGTTTGTGTGCTTGCTTTTGCGGAATGTTGCTGTGCCTTGTTGTAATCACCAGTTTGAAAAGAACGCATCTTTTCTTGTTGCACTGTTGAAACTGTTTCAGGTTAGACCGACTTTTGGAGAAAATGCGAGCATTGTCTATTATCGTTTATGGTGGTACATAGTAGTTCGGATAACAATTGAAACGGAATAACTGATGCGCCCTTTCCTGTGTTTGTTGTCCTGATGTATTTCGCCATTATCAAACTGGAGTGTTTATTGGATGTCTAGTTTGGAAGAGTCCAGGTTTTTGGCTCATCTTTCTTGTGAAGTCGGGAAGAATAGTCACGTGATCTTGCATATTTTAGCTCAATTTGTTTTGTGTTATTGCGTAGGGTTATCATGATTGTTTTAGGCATTCACAATGTGTTGGTAGTTGCTGTAGAAGAGCCGAAGAGGGCCTTTGAGCTCTCACAATAGAGTTAGAAACTTGATTTTTTCATTGACATCTGACATTATAGCACAAAAGATGGATTCAAGAATCTTCTATTCTAAGTTTTGTTTTTGGATGTGGTATGATTTACCTATTGCAGTCAATGTGGAAATCCCTTCTTGTTAGTTGTTGACGTTCAGAAGCCCTTATCTCTATTATATGGGTATATAAGCTGAATACAAATACCTCTAGATGAAATCAAGTCAGCCTATCCTTAGTTCCTTACTACTGGACCTTTCTTCTTAGTTGTGCTACTCACTTATGATGGCACTGTTTAGTGTAATCAGAAAGCTGTTGATATTTGTAATTGCTTCTTGGTACACATCAGCGCTTCCTGCATTATTTCCTGCCATGTGATTCTAACAGAGTTTTTGTTCTATGATGTAGGGATAACTAATTCAGAGAAGCTCTATCATCTCGGGAAATCATGGCAAATTCGGAAGAGAACAGTTCTTTGTTTCCTATATTCATTTTGACTATGATGGCACTGCCTTTAGTGCCTTACACCATTTCCAAACTATGCCGTGCTGCTAAAAAAAAGTCTAAAAGCTTACATTGTCAGTGTGCTGTATGTTCCCGGTCTGGAAAATACCACAAGTCGTTATTCAAACGGGTGAGTTTTCATCTTCAATCTCATCACTCTTCTAGTGCCGGGCTTTTTTCCCTTTTTCTTTTTGAACCTTCTGTGTTTACATTTCAACCGTTTTGCAGATCTCAAACTTCTCCACCTGCAGTAATTTGACGCTGGTGTTGCTTTGGGTCATTATGGGCTTTCTGATTTATTACATCAAAAACATGAGTCGTGAGGTGGGTTACGTTTTAAGAGTAATTGATTGATGTCTGAGTGCTAATCATACATTGATGGCTGCTGTGAATTTTCTCATTATGTTGACCTAAGTTTCCCCCCTTTTGATTTGTTTTTTTTGTTCAGCTTCAAGTTTTTGAGCCATTTAGTATTCTTGGTTTGCAACCAGGAGCTTCCGACTCAGAAATAAAGAAGGCTTATAGAAGACTCTCTGTCCAGTACCATCCTGATAAAAATCCAGATCCTGGTAGAGGCTTTTGATTCCATCACTTGTACTGACCAAAGATTTCCTTTATTTGTAATTTAACACTAATCGTAATATATTTTTCTGCGTAGAGGCCAACCAATATTTTGTGGACTTCATTTCAAAGGCTTACCAGGCCTTGACTGATCCTATTTCCCGTGAGAATTATGAAAAATATGGTCATCCTGATGGGCGACAGGTATTATTTTCTTGTGAAGCCACGTTTACTAAACCTGTGTCCACCTCAATGGGTGGATTTTGAATACTTTGTTTAATTGCTATCTTGGATATCTGCAGGGATTTCAAATGGGAATTGCTCTTCCCCAGTTCCTATTGAATATCGATGGGGCTTCTGGTGGGATATTGTTGCTTTGGATTGTTGGGGTTTGTATATTATTGCCATTGGTGATAGCTGTTATCTATCTCTCAAGGTCAGCAAAGTATACAGGGAACTATGTTATGCATCAGACACTTTTAGCCTACTACCACTTGATGAAACCGTCATTGGCACCAAGGTAATATTATGCTTACGCCTGCATCTATCGTGCTTTTGCCATTTTAACTTTTGAAACTCCCCTATGAGTGTAACAGTCTTTCATCTTGTTGAAGAGTTGAAGATGGGACTTTTAGTATAGTTATCTAACTTCTAGTATATTTGGCTAACAAGTAACAACTATTTATATTGATGGCACTTTGGCTTAATGTCAACGTATTCTGGTCTTTTGTTTATGTTATAGATAATTGATTTGGTAGCTTATGGAGCCCTGGGTACTTGGGTGTTTATTATGAGTTTCTTTATGAGGGAGTCTGACCTTGGGTGCACTTAAAGCATTGTTACCCGTAAACTCTTTCATGTGTAATAACTAATAACTGATGACATAGTGTTTATACTGTACCTTGTACTTGATGGCACAAGTTTGGGTTAAACAATGTCATATTCACTATACTTGCTTACACATTCGATTTGGTTTTCAGCAAAGTGTTGGATGTATTTATTAAGGCAGCTGAATATATGGAAATCCCAGTTCGGAGGGTCGATGATGAACCACTTCACAAGCTTCTGCTGTCAGTTAGAAGTGAGCTGAATTTTGATACCAAAAGTATTAAACAAGAGCAGGCCAAATTTTTGAAACAGCATCCTCCACTAGTTAAGGTAGTTTAAGGGATCTATCTTCTTTTCTGAGTACATCTCCAGTAAATAGGTCAACGACATATGATTCAATTCTTTCAATTCAGGCACAATTGTTGATTCAAGCACACTTAACTCGAGAAACATCTGGGCTACCTCAAACACTAAATGGTGATCTGAAGCGCGTCCTGGAACTTGCACCCCGTCTGCTTGAAGAGTTAATGAAGGTGATTTAAGATGTTCAGTGTCAATCATGTACTTTAAAGATGCATTCTTGACACTTGTGAGATCTGCTAAATAAAGATAGATTGATCTGCGTATTTCTGAATTATTGACCTAGTAGATGATTGCCCCTTCTGTTCTTACTTTATATCTGTCCATCAGTGGTAGCACATGTCTGAATTCAAATATTATCCTATGGTTGCTCTCGATCGTTCAACCTGAAAAGTTGAGCCAAAGAGTATTTTCTCTGGTGTTCATCTTATCTCGAACGATCTATGTTTAATTGTTCCATCTGTAGAGCACAAATGATTGATAAGATGAGGGTTTGTAAGGGTTCAGGATTAGAATTAAGAAGCTCTCAAAACTGAAATTAAGTGAAGGTGTTTTAGCAATTTGTGGATCTATGTTAAGTCAGCTCTAGGGCCTATAGCTGCAGTGCTGCACTTAGCAACTCTCAAATTTTGTTGTCGGAACTTCTTTTTTACTAAGCTGTCTTCCTTTTCTATCTTATCTGTTCTTTTTGCTTTCTACCTTATTTCTATCCCTCTCACCTTTTAAAGTTTAAGGTTCACAATCCATTGTTTAGTGAACTCTGTATGCCTGCGGAAAGGTCCCCCTTGATTAGATTAGATTAGATTAATAACAAATTGAAGTAGTTGGATATGCTGTTATTAAGATTTGATACTGTGGCGCAGATGGCTCTTATACCGCGCACTGCTCAAGGGCATGGATGGCTTAGACCTGCAATTGGGGTCGTTGAGCTTTCTCAATGCGTTATTCAGGTATTATATGGTATATTATGAACAACTATGTGTTGCTTACTTTCAGATGGTCAGCACTGTAAAATCCTTTAAATTTTTATTCTCCTCATAAGCTACATTTTTCCAAAGAGAGTTGTACACTTGTACTTGTTGATCTGATTGAGGGTAGCATACTGACCCACTAAAAATATAAACACTTGGCGCAAGCTGACAAATCTGAAGCTGTGCTGACATTCCTGTCTGAGGATTGCTATTCATGGACATAGCCCATAGGTGTCCAAAATTCAAAAGCTACTATTGGTTTTATGGACAAATTCACACTTGTCCAAAATTTTCTATCTTAGTAGTATTTGAGCATTACAACTTACAAGAACAACAACAACAACAACCGAGCCGTAGTTCCAAAATGAGTTAGAGTAGCATTTGAGCATTGAGTCTAAATTTTGATTTCTTCCCCTATGTGTCACACATTTGTCTCTGATGGAGTAACTCTTCATATGGTTGTTCGTTTTTAGTAAAAAGTGACCTAAAGCTTTGTGCTGTGAAAATGATAATCCAAATGGATTTCCAAAGCATAGTTAAAGAACCAGATGTAAGTAGAATGTGAAGGTTTATTTTCAGAGAGTTGAAAACTTAGTCAGAACTATTTTACTATCACAAATAGCCGTCTTAGCTTGACATGGTTATGTGGCTAAATATGGTCGGGTGTTCTTACTCTAGGCTTAGCCTACTCTCCATTATAGATTACTCAGCGTAGCCTGCGAGGTGCCTGAAGGTCTAAGCTTATGATTTCTGTTTATGAAAGAATTGAACTCTATTGGTTGATACGGAGTATTATGTTTTTTTTTTTTTTTTTTTGGTACAATTGGTTGATATTATGTGCTATCACTTGGTAGCTCTTTTGTACTCTTTAGTCTTTCCTAGGGCAGAAACCACACATGTTCTTTAAATTTGTTTGATCAATTACTGTGCAGGCTGTTCCTCTCAGCGCTAGAAAACCTGGTGGAGGATCAACAGAAGGCATTGCACCGTTTCTGCAGCTCCCACACTTTAGTGAAGCTGTTATCAAGAAGATTGGCCGCAAGGTGTGTTGACATACGTATACGCACATTTTGGATTTTCCTTATTAGTTATAGGATGTGATTGATTTTGCCGGTGCCTTGAAAGAAGTTTTTTAATCCAATGCTAAGAAGCCACATTGGCATTGGATTATCTCATAATATCTTATCTACCGTTGTGTGCATGAGGAGGGAGGATTAGGGAATTCAGGTCTGTAAGTTGTGTCTGCTAGGAAAAATGTCCTCTTCTGTGAGTTTTCTGATGATGGCATGTATTACCTCCACCCATACTCATCTGAAAAGTCCACGTAATCTACATGTCCACTTGACCCTAGTTCATGTGTTTGCAGAAGGTGCGAACTTTTGAGGATCTCCGAGACATGACAACAGAAGAGCGTGCGGAACTGCTTTCACAGACAGCTGGTTTTTCTGCTCTTCAAGTAGAGGATGTGGAGAGAGTACTTGAGATGATGCCATCACTGTCTATGGAGGTCAAGTGTGAGACTGAAGGTGAAGAGGGTATACAGGAGGGTGACATTGTGACAGTGCAGGCTTGGGTTAAACTTGCGCGGCCTAATGGCTTAATTGGAGCTCTTCCCCATGCTCCTTACTACCCAAATCATAAGGATGAAAATATCTGGTTTTTACTCGCAGACTCAAACTCTAATAATGTCTGGTTCTCCCAAAAGATTAGCTTTTTGGATGAAGCTACTGCTCTGACCACTGCCTCAAAGGCAATTGCGGAGATGATGGAGGTTTCAGGGGCCAGCGCCAAAGAAACCAGTGCAGCAGTTAGAGAAGCAGTTGAGAAGGTTAAAGGTGGTTCTCGCCTGGTGATGGGGAAGTTCCAGGCCCCATCAGAGGGAAATTACGCGATGACTTGTTATTGCTTGTGTGATTCGTGGATTGGTTGTGACACTAAGACAAGTCTGAAGATTAAGATTCTGAAACGAACTAGAGCTGGCACTAGGGGTGGTGCCATTGCAGACGAGGGGCCTCTAATAGAGGATGGTGCCGAGGAAGAAGAAGAGATTGAGGAGGAAGAATATGATGATTATGAGAGTGAGTACAGTGAAGACGAAGAAGATGAGCAAGACGCAAAGAAGAGGCCCGCTGCCAATGGTGATGCGCGCAAGAAAGGTCAGAACTCTAGCTCTGAAGAATCTGATTCAGATGAGGAATAGCTAGAATAGCATACAAAGTTTCAAGAAATGTAACTGAATAAACTGCTTGCTAGCTAGCAATTTTTTCTTTTTTAGTTCAATATGATAACTGGCACATTAGTTTGCGACGATCGACCAAATACACAGTTTTGACAGAGTTACCATTACACATAGTTTTCTTTCTGAATTACTTGAATTCGTCTCCGAAACAACTGGTGGCTTTCATCTTTCCAAGGGCAAAAGAGAACAAGGGTGGCAACTGGGTTATGAATGTTGAGCTGAATTCCTCTTTTTACGAATTAAGCATAAGTCAGATTTCTGGGCAAAGCTCTATGATTTTACAAGCATTATGTGATCTCCAAGAAGAAAAAAAGAACAGAAAAAAAAAAGGCGAGGCGAAAGTTCTACAACTATATATTTCTTTATCAATGTGGACATTGTTTCATCATCCTAATTCATGCTCTTGCCAATATTAGAACGTCACAGGCTATACCAGCTCAAACCCTTTTGCCAGACTTGCATCTATACAATAGCTATAAACCTTTCTTCTCCTTTAACAGCGGCGAAACATTACAAAATCAATTAGCCACTCAATGTCGGAAGTGATGCTGGTTCATTTAGCACCATCATAATGGTCCCAACAGGTTGCTTCTCCAGCTGACCAGTTTCATAGTGTAAAATGGAGATCGTCATGTTCCTGTACTTGCTGCGGCTGCTGATCATATTGCTCATCTGGAGCATTTAGAACTCTCCGATGATGACTATCCTCTACTCTTTGCTCATTGTACTCGGTTTCATCAGAGGTTTCATTTGGTAGCTTAGCTCGGACTTTAACACGCTTACCCTTGATGTACCGGTATTCCCACTTGGGTGGAGGATATTTTTCGTGTAGTTTCTCATACTTGTCCATCTTGCCCAGTTTCTGGAAGACATCTCCAACCTTTGAGACGATTGACATTGTTGGTTTTATACCAAGTTCCTCCATATCAGCGAAAAGCTACAAAGAACAAAGAGGTCAACCAAGTATGAAGGAAGGCCTTGTAATTAAACAAGAACAAAAAAGTACTCAATTCAACATCTGCCTTAAGATCAACTCGTTCGGAGAGTGCATATGATCTAAATCCTGCCTTTGTATACCATTCAAGCCTCGGAGAAAAAATTGGGGGCTTATGACATGATAGCTATATAACTTAGAGCAGAAGAGCACCCCAAAGAAATGGTCTAAATAAAGCTTAGAGAAGGCAGTCATACATACATCAAACATCTTGTCATGCATCCCTCTGGCATGGTAAATGCTAATCATCTTGTCAAAGAACATACGAGGTGTGCTTTCCAAGTTCTCCTTAAATAACTTCGTCCAAAGTTCCTCAACCTCCTCAAGTCTATCTTCTTCCGCCAAAGCATTTAGTAAAGTGTATCGGCTTCCCATTGTCCTCCCTTGACCTTTGCTTAACATCCATTTTGTCACCTACATCCGAAAGGAGTCAATTATTCAGAAGAAACCATTTTTTACGTTAGTTAACAGACACTCACACTGTTACTTACAACTCCTATTACCTGAATTACTCGTTTCCATTCCTGCTCTTCCTCTAAGGTCTTCAAAGCTTTCTTCACTGTGATTAGAGGGAATTCCAACTCCCAAGCAATGAACGAATCAAGAGCTCCATAAACTTCTTCTTTAACGTTTGACAAACCCTTTATCTGCATTGTTCAACCTTTGTCATTATCCCAAAGCAATGTCTTGACAGAAATGACAATCTCAACAATCAAGATAAGTTGGAGGCAATTGAACACACTGTAATTATCAGCCCATGGTATCTCACATCATGAGCTAACCATCACAAAGCGAAAAGTACACATCCCACCTATGGAGGCTTTTGATGCTTGGGGGAGAGGTGTGCTGGCTTGATCAGAACTTCAGACTTACGTACCCCTAATAGGCCTGAGATGCTACTTTACTAGACTCCGTCTTACCCCAAAAATGGCCGAAAAACTTCTCTCCAAGAAGCAATGGTTAAACCAGCTGAACTTCACAATCAAAGATTTACTACTAAACCCTACACAAAAGTGAACCTAGAAAGACATCCTGCTATATTAACAAATCCAAACAATTCTAACCCTTAACCACAGCTTGTACACCTTATAACCACCTATACTGACCAAGGGACAAACTGTATCTGCTGAGAGCCCTAGCTAATCGACTCCAGCAGAAACGCCAACCACTGACTTTAATCCATTCAACTAAAGTACACAATACACATTTCCGATATCACAAATTCAGTCACCTCACACCCTTCCTCTTTCAGAATGACATCAACTAAAGGTGAATTTCCGATTCCTTGTGTATCCAAAGACTCACTATTCTTTGGTTTCGCAATATAATGGAAGAAAGCATAATGGCTCAACGTTCTCGACATAGGGGTAATAAGACTTGCATACATCCAACCCCCCCCCCCCCTATAGGCGGGAGCCTGGTTCCGTAACCCGAATTACTGATAACCCTAATTCTACAGATTAGCTTTGGCTATAGCATATTATATAAACATTTCACAGTTCATCCACAAAGCTTCAATCATAAGTTTTACCAGTAAATAGAGGGAACAATAAGAGCCAAACAAAGGAACTTACACACTCAACAAGCTTATTGGACTTAGAAATAGTCCCAACTTTTTTATGGGTTTTCCACACTCTTGGATATCTGGGTCTTGGACCTTTTAATCCACCAACCTGGGCAATTTTATTCAACAAAACCAAAATTAACCCAAAAACATTAAAGATTGAACAAAAACCCCATCATAGCACAAATAATCTTAGAAACAAAAATTGCTGAATTTTGACAGAAAGTTGATAACTTTGCAACTTACAATCACATTTCTTGAGGTTTTGGTGCTGGTAAGTGAAAAAAACTCCAAGTTTGGGGCTTTTATTTGAGGTGGGTATCTCAAACTAAGCATATCAGGAGGAGATAGAAGCTTGTTAAATACTCTGAAAAAGGGTTGAATTCCCAAGTGTGCTTTGCTGATAGGCATGAGTTTCAGCAACATTTTGATGTTACACAGGGTAAAATGTACAGAAGAAAAGACCAGAAATATCAGAAAACAGGGTAAATTCTCTGTGTTCAAGAGATAAACAACATCAGCAAGATGTTACAGTAGTCAGTTTGTACTGTGACAGGTGGTAAATCGAGAAGAGTTTTGAAGATTTGGATTAGATTTTTTTTTTTTTTGAGGGAAGGATAGATTATTAGGTTAATCCAGGCGATATTGTGTCGTTTGATTTTAATGTTGCTCTTTGATTTCAAATTGACCCGAATTTTGATTGAATGGTTAACCATGGGGTTCGGAGTTGACGGGATCCTGACTGGTCCGACCCAAAATAGTTGGACTAGAAATGTCGGATTGACACAAACGTTGCTTGGATTCACTATATCACGATTTGGATTGCGGAATAGTAATTTTCTAATGTGCGCCCATAGGGCATGTTTTAAAACTTTATTTCTTGCTTTATTTACATGAGATTCTCACTTGGAAACAAAAAACACAAAATGAGATCTTGCTGATTAGATGGGAAAATTCACAACAATTTAAGTTAACAAACTAGCTTTTGGACCCGTGAAAATCACGGGCTATTTTAATATCCGTTTCTTTACCTATTTTTATTAATATAAAACAAAAGGATATGCATCATGACACACCTCTTTGCTGGCAAGGTTATTTTAACACAACTAATTTGAGTGTAACAATTTTTTTTTTCTCCAATTTACGTCTCTGAGTTCCTCTTGTCTTCTACTCCGAATTTAAATTAAGTCGGAATTGACAACACGATTTAATCAAAAATCGAAAATGATTTCACCTGATTCATAAATGAACCAAACAAAGCATGGACCGATGCAGGCCCTGCGCGAACTTGACCCAGTCATTGCTCACCTTGTCCAAATTATTGGATCCTTAAATGATCCAATTAACACAATAACTGAAACTTTATCAATAAAATTTCAATTTAAGATAATATTATGCTACAAAATCGGAATTGTTAAAATTCGTTTATTTTTAATGTTTCATAAGTGAATAACGCCTTGAAACACGAAACTATGATTCCATATAACAATAATATTTACCTTAGACTATAAGAAAAGGTAGGTGAGAATATCTAACATGGCGAATATTGCGACAATAACGTTATTTTTATTATTATTAATGTGATTTTGACATAAAAATTAGAGGGTATTTATGATCAAGATTTTCATTTAAATGTCTAGTCTTTTTGAGTTCTTGTAAGAGAAAATAGTAATGAGGTATATGTAAGACATTTCAGAAAGTGTTAAAAGTTAAACACAATAAGAATACTTTTGTGAGATTATTGTATAACTTTTTCGTAGTCGATTGATTCTTTGTATGATACTCTTTTGGTGTTATGTGCATACTTATCACTCATACACACCGAATATAACAAATATTACATAAAGGATTGGGTGTCAAGTATATGTAAGACATTTCAGAAAGTGTTAGAAGTTAAACACAATAAGAATACTTTTGTGGGATTATTGTATAACTTTTTCGTAGTCGATTGATTCTTTCTATGATACGCTTTTGGTGTTAAGTGCATACTTATCACTCATACACACTGAATATAACAAATATTACATAAAGGATTGGGTGTCAAGTGATCTTGTATTGGTTGTTGTATGAAGGAGTACGCCTTGCAATTTTGAAAAATGAAAACCATAAAGATCAAGATCACACTATATTGTCAATAGTTTCCTAAAAAAAAAAAATACAAACACATCAACTTTCGTTACAATAATCACGGTACAATATATAACAAAAAAACGCATGCAGTAGAATCTAACTAATTATTGACATACCAATATAGAAACAAATGATGATAAATATGAGATGAATAATACAAACTTGGGATAGCATTACTATGAGGGACTCCTAAAACTAATAGGTATCTAATACCTCTTGAAATATTGATAGAAAAGCATTATACATTCTGTCTCTATGTCATTTCTCAAGCTCAGAATATATGTGAAGTGTATGTATTTCTCACCACAATCAAACGTTTATATACTATCTTGAATCACCTTGTAACCGCAAACTTGGCAAATCATGAGCCAAAGGTCACATTGTTTAATGACCTTAGTAATGAAAAAACTTTTCAAGTAACCTCTCATTCAATATTGAAAATAAATTATTAGTAGGGAGATTTTGACAATGGTGAAATAAACTTTGGAGAATTGATTGGGTGAATATGAGCACGACATGTAAGCAAGTGAGGTGACATTTCCACTTTGACACCTAAGCGAATGCTCTAAAAACTCGACACGCGGGCTGTGATGTTAGCTAATTAAAGTAGAAGTATAGAATGATAATTGAAGTGAAAATTGAAAACAGTCAATAAATTGAGAAGAAGTTGATGAGGTGCGTGTTTGATTCTCAAGGTTGATGACTTGATCATTGACTGTTTGACCACAAATTCTCTCCATTTTTCTTTCTTTGATTGCCACGTGGAATTAGTTTTGCTTGCCTTTTAATAGTTCTATATAGATGAAGTTTTAACATGTGCCGGCACACATTAGAAAAACGGTCCAATGTTATTTATCGTAAATTTTGAAAATAGTTGACTAATTTCAAATTTTTGGTTAAAATTGGCCACAACTGAAATATATAGTCCATTGTGTTTGGTCCAAAATGCCCCGAAATATATAGGCCACAACTGCTCAAATTTTCGCGGGAATATATTATGTGTTCAACATAACTATTATTCGAAAGATAAGGATTTCCCTAATAAAGGAATCAACTTCGTATATAAATAGGGCACTCCAAGGTTGTCCATATTAAACTTTTGAGAACACTTGACTACTTTAGAGATCGACTGTGGTCAAAGTTAGAAACAATTTCCTCTTTTCGGGAAAAAGTAACAGAGAGTGTATAAACACATTTTGATTTATTAGAAACATTTGATGCTCATAAGAGGCGAAAGACATTTGGTATAATTGTAACTCTACATCGACAATGTTACCGTCACAACTCACAAGCGATGCTTAATCACCTTAAAACTTAATTTAGAAACTTTAATAAAAATGAAAACGCGATTCAAAATTTCTGATTGGTTGAGATGGTGAAGGTAACACCACGCTTAATATTATAAAGAGGAAGGTTTTTCAGAAATAAATAAACTAACGTTTCAAGAGAGAAATAGTGTTTAATTCTTCACTAATGAGAAATTAATGACAGATTACATGAATATCTAATACAAATTACGTTCATGAAACATTCCGAATATAACACTTAGTTTTTGTTTATAAATAGACTTGATGTCCATCCTTTATTCACATCACCTTCTTTATTCCTCATTTGTCAATTCATTACAAGGTGGTGCTTCCTACAAATAATTGAGTCAAAATAATTACCATTTGTTTGTATTCATATTATGGAGTCCCAAAGAGTCTCATATGTCAACCTAGCATTCACTATTTCCATGCTACTAATGACATTTGCGATGGCTAGACCAACTAATAACCTCCATTATGCTCCAACGCCTAGTCCAAGTTCCGATCTTTTAAAAGAATGCGGATACCAGCTGAGCACTACGTGTGGTGATTCAATTTTTAGTTATGTATTCGGAGTTAATAAATCAATAGAGACGGACTGCTGCGGTCAATTATTACACATGGGTAGGGAATGTCACGATCTTCTTACAATGGTAACTATTGAATCAGAGAAATTTAACGAAGAACAAGCAAAAGATATGTATCGCAAAAATGATGAAGTGTGGGAACTTTGTAATGCAATTACCCTTGCTGCCTAAGGCACTTAAGATCTTAGCATGAACAAGGGGTACATGTAATCACATCATGCCTACCAATATACCATCATTGAAGAGTTACTTGCTTCAAAGCTTTATGCATTGCATATTTCTCAATTATCCATTGCTTATATGTCACATTTTTTCTTAATTCAGGTTCACAAGGTCTAAGTCATAGCACTATATACTTTATAATTTACCACCATTGAATAAGAAAACACCACCTTAACGTTAAACTCTGTTAGGTCCGTTTCTTTACCGTTAACAAAAAAAACACTAGATACATGTCTTTTTGCGAATTTGACGAACTCTATTCAGTTTTCATTTGATTAACGGTTATATTAGTTCTTGAGCATGCAATCTATTTTAGTCTTAGTCAACTACCGATACAGTTCTTTTGATCAAAGTATTTACCTTGTAAGTATAAGATTACGAATACCCACACAATATAATGCTTGATTATTATTGATAATAAGATGTGTATTTATACTACACAATGACTTGGAGAATATTCCAGGGTTTCCTAGAATATTCCAAATTACAACCTAAATAATATCTATTGTATTATTAACTATTACACCCCCGCAGTCGTAGCGGTATGGTAAGGACGCTTTGACTGGATCCAATAGTCGTAGACGCTTCAGCAGGAGCTTGTAGGTGACGATACGTCGGCAGGAGCCAATAAAAGGGAAGATGTTTCGACCTGAGCCATTGGGTGAAGACAATGCAGCAAAGCACGACAAGAGTTCAACAAGGATCCAAGGTTGCAGTAAGACGTCGCACAAAGAGGAGAGACCCCAGCACAAGGACCAGCAGACGGACCAGCAGACGGAACAATCACACGAGTCGCGAGAAGGAGGGCGAATCCTCGTGAGAAAGGGGTGGCGAGTCGCGAGAAAGAGATTGCGAGTCGCGACGCCCCGCTGGTGCTGAGAGGTTGAGGACGCTAGCGAACCAGGTAGAGAGGTCATACCATTACGGGGACCATAGTGGGTGAACCACACAGATAGATGGGAAGAAGAGGAGAAGTCAAACTGGCGAACCAGGACCAAAGTGGACTAACCACGGAGGACGAGAGGAGGAGAAGAGGGATAGTCAGAAGAAAAAGAATCCACCATGAAGGATACAAGCTTGTTGTTGTCATAGCTATAAGCCGATGTCAAATCACGACTCCATCGAAATCATCAACTTTTATTTTTGTGAGGAAGAAAAACCTAACCTAATATGTGTGGGGCTAACATAATAGGGAAAAGTAAAGGCTGGTGTATGGCCAGCCGGAGATGGGAGAGGTGAAAGCCATCTCCGGCCGAAAACGAACGCACAAAAGTAGATCAAGAGTTAGGGCAGCGGAAGAAAACCTAACTAGCTGATACCATATAAGATTACGAATACCCACACAATATAATGCTTGATTATTATTGATAATAAGATGTGTATTTATACTACACAATGACTTGGAGAATATTCCAGGGTTTCCTAGATCTAGAATATTCTATAGTCTAGAATATTCCAAATTACAACCTAAATAATATCTATTGTATTATTAACTATTATATAAGATTACGAATACCCACACAATATAATGCTTGATTGTTTTTGATAATAAGATGTGTATTTATACTACACAATGACTTGGAGAATATTCCAGGATTTCCTAGATTTAGAATATTCTATAGTCTAGAATATTCCAAATTACAACCTAAATAATATCTATTGTATTATTAACTATTAGTAAGGTCATTTGTAATTTCGCTTCAAAATCAGCAATTGAACATCATTACTTCGAAATTCAATATAGATTGAATGATATGGACTTCGATTCGTACACACGTAATCCATCCAAAATTGCAATTCAATGGACTAAAAATATCAACTATCCACATCACAATTTCGCGCACAAAAATATCAAAATGAAGAATCAAACCACTTAATGTAGCATGACAAAGTCTCCATTTCGTTGGAGGACAAAGAGCCATATCATGATATATAGTTCCTCCACCAATCAAAATTCAACTATTTAGCCACATGTGCACTAACTATTGGACCATTACTTCCTATGTGTAAAAGTCATTTTGGACAAAAATAGAGACGTGATACTATAAGTAATGATAAACACGGCACAGTGCAGTATACACAATTAATGGCAATTATGAAAAATGTGACGAATATTACCTTAAACCTAACATTTTTCACGTCTCTTAGTGCGCATAACGATCATTACAATGCCTTCCACCGCATAGTGTATCGTGTATACACCCTCCTACCCAAACTCATCTTTCCGTTTCGTGAACTTGTTCTGACGGGCCGTTGCTACTTTTCGACCAAATGAATTGTTCACTTGTCGTAAAATCAATACATATTTTATTCTACACTGCATTCTACCAAATCAACCTGATTTTAAGCCAAACGCATCTTTCATTTAGTCCGGATATAACCTCTAACATAAGCACATAGCGAGTCAAAACTATTTCACGAAACTAAAGATCATTCTGAGTAGGAGAGAGTATCATATAACGTCGAAAATATAAAATTAATCAGAAATTAGAATGACTACCTCAAAAAAGGATCAGAAAAACCAAGAGAAAAGGCATCTTCCAAAAAGTTCCCATTTTTAAAACCAAACAGAACACAAACACAAGCAACCCAATCTCTCATCCTCATCCTCTTTACCACTTCACTTTACACTAAACAAAAACCTGATTCTTTCCCCATTATTTTTCCCCAATTTTATTACAAGCAATGTTACTTGATTCATCCATGGCTGTTCAGTTGCGCTCATCCTCTTGTATAGCCTGTAAATTCCCACTTTTTCACCCTTAAATTTACCATTTTCTTGCATATTTTAGTAAAAAGTTTTGAACTTTATTAATTAATGTGTTGTTTCTTGCAATTTTCTGCTTTGTTTGGATTTAAATGTGCAGTGTTTTTACTGATTTTAATCAGATTGCCGTCCAATTTGGAGTTCTGACGATGTCACAGGAGTTAATATTGCAGTCCCATGGTAATTTGACTAATTACCCATCTTTTTAAACAGTTAATTTCAGCTAAAGATTGGATCTTTTTACTAATTGAGGTTGTTAGATTAGTGTAGTATGATATTTATGTCATTATAATTAATGGGTTTGGTAATTTATGAAGATGGGTAGAAAATGGGGTGATTTTTTTATATGGTTTTTATTGGCAGGAATAAAGTGAAGAGATTGAGGAAAAGATTTGATAATTGTTATAATAAGAGAAATGGGTCAGCTAATCATAATAGGATTCAAGCATGTGGGAAGTATCTGGGTTCAGGTGCTGATCAGGTTGGGGATAATGGCAAGTCCAGTTATCATCCATTTGAAGATATTCTTGACTCTGAAGTTACTGGAGCTGGTGAGGGTCGGCTTTCGCCTTCCGAAACTTGTAGAACCATCATTGAGGTATAACTATACCATTGTTGCCTGAATTTGCGAAATGGTTATTGATTCAATGCCGAATTAGCTTAGGAGGATTGTGTTGGACCTTTTGGCAATTGTATGACTTAGGGAGCTAGAGCCTGTTTGTGACTGTGTAGAAATTCGTTCCTTCTTACTAGAAGGGACCGATGATTTACATAAATGCGACTGTGTGGTGTTATGTCAACAACGAACCAAACTAGAAGTTCTAACACGCGGAATTACATAAATGTACCACCAATGTGTTTAATCCTCATTCTTCCAAACGAATTTTGGATGTGTTCAAGTGTAAGAATTTGCATGTGGTATGCTGGAACTGACAAGCTTAGGTCACTAGTTCAATTGCTGTGTCTGATTTGAGATATAGCTCAGAAATCCAAGTTACGAATTCTGGGGTGTGTTGCTTGTGGCTGATTGGTCGTCTTGATCTCATTCTTGATCT